>JAWWEE010000001.1:28832514-29108032 GCA_035221455.1 Xenops minutus | reverse complement strand
TGTCCCGGGGAGGGGGTCTGTGGGGAGGGGGTGTCTGCGGGGAAGGGTCGGTCGGGGGGTGTCTGTGTGGGCGAGTGTCTGCGGGGGGGTGTCTGTAGGGAGGAGGTCTGTGGGGGGGAGCCTGCGGGGAGGGGCCTGTGGGAGAGGTCTGTGGGGAGCGCTCCGGGCCGGGGCGGCTCCCCCGATTGCGGCGGGACGCGGCCGGCCATGGCTCCTCCGCGCGTGCGCAGCGCCGCGGCCAATCGGCGGGCGGCGTGCTCGCGGCGCCGGCCAATGGCGGCGCGCCTCAGTGCCGTGCGGCGTTGCTAAGGGCAGCGGCGGGCGGGGGCGCATAGCAACGGCGGGGCCGCGATGGAGGGAGCGGGCGAAGCGGGGCGTCCCGCCGGACACAGGTGAGGGGAGAGCGGTGAGGGGCACCGAAACCACCGGACCGGAGCTGGGGTTGCTTCTGCCTCTGCCTCTCACGGCTGCAGCACCAGCGAGCGGCCGGAGCCGCAGGGCGGCGGCCACGCGGGTGGGCGCTGCGCCGGTAACACCCGCGGGCGCCGTGCTGCTGGTGTGTGTGTGTGTGTTGTTGTGTTCTGTGTGCTTCGCTCTTCAACCCTGCCTGCTCTGCACCTTGTAAATAATTGTAGATTAAACGGCTTTGTGGTGTCTCGGTCCTCTCCGGGTTTCTGTGAAGCGTTTTGGCGGTGGTAATCGAGCCATTCTGGTCCTCCTGGAGCTCTGGGGGTGCCATAACCCTTGTGCCTTTGCAAGGGGAAAAAAGAGCAATAACTGGAAGCAACTTGGTTGATGTAATAGGAAAAGCAGCTGTGAACTGCGGAGAAGAGATTTTTGGGAAGGTTTCGTGCCTGTAGCACTTGAGTAGTTCAAAACTGAAATTATTTGAAATTAAATGCAAGTTTACAGGCGGGCAGTGAAAATGGGTTTTGACAAAATTAGTTTGACTGCAAAAAAAAAAAACACGCAGGAAAACCCGTCTTTTGTGCCTCTGATGTTTGGCTATGGAGAAGTAAAGCAAGAAGAGAGAGAAACCTAAACTTCTAGTAGTTGAATTATAATGAACACAGTGTAGAAGAGAAACAACATTTAATACATACGTTATTACATTTTGTAATTTTAGTTGAGAGTGAAAAACAGCAAAAGAGTTAGAAAAGGTCCTATGACTATATGGGTCCACCAAATATGCTATGAAATGGTAGAAAATTAGTTCTTTATGCAGACTTTAAAGGCTGAGGGTTGTGTACCAATTCTGGAAACAGTGTTTGAAAACCTGATGACCAGATACATGTAAATTTTCTTTGGTTATTAGATGTTTAAGTTTGACAGAGTTGAAGCTACAGGAAATAATGCTGCTTTTCTGATAGCAATTCTACTGGCATGATTTCTTTCTTGCTAAGAAATTTGTTTTGTGTACTTTTATGGGTGCACCACAGAAATAGCCTAGCAATAATGGCAGTTCGTGTGACAGCTGCTTCCCTCCCACCCCAGCTGATTAAACAAACTATCCATTTTTTAGCTTTCTCCATGATTAAGGTAACAGAACAAGAATACATGAACTTAAATAAAAGTGCACAGTTTTAAAATAGATCCTTAAAGCTTGTTATGTTTAGGGGTCTGACTTTGAACTTAGAATATTCATTGGCATTGTAATGAATTGCAGGAATACAGAAATCTATCTTTAGAAGGGATCTTCTTTTTCTGAGATGAAAATAGTGAAATTATCCCTAAATCACTAATTTAATTACTAGAACTCTTGTTTGGTAAAATAATTGTCAGTTTTCCAAACTGGGTTTTATAGAAAAAGTAAATGTGACACATAGTAAGTGACAGTTTATACAATGAAGATATTACATGAAAAGCTTCAAAAGGCTATACATGAGAACTGATTGGCAGCATTTTTTTTCTTTTGCCATTTTTTTTCCTCCCCAGACATGGAATACCTTTACAATTGAGCAATATGTAAAATACAAAGTGTCTACATAAAAGATATCGAAAGTTATTTCTGGTAGAGGTGAAGGGTACAAGTCAAAAATAAATCATACAGTTTTGTAAATCTGCTGTGGGATACATTTTGATGGATAAAGAGGAGAGATCTTGGATTTAAGCCATCTCTGAAACAGACTGTCTACTGAAGCTCTCATGTTGTGTTAACCTGTCTTCCATTTGAGGTGACTGCAACTGAAATTACTCAAGTTCATTTTATTTTAAGTTTGATTGACTTTCAGGTAGACATGGCACAACTACCTTAATGCTTTAAGAAATTATAAGATTGATAGTGCTATTTCATAGTTTTGATAAGTGCTATACCTTCTCTCTTCATTTGGAAAAGTCCATTTTGAGACTTAACATGAGATTAATAATGTTGAATACAGTAGAAGCACTCAGATAAAAGTAATTCTAAATCATTGTAAGCTTTTAAAATATTGAGAAGGAAATTTTGGTTGTTACAGTATTTTAGAATCTGGGAGAATAGTGGACTTCACCTTTTAGCATGCTAATTACACTGTATACAGGAACACTTAAAGCTTCCCACGTGCTTCAGCCTCTGACCTGCAGATGTCAGGTATAAAGAACATAATTTTCAGGGTGCAAAAATCTTGGCTGAGTCTATGGAGACTACAAAACTGGATGTCAACTACAGTGGTCCTGCCATCATTTGCATGCCTCCTTGGGACCTAGACATGCATGAGGTGGTGGCTTTCAGTTTAGGAGCTCAGGAACTCTGCGATGCTTCCTCAGTGTTTTCAAAAGTTAATGAAGAAAAAAAGCCTGTTATCAATAAACTCAATTTCCACAGCCCACAGACCGAGAAAGGCTCAAAACTATTTCAAAAGTAATATTGGTGTCCAGCTGAAAGCCCTTACCATATTTGAAAGACCTTAGTGTAGTTGAGATTGTCAGGAATCTCAGTAGCTGCTGGGCTTGAGTGTTTTGTATAGATACACCATAATTATATTTTTGAGGAAAAAAAGACAGAATACTTAGCTAATTATTTTAGCTATACTTGTAATCCAGAGAAGACAGAGTACTTTAAAACGGCTTTTAAAGGCCTCTCAGCATCTCTGCTAGTCCTTGGGTATTTTTATTTGGCCACCAGTGAGCTGCTTGAAACTAACAAGTGTTGTTTTGTAATTCTGCAAATCTTATCCTTAGTAAGCTAATTCTCTTTTATCTATCCTGTTTGCTTTCCCCTTTTCAAATCTAAACATTATAATCAAAAAACGTGTCCAAAGTGAGATAAATCTGTAAATATTTTATAAATGTGGTTTATGTGTACTGCTCAGAGTACAGATTCGACAGAACAGAAAACCTTTGGCAACTTGCTGCTGCTGCTGTTCATGTGAGTGAAACAGGAGTCATCTCACTTCCTAGGATGAAGACAGCAGTGTTGAGAGAGAGAGAAAACATAGCAACAGCAACAAGGTGTGACTAAAATTTCCAAATACAATTTGAAATTCACATAGTAAATATAACTGCAAAGAGGTGTCTTGAAGCTGAACCCTTCAATTATCTCTTCAGTTTCCAGTAAGTTTTTCTCCTGTCTCTTATCACTTAGATTTTAGGTTACTGATGACCCATTTTTTTTATAGAGAACCATTATTTTTCTCTTCTCCTGCTTTTTTAAACACTTGTTGGTGTGGCATCTGTAGGAGGGACAAGTGCCCTGATTTAACGTAATTATGACTTTGTATGTGTGAAAACTTTCTGCAACCAGACTTGCACTGGGATAACTCCAGACTTTTTTTGTCCCTGAGGCACAGTTCAGTGATCTCTAGAATGAAATTGCTGATTGTATTGTAATTGGGTCATGGGATGAATTCTCTTTTAAATAGATTTGCTGATATGCCTTGAGATGTTGTCTTAGACTACTCCAAGAACATTTACCCTTACTTCTAGTGTTCTTTAAAACATGTATTCTGTGGGGTGTTTGAACTCATAATTGCCTGTATTGTTGTTACTGAAATCTGTGGTCACTTTTACATTCCTTTCCATCTTTGCATTCCTATGTGAAATCTGAGGTAATAAAAAGAACAAGAACCTAAATCTAGCAGTGGTATCTTGCTGAGTCACCCAGTTTGGGGTGGAAATTAGATTTTGCTGGTTTTAACTCTCTAATGGCTTCCCTTTTCAGTCTTTTATAAATATGAAAAATACTGGACTGGGAATAAAAGTTCACGATCAGTTCTAGAGTATCAGTTCAGAAAATTTCATGTTCTTTGCCTGTTTTTAGTTTGAAAGACTATAAAACAAGTACAGTTTGTGTTGTTAAGTGTGATGCACCTACTTTCTGGGACCTCTGAATTTTGTTACCTGGTCTGGGTTAGGCATACTGCATGATACTTGACTGCTGACTTTGTTACTAGGAGTGAATAGTGACTACTCTGCATTTCATCAGTTTCATGTTGTAATGAGGTACATCATCAACAAAAGTGGCAGTCAAAGTTTAATAATTTACAAACAGAAGATCATAGGAGTCAGAATTCTAAGCCCCTGTTGATCTATAGTGAAATGACCATGGGGACTTGGAGTACATAGTTGAGAGGACATTAAAGAGAAAGCTGGTGTTCTGCTTGTGGAATAAATGTCTCTTTCTTTTCTTTAGGAGAAACTCAGTTTTATTAAGTTCACCTGAATAAACATGATTTTGGAAGCACAGTGCTCTGGGTTTGTAGGGGTGGTTAGGAGCTGAAAGTCCTTTGCTCAAGGAGTCACCATCTGTGAACTCTAGAAGGAATGTGCCTGGCAGGCAGTTCCTTGTCTCCCTTTTCTTGAAAGTGTTGTAATAAAATGCCAGTTGAAAACCCCTATTTGGCTACAAACTTATCTTTAAGTTTGTTTGAACATTCTTATGGTTGTCTTCCTCTGTGCCGCTCTGTCAGCATCGGTGATGGTGTTAATGGTTAATGGCTCGTGTGGATTTCTGGCTTCTCTTTGCCTTCATTCCAGGAAGAGAATGATCCTTTCACTTTAGGTTTGGAGAAACAAATTGTTTTAGACTTTGGATAAGGAAAACAAGAATCTCCGTTCTGTTCACCCAGTATGTGATAGTATAGTAGAGAATTACACAGGCTTTTGTTTTGCACTCTTCTTTATAGTCTAAATAGAAGATCTACTAGCTTCTGTCTGGAGAATGCTGTTCATTTTCATTGCTCGATTCCCTTGTTCCTAGTAGGAGGAGCTGATCTTTGGTACTTGAAGAGTAAAGTTTTTGAATAGCTAAGCAATACAGACAAAATAGTTTTGAGCTTAGAATGTAACTTGTTTATGATGCTTTTCTTCCTGTTTTATTTTCTTGTGATAGCCCGTATTCTTTGTTGTCATCTGGTTTGTACTCTCAGACTCATGATCTAAACTGTCTCCATTTATCTCGTGATCTCTAGAACTCAGAATCACAGAATCATGGAGGTTGGAAGGGGCTTCTTGAGGTCATCTGGAACAACCCCACTGCTTAAGAAGTGTGAACTGGAGCAGGTTGCACAGGATGGTGTCCAGTTGGATTTTTAGTATCTTTGAAGATGGAGACCCAACAACCTTTATGAGCAACCTGTTCCAGTGTTTGACCACTCTCTCAGTAATAAGTTTTTTCTTGCTTTTGAATAGACTTTCATGTGGCTTAGTTTGTGTCCGTTACCTCTTGCTCTGTCAGTAGGCACTACTGCTTTATTTCCTCTATATCCTTCCATCTGGTATTTATATGCATGGCAAAGTTGCCTCCTGAGTCTTCACTTCTCTAGGTCCAGTTCTCTCAGCCTCACCCCATGTAAAAGATACACTGGTCCCTTAATCACCCTTGTGGCTCTTTGATGGACCTTGGGCCAGGGAGCCTAGAACTCAACACAACACCTCGTGTGGCTTCACCAGTGCTGAGCAGAGAGGTAGTGTCACCTTCCTCCACCTGGTGGCAGTGCTTTTCCTAATGCAGGCCAGGATGCTATTGGCCACCTTGACCTTGAGGGTGCATTGTTGGCTCGTGGTCAACTTGTCCATCAAGACAATACCAATCCATTTCTGAAAAAGGAATCTCATCAAACAGCATATGCTTTATTCTTTGTTTAACCATAATTCAACTTTTCTCCTATGGACCCTTAATTTCTCAATGTTCTATTACTTTACTAGCAGATTCCTCTTTAGTCCACCTGAAAGTTAGTTCTTCCCCTTTGAGGATGTGTTTATGTAGGTATGTGATAGTCCAGGCTATATCCTATTGCATTTCTGAGGTGGTAATTTTATACTGGGGTTTTGTGCTTCCACAGGTAGCATTTTGAAACCAAAGGCAGATGTGATCCTTCGTCATTTTACCTTGCCTGCACAGTTTCATTTTACCTCACAAAATCACTGGAACAAGTACTGTAAAGAAAAGAAGTTTGTGTCTCCTGTAGTGGGGAATCCTCTTTTCTATGTCGATTTAGCTGTGGTCAGTCAGTGCTAGAGCGCATCATTATTTACCTGGTTGCATTTGGCATGTGAAGTAACTCCCAAATGGATGCAACTATGGAGAACATGGTGCTGCACTGATAGGTTTGGATTAAATTCACTACTTTCTTGGGTTTAGCCAACAAAAATAATTAACCTGTTCATGTTTTATAACAAAAGAACTTTTGTAGCACATCTTTTAGGTTTGTTTTTTCTTGAATGCCTTTCTTTAGCACAGGTTTCCTATTGCTATGTGTTGTTGGGGCAGCTGTTTTGCCACAATAAAGGCAAAACATATCTGTGTGTATAAATAGACAGATATCTCTAGATAGATATAAATTACATGTATATTCTTTGTATTTATTCATCAGAGCTCTGACCTTTTAGGGGTTGGGTTTTTTTGAGGGGTGGAGGGGTAGTGGATGTTTTGATTTAGATGGTTTTGTCATACTTCTAGTTCGTGTGACTTTAAGGAAAAGTACCTGATAATTTCACATTGAAGTTCAATCCTTAAAGCGGGAGGTAAGTAGAAGCAGAAGTCTTAAAATACTAACTTGCCTTTTTTTTTTTTTTCTCTTTTAGATCTTTTTTATTAAGTTTTAAATTGTTCAGATATTGGTGCAAGTTATTGGCAAGAACATGTAGTGCCTAGATGATTCAGGTGTATTTTGAAGTTAAGTAGGACATACAGATCTCACTGTTTGTCTCTAGATAGTCCCTCCATCCACCCTGGTCTGACATAATTTATTTTTCTTATTAGTTAGTTTTATATTTCTTTTCAAATATTCTGAGGTAAGTCTTGCTTCATCTCTATCATGTGGGACATGATTTCTGTATTAAAGCATATCCAAGACAGTCTTTATTCACAACAATTTATTGACTCATTCAGAATTGCTTCCAAAATTAAGTGTTAACTCTTGTTGTGTCCTTGTTCTCATAATATGTTTAGTTAGTGTAAAGCTTCCAAACAAATTTTGTGAAGCCTTTTTCAAATCAGCTATTGGCATTAGTAATCTCTGCATGTTTCTTGGGGCAGGGAGAAATCAAAGGTAAAACTAATTTCACTGGGAAAGGATTCTTCATGTAAAAAAGGCAGACAGAGACTAAAACTTGCTCTTCTTGAAATATCAACTGCTTGAAAATAACTTATAAGTGAAATGCTGATGCAACCTTAGCTGTGACACTTAGAAATAGGTGTGGCATTTTATGGCTGATTTGCAGCAGATCCATTTACCTTGGGAGACTTACTGCTAGATAATCATGAAGGAAAGAATATCTAGTGTTTGCCAAAAAAAGCCCTCACTCTTCTGCCTTGGGAAAGGCAGAAAAATTTGATAATCCTCAATCTTATGGATGCTATGTTGTGCATTTTCCCAGAGATGTGCAATTACAATTGTGTCAGTGGGACTCCTCTCTTTTGTGGATTGGAAGGTGCATTACAGATAAATTTTGCTCCTCAACCATTTCCGGAGACAGTATTGCAATTTTTGTTTGGATTGTATCTCAATATCTTTCAAAATATAAGAATCCTTCTTCAACTGATCTCTTCTCTACAGCTTCTGTTTTCCTTCATAGCCGTAGTTCATGTGAGGACAACAATCCCCAGGAAAGATTTCTTGCGGGTTGAGAGCAAAAACATTTTCACACCAGCTGACTCCACATCCCTTACTGAAGCTGCTTTTACTTGTACTTCTACAGCTAAAAATAATGTGTAGTGGACAAAGATGTGTGCCACAAGCCACATTCTTCTCATTCCCTGATTCTTAAGTTCTGGGAGTATTGCTCAGAGACATAACTGCTGCTACCACATTAATAAACTGTCCTGCAGAGGAAAAAGGAGCTACATGGTCTTTGTAAGACTCCTGGCTGAAGCATTACTCTATAAAGTGAGAAATGGGAAATTGTGGACGAAAATGGTGTTTTTGTGCCTTGGAGTAGGCAAGGAAGTATAGCAATAGAAACAACTTAAAATTTAAGAATCTTGGTTTTTAATGTCTAGTTTCATATTCCCATTTAGATAAAAGGATTGTGTTTGTTAAAAGGATTTATGCATCAGATGTATAAAAATAGCAATCTTGTTTGTAACAAGGCACAGTAAACTCAAAATCTAGTTCCCTTTAAAATGAGCTGGAAATTTTTGCTGGACACTTTCCCTGAATCTCTCTGCCAAACTACAAACTGTCTGACTCTTTAATACCTTCCATAGACCTGTGCACAAATAGGTAATAATTCATTAATTTTCCCTCTCCAAGAATTCAGTGCATATACAGTGCTAATACAGGCTCTAAAGATGCTTAGAACAATTAAAAAGCAAAACTTTTTAATTGCATCATATTTTCTTCTACGTTTGGGGTGGGGTCTGTTTCTATCAGCTTGTCTGACCTTCCTCTTAAAAGAGGTTGGAACTCTATTTATAAAACCTTTGCAGAATAGATTTCGCTATCTGGGAAACTTTTAAATCTGGAAGGCCTTGTTGTGTTGCTTGTTTATGAGGAAAATCTGAGTGTAGTGTTTCTTTAGTGGACATATGAGGAATGTACATTTTGTTGAATGCAAGAAGAGATTTCTTGACAGTGTTTTCCTTTGTTTAATATATTTCAAATCTGTTTTTCCAGTGAGTTCTCAGTCATGTGGGACATTTTCTCTCTACAGGCTGCTCTTTCCTTTGGCTTTTCTGACTTTGCTTCATGCCTCTCATTTGCAGCTGCAACCGGGCAATTCCTTCCAAAACTAGTCCATGATAAAGGCAGTTGTTTGCTTTTTTGGCCTCCTTATAGCTTCAGTAGTTTGTATATAAAGGGGATTTAACTGATATAACTTAAAAGAAAAAATTCTTAGCTCTCCTATTCTGTGGGATAACTACACCTGAAATTTAAGGTAAACCATAGCCTTACTCTATGAGAGCAATTTTTAACATAACGATATCAGTCTTGATTAAAACTCCTCATTTTCTGTTGAAAATCCACAGCTCCATGAGTTATCCTAATGGTTAATTAGTCACAGTGTTAAATAAAAAAATTATTTGAAGTCTGAATTTGTTTAGCTACAGTTATGGATGATTGGATTTTGTTGTCTTCTCTCTCATCAATAGTCATTTGTGACCTCAGATCCATGGAATACAGTGGAGTGTATTGATTTTCTTTTGAAAAAATTAATCCTTGGTCAATTTGTTCAGCTTTCTGCTGAACTCTCTTTAGTTATTCAGAAACCTTCTTTTGTGTGGACCTTGGACAGAATGGAAAGACCATTTACAAGCTGGTGAATTGGTTTCTTGCTCTGTTCTCTACATTTTCCTGCTTCAATATCAGGGATTTTCCTTGTTCTCAGAGTTGCATTATATTGTGAGTTTGTATTTGGCTGATTCAATGATAATTACTGCCAAGTGTTCAGAACATAACTATTTTTTTTAAAGTATAACATGTTCAGACACACAGAAAAGTTGCAATGAAAACAAGAGTGTTAACTCTGCCTTTCCACAGCTTGTAATGCCAAAATTGCAGTGTTATTGAAAAACAGCATGTCCATTCTGAAAAAAAAACTGTCAATAGATGTAGTACACCTTTTGGACAGAAAGGAAAATATAAACTTTGTAAAAAGGAAGCCTTAATTATATATATGAATATCTGTTAAATTATTTGTGAGTTACCAATTCATTGTGGTTGTTTGATATTCTGAAAATAAACACTTTTCTAATATTTTTTTTTGCATATTCCTATTGCAACACTTCAATTTCTGTTTCTGAAATGGAAACCAGGCTGATTCTGATTTCAGTAGGAATTTGAGATGCTATCAGTAAAGAATAAAATGTTTTGCTTTGTGTTGGTCTATGTCAAATCTGAGAATGGATCTGTGAACTCCCTTATATCTTGCTGTCTTCTCCCACATTCAGACATGCTGTTGTATCCTCTCAATTGAGTGCTTTTGTTAGAGTTGCTTTCTCACTCTCCTTTTTATTCTTTGTCCTGGATTATCATTAGTCTTTTCTTGTATGTTACATTCTGCATCATTTTTCCTTTCTCTGTGGCATGTGTCCTTTAGCTGTCACACAGCTTTAGTAGGATTGCTGGTGGTTTCTGACAAACAGCAGAGGAGTCAGGTGGGCAGGGTTTCTTGAAGTCTGCTTTGCTGCAGTGTTTGGGAAGAGGAAGATCATGACAGACTACTTGAATATTTCCAGTTCTTATTTATCAAAAGTAAATGGGCAACTGGCTTGGTGGTTATGCAGTTTTTCCCTGTTTTGAACTGTGTTGTAGCTATGGAATTGCTGCTTGTTTTTCCTGTTCCTGCTGGATATTTATTTCTTCTTATTGCATGTGAACAGAAAAGCAAAGATCACAGTGGTTTTGCATGAGCATATCCAAAGACACTGATCTGTGTTGTCAGCTCAGCTGAAGGAGGATTCCTGTTTGAAGCCTGCAGCTGGATTAGCACACTACTTGCATTCCTTAGCAGTGAGTTGCAGGAGTGACTCTGGAACAGCCTTTTCCTGTTAAAAGTTTGTAATACCACCAACTGTGCTGTGTTGGGTAGGAAAACGTTTGAAGTGTGGGAAGCTCTTTTTTGTCTGGTTATTATGTTACACTTTCATGATGATCAAGCGCTGGAGGAAAGGTTGCAGGATGAATAAATAAAAATACTGTAAAGTTGTTGGGATTTTAGCAGCTATTCATAGTGCCACATTACTCATGACTGTTTCTAATTTTTCCTCCTTGTGTGAATCCTTGCACTTCAAAGTGGGAGGGATTGGTGGCTGCTTTCACTTTGTTGCCTGCTATGAGGCAATTTTGGTCTGTTTAACACTAAATTGTGAAAGAGAACACTCTTGTAATCTTTTTGCTTTATCAAGCTATGTGACCTGTTAGAATCTTTATGTATTTCAACCATGTTTGAGTGTCAGTTGAATGGCCAGAGGTGAGTCACTGTGCAGTCTGCATTATGCTCCGGTTACATTATGTTACTTTATTCCAGTGTAGGTAGAAAATAATTTGACATATGAAGTAAATATTTTTCACTGAGGATTTCTGCAAGATGTGAGTCCTAGTATTTCAGCACTTTGTAATCTTCCAGGTAAAAAGGAAAACCTAGGAACTCATTTCCTAAAGTGGTAGTTTGTATTTCTTTTCTGAAGAATAGACTCAAATTGTTTGGGCATGCATTTTTCCTTAGAAAAAGCAACAAGACTACAAGCAGTAGCTTGTATCTACACAGGACACTTGTGTCTGTAAGAATGTGTCTGTAAAGCTACTGTTGATCAGAGATACACAGATTGCTTTATAACAAACTCTTGTCTGAAGTTAACAAGTGAAATCTATTTCTTAAATCAGTAGGTGTATGAGAAGCAAAGGAATATTTCCCCTTGGGTTTTGGTGTGGTTTTGTTTTTTGGTTTTTGGTTTTTTTCCCCCCTTTAATATTTTAAGTGCAGCTTTCAGGCATTTTTCTGACTTTGCTAAAGATGGCCTTCTGCATCACCTATGCTATAAATAATAAGTGTGTCACATTCTATGCTGAAGTTTCATGCAACAACTATTGTTTATCTTGCTTTTCTCAGTAGCCTCTGCTTGTACCTTTCTTAAATTGTAACTGTTTTCAAGGGAAGACAACTGTATTACTGTAACTGTTACTTTGAAGATGTGCAATAGCTCTCCATCCCTCTTCAAGAAAGTCACTAATTTTTCCAGGCCCTCCATTGCCTTTAAATCCAAAACACTATGTATTGCAGGTTGATGTAAGAAGTAACATCAGTTTTCAGAAACAACATGTTTTCAAGGTCCTAGACTTGTTGTGTCATGATACTTCAAATGCATTAGGAAAAAAAAAGTATAGAAATAAGAAAAACTGCAAAGTAAAAAAAAACAAAACAAAACCAAACCCAACCAAAAAACCAAAAAACAACCAAAAAAACCAAATAATGGCAGTCGTAACTTGCTTTAAAATACTATTAGTTTGGCAATTAGTATGAATTTTAGAGTCTATAAGTTGTTATATATGATGTGTGTATACAAAACTTTTTCTGCATATTTCAACTTTCCAGAGCAGAGGCCTGTGTTGGCTGGGGTAGTCTGTCTCTGGGGGCATCTAATCTGTCATCTGTTTGCCTGGAAGTTGAATGAAATGTGGGTTTACTAAGGGTTAAAGGGACACAGAGGCCTCTCTTCTCTCCTTAGCTCTGTGTGCTGTAATCCAATTTCCATGGCATGTGTTTTGCAGAAACCCCCACCCTTCTCTCTCCCAGTCTCTCTCCATCTCTCTGGTTTTCCTTGCTAGGTTTATATTCAGCACTGCCTGCCAGCTTGTGACTTCATATCACTGGACATTTATGGATACCTAAACCAAACAGAATTTCCTGTTTAAACTGAAATTTTGGCTTGCCCTTCTTTTCTGCATGCTATTAATAAAATATATAATGTTCATCGTTTTCCACATTAAGTATCTTCTTCCTGATGCTTTCTCACTTCCAGAGAGATCTTTGTCAAAGCTTTGTTGGGGGAAAGTGCACAACTGTGGTAGGCAGAATATGTGCTTAATTGTCAATTAACATTTCCCCTTTGTAGGGTTAGCTGCTCTGAATGGCACTATATGCAGTAATCCATGATTGTACAAAAGAAAAGGGGAAGTCTGTACGGAACACAGCTTAGAATGAAAAACTATAGTTCTTTTGAAAGTTATCTATAAAACAACAAAACAATGAAGTATTATTTTTTTATCTCTCTGCATTAATATCAGATGTTGTGAATACAGATTCTTTCAGGTACGAGAAGTAGTTCTGGGAAGTCTGATAGGAAGAGAAAATTATGTAGGTTTACTCCAAGACAAAACTGAGTTAATTTAAAAATGGGTGTCTTATGAAGGAGCAGGGACTTTACTGAATCGGTTTGAATTGTGTTAAGCCTTCAGGTATAAATTGTCTCATAGCCCCACCTCAATAGTGTCTCAGTTTAAAAAAAAAAAAAAAAAAAAAAAACAACAACAAAAAAACCCACAAGATGACTGTCAAGGAAAGTGAGGAATTTTCCTGGACTAGAAAGAAGACTTCCCTCTCCTCGAGCCGCCACAACCTTTGAAATTAAGAGGCTTTAGGCAGAAAAATATAGAAAAGAGGGTAACAGTTCTTTACTAGAAACATATAGAAGAAAAAGAAACAGAACAAGCAATCAAAACTCTCCAAAGCCGAAGCCCCCCTTTGTCCCTCGGTGCAGTTTTAGCCACGAACAGCAGCAGGGACGCTGTCGGTCCCGGGGGAACGATTCCCATTCCAAAGCTCTCGTGGGAATGGCGCCCGCAGGGACGGGCTGGCATCTTTTCCGTGGGCAGCCCAAGGACCTCTCACCGTCCAGCGGGGCGGCGGCTGGGCACCCGAGCACATGGAACCGGGGGCCGGGGGCACCGGCGGAAAACGACTGTGGGGAAACATCTCTCCGACCGCTTCCCAAGCCAGGGAAAAGTGAATTGATCAGAAAAAAACACCCAAAGTCTTCCCCCACCAAATTCAGACCTCTCACTCCAGTGCTGCTCCGAGCCATTAGGTTGGTATTTAAGAGGCCACGAGCTACCCTTTTGTTTGGCTTGGTCGCAGGATATCCCTTCAGGGGATACTGCAGTCGGCAGTGAACCCTTTCCACGGTGGTAATGGGGAAAATTCAAGCGGGAGTTTTTAGCACCCATGACACTGGGTCATTATCTGTCCACCAGTAAGGAAGCCTTTGGTGCTTACCGAATGTTTTCGGAGCAGTTTACTATGGGGATGTAACTAGAGTTTTTGTCCTATTTTTGACAGAATATAAAGTATGTTTTATTTTTAATGCCTTGTATCTTGGTCTTGTGGGATAGAAGTAATATCTTAGAGCTGGTTTTAAGTCTTGATGGTGTAATTGTAGTCTGAGAATGTCATGTGCTCTTGTAATGGAAGCTGTTTATTAGCAATAATTAATTACTTGTTTCTCTCCTGTTCACAGCGTCTTTGAGGATGAAAGCATGAAACTACGACAGCTGAAACTACAGAATCAGGTAAATGATAGTACTGAAGCTGGGAAAAATAAGTATAGGAAAAGAAACAACCATCTAGCTACTTCAGAAATGCTGGTGAAGTGCTAAAAATGTTTGGTCTAAAGAAGTTATTGCTAACATTTTTCTTAAAAAATTTTCATGGTTTTCATTAGTTTAAGTCAACTTTGCCATGGCTTGTATATTTCATGTGTTTGATACATTTATTTTTCATATATCCTCTCATTTCATTGGGATTTAGTTGCCAGAGTGCAGGAATGAATCAAAAGATAGGAAGACTGCAGGAAATTATCAATTTTAAGCATTAAAGCAAAAAGAAAAGTTTCCCTGACTTACAGAAAGATCTCCTTAATACTGCTGTTGAGGAAGATTTACAGCACATTTTAACCTTTTTTTGTTTTCTACAGAGAAAATATTTACAGCCAAAATGTTTACATGGGTGAAATGTTAGGTTATAGGTCTCAGTCTCTGAAGTGCTGTTTGCTGGATGCTTACGTCACCATATTCTTCAAAGCAATAAAGTATCCATCCCTAATTTTCTTTCTCTGTGAAATTTCAAATGCTTATAAATAGATTAGGAGATGTAAGATTATTATGATTCTCTAGCTGGCCATTTCATATGGGCCACAAATCACTCTCCTACATTAAATTCATCTTGTTCAAATTAAAGTACAGTTTTTAGAAAGGCATTTTTTTCAGCTGAGGGTCTGTAAATCCAGACACAACAGTCTTCAGGAAACTGTTACAGTGGATAATAATCCTCTTTACCAGAACTTGTTCTTCATTTGTAGTCCAAGTTTTGTTTAGCTTTGACTTCAGACAGTGAATTTATTACCAACTTTATCTGTGTCTATATAGGCTCTTATTTAAAACACTTCAGAGTCAAGGGGTAAAATTTGCCCTTAGTTATAATTATGGAAGCTAGGGTATTCCTTTACCTGTAGACTAACAAGTAATGCTTAAAAACCAACACAAAATTTATTAAAAAAAAGAAAGCATTATTTCAAGTAATCAGTAAAAGAGCACTTAGTAACAAATGCTACTTGGTAAGATGTTACAACACTAAGAATGGTCTGACTGCGTGGTGATGAACCTCAGAGTCTGTTTTAGGACTGTGGTCTTGGGTAGTAACCACTGTCTCCTGGTGCTAGGCACTGTGATCAATGTATGCTTAGTGTCAGACCTTGCCATGGGGATGCTGCTGGGCTGGGTGGAATTCCCTCAGAGCAGCTGTTTTTCGAATCATGAAGAGGTCAGGTTAAAGAATTTCTTCCCTTTTGCAATTTTGTTTCCATCTTTCCTGGGTTTGATTGAGATTGCAATCATCTGAAAACCCATAGCTAGAAAATGTTACTAAAATATGTTTTAACAACCTCCCTGCCCCTTGCAAAATGAGATTTGTTGAGAAATACTAACAGTCTCTAAGATTTTGTAATTGGGTTTGAATGTTACTTTTAAAGTCTACTTGTACATGAATAGTACTATGCCTTCTGAAGAGGTCTATGCCTCTATGCAGAGGTCAATAGATCACTACCAGATATGATGGGCTCATTGGTGGTTGTAGCTGATGCCCTGCTTGATTAATCTGTCATAAACATTTATAGGAATTGGGATAAAATAAATGCAAAAGGTTTTAATCCAACAGGATCATGTATAGAACCACTGGTCATACAGAGAATCTGGAATAAGTATTTGCCACAGCAGAGACATATGCCTGTGATCCATCTCCATAATGGGTTTGGAAACCCTATAATTGTAGTAAAGTATTATTTATAATAGTGCATGACATCAAGTTCCATCTGTGGGCCAGCTCTGCCTGCCAGGATGCTTTTTTCTCCTGGACTGGAGGCAAGACCGTGTGGTTGCTCAGGAAGCACTTACTCCCTCATTAGTAGAAGGTTTTCATGTCTTTTGAGGTGCCTGCAGTTCCAAGTGCAATGCTGCCATCTCCCTGTGCCTAGAGAGCACGAAGCCTGACATGTTCCTGAATGCACCTGGTGGGGTGCATTACTCTTGACACAAAGTTTCATTAATGACACCATTATTAGTGTTGCCACTGCTGCCCCAGCATGAACTAAGGAGGAGCTGGAAGAGTGGAGAGGATGTTTCTGAGCTAGGATCCATCCTGTATGTCATACTAAGGTTAGGGCTGTGCCAAATAGTAAGTAGTACAGTATTGCACTTTTGAGGGTGGAGTGGTTGAAACCTTCCTGTATACCATCTTCCCATCATCACAGTTGCAGAAAGAATACTAAACTAGTTGTCTTACTAGGCTGCTAGGATATATGCATTGGAATTCTTGATGTGTTGGAAACTCCTAAGAACAGGATATGGTGGTTTGTGATATCCTTTAATTTGCCCATATTCTGATGTTACTGTTTTCTGTTGTGCAAAGAAAATGTTTCTGAAAGTATTTAATGCCTGAAGTTCACAAAATCCTGAACAAATCACGATAATCTGTATCTGTGTTTTAGTGTCCTGTTCATGAACTATCTAAATTTTATGTTGTAATATTATATGAATTTTTGCTAGAGGGAATAGCTGGAGGAAAAGGTTAGTTAGTAGAGAAATTGAAACAAAATACGGTTTCCTTTTTTTCTGCTGCCTTAGTGGAATAAGACTGGGAATATACTGTATTAAAGAGCAGGCTGCCACCGTATGGAGAGAAAATGAACTGCTATTTACTGTCCTGTCAGTGGACTTGCAGATACTTTTCCCATCTCAAGTAGCAAAGTATTAGAGAGAAGCCTTTTTAAAATAAAAAAAAATACTATCAAGTTTTGCCACTTTAATTATTCTGAAATTCATGCAAGAAGAAGGTTGGGCACATCTACCAGCAGTAAACTGTATGTTTTAATATAAACTGATCTTGTTGGATTGGTGAGTCCTAGAAACTCTGTGAAGAAACACAGTGTACAATAATAATAATAATAACAACTTTAGACTGGTGACCAGTGAAATGTTTTAAAAAGCTTATGTAAAAGAATAATTCATTAAATAACTCTTTAAAGTTATTATATCCTATGTTGATCCCAAATTCAATTTTGCATTCTAGAAGTAGCTGTGTATTTTCTTACTGCTTTTAGGGTGTGCCTGTTTTGTTGGGTTTTTTCTTGCCTGTCTGTTTATCAGGTAGAGAAGCCTTGACAAAAATTCTTCTCCAATCCTTATTCTGAGTATAATGTTTTAATTCTTGTTTTTACTTTTCCTCAGCACTAATTTAAAAAATAACACAAACCAGTGTAAATTCTTCTGAAACGTCTGACTATCTTTCTAGGGAACATATCCGTAATTAGCAGTTTCTAAGAAATTGACTTCTACTGCTTATTTTTCTTCTAGACCAATGTGATAATCTCTTTGAAATTCTATGTAATTTTCACCCTGCAGTACAGTCCTCACAAATAATTCTCCAATAGGAGACACCACCTGTATTGCAGTCCAGTCTTCAAAGTGTAAATCTGAGTTTAAACAAAAAAGTAAATTTGTCTGAGTTTGTTGTTTTTATTTGTTTGTTTGGTAGGTTTGGGGGTTTTGTGTAGTTGTTTTTGTTTGGGTTTTGAGTGTTGTTTGTTTTCTGGGAGTTTTTTAATTTTGCTTTTGGGGGTGGTTGTTTTGGGGCTTATTTTAAATGAGTGCAAAAAGCAGAAATAATAAAGAGCTAAGGGTTGAGTTGTGTTGGAATTCCTCAGGGAGAGGTTGCCTGAGAAACTAATCTCAGCTGAGATAAAAAGCCTAATAGGAGAGGGAAAAGCCAACAAAAGAAAAAGAGTAATGGGAGAGGAAAGGACTCTAAATATGTCTGTGTCTCAAGTGGATTGAATTGTACTGTTTATCTCATGGGTCCATCAAGACTCCAAATAATTTGATGGAGAAATGGTTTCTGTCATGAAAAACAACTTCCAGAGGTGTTCAGTACCTAAGATGCAGCCATGGATAAACTGTGTGCACAGTAAGGAGCTTGCACATTGTTTGCATAATGGTGCAGATTGTTAAAATATGATTTTTTCCTTCTTCCTACCTCCCTGAAGTTTTTAAGGATTAAGCATGACTGTCTTTAAAATGATGCAGTGTCCCCATTTGCCTTTAAGTCTAGAAATTGTTTCTATTCTTGTTTAGTAGGAAATTATAAATATCAAATGTATATGTATCTTGGAAAACTAATTATTATAGTATATGGATTTACCATTCTTTGCTTTCAGTCCTGAATTGCATGGAAATGTTTTGCAAGGTAGATTGATTTTCCTTTTAGTGGATCATTCCTATTTTAATTACTGTTTTTTATTTATTTATTTGCCCCCTCTAAGTCTTATCTCTCAACATTGGTTTCTGGGAACTATTTGCTTTAAATTCTCCCTGTAAGATGACAACTTTTGAGACAAAAACCTTTTCCTTTGCAAGTCTTGACTATTTCATATTGGATTATAAATGACTGCTGAATTTGTCTATTTGTATTAAGGATTGCTGCAGTTTAGAATGGATGGAAGGATTTAACATTATCTACTGGTGCTCTCAGGATAGATCAAAAAATAAGCAGGTTCCATGTCACCTGTCAACCCCTCATGGAGAATCAAAGGCATTATCTCACTCCAAAGACACAGCGCTATCTGTGTCTAGGATTTTTTTAAGAGATTACAAGAATATTTCAGGTTTATTTGAGATTCTGATCAGCGACATGTCATTGCCAATGGCTGAGATATGGTTTCTGCCTCTTTAGGTGTGGTTATTCGTCTCTATTTCGTGCTTTTCTTTATTCCACAGAGAGCTCTTCTGGAGAAGAAGCAGAGGAAGAAACGTCTTGATCCACTGATGGTACAGCCAAATCCTGAGGCAAAGCTGCGTAGGTCAAAGCCCAAAGGGTGTGAGGAACAGACTCCTTTAGTAGAAACTCCTACCCCTGTCCACAGTGATGTTATTTTGCAAGGTAAGTAATCAACCTGATTGCAAAAAAGTTCCTCAAAGTGCCAGTACATACATTATATGTCACAGATGGGCACCTGCAGTGCAAGACTGATTACATACCTTTCTATGCACAAAAGTAGAATTGTAGAACAGTATGATTGAGCAATACTAAACTTCAAAATCAAATGAAAACCTCGCCTTGAGTTTTTGTGACAGCTGGAAATCTTCATGTGAGTAATCTCTACCTTGTGTTAGGCTAGAGGAACTGTAGAAATGGGCTACAAACTTCTGTGAAGGTAGGGAGATACAAATCCAAAGTAAGAAAATCTTCTGAAGCTGTCAGACAAAGAAAAGAAAATAATTCAGTTGTGACTGCTTGTACTTTTCCTTATGGTTTCATGACATATTCCATCTCAGGATTACATTCAGTGTTATGAATACTGATTTAAGTTCCTGATGGCTTTTACCTCATCTGTTTTTTTCTGTGGGCTTCAGTGAGGCTACTGAAACATGACAAACAATCTATAGTGGTCCACACAGTCACAAGCACTAAGTGGTATAAGGGCTAAAGGCAATAACTTGCTGGTCTCAAAACAGTAAAAAAATTACAGTAAAATAGTGATCATTCTTTTAGGAGTGGAAAGAAATGCAGTATTGAGAGCCTTAAGACCCCTTTGTCACAGGGAGCAAAAAACAACAGCAGTGAAATCTTTACACTCCAATGGAAGTGTCAGGAAATTGTTTTTGAGAGCCAGGATCCCATCAGCCTATCAAAAAAGTAACAGGAAACATTGTAAGGCTTTGAAATGCATGCTATTTTAGGATGTTATAATACAAGCATTATAGTAATAGCAAATTAATATGCAGAGTAGAATTTTAAAAACCCAAATAAACCAGTATTACCTGGTTTGAAGATCACATTTGGAACTATGTTATCCTCTCTTGAATGTTTTTCTCATTCTCTAGATGTCTTTCAGGACCGTGGAATGGGGAGGAAAGTGGCAATGTGGATGGTAGCATTTTTGTGTTTAAAATCAGGTATAAGAAAGCTCTATTAAATGACACTTTCAGGTCAAAAAGAGAGTAAGAGAAAAGATTGATGTAATGTCTAAGGTAGGAATCTTCAGTAATACTGAAACAGAAACTAACTGCTCACTCACTAACTTCATAGTTCTGAGGCTTCCTCCATGCAAACAAATCCTGTAAAGAGTGATAACAGCAGTAAACGTGTCACTAGATAAAGCAGTAAAGTTTTCAAAAGGAAAACAGTAGGAAAGTAGGAAATTCAAAGCTGGAATTTACTTATTGCTTGCTACACAAACACATATTAAGTATTACGCCAGACCCTGACATCAAGATGTCTCCACCAGTTATGAAGTGCCACGCACAGCTCTATTGCATGCTCAAACATGTAAATTTCTAACAAAAAGATAGAGAGCATCCATTTGCAGTTTTTTCTGCCTGTGGCTGTAAATATTTTTGTCAAATTGACTTGCTATGTTCACTGTAGAGCACTCACTTACTGGCACTGGAGCAAAGAACATGAAGGAAAACAAAGTAGAGTAGTTGCCTGTAAATAAATTGAAGGATATCAATGCACATGATAAATACAACTTATTTTAATTTTTTAATCCGTCATTAAAAAGTAGATACAATCACTATATTTATATAGGGAGAAACTGATGCTTGGTATGGTTAAAGTAATAGGCAGTCTGTACCAGAGGCCTGACTCCTCCCAAGTCTTCTGACAAAAATTGAACAAATATACTTCAGTAGTTCAAAGAGGTGCTTGAGCAAGGGAAGATGAAAAGAACCACTATCCTGACATGCCCTCTTAGTTGTAAAAAATAGATTTTAGAATTCTGTTTCCTGTTGGCCTGCAGGTATTGATGGACCAGCTGCTTTCCTGAAATCAGAAGTGCAAGATCTGGAGACCAAGCTCCAAACTCTTTCTGCTGGATCTACTGAAACAGAAGAAAACACAGAGAAGGAAAATGATGGAGAGGCTCTAACAGACACAGCAGGCAAGCCAGATCTGCAAGAAATATTACAGAAACGAGGTAAGAGTTAATAATGGGCAAATGTCTTTTCCAGGGCTCTTCTACTTTTATAATGTTTTCTAGTAGCATTAAGAAACCTAAAAAAATATGAGGAATCATGAAACATGTGTCTGTCGGATATCTCTTTTAAATGCACAGCTAGGAGATTCTACATGTGGAAGCGCAGTACTGTAGTTCCTTCCTGTGATATGAATTGAAACATACCATTTATGTTTTAAGAGTTTATCAGTGTGCTTGTGATTTCTGGCCTTTCCAAGGAAGTTGCTGACAAAATGCTATGTTTCACATTTTGCTAAAATTTGGGGTATTTTTATTCCAGATATGTTATATCTGGATAAGATGTTCGAGTAATTTCTCAACAGCAGAACCATCTATAGCCAGTAAATGCTGTATCTTAATTCTTTATGACACTAACAGGAAAGGTGTTTTTTTTCTGAGTCAGAGGCTGTCACAATCAACGGGTTTAGAGTTTTATATTCAACAGTTATATCCCATTGAGTTCCCCAGTGGAGTGTCAAGCTCTGTCTGCCAAGTTGCTGCCAGTACTACAGGAAACCTTTTTTTGCTGCATGCAGCCTAAGCACTTTGCAGCAAAATATTGGTTAGCGTTTAATACAGTACACAGCTTGTATTTGTTTTGCAGAATGCTTTTTGTCTCCCAGTATGTTTCCAATACACTTCATGAATTGAGGTACTACCATATATAGAAGTACTCCCATCCAGTTGTCAGATGCCACAGCTGCTTACCTATGGACAGGAACGTTACACAAGAGTTAGGAGAGGAAGCATGAGAGAATATCCAGTAACTTCAGGGGAAATTAGTGGAGGTAGAATATAAACAGTGAATTTTGAAATTGGCTGGAGTACTAGGGTTAACGCCTTTCCTCTTCCCAAACGTCCTTTGGGAAGTTTACTAACAGGTTGTTAAGACTAGATTTTTCTTTTATCTGAGACTTCCAGCAGTGCCCCGTCTATGCAGTGCCATGTTGGAGCACTGTTATAACATGGTCTCTCAGAAAATAATTCAGTTTAGCAGGCTGACTGTGTTCATTTTCTATAATGCTTTATGTGCTTTTCCATTCTACAGTCAAATTAAATAATGGAATAAAAGAATAAAATTATGCAGTTCCAAGAGGAAGGAAGCACCAGTGATATGTGCAGAAGCTCTTTATCCAGAGTTATTTTAGTTATATACCCACAGTCATCTCTACGTAACTGTTCTTATTTTAAGATTAAATTAATAAGTCCTGGAACTACTCAGACTATGCTTCCATTTTAAAAATGAAGTCATTAGTAGTATTCATGAGACCTGAGTGATATTGGTACTGATGTAAGAAAAGGAGGGCTCTTACTGAAAAATTAATGTGCTCCATTTAAGTGTGTATAAGACTAAGGGGAAATGGTAAAGGATGTAAACTTTACAGAGTCCAACTTACAGGATAGCCATCAGCATATTGATCTGAATTTATTTTTTTTCCCGATTGTTCTTACGACATGGAGGACTTCTTTGCGTGAAAATAGGCAAAATCAATTAAATAACAATGTATACTAAGCAGTATGTTACATCATGTAGTTTCATGTAAAATACATATTAATAAAAGCCTGACAGCTGCTTAATCATCTGCACAGTGACAGCTGCAAAATGTCATTATGGATTTGAATTACAAGGCTCAGGAAGCAATATAGCACATGAAGAAAATCAACAATTGAAACAACAGAAATTTAATTAAAAGAGTGAGTAGCTACTCAACAGTAATATATGAATTAGTGATGCCATGAACTCATGACACCTTCTTTCAGAGATTACATGCTTGGTCTTGTATTTTGACAGGAATTTCAGGCAGTTTGAATTTTGATGAGGAGGACACAGAAGAAGAAGAAGAAGCTGGTAAGAGACCAGCATCTCATTCACCACACCCTGAATCTGAGAGGCCTAGTTCTGCATCCAGTGAAAAATCTTTTGCAGTAAGTGTCTTGAAATCTATTTTTGATAAGCACTCGGCACATGCTTGGTTTTACTACTAACCCCTTGAGCGCTGAGTTAAAATACAGTAGTTGCAACTACCGTTGTCAGCATATTAATCCCTGAAGGCAGAGGAAGGTCGTGATTGTCAGGCTGTCTTGACTGAAGGGCTATTGAGTTAAACACAAAGACCTAGCAGTGATCAAAGGAACAATGGTGGGTGGAGGATCCCAAGTGCTGCTCTAATCAGTGAAAATGGGAGCACTATGACCCTCAGAGGAGACAGATTGGGCCATTGTCTCTGATGCAAAACCCACCAAAATGACTCAGAGAAGCTCTGAAATGCCATGCAAATTTATGAGTGATCATTTCCTGAAGGATTGTAGCATTTATTGTGGGATGCAAGGGGGAACAGAATTTTTGGATGTAACAAAGAATGCTGGGATTGGACCAACTTTTTATGGGGTGTTTAAGGAAAGGAATTGAAGAGAGGAAACACAGGTGTCAAGGTGAATTAGGGAGTAATAAGCATGGGAAAACATGGATTAAAGGGTGTAAAAGGCATCAGATGCATGTAAACAGCTGTCTGCCCAAGTCTTGTGCCTGATTATGACGCGGTGTTCCACCATCTTAACAAATTGCATTTATAACTACTTTTTGTGCGAATGTGTCCTCCTGTGTGTTTGTGTGCGTGAGATACATGTATACATATGTTGACAAATTACATGGTGTACTAGCCAGTGAGTTGGAAGAGACCAGCATCAGGAAGACCCAGGGTCTGAGCTAGCTCAGACCAGATAAAGGCCACGGGGTTTGGGCATGGATGCTGGACACCCTTAAAAGTCTATTCAAAGCACCTTCATGAGTATATTTATGAGGTGACTGTGTGTATGTTGTGTTACTCTAAGGAAGGAGTAATACAAGTGGCCTGGGTGTCACATACTTGGAAGACTGAGCTGTGGGTGCAAACTGCTGGAGATTCAGGGTGGAGATGCTGGAGGCGGGAAGGGATGAGAGCCACCAGGTCTATGTGTGTGTGTCTGTGCTATTGACTCAGACTTCCTACTGGTTGTAGCTGGGAACAGAGATAAAACTGCAACTTTATTTCCAAGACCCCATAAAGAGAGAATCTCTTGGGTGCTACAATTCACAAGATTCACCTACCTCTAAGAAAAAAATATTTTAAATACCTATTCCAGATTTTCATTAGAATTCCAGTTCCTTTGGTGACCATAACCTACATCCTGACTGTTCTAAGGCTCTTCCAACATTTTGTTGATATGGTTCCACTAGCAGCTTACTCCATTTCTGCTACTGTTCTGAGCCAACATAATTTCAGCACTCACTTCAGTCACAGAGATTCCAGCCTGTCTTACTGCAGCATCCATCAATACAGCTTTATCATACTGCCTTATTTCACACAGAGAGTCTCTTTGCTTAGAGTATTTATAGCAACTCATGCTATCTTCTGCTTCCTAGAAATTGTCTGGGTAATGAGTACTTTTTCTCCATTCCTCTTGGAGGGTTAGTCTTTCCTCAGAGTAAAAGTCTCCAGCTGCTCTCTTCAGAGAAACACAGGTGATGTCTTGTTTAACCTTCCTTTCCCCAGTATCTTCTGGATATGATATCTTGTGTTTCAACAAACCTTTATTTTCTTGGGGAATACCAGAGTCTTTAGTCGGATATTAATTTTCTAATATGATGCTTCTTCCCACAGGAAACAGGTGCTTCCTGTAGTCCATCCCCTCAGGCAGATGCACAGCTGGGAGAAGTAGAGAACTTGGAGGATTTTGCATTACGTCCTGCACCCCGAGGTGTTAGTGTCAAGTGTCGAATCACTAGAGATAAGAAGGGAATGGACCGGGGCCTCTTCCCTACTTACTACATGCATCTGGAAAGGGATGACAACAGAAAGGTACTGGAAGCAGCACACATTATCTTGGCTGTTATACTCCTACCACAGATTATTTTTGGTGCAAGGGAGAGCTTCTGGTGAGAAACTAGTAACTGAGGAAAGCCATCATGCATTTGAGGACAGCTTATATTTGGATAAGGCAGTAAGGAGGGAGTTAGCAGGTTTAAAACCCATAATACAATGAAAAATGAAATTTAAAAAGTATAAAAATGGTAAATGTTGAAAAAAGAGCAGAAAGATTGAGTTGCTCCAGTAGAAAAAGAGGAAAGACTAGAAAGGACAGTTGCATTTAATTTAGACTGCCGAGTGAGCTGACTGGAGGAATAGGATTTCAAAGTGTGCACTTTGGAAGAGATCAAAATTGTGAAGACGGTAATATCAGCACAGAACAAAAAGGGGAATGGATATGAGAAATGGAGAGATAACAGTTTGGATAGCAATGCCTCTGCATTCTTACAAAGCACCAGACTTGATCAAAGTTTTGTATTTTCAGACATTCCTTCTTGCGGGAAGAAAAAGAAAGAAGAGCAAAACATCCAATTACCTCATATCAGTTGACCCAACTGATTTATCCCGGAAAGGGGAAAGTTTCATTGGAAAACTCAGGTGAGAATCACAGATAAAAACTGTAGACAGGCAAGATAGGATTTTCATTTTGAGTTGCGATTATGACTGGCATTCTGGTATCAATTGAGAGATAATGAACTCACCTTATTCTGCTGAACGTAACCTGTATTCACTTGTGTTGGCAGCCTTTTTCAGTGTTACCATTCACTGTGGCAATTCAGAGGAGGAAATCTGCCTACATGCTTTTCCAGGAGAGGTTACAGGCTGAGTTCACCGTGGCACTGCATGGAAGCTCCTTACTGAGCTGGCAGTGGGAAGATTCAGATGGCAGGAGATACGCATTTTCACAGTGCATACTGATACCTTCAGAAGAGGTCAAAACTTTCCACTGATGCCTCTCTTTCTCTGTTTTTCCATAACTTGACATTAGGTCAAACCTCATGGGGACTAAATTTACAGTCTATGACCATGGAGTTAACCCAATCAAGGCACAAAGTCTAGTGGAAAAGGCTCATATGAGACAGGAGCTTGCAGCTATTTGTTACGTAAGTACTGCCTCTCCCTTTTTGCCCCTTTCTTCTTTGTGCCTAGTTACAGAGGAAATGGGGCTTACAAAATTATGCTTTCTGTCAGCCTCCCCCACTTAACTTTGGAACCAAGTAACTAATTTCAACCAGATACAACAAAGGGCAGAGGCCTCGAAGATAAGTTCTTACACATTTAATGAAAGAAACAAACAAAATCAATGCTGGAAATCATCTGGGAGGGAGAAAGACCCAAACTAATGTCCTGGTGACCTTCTTACCTGGCCTATTGGTCAGTGTGTGCCCAGTCAGCATATCATTTACATGGAGCCAGCCACAGCATGGACTGCCTCTTGCCCAACTGGTATCTGATAGACGCTGAGAAGGATCTGGGAGAAGCCTGTGAAGAAGCACTATTTTTTTGTAGAACCAAAGGCATTTTGGGAGATAGGAGGGAGCTGGTACTACTTCTGTAGCAGCTTGTTGTTAGTAAGGATGTAGTTCTAGGGAAATCATGATTTATTAGTTCTGTCCTAGAGATATTTTCTTCACTTGTGAATCAACTCAGGCAAGGCTTCAGAGTGAGTAGACACTTGACGACACTCTGGAATTACGTAAAGGTTCTCATGTCACATTGTTTCATGTTCCAGTCCTACAGTTTGAGTAAAATTTGAGTTTCTCTATAAAACGACAGCTGTCAAGTGGAAGGATTTTTCCTTTCTTACAGGTATGGCAGCAGAAATTTAAAGATGCATTAGCCTACTGGAGCATCATCTTGATTTTTTGTTTTTGCTGTTGATCTTAATTGCACTTGGGGGAAAAAGAAATTGCTGTGATAATTGCAGTACTATCCCGTTCACAGAAATATTACTGGTTATTTTCTTTGTATACTGTATTCATCAGTTCCCTACCTAGTTGGACACAGCAGGGTATTAAAATGAGGAGAGCAGTTAATACAGTCAACTTTTCAAAATTTTGAACTTACCTGTAAGAAGTTTGTAGAGTTTATATATAAACCAAGTCTGTTCCCTCATTCTTGTATGTGCCCCTGGATTTTCTGTAGTGAAATAGTAGAGGTTGCAACTCCAAAGACCTTTGTGTCTGCAAGATGCACTAACGGTAGTAGAAGCTGTACCACTTCTATCAATCAATTCAGTACTTCTAAGACACTTTGGCTTTTTAATTGATCTTTGGGAATTTTAAAGGTTAGCACTGACATTGTTACTGAACACTTTAAATGCATCACTGGATTTTGGCTGACATTACTAAATGTATGATTTGAGAATACTAGGACTTTTTTCCTTTGGTTTTTGTACTCAGTCCACTTGGAGAAGTGTCCTGCAGTACTCTGGAAAAATCTGCTTGACTTAAGGTTCAGGCCTAGATATATGCTGAATGCTTCCCTTTCTGTCTCTGTTCTTAGTTATTTACAAAACAGCATGATGTGAGAGAAAATTGTGGACATTCTCTTAAACACAAATAACAGCACAGAAGAAGAATGTAGTTTATTTTTCAGGAATGTTTTAAACTGGTGACATACAGATAACATAGACTCAGGTCAAACATATTTGCCTTTTATCATGCTTAATGCTTGTTCACTAGCAAGATTTCAGCATATTATTGCCTCAGATGCAAAAACTTATGCCTGGAAATTGCACTTGTCTAATTTTGTTATGTTTCAGTGAGATAACAGATCTCTCTAAATTAGGTAATACCATGTATGTCTTACAACACTGTTCTCTAAATGTGAGAGAAAGCAATTCTCAGTGATTAAGCACAGTTGAAGTTAATTGCTACTACAGTTGTAGTCAGCAAAACTCTGTAAACTCATACAAATGTGGACACAAATTCAGTTTTGTTGTGTTTCCTTATTTGAGATGGAATATCTGGTTTACTGAAAATAATGTCTTTCCATGTCTTTCAGGAAACCAATATCTTAGGATTCAAGGGTCCCAGAAAAATGTCCGTGATCATTCCAGGAATGAATATGAATCATAAGCGAATTGCAATCCGTCCACGAAATGTGAGTTAAAGAGTTTGGTCATGTTTCAGATTTGAGGAAGAGGTTACAATTTTCCTGTGGATGTCTGGGTGTTACTGACAGTCAGGGTTTAGAGCAAGGTTGTTAGTACCCACAGGTTTAGCAACTCTAGTGGAGAGTAAATGCAGTGTAGCCTGAATATGTTGATTAATTAAATCCTGCCTTTTACTTAATCTGTGTCCTTCTGAATAATGTTTCTATCCTTACGTGTCTTTTAGTCAGCCTGAATATTATTTACTTATCTATGTGTTGTTGCCATTGCACCTATAAGCCATCCTTATGGTTCGACCCTGTTACCCTGAGAGCTGGATGAACAGAGGACATGCTTGCTTCTCCCAGGGGCTTGCATTCTCAGCCAGGATATGAATTACAACAGTTAGGTAACAGATAAGGTGGTATGCTGGTGAAGTAGCAAGAGAGTAAGTACGTTTTTCATCAGAATACTGTCAGCCTCTTTGTAGGAGTCACAGAAAAGGAGGATTCTTTAAGAAGAAAGAGGGATGAGGAGAAGGATGGAGTTTCGTCATAACTATTTAGAGAGTATTTCTCATACACATGCAGGGCATTATAGCTAAAAGTTTACAGAACTGTATCTGAAGATATATTAAGGTGTATGATGGAAAGTGTTTGGTTCCCTTAATGTGGGTTTTATGCTTGATGTGATAGAAGACCAAAAAGCAGAAAGGACAGGTGCCAACTGAGACATGACCAATGTTTTAGGTTAGAAAATGTTTTTTGTAGCCATGTTATGAGTAGGTGTGAGTAGGACAAGAATGTATTTCTTGAGGTCAGAGAAAAAAATCTTCGAGAATGTAAATTCAGAGTCATGAGAGCCTGGAAAAAAGATTTAATTTTGCAAATGGGCAGGAAAATTGTGTCTGCAAGTGGTCACTTATTCATTGGCTTTCAATTGGTGTTTCCATCTCCCCTGTGAGTACAGTAATGATTCTATTGCCCTGCCTTTATTTTTTTCCCCTATTTTCCCAACTGTTTTGTTGTCAGACAAGCATACTGACAGTGGCCAAGGCTGTGCTAGTTTAAAGATAAACTGGCAGGAGAAATGAATCCAGCACAAGAGAGATTACAAATCAGTTTCAATTTACTGAAAAGATTACAATAAATACAATGACAGAGAAAAAAGTGGTTTTAACCCACAAAACTCAGATATATAACCTGGCACTCTGGGGCACAAACAGAATGGTGTTCATTAGCCCCTGCGCTGAGTGCCACGTGTTCCCACCGGGTACAAAGTAAAAGGAAAGAAAAACCTGTTGGTGAGGATGATGGTCGCAGTTTTGTTGAGACTGGCAGTCACAGTCCTGTTGAGGTTCTGGTCATCCTCTGGATCCCCGAAGATTATATATGCTCAGGTTCAGGTGGGAATGCCCAGTGCCTCCTCCAGGGCAAGGAGTTTCACAATGGGTGATTTGACTCTGTGAATCATGGAATATTGGCCCATCTGCAGACATGACCCCTCAGGCTGAGTGTGAAGGTGCTAATACCTCCCCCGAGGGGAGTTATCATGGCTGAGTCACTGATGTGAAGACAGGAACACTCCCCTGTCTCACAGGGTTCTTTAACACCCAGCTTGTAGCCTGGGGTCAGCTGTGCCCTGGGCAGCTGCTGCAAACAATCTATTATTAAGAGTTCATCAGAAATTACATAGAATGTGTAGATTACACAGTTTTGGTTATACCCACATAGTAATAAACTAGTCCTGGCCCCTATAATTAGTCCGAAGGATGAAACACAAAGCTGTTCTGAAAAGTTGGCAAAGCTTTCAGTGTAGAGGTTTGACTCTGTTTTTATCCTTTCTTCTCTGTAGTGTGGTGCCACTAATTAAGAAATACTGCTCCCACTTCAAAGGAGTAAAACTGCACTTTGTTGGTGCCAATACTCAAAGTTATTTTTGCATCTTTAAAAAACAAATCAAGATAAAATCAAAGATATAAAGTAGCTAAACTAAACAGTAAGTTTCATTTAGGTTATACTCAAGAATCCATTATCATATCTGTATACAATACTTAAGCAGGTGTCAGACCTACACAACAGGTTATTTTCTGAGCTTTTTTTCCTGTTAATAACTTCAGCTTGGATTCTTTTCCTTGGGTTATATTATTTCAGTTTGAATTTATTTGTTGCTGAACTTGGAAAATTAAATCATATGTCACATTTCATTACATTTTGAACCTCTTTGTAATTCATTCTTTGTCAGATTTAATGCACTGGTTTACTTCCCTTTTACATTTTTTTTTTGTTGTTTTATTTCTCTCTGTTTTTTATGCTATGCATCACTTGTTAGACCAAATAGGATGACATTTAACCTTACAGCCTGCTACAGCCTTTGGACTTTGTAGTTAGTTGTAGATTATCTTCTTTTATTTTGAAGTTTAGAATGTTAGAAATGGAAGTTGGATGCAACAGGGTCAGAGAAAGCTTATGAGACTCAGAAGGGATTCCTGCCAACAGGATGGCAGTCATCTGTGGCCTGTGAATTGCTCCCTTTCCTGTACACACAGACACTTCCTTCTCTCTCATTCTTTTTTCTTTTTTTTTGAGTGGAAATATGGTGGTAGTTTATTGAGGAAAGGAATACTTAGATTGGGAATCTGTGAAAGTATCTTCCTGGTTCTTGCAGTCCTATTTTCAGTAGGACTGAGTTTAAGTGTCATCACTGTGTTTCATTAAACAGGGAATCATCTTCAAGTGACAGAGTGCACACACCAGAGAGGCAATACTCAAAAGCAGAGCAATTCCAAATCTGATAAATAAATTTCTTTCTTCTGAACAGGAACATGAGGGTCTGCTGTCAAAATGGCAAAACAAAAATTTAGAGAACCTCATTGAGTTGCACAACAAGGCTCCAGTCTGGAATGATGATACTCAATCCTATGTTTTGAACTTCCATGGGAGAGTCACTCAGGCCTCAGTGAAGAACTTCCAGATTGTCCATGACAATGACCGTAAGATTGATGGAGAGTGTGTGGCACTTACTTGAGCAGGGAGAATCCAATTAATTTTATGAGGGTTGGGAGGAATAGGACACCCTTCCTGAGAAGGGAGACTGGGAGAAGGAATTTAGTTCAGGATTATGGGGGACATCTGAGCTGTCAAGAGAATTATATAAGGCCTCTCTTTTTTTCTGAGGTGGGTGCAGACACTGCTCTCCATTGCCACAACAAAAGATGGAGCAAATGCAAACTTCCTGAAGGGAAGGAAAAATATTGATACAGCACTTTCATCCCAGAAAAAGAGTTGTTTGAGCTTTGGGTCTGAGAAGAAAAGTTATCTCTAGAACAGCACTAAGTCTAGAGAACAGATTTCATGGCCACTCTGGTAGGAAAGGATAGAAATACCAACCACATGTATTTGGGACTGCCAGATGTGTGGGTATTTGTTTGTGGTTGGGTATTTTGGTTTGTGGAGCTTTTTCAGGGGTTTGGGGTTTTTTGTTTAGTTTTGGGTTTGGGGTTTTTTTCTTTTCACTTTGCTATAAAGTTATTCATCTCTGAATCTTTTTCTCCCCAGCTGACTACATTGTGATGCAGTTTGGCCGTGTAGCAGAAGATGTGTTCACCCTGGACTATAATTATCCCCTCTGTGCTCTTCAGGCCTTTGCTATTGGACTCTCCAGCTTTGATAGTAAATTGGTCTGTGAATGAGGGACAACAGACTTGAAGCATGGAACTCACTCCCATGACTGTATCTTGTAAGAGTTCCGGATGTAGTAATGAAGAGCATATTGGAAGGGAAATGGAGGACAAACTTCTACAGGCTTATTAGAAACTAAATTCCAGCCCTCAGAGCAATGTGGGTGTTGACAGTAGACCATCTTGGGACCAGTCTCTGTATGCATTGTGGAAGAAAAAGAAATATAGGTGACAATTTTGTCATTGGTGTTGATTCTGCTTCCACAGTCTTTGCTTACAGATGCTGCAGGCGAGTGGGCTAAGTCCACTAATTGGAACTGCTTGCAGCTAGGATAGAAAAATAATGGCTAAGTGTTCAAATACCTTGAAACTTCCACAAAGCGTGGGAGATGATGTTTGTTACTGATGAATTTCTGATCAGATGAATTCAGATAAAAAGAACAGCTGGTATAAGACATTGGCTCTAATGCAACACCTTTACTCTCTGAGAGGATTCTCTGCTAAGGCTGGTAGTCCACTTCCCTTTCAGTATTCTAATTGCTCCTTATCCTTGACAGTCTTTTTACCAAATAAAGAACAATCAAATCTCAAACACTCTTTTCAGGTGGTGATATTGTATTCATTGCTGCTTCTGTTAAAATGAAACTGAGTAGATGATAGAATCTGACTGAATTTGACAGAAGGTAGTATTGTAACAATATATGGTACTATTCCTGAAAAGTAATGTTGTGATTGAGTTGTCCATTCTTCATAAAATTTGCTACATTTCTAGGAATAGGTTTGTGACCAATTTAATTTTTTAATGTGAGATTATCTGAAGTCATGACATACTAAAGTAGATTTTATATAAAAAATTTTAATCTGACTATAAGAAGGAGTTACCTCAAAAAGAGATTACAGATATTTTCAAAGGCATCAGTGAGTTTAAAGTAATTGTGTCATGAGGCTTTGCAATGTGTCCTTCAAGTGTTCCATTTTTAATGCTGGATGTACAATATGGAGACTGTAGGTCACAGCATAGAACACTTCTTGATTCATATGGCCTTAACTCATCAGAGTGGATTGCTGCACAGTGTGACATGGAGGCCTCGTAGTGTACACACCTGCTGTGTACTGAAGCAGAGAACAGTTCCTATCTTGCCAGTTTCATGGCCATTACATGTATTCATTATGGTCCTAGAAAAGACTGTCCCTCTACTGAGACAAGAATTAGTTGTTCTCTAGCTTTGGGTATTGTCCTTGTCAGCAGACTAACTGTTTCTAGCTGCAAAGATCAGATATATTGCTTTTGGTCTCTGGAGTCTTTGCAGTGTATCACTCTTTCAAATTAACAAAATTTTGTGGAGACATTTTCTGATATTGTCAGAAAAAACCGTTATGATAATCATGTGTAAACTCTGTATTTAACTGTCAATTATGAATTGATGCTGAGAAGTCCATCTCAGGTATCTCTCGTATGATCCTTCCATATTAGCTGGTGAGCCATTGTCTTGAGATGATCTCATCAGAAAAGCAGTCAGTGAAGAGAACTTGAATTGTGATGGATCTCTTTTGTGCCTTTGTGTACTTCCTGCTCATCAGGCTGGGGATGAGACCTGGCAGTGCTTTCCAGTTGTGCTCTTCTGAGGTCTTGGCTAATGGTTCTGCACTCCCGCTACCCATCCAGAAAAATGAAGTCAGTTTGTGTACCTGTCTGATTATTTTTCTGATTAGGAATGTGTGAAAGAAACTGCCATATGTTTTGGGATGACCTGAAGGTAGAATGCTAGTTTCCAATTCAAGATGACTTTCTATGTGCTCAGAAGGCCACAGTAGCATCCTTTTACTCAATTAGGCTTGTCATGAGTGGCTCTTCAAGCTATTTGTTGACATCAAATGATCGTCTCAGGGCCTCTCAGTCAAATTATACAGACAGATGAACTGATTCAGTGCTCTTTATCAGATACAGTTTTACATTAATTGTATTTATAATTTTTATATCTAAATGAAAATAAACTAATTTATATATTGAAAAATTCTTAATTCTCAACGAGTTCATTATTTTGTGGGTGGGGTTTTTTTGTTTGTTGGTTTTTCGGGTTTTGTTTTCTTTTAGGATTTTATTGTGACTTGTGGGTGTTCTTTGTTCCTTCTGTATGAGGTACTACCTGAATTTCTTCTCATCTTCTTGAATCTCATCTCTTCTTCCTCTCTCTTTTCCTTTGTAATTCTCAGTTCTCTTTATTTGTGGTGTTGGAGTTTTTGTCCCATACACTTTAAAGTCTGGGAATAAGTATAAGGTTAGTCTCTCTAATACTTTCCCCCTTCTCCCCATTATCCTGTCTTCCCCTATAGTTCTTAGTTTCCATTTGATTCTGTCTTTAAGCTAGTTCCACTTCTCTGTTTCTCCCAGTGTCCAGTTAGGGCTGTTGAGGTGGTTCTTAATGCATTTTCCTACCTTCTGTCTGAACCCATTCAAGTGTCAAAGTAGAATAAGATTTTTTCTGAAATGAGAACTGAAGTATTACAAGGGTAGGAGGAGCATCAAGTCCAAGTGGTTATTCCTGTTTCCACTGAGATATGTATAAGTCTCAGTAAGTGGAGATATTGTGGATTTGATAATCAGAAACTGATGCAGCTCTCAGTGTGTATCCCTATTCTCCATGCACCTCTTTTTTTTTTCACATGATTTTCATTTGAGCCAAAATAGTCTTAGTTGGGAGAGAAACTAAACAGGAAATACTACTGGGCATTTGTTCTTAGAACAGTGATATTAGTTGCATACATGCAAATGCCAACATTCTTGGGAACCCAGAGAGATCTTAAAAGAAAGAAGGAAGCTTAGTAAACTGTTAAATATGAATTCTAAAGGCCTAGTGGATGGAAACAGCTCCTAGGCTCCTATAGGCTCTTTGGCTCAGAAACATAAAAGACAGGGAATGATTTCTTGCTGTTTTAGAGGTAAGTCTGACTCTCATTGAAGTTCCGTTGCTGCATTTGATAGCAGTAGGATGGGGTTTTGTTATTGTTGGCATAATTATTATATTTTTACTGTACTGCTCTACTTGCTGGTATTAACAGCTCTGTAAATCTCTCAGTTGACATTGAATTAGGTTTCCTGTTCCTGGTACAGAAGACAAGCAAAGCCTTCCCTGTGATTTACAAGTTGAGCTGAGAGCATGTGTGTAGTCTTGGGAAACGGAACTATGGACAGATTCCTTCTTTGGCAGAGTCAGGAATCTCATCTTCTCTGCCACAGTGTCAAACTGTTGTACATAAATGCGGTTTGGAACTAGTTCAGAACTAAGAGCGACCCTTAAGTTATCCTGGGGCCAAGAGATTTGGCCCAGTATAAAGTTACGAAGAAGAGTAGAAAAGCAATGCTGATGTAAGGGCTTCCTTCCTGACAGGGAAAACAGCTGGCTACAATGTGAAGTGTCAAGAATTGAAAGCCCTACCAGGAAAGAAGGCAGAGACCCTGTACCAATGTTAAATCTTGTGTCTCTTGAACTGTACAGCCTATAGAGTTGCTGTCTTCTCATTCTCTCCCTTAACATGGTCTGTATGATATTTTTTCTCACTGGAAGCTGGAAGTCACTTCTTTTGTCCCAAAATGGGAGGAAAAAAGCCAGAAGCAAGCTAACTTCACCAGAATGCATTAAGGTAAAGGCTAAGGTAACTGTAACCTGCTCTGGTAACTTAACATTTAATTCAGAGAATATGTACATGAGTGGATGTATTCCAGAGTATGGAATTTGCAATCATTTACTTTTGTTTAATTAACTTTTCCAAACAAGGCACATCATTGCACTGTCTGCAACAAAACAGCTGAAAATTATGAAGAAAGAAAAGGACTAATTTTTTTTTTTATGCTTAATTTGAGCCCCTTATTTATTAAAGGGAAAGGGATGCTAATTTACTGTGAAGAAAGGCTTTATTTTATAAGTGGCATAACAAAATTATTCAGATATAATATGTGTAGACGTGGGGAATTGTCTGGTAAGTTTGCCCAACTTGCTCTGCTTTCTGTTCTAAGTGGAATAGTTTATTTCCACATTTCCTCCAGTAAAGAAAAACAAAAACAACCCTCCACTAAAAAGCTTGTATTCTCCTGAGTGAGTTTCCATCTGCAATTGACTGGGGTCCTGCAAACAATCTGTGTGATGATTCACAGGAAGGAATAGGTTTCAATTCTTTCTCTTTGAGCTATGTTGATTTGGCAAGGAAATGGGAGCAAAACAATATGTTAGTCACATAATTATGAGACCTGGCTTAGAATTCACAGTGAATATATGTGATGGGAAGTGATCTGCCTTTCTTATATATTTTTATATTAAACTACATGTTTTTAAATAGGGCTTAGTAGAAAAAGTGGCTAAGTTGAATCATTACAGGGCTTTATATAACAAAAAACTCACAAAACCATTTCACTGAGTTTTTTAACATCTTATTTATCTTGTATATACTCTCAATTCCCGCAGTTGTATCAGAAAAATCTTATTTTTATGCAATTGATGCATTTTGCCATTTGCTTTGAGTCCTTAGGTCCTAAATGTGTCCTGTTTTCAGACCTGCTTTTCTTAGTCCATTTGTTCAATATACTGAAGTTTCAAAGAAAGCCAACTCTTCACAGGCACACGGGGCGTCTGTGAAAAAGTTACCTGCTAGAGCCATGAGAAAGTTTATCTTGCTGACGGAGCTGCATTCCCGGAGCCGCTATTGGGATGTAGTTACATTTACTAAACTTTGCGGTTTACTACTGCTTTTGTTTTGGGGGAACGTGGTTTTCCAACCCTAGCGCAGCTCTGAGCCTGCTGTCGGCATTTCCTAGCGCGGCGCTCCCGTACGAAGGAGTCGGAAAAGCGCAGCTCCGACGTGAGACCGAGAAAACCCACGGCGTGGGGGACATCCCTGTGCTCCTCGAGGACTCGTTCTCCGCCTGGGATACTCTGCGGCCAAACCCTCCGCGGGATGGAAATCACGGCTGGATGGACGAGGGGCTTCGAAGGCAGCGCTGCCGGGACGGGCTCGCAGGGGACACTCAGGAGCGCCGTGTCCCGCCCCTGGGACAGCATCGGGCAAGCGGCGGCGTTCCCAGGGATCTTCCCGCTGCTGCGGCCGGCCGATCCCAACTTCTCCCGCGGCCAAGGCGCCGCGCCCGCTCTCGATTCCCGACGGCGCATCCCGCCCGCTCCCGGCGCTCCCGTGCCGGCCCCTGCCCCCGCTCCCGGAGTTTCCTTCCCCCGCCCCCGCGGGCCCCTCTTCCGGCCATTGCCCGCGTTCCCTCCGCCCCGGTCACACACGGCCCCCGGCCGGGGACCGCCCGGCCGCGATGGGTTTTGTTCCCAGCCCCGCCTCGCCGCTTCTCCCGCTGCCCCCCGCCCCCCGACAGTCCCCTCCCAGCCCCGTCCCAGCCCCTGCGCTCGCAGGCAGTCCCCTCCCTCCCTCGCTCCCTCCCTCGGCCGCGTTCATTTCATACCAACTCTCATTCCTCGCATTCCTCACTTCCTCCTTTCAAACTCCAGGGGAAATAAAAACCCTCCCTTTTCCTCCCAAACTCCTGCCCGGCCGCCCCCCCCACCCCCGCCGTCCCGCCGGCTCGGCGCTCCTCAGGTGAGTGTGCGCTTTGTGCCTGCGCTCCCGCCGGCCCGGCCGCCCCCCCGCTCCCATCCCATCTCCATCCCATCCCATTCCATCCCCTCCCGGCCGCCCGCCCGGCCCGGCATTGTTCGCCTCTCCCCGCCGCCGCGGGACCGAGGAAGGGGGAGCCCCGAGGGCCCACCCCGGAGCCGCTCCAAGCCAACTTTTTCCTTTTTTTTTTTTTTTCTTTCCTTTTCCTTTCTCTCCGCCTTGGCGGCGGCGATGCCGAACGGGATCCTGACCCGCCCGCTCCCCCTGTCCCAGCCCCCGCTCCCACCCCTGCGGGCTCGGGGGTGGGGATCGGGCGGGAGCGGGGGGCAGGCGCGCACTAACAGCGCTCAGCGCTCTTTTGGCAGAAAGTCCTGGAGCTGAAGGAGGATTTGAAGCCGGTCCCCGCTGCCCCTGCGGAGCGGCAGCCGCTGTTGCCTCGCTCAGGTCAGAACACGCTGTTTGGCCGCGGGCGCCTGCGGGAGGCAGGCTGGAAGGGAGGGTGCGGAGCCGCTCGTGTGCGGCAGAGCAGGCACAGCCCTACAAAGGAAGCGATGGGAACATCCTCAATGGAGGCTCCGGCGGCTTCTCCCGTCGGGAAAGGGCTTGCCGGCCGCTGACACTTCGGGAACTCGCTCGGGCTCTTGTCGCATCGGCGGAAAACTGCAGCGCTAATGGGGGTGGCGGGGGGAAAGGTTTCTGTGTTCTGTACCGTTCGTAGGGACGTGCTTGTGGAGGATGGAGAGGAGGAGCGGTGCTTTCTGTAATAAATTTTAATGTAAATTACGGAAGATGGTTTTGGGAAAACCAAACAAAAAATTCATGAGGAAGCCCATCCGCGAGAAGGCATGTGGGTTGTTGCAGAGTCTTTACCAAAAGATGAGGGAATAATGTTCTTCCCAGTTCGGTTACTCTGAAGTTAAGGGTTCAGTTTTAGTGGCATACCGTCGGAAAGGGTTTTAAAAAAACAAACTAAACAAAAAAGCTTTCCCAAGTCATCTTTTATCTTATGTAGATAATTCCGTTTAAACAATTTCTTGCATGGGATGCTAAAGATGGGGCATTTTTGCAGAAGAGGGAAGAATGTAACTCACCGTGTTTAAGGACTTTTACAAAGTATTTTATAGTGAAACTTTTATAAGTTAAAACAAAAACCCAAGCAACAAAACCAAACAAACACTCAGAACTAACCACAACTAATTAGCAATTTTGGTTTTGCTTTACCTGAAGTTACACTCATGTTACTTTCTAACCTTAAGAGTTGAGTTCTGTGACTCCTCTACAAATAAACAGTGAAAATACTTTTCAAACGCGGGGGCTGGGTGGGAGAGGAGTTTTAGGGGTTGGGTTTTTTTTCTTCTTCTTTCCTATTACTGGGAACGGATCAGCTTCCCCAAGACCCGATTGTCGCGTCTGTGTGCAAAGAGAGCGGAGCATTCGTTCACCTGTCTGTCCATCTGTCTGGGTAGATGTAAGAGATTTTATTGTTCTGCAGAAGGAAGTGGGCAGTAGGACAGGGCAGAGAGTAACGGGGAGGAGCGAGAGGAACAGAACAAGGGGGGAAAGCAGAGTGGGTGTATAGCAAGTGCTAGGGCTGGGTTGAAGCTGCTCTATTATTACCTATGCAATTAAAGCCTTTCGCTTTTGATGGGTTTCTTTCTCATGGCAGAAGAGCCTGGATCGTCCTGTAGTGAATGCAGAGAGGCTGCTGGATGCTGAAGGACTCAGGTTTTCTTTGGAACTTGGGTAGGCAGAAGGAAGGGCAGCCAGCCAGTGGGTGCACTCACCTTCTGGGGTTTTACTAAATCCCACTGTGGGTGGCTCCCTCAAACTCAAGCATGCAACAAAAGTCTATCAATCTCTAAACTGGACTATCAGCTCATTGTGTGTGTCCTCTTGGAGGGATCTGGGGAGCAAATAAGTGTGTATGAGAATGGGTGCTAGGAATTTCTCTGCTGTCTTGGTTCCTGCTACACCTTTTGGGTTTTTAAATTAATTCTACAGAAGACTTTGAAGTATTCTAGGTTATTATTGTGGTAAGTGTTTTAGTGTTGGTGTATTATAGAACAGCTGTGGGAAAATGGTATGAAAATAGTATTGCCAAGCTTTAAAGAGAAAAAGTGCTCTATAGCACCCAGTCTTGCTTGTGGCTTACATAAAATCACAGTTGCTGTTGGCTTTCTTACTCAGCTGTTTGTTTCCCAGAATTTAAACACAGTAAGTAGAGTTTTGAGAGGGTTACTGAAAAGTACACTTTCCAAGAGATGCTGCTTTCATTTCTGTTTGGAGTGACGTTATGTTCATTCACAGCTTTCCTTCCTTAGTATTATGTGTCCGTTTCTGATTGTATCTTTCAGCTCTTGGTTCTGTCCCAGCATAACCCAAAGGGTGGGTCTTCAAAGACCTGAGGCTGGCACTGCTGTGGACAGAACCTGTCTACACAGCCTCAAATTGTCCTTTTCCTGACTTGTCACACCTCTGTGCTTTGTTGCTGGCATGGACACTGGCACTGCTGTTCACTGACTCCGGCCAGGGGGCTGATCCAGAAGAAAAGTAACACTCTTTTAGCAAGTTAAGTTTTCAGCCACATCTGCTCTCCAGTAAAGTTAATCCTATGGTCATGTGCTCTAGTGCCTGTAGATGGGGGTGAGCAGTGGAGGAAGAATGGGTATATTTTCTTAGCAACACTGCCATTTTCCCCACCTTAAGTAGTTCCTTGGACCGTGTCTGCAGTAGCTCCTCTGATAGTGAAATTAATTTATTTTTTTTTTTTTTTTTTTTTTTTTTTTACTGGCCACAACTGCATCTTAAGAAAGTGAAAATTCAGAGTTACCTTCTTTCTTTAAAGATCTGTTATACTTTCCCTCTAGCTCCGGTTTGTCTTTTGTTCATTTGTTTGGTTTGATTTCCATCCCCTCAAATTCTATGTGAGATTTTTCTTGGGTACCTTTTTCATCACCTACTGTACTTAAACTTTAGAAAAGTTTTCTTACTCTATTGGAACAGTTTTTGCCTTGCTGTCTATTTCTCTGAAATGATTGCTTATTCTCCTCTGTCTCTGCATTTGCATCTTCTAAGATCTTAAACCTACTACTGAGGCTAAAATTTTAATATTTTTCAATGTCGATTATTCTAGTCCTGATGATTTTTTTAAAAATCCTCTTCACTTTCTTCTGTTTATCTGTGTTCCTTTTGCAGAATGAGTTATTCCATGAGTTGGAGGTGATTCATCTCTCTTTGTTGCCTGAAGTGATATCTGAGCCCAGGCAGATTAAAGTCACATTGGTCATTCTGCAGAAGCATTTTCTTTGCAGACAGCTCTTGCATGACTTTAGCTCCTGCTTCTGGCAGGGCTTTTTCCTTGATTTTATCTCTAGGGTTTTTTCATTGTTATTTCTTTATTTTCTTTCCGCTTAGTCTTATTTGTCTCCCTTGCTTCTTTCATCTGTTTTTACACTGTCTAACACCCTTTTGAGTTTTTTCTACCCATTGCTGTTTGTAAACTTCTTTCTGTCTCATGCGCTTTTCACTAACATTACCTTTATTCAGTCTTAGATCTCTAGTTAAGATGTCAAAGACAACCGGACTAGCAAAGATCCTTGCAGAAACCCAGTATGTGCCCCCTGTACCTGTTGGTTCCATTTGTATATTATACATCATATCTATATTATATATCATATATATAATTATCCTTATTTTTGAAGCCATTAGTTAATTTTCTAATAATATGAGCAATACTCTCCAAAGCCAATTTGAAGTAATTTTAAGCTATGATTTCCTTAAGGAGTTACAAATGCTATTCTAAATCTAAACTTAGTACATCTTGCACCATATTCTTTTCCTTCTCTACCTTCATGGCAATTCTATCTTCCTTTGAAGAGCAATTAAGTTTATTAAGATTTGCAGTAATGGATGATCCTCTCTCTCTCCAACTTCTGCCAACCACCATGTTAAATAAATACCCGACATGTTCCTTTGTAGAGACTGGTAAAAAAAGTTATGAGTTTGCGTGCGTGAAGCTCATTACAAGATTCAAAGCTACATGATTAGAAAGAGTTCTTCAGGGTTTGGAGGTGGGGTTTTGGGTTCTTGGGTTTGTGGTGGGTTTTTTTGGTGGGTTTGTATTTTTATTGTTCCTGCCCCTCGGGTCCTCCTTTTTCTGGAGATGATGCAGTCACTCCCCTTTGTTTTTAACACCATATGAATTAAACGTTTTCCTGCTAGGGAGGGGCAGGTTTTCCAGTTCCTGGTGCCACTGGCTGAGTCACTGGCTCTGTTTTTTCTGTTCTGTTGTAGGTTTATAATTACCTTGTTCTTACCTTTGTTAGAATGTGATTGCCAAAGGGTAGGTGTTTTACTTTGCTGTATTTCTGAGACATGAGTGCCAGTGGCTTTCAGAGCCTGGGTGCAAGCTTTTGAAGCATCTGCTTTGCTATTGCCAAAGCGAAAATAAATCAGTGTAGTCCTTAAAGTGCCTCCTTTCTAACAGTATGGTAACCATTAATGACAGATGTCCAGGCAAAGTCTAATCTCTTGTAACCAGGACTGCTTTAACTCAAGGAGGAAATGTCAGGAGAGCACAGAGCATGTGTGTGCTGAAATGGAAAGGGAGGATTTGCTGATGTGTCTGAAGTTCACTTTACCTGATCATAGTCTCCATAGCAGGTCCTCAAAATAAAGCTCATTGGTACCAGATTAGCAGGATTTAGACTGGTCTTTTGGTCTGAAAATCTTGTCAGCTTAGGGGAAAAAAAAAAGAAAAAGAGGTGTGAAAGAGATGTTTGTATAAGATTATCTCCAAGCACACTCACTGCTCTTTGAATTATCTTTATAAAAATAAATTAATAAAATCCTATTTATTTTTCTGCCCCCATTTGTTTGTGAGGGGTCTATGTAGTGAGAAGAAAATGACTGTGCAAGGGAACAAATGTAAATCTCTGTTCCTATCCACCCATTATGCTAACTGGAAAATAGACAAGCAGTGTCTTTTCCCCCTGCTTTTGGTCACAGGTTTTATTTGTAAGAACATGCTTAAAAAACTGGAGTCGAGTCTGTTGTTGGCTGTGTCCCTTTAAGAATCTGGTTTTTCTTGGCTAGCTGCCCCTGTTCTCCTGTAGATTAATCCAGCAGAAGGTATATAACCTGTTGACCTTCCTGGCGAGAAGGGTCTGGAAGGGCAAAGAGATAATTTAGAAGGTTCATGCCTTCCTGTAATATCTGGGGACAAGTTTAACTGTTTTTCACTTTTTGACATTTATTTCTTATTTATTTTTTTATTTTTATTTTCTTACTAGTAGTTCCTTGAGGGCTGGGTTTGTGCTTACAGATTCTCATTATTTTCATTTGCTTTCTGTGAAATCACTCTGTGTTCAGCAGGTTGGAAATGACAGCATGTTTACATCACTTTTAGAGAGAGGAAAGAGCTCTGAACTCAAAATTACACTAGTCTGAGTTAAAGACAGCTTCACTGCCTCATGTATCAAAGTAACAGGAGAACAGGAATCTGGTTAAAATGGCTAGTCTGTGTTTGTAAAATTTCAGACTCTTTTACAGAAAACCAAATCTGTTTGACTTTCCCCGGTGTCAGCTGTAAGAATGGACTATCTTAGGTGTAAGCTGTGAATGTTCACCTTCTGCATGTTCCAGATGGAGCGTGTACTCCAAAACTGAGCTGTGGTGGTGACTGAATACCCCAAGAGAGTGCAGCTTTGTTGGAAGCCTTGAGTAGGATTCATTCGTAGTGAAGATGTTTCATCATGGTTGTTCTCAGGTATTTACTTAGACATAGTCTTATCACAAGTTTCAAACTTCTTTGAGCTCATGTCTGACTGCTACTAAAATCAAAGCACACATGTAATTATTGGTTGACTGAAGGAGGAAAAGTCAAGAGAGCACTAAGCATTGCTTCCATTTCATATACCTGCTCTGCCTGTTTGTGGTTTGCATTTGTCTTGAGGCTTTAGTAGAGGGCTTAGCCCTGGGTGGACAGGTCATTCCCACAAAAGAGAGTACAGGCACTGCAGAAGTGGAAATATGACTTCATTCATGGTTTGTGTGGTCACTGTCTCTGTCTATTCTCTTGTAAGTCTCTTAGCCCAGGTTCAGCTATTTCTTTTCTTGGAGACTGACTTTACTTTTAGAGCTAAACATTTTCATTGCTTTGGATGAGATTTGCAAACATCTGACTCCTGTCTGAGTTCATGTGCAATTCTGCAATTAGTGTCATGGGCAACTAAGTATGTCACAGTTGGGAGGTTTTTCTGGAGCATCTACCTTTGAGTCCTAGATAAGATATCGAAAAATGTCATGAACAGGAGGAAGAATTAGGAAATAAGGATTTGATTTGGCTATCATAAAATGGGAATTATGAGTCTCAATTTAGTGTTACTTGGCAGCAAATACTCAAAAGATGCTCTATTTCCAGACAGTGTTAAACATGAGCCCCTCTGAAGTTACACCGCTTGCAATTGCAAATCGCTTTTTAAGTTAACCTTTTCCTGTCTTGAAGTTCTTGTCTCGATTTTAACCCCACTCTGATTTTGCCATTGTGTGGCTCACTTATGCCTTTTTATTATTTTTTTTCCATAAGTAAAATGAGAGCTTTTGAGCCTGATGGTGAGATTTTGAGGACAACTGAGTTTCGATGGGTTTAGGGGCAAGATTTTTTTTTTTCAGATTGCTGTTAAAGGTTCCCTATCCTCTAATAATTTAGTGAATAATACTTTTTGGGAAAATGCTCAGCTTAATTTATTTCTGTCTCTAGTTTGGTTTGGTAAGACCCAAGTAATTTTAGTCAGTCAATATCTACACTTGTCTATACTTAAAGGGACAGTTATAATTTTAACATGTTAGCAACACTAACAGCAATTCTGTGGTAGAAAAAATCACGATTATCTGACTTCCTTCTGGGTCATTGCTTTCTAACCCACTCTGTGCTTGATGGGAGAATGGTTCCTGGTGACCACTGCTGCCAGCACCAGGGTGACTAACCATTTTCACCCTGCCACAACCTTCATCTGTTTGGGAAGCTGTGGAACACATGCCACATGTCTTGGAAAGTCAGGGAGAATGGGAGCTCTGGGAACACTTCCCACATGGGAGATAACAGTGACTCCCCAGGAATTCCACTGTTCCTTTGAGAGCTGGGGCCAGCCCACTGTGTGGCTCAATCCCGGGAGAACCTGGCAGTGTCAATCTCTGCTGCCCTTGCTGGCTCATTTTTCTCTCCCAGCTGAGACATAAATCACGTAGTAGTCATTTTGTCAGTCCGAGACTGGTGGCCTTATGATGTGACCTGTACATGGGAGCTGTGCATGGGTTGCCTGTCACCCAGGATTGATCCCCAAGCTGGCCAGCCCTAGACTAGTGGGATCATGGTCAGCCTCTGGGTTTTGTTGTTGGGTTGTGGGGTTTCTTCCTCCCCTCCTTAGGGCAGCAAGGCTCTGTGCTCTGTTTCCTTTATCGCAAATGTAACTGATTGGATGGTGTGCAAGGCCACACACACAGCCTTATCTCATCACATCCTGTTTGACTGCATTATCCAGGGCTGCACTGATAGAAGTTCTCCTCTCTCCTTGCTGTGATTTATATCGCTCTGCTGGACACTACATCCTCTCTCTGTTTCAGCCAGAGCTAGCTACTGCAATAATTTAGGAGTTGTTTTGCTTTGCTCGGGAAGTCAGGTGCCTTTTGAACAGCAGCTGCTCCAGGCAGTTTCAGTGTAGCAGGCAAACCGAGCTTGATTTTGTGTTAGGCAGCGTGACAAGCATTCAGCTGGAGCCCAACCTTAGGCTGGATATGATCTGAGACTAGTGCTTGGTCCTTTGTAAACCAGTCTTATTCAGCGGTGAGACAGACAAAAACCTCACCACGCAGCAGTAGATGTAATGAATATATTACCTTGCCCAATACATAGAGGAAAATCTCAGTTTGCCTGGCATTGCTGCCAGTTTATAGCTTTTGCTTCACCTACAGCAAGTACCACTTATCTTAACTGGTTTTATTCATTGGATTAGGCAGCGTTGCTCTGGTGCCCTGGGTGGATAGGGCTATTAGCAGGGAATAGCTAGCATTGCTCAGGATTGCAGGAGGCCCGGGGCAAAAAGGATTATAGCCAGGCTCACCTCTTGGCTAAGTTGTCATAGAATGCTTGAGCGAAGCTCCCTCAAAAGGCTCAGTGAACTGCACCCACCCACCTGCACTGTCGCTAGATCTGAGTGGCTCTGGCTCCAGGCTGGTTTAATGATGGGAGCGCAGCTCCTAAGGAGCCTGAGGATCTGTTTGCAGTCTGGTGTTGCAAAAGTGCTGTTCCCTTCCTAGGTACACCGCAGTGCTAATTGGTCTTGCTACAGTTGCATCTTTATTTTTTTGTCCCCTTTTTCCTGCCAGCTTTAACAGATCTTAATTACCATAGAATAGCCGCTTTCCCACCTTTTCCCTTTCCAGTATGTTTTTCCTGCAGTCTTTGAGTTGAACCCTCTTGGAGCTACTCATCCACTGATTGCACTCATTCTTCTCTTTCAGAGGAACTAAGCTATTATTGTAGTGTTCCATAGAATTTCCCAGCCTTCTTCCTCTGGTAAGTCTGAATGCTATCTGCCGTCTTGTGCCTTGTGCAATAGGTTTCTTAGTATTCCAAATCGGTTTTTTTCCTAAACCCAGATCTCCTTGTACAACTGCATTGTGTAACTTCATTTGTTAGCTGTCCTGGGTAGAAGTAATTGACTGGTTGTTCCTGTTTCCAGGTTTTCTTACTGTTATAAGCTACTCCATAGTTTGAGCAGCAGGAAATCGTCTGTTCTGAGTGAACTGGTTTTTTTGGTGTGGGGTTTTTTTTTGGTTGGTTTTGGTTGGTTTTTGCTTGTTTGTTTTTTGTTTAGTTTGTTTTTTTTTTTTTTAATTTTATTTTTTTTATTATTTTTTCTCAATTTGACTGCTGATCAGATGTGAAAATGTTGTGGTTCACATCCTCTGTAGTCGGGGTATTTGGCTCGTGTTACCAAGGTAGTAAGTACCGGAATTGTTTGGTTTCATTTGCATTACAATGATACCAAGGGATACCTGTAAGGGGAAGCAGTCCCTGCTCCCACAGCTTGCAGTCCCATGGAATGACTCCGCGGATGAAGGGATGTTCTCAGCAAACACAGTGAGTTTCTCAGAGCGTAGCCAGGTCAGGAGCATGAGTGGAACCTCACTATCAGACTACACACGGCTGCGCTGGCAAGTGGTCTTGCCGGAGGGGGGTGAGTGAATAGGGGCGTCTCTGGCTAGTGTGTTGTGATCAATTCCAACGGGGAAAGGGGGTGGCCATGGAGTGGGGGGAGTCTTTGGACAGAACAGCTCTTAAGAAAACTGAACAACTGGAGACAGCTGGCTGCAAATTTTCGGATCCTCAGGAAAGTACGATTTTGTGTTGAGCAGCTGCCACAAACACTTAAGAGGGAGCTGTTACCAACAGTAATGACTGAGGGATTAATATTAGAAAGCAGATGTGTCAGACTGTGGAGTCTGTTAAAGATGTGCTCCTTGTCAATGAGACCTTGCTGAAGGGCTCTTGGCAGCTGTCTAGCCCTGCAGGATCTCTGAATCTCAATGAGATACCATGTGTGAAAGGAAAGACAGGATTGAAATTACCAGAATTGGAACACTTAAACCAAAGCTGCTGGAGCTGAAAGATTTTTATGCTTTCTCCATGGTTGTGCTTTCCTCAGACCCAAAAACCTGCCTTTGTGAGCGACTCGTTAAAGAGCTGGGCCATAGCAGAAAGAAGAACAGGGAACAAAAGTGAATAACAAGAGCAAATTGACAGAGGGAAACATTAAGAAGGAAATAGAGATACTGTGGTGAGGAGGTGGATGTGCTCTGAGGGGCCTTATGTCTTTGATGCTGGGAGAGAACCCATGACTTGACCCCACAAAAAAAGATGGTTGATCTTCTCTGAGTAAAATAAGAGTGAAATCAGAATAAGAAAAACTGTAAGGTAAAACTGCAGAAACACAAGAGCCGAGGAAGGGGGCATAAGTTTTAACTGAGGGAATCTGAAGAGAACAAACACCAAGCCCTGTGACCTCTGGCAAAACTTGCTGCTTTGGGAATGGGACAACATCCTCTGACTCCTCTGATCCTAAGAGGGAATTCAGCCTGTCAAGGGAATTCAGATGGGGAAGGAATTGTCTGAACACGTCTGAGACGTCTGTTTAGTGCTTTCAGAATCAAATTCCTTCCACATCAGAAGAAAGCTTTGTGATTACAAACTCTTCCACAGGCAAAAAAAACCTACAAGTACTAAAATATTTAGCAGTACTAGAATGCTCAGTAATACAAATCACCATTAAAGTAACCAAGCTATATGCATATAGTTACCATTGATTGGATGCTAACTGAAACATTTGTATTTTTTAAAGTATTTACTCATGAATATTATTCACACCTTTCTAACACATAAGACATTCAACATGCTACTGTTTCTGAAAAATGCTCCATTTTTCATCAGGTTGCTCATTCTATGTGAAGTGATTCCACTGCCAGTGTTTCAATTTGCCATACTAACAAAGCCATTCACCACAGGGTTTGGCCCTCGGATTTTTTAGTTTGCTTTTCTCAGTTTAGTAAGCAGCCACCTTGGCCACCAGTGAGTTCAGATCAGTGGTGCAGGAAGGAGAAGGCCTGAAGTGTTCAGTCAAAGCAGAGACCCACAGACCGGATAGCACCCAACCAGGACTCCCTGAATTACTGTTTGTTGCCTCTGAGTGCACAGTATTGCTTGGGACTGCACATGGAGATTGCTAGTTAAGTAACATTATTTAAGCAAACTCTGCAGGCTCTTTAAGCCATTGGCATCTTACTGATCTAAATGCATAGAGTTATAAGGATTTTCATGGCCATTTCAGTCTCTGGAATTTCTTTAGTTATTCCGGAGCTTGGAACAGAAAGGCCCCAGAGTTTCCTTTGTCACCAAAAGCACTTAGGGCTGATGCAGAGCCTTGTAAAACATTAAATGATCAGGCAATGACTCCTGGGGTGTGAATGTGGCAGGGGAAGGAGAGTTATGCTTCAGATATATTTACTTAGTTTCAACGGAGGAGTGTGCCATGGTGAAATCATCTGCTAGGTATTCATCTGTGTCAGCATGGACATTAAGGAGATGAAAATAACTGGATTCAAAGTAGGTGCTTTTTATGGTCATGATGGTCCTTTATTCCCTAGATGACTTTGTCTGCTTGTGTGCATTGCTAGGGATTTGGTTTGACAGCAGAGGAGTAGCTTCCAGTGACCATGACTATGGGGGTCATACAGCTGAGCAGGCAGAGCATGCTTTCACTTGGAGAGGAGCCTTCTGGCTGTCGTGAGACTTGCAGCTCCCAGTGCAGGTGGTATGATGAGTACACCTGATGTCACACCTTAGATTACTTTCCAAACCATTCTGTTTCTCAGTCGTTCAGCCTGAGTTAAAACTAGTCTGTGCCTTGTGATTGTGGCTATTTTAATGTGCATTAACTATGGGGGGATCTTGACAGCCGCCAGGGGCTGGGGGATGCTTGGGGAAATTTCAAAAGAATATTTGGAACAGAGAGTTTCTGTTTCTCTGTCAGAGTCTCCCTGTGGAAAGCTTACTCCTCTACACCAATTCTCCAGCAGGACAATCTCTTGGATACCTGTGTAATGTTTTATTAGCATGTGCCAGTGAAAGGCGGTGTGCTGGTGGCAGATTTTTGGTGAGGGAAGCAACTGTTACCCTTCATTTGAGGGTCTCTTAAAGTCACATTTCCTGTTTTGGTGCCATTCACAATGTGCTTGGTATGTCTATCCCGTTGGTAAAGGCCAAGCGTGGATTGCTCTTTTTTGCTCCCACCTCCCATCTTATTCTTTTTTACCATGTTCATTAGAGCTCTGAAAATGTATACTATGGATCAAAAAGATGGAAATAATCTAATCCAGGGTCTGAAATGGATGGATGGACAGTGTTCCAAACACTCTAACAGGAAATAAGTTGTTTTCTAAAATGTTTTCTGTGTTTTCTAAATGACTTTGTGAAGCACTTGTTAAATGCTGCACGGTACTGTGTGACCAGAAATTACTCCAAGGTCCAGTGTTGTCTTACTTGTTTCCTTACCTTTTGGTGGCTTACAGAGACATAAAATATGTATCTGCTGCTGTCTAAAGTCATCAAGGAGCAGAAAAACCTCCTGAGAGCCAGCATTGTCAAATCGTTTTACAACTTCAGCTCTTGAAATGTTAATAAAGAATTTCAGTTTTTATTAAAAAAAACCCCAAATCTTGTCATTATGGTCTTGGAGAAGATTTTTATAAACATAAAATCTGAAAAGGAAAGAGACCAGAGAAAGACTTAAAAAAAGGTTGATTTCAGAAAAGTTTCTGGAGCCATGAGCCTTGACTTTTTGAACTTTTGAAGTGTAACAAATGGACCTGCTTTTCCTCTTCAACAGCTAGGGCATGGCACAGCTGCATTTTTTTTCTTAGCTAGTTTTTGACATAGACCATGCCCCAGTTTGTCCCGAGTGCCCCTTTACATTTTCACTGTGATATTTCTGAGCTAGAGACTTGGCTTGTCAGAGCTCTCTCCTTACTCTCTTGTTGAGTACAGGTTTGATTCTGTTGCTCTCATAAAAAAAGTCCTTATTCTGATTTTCTTGCTACCCAGCTCAATGTGGTGATACACAGGGAAGTTTTGAACTCTGGCTAGATTCTCAAATGCTGACTTGTGAACATTCTTTGTAGCTCAGATAACAAAACTATTAAAATGGTAAACGAACAGCTTTGGGATTAAGGAAGAGGAATGATCTGTGTCTTTAAAAGCCATTTGTCTCTGGTATGGTTGACTGGAAGTGTCTGTGTGGTCTGAAGTCTTTCTCAATGAGTGTTTCGTCAGCTCCACTCAATGGCTTCAGCCTCTACCGTAGGCATTTGTAAGTGGACTGTAATTTATTGTAGTTTTCAAGAGCTAGCAGCTGCCTGCTTAGGTTCAATGAGAAACTAATTTCTGCTCCTGCCCAGTGGCAAATCTAATAGCCTGGGACTGGTAAAGGATAAGGGGGCAGAGAGGCAGAGGAAACTGGAGGAATTTGTCCAAGGTCGATCTGAAGACGAGCAGTAGCAACAGGCTGAGCACCTAGGTTCTTGACCTGCAACCTAGTGCTGTTAGCTCTTTACTCATGGTGCCTTCTCCTCCCACCAGAATATGGTGCTGAGATTTGGGAGGCATTGCATTAAACTGTCTGGCTCCAGGAATGGCTTTTTCAAAGTGCAGATGATCCTTGAGAAGAAATGTCAGTGTTAGAAATGACACCGACTACTAACTCTGATCCAGTGAAACAGTATCTAAGAAAGTTTCAACCCCAGTGCTCGGTGTTGACTAGATAATTCATCACTGCTTTATTTTGTATAGTCTTTCACACCGACTGAATCCCTGTACGTGAGCTTCAGAAAGTTAAATAACAGTCACACGGATAATAACAGCAGAGGGAGAAAGAAATAGGGAGGTAAAGACGCAGACAAGAAGACACGTCTGAGGAGAACTGGGAAGTGACAGAGTTAATGAGCCAAAGATAGTTGGAGCAGCCTGTTTTGTCAGGAGGATTTGTAGAAAAGGTTTTCATTCCAACATAAATAGAAATCAAGCACATGGCTGAGTCACTGATTAAGGTAAACTTGAAGTAAAACCCCTCCTTCACTGAGGTTTTTTAACTTATTTTTTTTTCTTTAGTATCTCCACATTTTCCCAGAGAGGGAGATTTCTGACTGACATGGGACGTGCTTGTCATTACAGGTTCTGAGTCTGCTTCTCCGCGTGGCACCTTGGAGTTTCTAGCTGGCACCATTACCTCCAACGAGTGGAGTTCTCCCACCTCCCCTGAGGGGAGCAACGACTCAGGGGGCAGCGAGGCCTTGGACAAACCCATTGACAATGATGCCGAGGGGGTGTGGAGTCCAGACATCGAGCAGAGCTTCCAGGAAGCGCTAGCCATCTACCCACCATGTGGTCGGCGGAAGATCATCTTGTCAGACGAAGGCAAGATGTATGGTAAGGAGAAAGGAAGGGCACATCACAGCACTCCAGGCAGCCTGCCCTATGCGATCCACTGGTCTTGTACCAAGAGACGTTCTGAACGAATTCTCTTCTCTCAGGTGTTCCCAAAGGTGATGCAGTTGGTTGCTTCAAGTTGTGTTTAGGAAAGTTGGTGAAGGTTTTAACATTCACATGTCAGAAAGTTACAGGTATCTTTTTCAGGGGACTATCAATAAGGTAGATCCCAGATCAGGGTATACTACTGAACTAATCTGTAGATATATATAATCTCGTGGCTTCATTATTCACTAAGTCTATTTTTTATGGTACCTCTCACTTCTGTCTCCACTATTCTTGTTGGAGGTAAGAACAGATAAAGGTCTTCATCTCTGGTGCTGCAGGGGAGAAGTTCACCTCCTGGACCCCTGAATGGCTCTTCTGGTGTGCAAACACCCCCGGTTTGTTTAGTAGCCACACTTTTCAGACCTTAAGAAGGGCAGGAAGCAGACCTCTCTGTCTACTCGCCTTTTGTTACAGTCTGCCCTGGCTCAAATCTTTCACCTGTGGGTTCTTTTCATCTAGCTAGTTACATACCCAGCCCTGAATGCAGAGAAGCACTGGCTTGCAGCTGTAGCAGAATTCAACCTTATAGGTGGTACACATATTTTTGAATTGGATTTTTTACCTTTTCCACAGTTACAATTTCTCTCTTGATTTTTTTGTCCACGAAGAGCTGGTCCGGTCTGGATTCTCTAGCTCAGGATTGGAAGACACCTGGTATTTCTGTGACTAAAAAGCAAAGCAAAGGCTGAGTGCCCAGTATTTGGTTAAAAGTCCCAGGTATCAAAGCAGTAGCAAGGATCCTATGGAAGGCAGCCCTCTTCCTACTCAGTCAGTGCTTGCTTTTTTTCCCCCTTACATTGAAATCTGCATGTCTTTGCCGGCCCCATCATGGGATGCTCCGTGCATGCCCCGAAGCTTCCTATGGAGCACTTCACAAGTCATTCTGCAGGTTTCTGTCCGCCCATCAGGCCATTGTTCCCTGAGCAAGGGAATACATAGCTCTGACTGTAGGGCATGGGTGGGGCCCTCTTTACACGGCCTTATCTGTAATGGATGGTTTTACTGGGTGCGCACATCATTGGAAAGAGCAATAATATATGTTGGGTAAGGCTGATCACCTGAGGCTCAGCAAGTGTCAGTATTCTCAGGCAGACATCAATGCCTGCTCGGGGCTGGCACAAACGTTTTTGTGGTTGTGCTGTGGGATTAACCAGGGAAGTGATCTCGTTTAAACCTAATATAGCCAGAAAGAGGGGGAAAAAAAATAACTTTAATTTTGATTATGCCCAGCTGCTTGTGTTGATACCAGGATGATGAGAGTAGGAATAAGCAGCCGTGGTTGATGCTGCTTCTTTCGGGATCAATACTTGCTCAAAATGTTACTCAAACTAAGATGGGACTTGAGAGTCCACCCCATGATTTTTAAGCATAAATTAGCATTATAGTCCTGGTTGCTCTATGTCTGCACTATTCTTCATGACGGGTGGCTTTTAAAATTACTGGTGAAAATTTGCAGTTGTGTTTTAAGACTGTATGAATTTACTAAACATTCTGCAGCGTCCCTGGAATATTTCAGCTTTGCAGCGAATGTGTCAGAGCAGGGAGTGAAATGAACCACAAAAGAAATTAACGAGAGGAAAAGCGAAGTACAATGGGCTACAGAAACCAGTGGCACTTAGCACAGACTGGCGTTTAGTGGAACACATCAGGCTGACTGGACTGGTGAGCTGCAGAGGGTGAAAAGTTTAGGGTAGGCTCTGGGAGAAGAAATGAACAGCTTTTCTGCAAGCCCTCCCCCACTACTCCAAATGGGACAGTGTCCCTGCTTGCCTTCAGTGCACCTGTTCCTAGTATGGATGGTTGGTTCAGTGTGCTTCTGACAGAACCCGAGGCAATGATTTATGCCCTCCTTTGCTTACTAGTCTCCAGGATCCAGTCCAAGGAAGCGGGGCCCAGCCTGGCATCTATAGAAAGATATGACCGGGCAGGGAGAATAAATATAGTGCCTGATTTCATCTTTACTTACAAGCTGGCTGGGGGAACAGAACGAGCTTGGTGTGGAGCTGGCCCTGCCTCTGCAGGGATGGTTGTTCAGCTGCCCTGTGACTGAACCAAGGGGCGAGGTGTTACAGAGAATTGTGTATGCCCCTTTCCCTTGACAAAACTGGGATAATTTCACTTTTTCCTACTAAGGAGGGACTCCTGTGATACTACTGTTTTGAACAAGATGTCCAAGGTCTCAGTGTCTCTTCTATGTGCAATTTATATGCTTCTCACCTCTTGGGAGGCAACCTGTTGTCAGTTTAAAATTAGTAGCTTTTACCAGAAAATATTTTGAACTAGGTAAAATGCAGGGAGCCAATATGAAGATCTTGCACTGCTTTGCTTAAATACCTTTAAACTTGCACAGAAAGGTGTGTTTCAGCCTCTGCATGGGCTTCTTGGTCCTGTTTCCATGACTCTTCAAAGTCGGCTTGTTTACAGCTCTTCAGAGGACACTCTGCTGGTTTCTGAGTGGACATGATTCCCTCTTCACCTGAAAGTCAGCCAAGCTCTCCTCTGTACATTGATGATCTGTGTCTCGATGCCTTTGCTGCCTTTTCTTTCATTATCTCTTTCCATCCTAGACATGTTCCATTGCTGCATGCAGGCAACATCCTGACTGAATAAGCTCATACCACAGCACAGCTCCAGGTGCAAGCCCTCACTGTCCTCTCCAACAGTCTTCGCTACCACCTGCTTAAAGCACAAGCAGCTGTCTTGTCTGATATGGAATGCTGTCCTTTCTCCTAATCATTGTGTTGACATTAGAAGCAGTGAGTCTGGGGCACTTAATGATCTCATGCCTTCTGGTACCATTAAGGTCTTGCAGAACAGTTTTCTTTATATGCATTGCCTGCTAGAATAGTACAGGGGTTTTACAAGTCTGTTGCTTACTTTTCCCAAGTATGTTCGTTCCATGGGAGAAATAATTAATATTTATGTGAAATACCTAGCACCAAATTCTGTGCTGATCTAGAGAAAGGAGAGGGAAAAAGCTTAGTACCTTTGTGAGATTTGCATGGAGGTCCCAAATAGACCAAGTCTTCCAGTGCTACTGAGGACAGAGAAATAAAAGATAGTACCTTGCAAAGTGATACTTATTTTGAGAAAACACTGCTGCAGCCTTGAGAGAGAAAGCAAGAGCTTGGAAGAAAGGATCTTCTGCCTTAGCTGTCTAGTGTTCCTTTCTGCAGCACCAACACCTATCTTGGAGCACCTTTTGCAGGAGGACTAGAATTGGTGGCTGTTTGTTGTGTTAGATTGCTGTTCTGGAGGAGTCAGTAGTTTAGCAGCTGCTTTACAAACAGCTCAGCCATTTCTGTGCTGAGCAGGGAGGGGCAGACAGCTGGGAGCAGTCATCCATCTCCCAGGCTGGTGCCATCTGTTTGTGAGTTGCTGATAGGAAATACTTAAAGATGTCCAAAGCTCAGAGGCTGAGTGATAGAAGAAGGGTAGTCAGCCATGTTACTAGTTAAAACCTGGAGCATGCAGTGGGCCACAAAGACTTGAGCTTGCAGCATGAAGTAAGATGGGATAACAGGTCATATTGATGCCAAAAGGTGCCATGTCACAGGTCATCCCTCCCACTCTATTCTGAAATGACTAGGTAAATTTGCAGGATAATGCCTTTATCTCAAAGGGATAGATTATCATTTCATGTTTTCCCTAATCTCAAAGAGTCATTTAAAGTAGAACTGAAAGCAAACACATAAACCTGAAGAAGCATAAGACATACACTGCCTGTCCAGTTCTTAAACACTTCTCCTTGAGGGAAGGGAGGAGCATAGTGGCTATTCAAACTATGGAAACCTTCAAGGTGTCAGTGTACAAATGCTTTCTTCTGTATTGCAGTTTAGCGTTTCACCTCATGGTGTTTCAGTCAGAGCAATTGGAGCATGCTGAGAATGTGCTCAGTTGGCACTGAACTGTATGGTCCAGGTAATTGCAAAATTTGTATTTCAGCTGCGATATCCCTCAGAGAGATACTTCTGAAGTTTCTATCCCTTTCATTATTGTCACCTAGTGAACTGTAGAACAGCACTTTATCCCACAGTTTTGGTTAAAAAAAAATTGATTTCCTATTTTAAACACTAGAAGACAGACAAAACTTGAAGCTGTGGACAACTGGTCAGGATTCACACTTTGCCCTTCCCTCTGGTCATAGGTGTGATGTTTTCAGAGCTGCTCAATAACAAGATTTTGTTTCACTCAGTCATCTTTCAGTTTTGCTTTTGTGTGGTTCCAGTTCTTTGCTGTTGATTAGATGAAGCCAGATTTCTGGAGACATTTGCAATGGATTAAACTTCTGCTGGAGTTTGTAATGTTTTTCATTTTATCTCCTTTGTAAGCTGAGTTAGGGTTCTTTGTGTTAAACTGTATGTCAGTTTAATTGATGTTTTCTCCATGCAAACATAAAAAGAAATATTTTCACACGAATTCCAAGCATTTCCTGAATATTTAGAAATTTGCCACTTGTAAGGCCAAACAACCAGGAATCTGCTTGCTGTTACAACTATTAGAGTTAATAGCACTGGCTGTGGCATCTTTCCTTAATATGCTTAGTAGTGTACATAGAGTAACAATTTTATTGTGTACTACATGTTATCAGAATTACTGTGGCTACTCTTTTGGGGAGCTTCATTCTGTTGTTTTAATAAAGGGTGCATACTTTTTCCTGTACCTTTTGATTTTTTGCAGCTTTGTAGTCCCATATTTATCTGTCAGGCTTGCAACCAAGTGTGCTGTTTAGTACTACATTTTTCTTTCTGCATTTGTCTGTAACTACACAGTTTTTGTGATGTTCAGCTAACTTCCTTCATTAGCAACACTGCATTGCCCTTTTGGCTCTTCCTCTGACTTTTTAATTTTTAAATTTCAAATGTTTGATAGTTCTCCAAGATGGAGTTTATTGGTATTGGTATACCATCAGAAAGGCATTTGGTCTGATTTTTTTGCTTTGTAGATAACACATCCAGTTTAATTGATGTCTAATCGAGTAAGTCAGCTTTATGTTTTGTAGGTGTATCCACTCACCTGCCTTGTAACTGAGAGACTGTCATCTTTTTCCCTTGTTTTCCTTCTGGTGTTCTTCTGGATAGTTTTACACATTTCCAATTGTTTTCTGAAAAGTTTAGTTTAAAAGCCTTGGTGTTCTTTTACATTTTAAACCCCATTGCATTCTTGCACAATTGTGTTCAAATATTATCAATTGCTAATCTGCTCTTAAATATGCCAAATGTTTATTAACATTTAAAAATTTAGATTGAATTAAAAATTTGGAAACAAAATCAGACATGGCAAGTGAAAATTAATAATGTCCAGTGACTTTGGGTTTTTCTGCCTTTAAAAAAAGTGCATGCAAAACTCTCTTCTGGACAGGTTTTTGCAAACACATTACCAGAAAGATCTCAAAAACATGGGGTGAGTTCTGAGAAAAGCAACAAGCATACCAGACTTAACATTGAGCTCTGGAGTTGAAGGGACTGATTTAGGAGGAAAGATTAAAGTAGCTAAATATACATAGCTTGGCTAAGCGATGACTGAAAGGTGGAGGGTGGGGGGACACATAATAACAGTCTAAAAATATTTGAAGGGTGTTAACATTTAGGAGGGAGAGGGATTTTATGTGGAACATGTGAGCATGACTAGGATTAATGGGCGAGAAAGAAGGAATATAGGATGGATATCAGCAATGGCTTCCTGACAGCATGATGCTCAGTGCTCAGGGATCTCTAAGGAGATAGAATGTAAATGTTGTTGTTGGGGACTTTTAAAAATTGTATCAGACGTTTGCAAAACCAGTCCCAAGGAATGGGGGGTGTGTGCACATGTGTATCTGTGTTTTATATGAATGAAAAATGGAAGCCAGATTGGAAGTGCTATGGTTTTACACAGGAAACAAGAGAACAGTGGGCATTAGGTGGCTTTACAGTGTGAATATCAGCAGGTTTTTTCTAAATTGTTAGTACTGTGATTCATACTATCTGTATTTTTGTGATATGAATATGCTTGTGAGACTAAATGTGATTATTGACACAGAAGCCCTTTCTTAGGTCTGAAATAGAAGGAGCAGACTTCTGGGTAAATACTAGGAGTGGTTTCTCAGAATTTGTCTTCTGTTATTTAGCCAAGCCAAGCCTTGGGTAGAGAAGGGTAATGGTACTTCTCAAGAAAGAGTGTGCATATGCATAGAGGGAGCTCATAAGTTTCAATATGCAGATTATGTGGAGACCTGGCATAGGGAAAAAAGGAGCTTTCTTACACAGTGCATATAAGCAAAACCCATTATATGAGCTCTCTTTGAAAGTCTCTTTCAAAGGCATTTCTTAAGCATAGCCAGTATGATACAACATGAGCTTTCCAGGTTCTAGTGCTGTAAGGGGTGCCTCAAAGTGAAGGAAAGCTGCTTGTTCAGAAAAAAGACAACATTACAGCTGAAAGAAGAAGCAGTATTCTCATTCATGTAGGATCCAGATAATGAGCACAGAAGAACTAGGACTGTCTATTGGTTTAAACAGTTGCTCATTAGCTAGTCCATAACAAACCCTGTATTGTCTGTGTGTGGTGAAGATCTGGGCAACAAAACTGGGAAGGCTGTGTGCAGTTTGTGCCCAGACAGATGGTCTTGTAAATCTGTTGGTCACTGGCAGAGCTGACTTAAACCTCTGGGGCCTGGGTACACCTGCTGCTGAAGGGTGCGTAGCCAGCAGCTGTTCCTCATTGCTGTCACCTTGAACTTGTGACCTATCTGGGTACTTCTTCAAATTCTGTCTCGTTCCGTGCACATGCACAGGCAGAGTTTTGCTCTGTCTCTGGCTTCTCAAAGAGGAAACGACACTATTTTCATGTAAAATGTCCTTAGATGATATCACTCTTCTTTCCCCTTGAATGTGATTTGTACAATAATTGCAAATGCCTTTCCAGGAGCTCAGACTGGGGTCTGTGGGCTGGAGTGCAAGGCGTGTAACCAATGCTTGATGAGGTAACCCAATAGCAATGCTCCAAGTTGTTGACTGCAAGTGCTGTAGACAGAGGCCTGTTTCTAAGCGTGACAAGTACTACAGGGAAACACACGTGCATGTGTGGCATTTAGCACAACGTTGCCTTCAACCTTGACTGGGGATTATGAGCATTGCTGCATGTAAATGCTGCATCATCATCTTTAGTTGTAGAATCACAGAAAAGTGGTGCTGGGAGGGACCTTCAAAGGTGATCTCATTTGCTTCTGGACCCAGAGGCAAAGCCAGCTCTACTTAAGCTGTTCGTGCCTGGTCTGATCCTTTTTGGCTAAGGGTGGAGGAAAGTGATTTGACAAATTTGGATACAGAAGTTTTCATTTAGAAGGTAGTTAAAGCACCTAGATATTTACAAATTTCCTTCTGGATTCATATGCATTTTTAGGTATATCTGCAGCTTAAATAGTTCTGTCATCCTCTTGTTTCTGCTTTTCTGTCATTGCCTGAATCATGGTTGCCCAGCTATCTATCAGACTTACACTGTAAAGCCGGTCAGGGATGAGATGTTGAAAGAATGTGGAACAGAATTGCACCAGCATTAGGGCAGGAAGAAAGTGGGGCAGGAAAGGGGAATATCACAAGCCACTGTAAGGGAATTTCATGAGCTTGGCCGAATTCAGCTATTATTCAGCGCAGTTCCTAGACAGTCATTCCATTGTGAAGTTTGTGTTTCTGCTAGGCTTTTCTGTCCACATTCTCTTTTCACCTGTTACAGAGTATGACGTCTTTAACAACTATCCTTGATAACGTTGGGATGGTGTAAAACTGTTCTGTGTTGAGACCAAGAGTGTATTTCCTTCAGAAATGATGAGATGGCCTAACAGTTCACTTCAGGAAAAAAGAGGGCATTATCACTCCTGTTTCCTTGCTCCCTTGCTCCTCTGCTCTGCTTCCAGTTTTTTGCTTCTACTCTTTAGGCTGACTTCAATTTCTAGCAGATACCTTGTGTGGATCCATTTTAGCTTGCTAAATTGATAGCAAACTATGTTGGCAAAATGATCTGAACAGATTTCTGCCAGATTAGAGAGTTGAACAGTCTGGTGAGAGAGAGAGGGGGGAAAAGGCAACTGCTTTATGCAGGAGTGTCTAGCCATTTGTTTAACCTGAATCTGTAACTTAGTGGTTTAAAGTAATCATAGACAATGTCTGTACTCTAAATTATGATGGCAGAAACTGAACCTGTGTGGTAACAGCCATTCCACTTAAAAAAAAATCAGTATTCATTTATTCGCATAAAGCAAGAACCCAAAAATCTCTGGGTTCTTTTGCTCTCTTTGAAGCTGCTGCGTAATGTTCAGTCGTTTGGCTGGGACTGGGTTGTGGTGTAGTTTTATGTGTTAAGCCGTCATGACTCCTCACAGGAATAAGCCAGACCAGGCCAGATGCCTTGAGAACTGCATGGTCTGTGTTAGTCCTGCAGCAAGTAGCTGAACAGATCTCACAGACCCCCCTTTCAGCTCCAATTTCTGTCACAGCTGAAGCTTTGAGTACTTGGTCAGCCCGTCATCTGGGCACATGCATAAAATTAGCACTTGGTACAGAAATCTGCAAGAAACTCTGTACTATTGGTACTGACAGAGGCAACTGACCACAAAATCAGGAGGAGAGATGCAGAAGTTTTGCTGTCCTTGGAAACTTTACCAAAGCACTCTTGGGAGTTGCTTTCAGATGCTCTTCAGCTACTAGAAGTTACTGAAGCAGACGTTTATTGATCTAAGGAAGAATTTAGCAGATGTCCAGGTCTGTAGAACTTGGACTGATGGGAATTGGGAATGTTGTTATATTTAAACAGCGGTTTCAGTGCTGCCTTCAACAGTTGTATTTCTCTGAACCTGGGCGTGAGTGAGTAAAGTGTCTTTGTGCCTATGTAGGGTTGTCATTCTCAGTTGTTCCAAGAGACTGAAAGCTGTTAGTTAGACCTGCCTTTCCATGTAGGATTGTTATTGGTTCTTTCAGGTGTTATCTGATACACTCTAGCACATGAAGGACTCATATTACTATATGCAGCTGCTTTGGTTTGATTGTGGGATTTCCCAGCCAAATTGAATCTAAACATTTTTAGTAAGGTTGTCATCAGTCTTAACTTTGGGAAGCACCAGAACAAGTCCCAGCTCTGTTTCTTTTGCGGCCCTTAATGTGTATATAGAGGAGTACTTATTGGATGGATTAACTTACACTTCTATGGCCTGAGGCGATAATGTGGGAAAACACAGCTGATGAGGACACTCAATTTATGCACTGAAAAGCACTATTAAAGACTGAGGTGTGGGGAAGAGCTGCGTAGCCCGGAGCTTCCCATTAGGCTGCTGGGGAAGATTGCTGCCTGCATACATTGTTGTAGCTTAGTTAAAACTCATCTTTACGAGGAATAACTCCACATGCCTTTGGGGCAGTAATTAGAAGGCACTTTAACGCTCTTTAGCCTTTAGACAAATGATGCAAGCACAGGAAGTACCAGCCTGTATGACTGTGAGGGTTAGGTGGAGTACAGTTCCAGGCTACAGTTTCTCTGGTGGCAAAACTGGTTTAAGAAGTTCTGCACTGATTCTTTTTTCTCTATTCTCTCTGTTGTGCCAATGCCGTGGTAGATGTGACCACAAAATGAACTAGTTCACCAGTCCAATTAAAAGTAGGCTGATGGGGAAAACCCAAACTAAACCAACAACAAAACTCAAATAGGGGTAGCAAGGCTTATTTTTTAATTATGAGTATTTAGAGTGGTGCATGTCAGTCTTTCTCCCCTGCCCCCTCTCTCCTTCCCCCAATTTAGTTGGTACAGCTGCACACAGAAGTCGATGGAAAAGGAATGACCAGCTAAAGAGGGAAACATCTTCCCTGTTTGTTTTGCTGATGAAAAATTTGTTGCTAAAACTACACCTGTGGTGACTGACTATTCGTTTTATCTCCACTCCTGGTTGGGAACCAGTAAGGTGCTTCCCCAAACCTTCGGTGTCTGTAATTATTATCCTTTAAATACACACCCTTGTGTAACACATCAAGAAAGAGCGTTTTCTAAATGGTGGTGACATTTCTTGTGTTTCTGGGTATGGGTGTAGTTTATACAGTGGAAAGGGACAGGGGTTAACACTAACCTTTTCAGCAAAAGGCCTTTTACATGAGAGAGAGTTGTGGTGTTTAGACTACTTGGTAAATGAGTTTTATGACCTCAGATGGACTAATCACCCCACTGATATTTCCCCGTGTGAGATGCTTGACTGGCACATTCTGCCCAGCAAATAAAGCTTCAACTTTGTAGTTTCAGAATAGGAAGGAGGTCACATGATGAAAACAGGTGTGTTGAGGAAGATCTGACGATGTGATGGTGCTGGTCACTTCAATATTGTGTTTTCAGGGATCTGACTGTTAATATTTTTCAGAAGTACTGACTCATCTTTCTTTGATTTTTTTATCTCGAAATCCACTTATTTTAGGGACTGTGTAAGCTCAGAGAGTCTTCTGGTGGGAGGTTAATCCTGAGCAAAATCAAGCATAAAATAAATGATGAGAGTGAGGAAATTTTCTTTTCCCAGCTGAATATAAAATTCACTGGTATGTGTAATTGTGCTGTGGGAACTCCAACCTGACTATTGAGCACTGAAGTTCTGCACTGGTAGAGTCAGAGATGTCTTCACAGGATAGGCCACTGCAGTAAAATACAATATAGTTTTCTATGGTCTCTTTCCTGGGAAATGATCACAGTGTGATGATCATAGTGGTGTATTAAGTTCATTTATTGCCTTCTGAGTACAGGAGCCTAGCAAAATATTCTCACTGAAACTTTGGTAGGAAGCGTTGGTTTATGATGAAAGAAAAGTCTAATGAAGGCAGGATTAAAACCAGATTATATCAATAAGAGTTGAGTGTCTGTGCATCTAGAGAAAAAGATGGGATTAGCCGTCTGAAAGACAAAAATGTGGTTTCTGACACATCTAGCCTTATTTCTGGATCAACTGATGTCCAGGTAGGCATTTAGCATAGCTACGAGAAGGAAGCAGTGGAGTGAGTGTATGAGGTGCAGGGAGTTATGGATGGGGCAGACCAGAGAGCCCCATATGCACCTGCAATCCCACACTGCTTTTGTCTTAAGTGTCTTTCTGATAAGACTTGGTCGGCAGTTAGTTTTGCTTTGTATGCACAGAGAAACATTGACATTTGGTGGACAGATGAGGTGTGTCCTTAACTTTCCTCTTTTGTCTGGTTTTATTTGTCTGATGCACGCAGTTCATTATGCTCATGTTGATTGTAACCAATAGTTGACTACCCAGGAGGTATCAAGTGGCACAAAGAGCTTGAAATGATGGTTGAGATGGCTTTCTTGACCTCACTTTGATGACCCTTTCGCTGGATACAGCTGGTTGGTTGCTTCTGTAGTTCTCTTAGGGAACTACTTGCAGATAGTTGCGTATGTGTGCTTTGGGTGCAGAGAAGATACAGTATCTGCCAAGAAACAGACACTTTCGTGCAGTTTCCCACTGAAAGGATTTTGCAGAAATCACCGAGTTCATTGCCCTTACCCATCACAGAAGAGAGGCTTTTGGTTCTTCTACTTTCTTTGGCAACAGGTATGTGAGGAAGTATAAGACTTAAAGATATACTGTTTACTAGAGGCAGAAAAATAATGTACCTTTACCAATAGAAAGCCAGCATGAAGCTGTGAGGTAGGATTGGGAAAGGTTTTGTGCTGATGAGAATTCCCTTGATTATCCCCCTTCCTTACAGTAAGATGCTTGTCTGCTACTGTACTGAAAGGTGTAGAATGAAGAATCAAAAAGCCTCTTTATTCACTTCTCTTAGCAACTCCTTTCTGGATAACTACTGAATGCAAAATCTTGCAATTTGGCGTAAGACAAAATGAGATCCAAACTGATGCCCTTGGAAATTTATCTCTTAAGAGTGAGAGGTAAAGAACATAAGAGAGTATCTCTTTACTACTTTTTTTTTTTTTTTTTTTTTTTTCATGCCATGCTTCCAAGGGGAAGGCTGCAGGGAGGATAAAGGTGCTGTGCTGCAGTTGGTATGTTGGCTAGAGCTCCGTGAAACCCAATGCGAGGTTTCAACAGAGGAGTCACAACTGTTGGCAGGTTCTGGTGACCGTGGCAGACCTCAGCAGGACCTCAGCGGGAGTTATTCTAAGAACACAACATATGATCAGATTACTGAGGGACACTTTACATGGCTCTAAAAAATGAACCATCTGACGGTTTATGACAGCTCTGCCTGTTCCAGCCAAGTGAGGAGTGCTAGTCTTTGCTGACCCTGCAGCCAGGGTTGTGAAACAAAGAAAGTGCTTTCCAGAGGCTGTGAGCCTACAGACTTCCAGCTACATAATACCTGCTTCCCTCTAACTGCTGATAAGAAAGACAAAAGACAGTTAGGACTTGTTTTCCTTGCAGTTTTTGATTCATGGTAATTTAATGCAGTCTTGCTGCACTTTATTTGGCTTGGCAATTTGCATAGTTCTATATTTAGTAATCCCTGTGATGAATGTCTTTGTAGACTGATCTGTTTGTTTATTGGTTTGAGGTTTTGTGTGTGTGTGTATGTGTGTGTGCTACCTGTACCTTTATTAGCTTAATATAACCTGCTAATTTTCTGTTGTTCTCTGACTGAGGACACGTTTCTGGAAGGTGAAGACTCTATGAGAAGTGGTAACAAATGGGAAGTGAATTCCAAAACCAGAAATTTTGATGAAGAGTTTCTTTCTAGAGAATTTCTGTACTGGCATCTAATATCTGCAATTTATGCAACAGTTTCCCCTCCCACTAGGCTTTTCCAATGAAATACATGGCCTGAGAGAACTTTGCAATTTTTGCTGATGTTGTCAAAGACAAACAGCTAAATACACATTTATGGAAACACCTCCCACTTTCTCTGGCTTGACTACATTTTATTGTTTCTCCTCCCTGCTTCCTACTCCGTTTCCCTTGTTTTGTTCTCTCTTAACACTTAGTCCCTCTTAAATCTCTTAATGAGGTGCTGGGTGACGAAGGAGGTTGACATCACTGTGTAGAGGTTCTTTCTGCCAGTTCCTACCCTTCTTTTTCGTTTTGTTGTTTTTTGGTTTGTTTATTTTTTTGTGTGTTTGTTTTTATTTTATTTTATTTTATTTCCCCTCTGGTGGTCCTTTTTCCTTGCTTCTCCTATACATGGGTTTTCGAGGGGCTGCAGTCCTTTCTGGGTTGTCTCTGCTCTGGCAGTTGCCTCAAAGTGTACTTCTGTCGTGGAGCACCACATTCCAAGAGTACTTTTCCAGCCACATCCCCAGCAATGTCCCCTACGACATCTCCTTTTCTCCACTTTTGTCTTTTTGCATATCTTAGATCTCTCCTTCTATGCATTCTCCTGTCTGCTTTTGTGGTTCCTCTTGTGTCTCCTTGTGTGCCTCATGTGCCTGCTGGCTCTTGCCCTTTCCAAAATTTATTTGAGCAAAGGTAGCTTGTGCTTCTCTGAGTTGTTCTAATGGATTAATTGTCATTTTCATCCAGTTTGGGAGTGGCTGGAATTGACTGATTGGCACAGAGCTGTTCATGGCATCCTCACACAGTTTACTCTCAGTCCTCTGTAGCTGAAGCAGAATAGTCCTTTGTCAGACTGCTCAGCCTATATGATTTTTTTACTTTCATGGATACACAACAAAGCTAAACTTGCTCTATAACACTTATTATATCTGGTTAAGAATCAATTGAAATTAGTTTTGCAAGGATGATCCATAATTGAGCCAGTGTCTGGAGAGTTCCCATATATTCAAATTTTCAGCATAGTCTGATACACACCCTTTAAAATTTTGCCTGAAATTCTCCCTATCTGCTTCTTCTCAAGGCTAGTTTTTCATTTCTCCTCCACTAACTCATTCCCCTTGCCCCTCAAAGGGTCCTCTGTGTGTACAAAAATTCTCTTTCTTGTTTCTATGTAGATAATAAGGTTTGAGCACATTTGTTCTGTTCTGCACATTTCCCACTTCTGATGTGTGTCAAACTGTCCTTCTGAAATTTCATATATATCAGCATCTGTGTGAGAAGAATCACTTCAGTTGTTTCTTACCTTTCAACTTGGATCTCTGTCTAACAGAGCCTTTGAAAAGCCATCAATATTATTGTTGGCGTAGAGGAAGGTGGTGTGGATATGTGTTGCTAGTAATTGGTCTTGGCTTTGTAAAAATGGGTACATGGGTTGGAAGAGCAGCCAGGTGGAAGATAGGATAACAGCATCTGCTCCCATCAAACTCTCCTGGACATGTCACCATGCTAATGCTGAAACTGTGGGAACTGAAGAGGTCAGTGGTTACATGCTGGGCATTGTGTTTCTGGCACAGAAACAGTTCCTAATTTGTGTATAGAGGAGCTGGAGCTGATTTCTCAGATACAGACCTGTTTCTTCTCCCAGAGGAAGAAGGAGAGCTGCTATATCGACAGCATTAGGAAAAGATTAAGATCTGTAAATGTAAAATGCTTTCCCATCCGTATGTGTGCCTTGCTTACATCTCAGGAACATGGCTTAAATGCAGTCATGGACATTTGCATTCTTCTGTTTCAGTCAGATGGAATTAGGAGCTTTGCCAGCCCTTCACTAAAGGGTTGAGTGGTCAATTTCAGCATAGAGTCTTTCCTTGCATAATTTTTTTCAGGGTTGAGCGAAATAATAGTTTAAAATAAAAACAAGTGGCACCTTGAACTACTGGCATAAATATTTAATCTTATTTCATGGCTTGCTTTTTGATGCCTGTGATGTCCTAGTATACAACTTCTCCGTTCAACCCATAAACTTTCCATAGACAACACTGGAGTTTTATAATTTTGTTATAAAAATACTTCACAAGAGCTGTGGCTTTGCTTCCTACTTCATTCCTGCTTCATTCTGCAAACACTTGCAGCCATATAAAGATGTCTCACAGCCTTGCAGTTCCCACTCCCATCTTTTTATTGAGGTGTGCTCTGTTGCTACTAATGTGGCCACCATGAATATATTATTTTGCAGAGCCTTCTCTTTCTGTCATATTTTCTGCCTTGAACCAGCCTAGAGTTCAGTTATGTAGCTGCTGCCTTTCAGTTTCTGCTCATTTTTCCTCCATCTCCAGGAAGAGAATAAAACATGTGTGATTGCTTAGATCTGATAAATGGGAGCCGGTGTATGGATCCTGGATAGTCTGCCTGCAAGAGCCTTGAAATTCAGTGTATCATGTCGCACTGATAAATTTTGTGTAACTGTTTCCATGTACTCCCCCATTGTTGTTTATTTTCTTGTACTTAGATGCACAGAATGATAGTATTGTTTTGGTTGGAAGGGATCTCTTCAAGTGGCCTACACTGGCCCTACTGCTCAATCAGTGTCAGCTACAGCAGGCTGCCCAGGATTGTGTCCAGCAGGCTATCCTAGGATGGAGCCTGTGCCAGTGTTTAACTACCCTTTAACTAAAAATGTTTGGGCTTTTCATTTTTTTTAAATTATTATTTTTTTCCCTGTTTTAGACAGAATTTTGTGTGTGTTAGTCTGTGTTGTTTCTTGTCCTATCACTGGGCAACTATTGAGAGGAGGGCGGTTCCCTTTTTTCCTTCATTGCCTCCCATTCCAGGTACTTACATACACTGGTTAAAAACTATCCCTGAGTCTTCTTCAGGCTGGACAGACCCAGTTCCCTCAGGTTCTCCTCATGAAAGATGCTCCAGTCTCTTAATAATTTTTGCTGTACTTGCTCCAGTGCATCCACATCTTTCTCATGCTGAGGGGACCAGAAGTGTAGACAGCATTCCAGATGCTGCTGCAACAGTGCTGAGTGGAGATGAAGGATCAATTCCCTTGACCTGTTGGTAACAATCTTCCCGATGCAGACTGGGTTTTGCCATAAAGGGTGCATTGCTGGCTCATTGTCAGCTTGTTGTCAACCAGAACCCCATCCTTCAACCAATTTTCAGTCCACCCCCTTGTCCAATTATCTAGCCCATGCTTTGTCAGTTTGCCTATGGGGATGTTATGGGAGACTGTTCCTAAAACTCAAACTTCTGCCACAAGAACTAATAAGTAAATTTCTAAGAAAGAAGATAGTGTGACAGAGAATCATCCCACTGCTGATCTCTTTGGATACACAATGGAATTATCTATCTTTTTCAGTGGGGTCATAGCTTTCTAAACTTTTGTTTGCATTTTTTCTCTATTTCAGGCCGAAATGAGTTGATTGCCCGCTATATTAAGCTGAGAACAGGAAAAACACGCACAAGGAAACAGGTAAGTGTAGTAAGAATTAGTTTCTTTGGACCATTAGAGATTATGAGGGCTAATGGGAGCAAACCCCTTATTGTTCATTTGTTATTAGTTTCTGGCTTTGCTTTAAAGAGGTTGTGCTGAATTGGTTAATAAGAGTGGCAGGAAGAGTCAGCTCAGGCATTTTACATTTGGATTATAATGCTCATGTTTCCCAACCACATAGTGACCCATAAGTTTTTCCACTGTTAAACAGTGTGTGATTTTATTTCCTTGGTCTACGAGTGAATGTTTCAGTGAATATCAGTGGTTCTCTATGCGAAGCTTCTTTGTTCAGCCCAGGCCGACAGACAGCAATGCTGATTTTGAGAACACCTGGCACACAAGATGAAAAAGAGGAATCTCTCTGATTTGGGAATGACAGTCCAGGCTATGCTGGACAAAGTAATTAGCAACACAGTTCTGCTTTGAGTACGGGGTTGGTTGCTGACATTTAGAAGTTCCTTTCAACCTGAATTATTCTATGATGTGTTTCAGCCCACATTAGATATGGAGAAGTTATAAGAGTCATTATATAGCAGCAGAGGTTTCTCTTCTCCCAAGGGGAGGCCAAGACTGGGAAACAAAGAGATCAGAACTCCCAGTCCCTAGATTTATGGATGGGTTCTTTATTTTTAGAGGTCTCTGGATTGATAAAGACATTTGAACTGGAAAAGGCCTTAAATGGCCCATCTTTAGTGGCTCTCCACTCCATTTCCTGGCACTTAAGTTATATTCAGAAAAGCAATTCGTTGCTACCCTCAGCAGCCCCTTCCCCAACCCTAAATATTTCCATATTGCACAAAATGCCGTAAGTATGCTTACTTCTACAAGAAGCTACTACGTATTCCTCTGGAATGAAGATGGATTTTGTCTTTCAATGCAGGTATCTAGTCACATCCAGGTCCTGGCAAGGCGGAAAGCTAGAGAGATCCAAGCCAAGCTCAAGGTATGATGGGTATCCTTTAACATATCACACAAGTCCCCCCAAGTCAGCCATTCCCTTAGAAAAGCATGAGATTAGCCACTGAACTGTAGTAAGCTGGAGAGGAAAAGGTACTTCCCAGGAAGTGTTGTGCAAACATTCATTATTCTTGAAGCTTTGTGACGTCTGTAGCAATTCTATTTAAAGAATAAAGAAACAATAACTTTTTGAATTTCATGTGTCTTATTTCTACTTCTGGTTTATGCTGTTGTCATGAAAGACCCTTTGACTTAGGAGTATGCAGAGTGCTTACCTGAGGAGGAGAGGTTCATTGTTACAAATGCTGATCAGTAATCAGTCCTTGGAGTTGTGATGGCCTTGCAAAAAGTTAGCTTTGTAGTTCCTGCAGTGCCAGTTCCGCCTCTACCAGAGATAATGCTGTGGAGCTGTCCATTGAGAGGAAGCAATAAAGCCAGCTGGCATCTTCTCAGGTAAAATGGTGCCAGCTGAATAGACTTGGCCCCTTAATTAATTCAGACCTGATTTGAAGAGGCCTTGACTATTGAGAAAGAAAATGGTTGACTACTTGCCCTAGAAAATATGTTTTCCTTTTTATAGAAAAAGCTCTGAGATCTCACTAATGAACTGATACCTCTTGACATTTATTTGCACTTGGATTTGATGCAGAGAGATGGTTTATGTGCTCAGACAGAATTGCCAGAAATATTGAGAAGGTCAAGTGTGTGTGTGACAATTGCACAAGAGAATGTCCCCTGTGAGAATGTGAGCTATGCAGAAAGGTCTTGCTAAGCAGGATGTGATGTCTGGGCCTTGCTATGTTTCACTAAGACAGCCAGAGGAGGAAGGTGAATGCAGACTTTTCTATTCAGTATGGCAATAAGTAATCTGGAAGGAAGAGTGTTTGCTTCCCTGATTTTCCATGCATCAGGTGTCAATGATCTTGACAGCCCATTCCAGCCCTGACTGCTGAGTGGATGGCTGGTAGTATGTGCTTCCTCTTGGCTGTCTGGGCAATTCCTCACTGGGCACCAGCGGAAATGGATGAGTGAACTGTTGGCACTCAGTCTTGGCCAGTGCTGAAGTGCTTGCAACTCTATTGCAAGCAGTGATTACCTCTCAGCCAGGACTACAACCTCCCCCCATCCCATCCCCAGCCCCATTTTAGAAAACTGTGCTATGTCTGTTATTAGTCTGTTGTGTTTCCAGCTGCTCGGATAAAGAGAAGGAGCCGCAAATTACAACTCTGTAATTCAGTGCACCTAGGTAGGGCTGCCTAAGCTTGAGACCTGTGGTGCTGTTAAGTGGTCAGTTCAGGTGGAGGTCTGCTGCAGAGGCAAGTTGGAGCGAGTAGGAAACAACAACTGCCTAGGGTGTTAAAAGCTTTACTGCTGCTTACAGATGTAACCTTGATTCTGCTCCTTGCATGTCACAGCTTTGGGATTTGGCATGATTGAAAAGCCAGTCAGCCGAGCCTGTTTCCACTTAGCACACAGGAGCTGGCTGGTTTTGTTCTCAGGGAATGAAGGTGTCTCGGGGTGCTCCATGGAGCCATTGGCTGCTGTCCTTTTACACCACCCAGGCCATGCTGTGAGCTCTGCCCAGCTGCCTGCAGTGAACCTTCCCCAGCACCAGACTCTTCCTTTCCTCCTGCAGAGGCAAGTCGGTAGCACTGATTTGGCTCATTTACTTCTTTGCTTTTGCTGGTCATTTCCATAGAGCAAGGAAATGAAATGGCAGAAGATGCTGCCCTTCTTCCAAGTTCCTGCTGATAGCTGTGTGTTCTTCTGTCACTGTTCACTTGCCACAATGAGTACAAGGTTTCATATTTTTATCCTAGAGTTCAGAGCAGCTACATGATGATTTTTCAGTGCAATTATAATACTATAAAAAGTATAAACTATAACACTTCCATCCCCACATGAATTTGTGTGTCTTTTTTAAGGGTGCACTGTGTCTATAATAGATAGAGATGGAAAATAGGGTGAAACTTGAAGAACAAGTTGTTCCCAAAAGTCAGTAGGTTTTCCATGCCCTGTGTGGCTGATACATACCACACGTGCTAAGGTAAAAGTGGGAAATTGTGGTGGTATTATTATTATCATCAAAAAGAAAATACAAACATTGCAAGTGTTTGGTAAAAGTTTTTATTGGATTTTTTGTTTGTTGGTAGTTTAGTTTGTTTTTTGTATTGGAAACATGTGAAATGAATACAGAGTGTTAGCGGAAACAGAGAGGAGATGCCTTTTAAAAAACATGATCTTTCCAGCAGTCTGTCAGACATTTGAACAAAACAGAAAAACACAACAGGGGTTAAGAGGTAAAATACTTTCTCTTAATATTTTTTCCTTTTAACATCTGCACAAGTAAATTTCCCCATAAACTCAATGTAGACAATTTTTCCAGTGAGAAAGTAAGGAAAGGGAAAAAAATCCTTTTTTTCAATGGCAGCTGGGAAATGGTCCGTATTTACGTTATGAAAAAACCCAGAAAATAACATTTTCCCTTAAAAATATGGGTGATCTTTGAATTATTCCTTAAAACATCATTTAAATTGGATTCTGAAAACCTTTCCCATAGCTTTGGAGAATATTAAGAACTTTCTTAGCAACTAAAACATTTCCCTTTCATTCACTTGAGTAGTACTAACAGGAATAACAGATGCTCTAAAAAGAAAAGAAGATATATATGTTTTGCCTATTCCTACTGATCATTCCACTTGAATATTAGCATTTATTCTTGAGGATTTTTTATGCCTCCTCCACATGATTTTTTGTGTTTGACACTTTAGAACCCCTGGACTTTAAATTTTAGAAAACTTTAGATAAATTGGAGGAGTAAGAGAGAAGGGAGACTCGAAGGTGAGAACTTACTTCGGTTCAATGAATGCAAGTGAGAAGTGAGAATTCCTGAAAAAGATGGCAAGAGTGTACCTCTTTCAGCAGTTTCTACACACTATGAATTCTTCTGTGCCATTGCCATTGCAATGTCACAGATAAATGTGGAGTGTTTGAAGGATGAAGATTAATTGTAGGTGATGTGGGAGGAAAGGCAGAATGTGGGGAAGTGCTTCTGTTTGTCTATTTATTCTTTGGAAGAAGAAATAAAGAATGCCATTTGTTTTATACATACCTCAGACTCACTAGTTGTTGCACTGTCGTTGCCTGTAAAAATGCATGTAAATCCACAGTCCTGTTAAAATAAAAAAAGGAATGTTCTTGCATATGTGCCCTGGAGATTATTAAGGTTCCAAGTGTCTCTGGAGATGGGAATAAAATTAGCAATTCTACCTAGTACTAATGCAGTCCCAAATTAAGGTAGTCTTTTTTGCAGTGGGGATGAAAATCTGAATTTGTGAGCTTGACTTTAGAGGGATTTTTTTTTTTTCTTTTTTAATGAGTCTTTCCCATTGAATATTCTTACCAATTATTAAAACACAAGACTTAACTCAGGTTGTACTTTCCACAACAAAACTTTTCAGCTCTGTGGCTGAAAACTATGGAATGGATAAATGCTTAGCAGTCCTTAAACAACATTTTAGAAAGGAGGATTAATCATCTGAAGATATAGTAATGAGTGAAAGACTCCCATGATTTGACATGTTCTTAGGGCAGTTATTGGTGGATTTGCTGCCCAAGTTTTCAGAGATGCTTGGTTTGGCCCCTACGAAGAAGCTGATGAGAATCCACCATTAGAGCAGGCAAATTGTTAACCATTATAATAATATTAATTTTTTTGTTTTTATTCTTGCCCATAGGATCAGGCAGCTAAAGATAAAGCCATGCAGAGTATGGCTACAATGTCATCTGCCCAGATTATCTCTGCAACTGCCTTCCATAGTAAAATGGCCTTGCCTGGTCTCCCACGACCAGCCTACCCTGCTGTTTCTGGGGTGAGTGAATCAGTGTCTTGGTGGAGTTTGTCTAGAGACATTTGCATATTTAAAAGGGTGTTGGGACCTGCTCAGAAAAATCCTGAGAACATCAGACAGAATGGGCCAAAAGGCATTATCTTTCTAGAATAAATCTGTCATATGGCTTCAACAGTTTGGGTCTGATTCTTTGCTCACACTGATGTAAAACAGCAGTTTCGCTATGTATGTTTTTTAATGATACAAGTGAGTGAACAATCAGATTCTTTGGTGTTTTATCTGCCTGAAATGTTTTTAGGTGTTTGTATCTCTTTCCTAGTACAGGATCTCATTGAATTCAAACAGTTTAGACCATTCTGACCCTTTCTCAAAATTATAACTCTCAAGCTAATCTTGAGTTTTTAGATCACAAATGGATGGCCCTTACATAAAATCTTTAATGGGGAAGCCCTGTCAACATCCCCTAAACTGTGATTTGGGCCTAATGATCTTTCGCTGAGCATTGATTTCTGCCAAAATATTTCCCAGCTCTCCTAGGGAAAATGGTCCTTTCAAGAGAGCAAGTGTCATTAAAGCTTTGGAGATGGAGGCACAAGGTACATATATAATATTTAACGTTAGAGTCTGCTATCAGTTTCTTGCATGTCAGCAGTAATAGCTTGTAGAAAGAAAACAAAGGTCAGTCAGTACCTTCATAAGAATGAAACCAGGAATGTAGAGAGAAGAAATAAAATTCAATCACATCTTTAGAAGTCTGTGAGCTTGCAGTTTGTTTCCTCAGAAAGGAGCAAGCCTTGCTTTTCATTTCTGTCCTAAGAGTGGTGACTTTTGTCCATATGTTGTTGTTTTGCAGTTTTGGCAAGGAGCTTTGACAGGCCAAGCTGGATCTTCCCAAGAGTAAGTATTCCTTCATGTAAGCATCCAAAGCAGATGCTTCTGCTGCTTTCTCTGCTGCCTGAGGAAGACCTTTAACTATTACAAGATCTATGAAATGCTAAGATAATGTAGTAAGGCAGATGCCTTGACTGTGGATCTGAGGCTTAAGGCCCAGTGTTGAAGACAAACTGAGAGTCATGAGAGAATCTTAAACAGATAAAACTCGATGTCTTTATATTGTATCCTCAACATGGGTTACACACCTTAATATGCCCCATGACTCAGGCAGCCTAAAGTAGGGTTATTTTAGAGAACTGCTGAATGTAGGAGCCTGCTAGAGGTGAGGGTATTGCTGCCCCCTGCTCCCAAATTCAACCAGTAGCAAGGCTGAGCATGTATTCCCTGTAGGCACACGCAGGTGTGCACACACACTGCACACACAAACACCTGTACATGTGTCTGGCCACTCAGAACAGCACAGACAGCACTCAGCACTCCCACAAATACAGCACCTATTCTCATCCTGTACCATGTGGCTGATGAGGATGAAGGTGTGCTAGTGGGAAATGAACATGCACTGGAGCCATGCAGCAGCTGCCCTGGGATCCCATGTCTCCCTGTGTGCTGGCACCCAGGCAGGTGAGCCCTCGAGGCCCCAGACCCACACCATTTGCTGGGGAAAGCTTCTCACTCATGCACACAAACACATGTCCACAAACACACATTGTGAATCTCTCCAATAGCTGGGCTTAGACACACAGTCCCCCAGTAGCTGGATCTTCATTTTCTCTGATTTGTCTCCCACAATCATTGACACAGGCTCGTCTTTCAGTGGACCTACAGACTCCAAAGTCTTTCTGTTGTTTGGCCTGAACGCCTTGGTGCCTCTGAAAGCATTATTACCCATGGAGGCACACAGAGATGGCTCCCAAACCTTCTACTTGCTGTCTAGTTTGGCTTCATAATCACTAGTGATCACACCCTCACTTGCTGCTGCCATTCCAGAAACAAGTCACACATAACTGAGAGCTCCTTGTGAAGGAAAACAATTAGAATTTAGTAAGAAGATAGGAAAGACTACACTGACAAGGTGTAGGGCATACACAGACAACTGGCACGTTTTATTGGCATATTCTTCCTAAATATCCTCATAACACATCTTGTGCAATCCCAAAACGCTCTTGCCTTGCATTCCTAAGGTGTCCAGTACCATCTAGGCAGTAACCCCACCCAGTTTACAAGGTGACTGGTTTGTGAGACTCCCCAGCTGGCTAACTGGGCAGGTTTTACACCTGGAGATGAGCTTTTGATGGGCTGATGATTCACTACACTAGCAACAGCCCTGAGTGTAGTTGTGCCAATGTAATTCAGATTGCTCTGCCTGCTGTTGTTTCCCTGTGCTCCTTTGTTTGTCTGGAGGCACACTTTTTATCACATAACCTACCAGGAGCAATTTAATCCAAATTTAAGGACAAGAAGCTGGGTGTGTATTCTTCACCCAAGCTAAGTGTTCCTGCTCTATTGTGATGCTCTTGCTAATGTTTGTGGAGCAGACCAGGAAACAGATACAAAAAAAATATCTTGTGGGGAAAATGTCTAGTGAAAGAATGGAAGCTATCCTAGGAGAAATAAAAAATGAGTTTTATACCTTAACTATAAAATGAACGTGGAAGCATCACTCTGAGAGGTTCTTTTCAGAGGCTAAAGTATCTGCCACCCTGCTGTCAGATGATGTCTCCAGATCTTCATTTTTCTTGCAGTAGTGTAAAAAAAATGGAGCTCAGCTACCTTGAAAGCTAGTTTCAGTTGTGGGTGTTGAGTGTCTAAAATTGGGCCTAAAACTCTGAGAGGCATCCAGTCCAGACCTATATCCACCTGCATAAATTTAAAACTATTTGCAGTTGAAAGGAAAGGATAAATAAATGGACACTGGTGTATTAGGAGGATAATAAAAGGATCTCTGGAAAACAAATCTGGAGGGAGACACTGCTGAACACCTGCAGGGAAATATTAATTAGTCCAGTGCTGGCCCCTTACTGTTTTTTGAGTCTTTCCCCATGACCATCTTTTGCCTACACAGAAAGATGATTTCCAGAAGTCACTTATGCCACTTTCTCCCTCAGGAGAAATACTTGATCTAATCTGTGGAAATGGTTGGTCAAAAATATTTGGTTTTGTTTGTTTTTTTAATTAACCACCTCTTTTTGTGTACTTCTGTAGTGTGAAACCTTTTTCTCAACAACCTTATGCTGTACAGCCTCCGCTTCCATTACCAGGTAGGTAAGGAAATGTAGTACCTTTGAAATTATAATTAAATTCAAAACCAGCCAACACTTTTAAGAAGTTTGACAATTAAGTAAAAAAAATTACCTATTGAAACATTACAATGAGCCAAAATTTAATTTTTATATGATTTCCTCTTATTACCCATTCCCATCCTTTTGCTGAGAGAGCTGAATCTTTCTAATATTGTTTTATTTTACAAAACTTTTCCCCTCTCTTTTATGTTAGTTGTGTTGGTGGTTTCTCCCCCTCCTGGCTCAGAAGAAAATAAAAGTTTACATATCTCTGCTGCTCTTCCACCATGCCTCTTGTTCTAGAATGCTTTTCTCCATCATAGAATGATTGCCTTCCTAATTTCTCATTAAGTGGAATAACAAATGTCTTTTTCCTCTCAGCTTCCCTGTTTTGAGAGGTTAATGGTGGTGCTTCATTCTGATACTAAATAGTTTATTTCACTGCTCCTTTAGGGCTTAATCTAGGTCCTCTTAAAATTGCTGAACGTGTTTTCTCTAGTATCAAAACCAGGTAGATTCTTTTACATCATTACCTACTCTGATAGTGCTAGCTTAGCAAACTAAAGTCATTTAGAGCACAGGTAGATTGAAGACCTTGTGAGTGGTATTTTTGCATGATGAATGAAGTGATAAGAAAATGTAACAAGTCAGCTTTGACAGTAGGTACTCTACTGGAAAGCTATTGCCAACTTTTCTCTTTCTAAATTTTGTTATTTAAATCCTGTGTGCTTAGGGTTTGAGTCTCCTGCTGGCCTCTCGCCTTCCCCATCAGCACCAGCTTGGCAAGGACGAAGGGTTGCTAGCTCCAAACTTTGGATGTTAGAATTCTCTGCATTCTTGGAACAACAACAAGACCAAGACACAGTAAGAAATACACCTGACTTCCACTCCTCATTGATTTTTGGTCTTCAGATAGCTCCTGTTCACTACCCTGTGTGTATGGAAATATTTGCTTCATTGCTCTTCGGAGAATAGAAAGCCATCCTTGGGAAACAATACAAATCCTTCTCTTAGAGGATAGATAATGATAGAGCCAGCTCTGTGTGATATGCTTCTGGCCTCCCTTTCCAGGGTCAGGGATGTTCACACACCAAAGCTCAAGGTACTGAGCTCATAAGTCCCTGCTGGGCTATTCTAGTTGCCCTGTTCAGCCTTGTAAGGTAGACTCCAGAACAGAACCCAAAATCAGATGACAGTAAAATCACATAAAGCCACTTATTATTCCGGTGTGCTGGGAACTTAAATTTGGGGGCAACTGGGAAGAATTAGCATCAATGGGTTTCCACAGTGCCACCTATAAAATGGAAGTGGTAAGGTTTGCCTGTCCCACTAAAACTTGTCATATTGCATCTTGAGATACACTTTGGTGATGGGCTGAGATAGGAAATTCAGAAAAGGTAAAATTATTTGGTGAGTACCTTGCTGTGGAATTGCAAGCTCTTGATAGGATGGGAGCATTGATGTTTGACTGAGTGACCTGTCACAGGTAACACTGTACCTCGGGTTACTTCAGACTGTATAGCAGCAGAATGAGGCAATGGTTTAGGAGTGAGCATTGGAAGAAAAAAAACAATGATAATGTTTCAGATGTATTGATAGGAAGGAAAGAACAGCCTTAGCTGGTATTAGCAGAGATATTTCTGTTAATTCCTTCCGTGTTTTTAGAAAATACTGTCAAATCTTCATTGACTTCCAGTAGTCTTCTGTGAAGAACAATGAATGTTTAGTATGTACTGAATGGTACTGAACAACTTCCCAATTCCATGTCTTTCCTCTTCTTGCAGTATAACAAACACCTGTTTGTGCACATTGGGCAGTCAAGCCCCAGCTACAATGACCCCTACCTCGAGGCAGTGGATATCCGGCAGATCTATGACAAGTTCCCTGAGAAAAAAGGGGGCCTGAAGGAGCTCTTTGAAAGGGGGCCAGCTAATGCCTTCTTCCTTGTCAAATTCTGGGTAAGAAAAGGACCCTTTTTAGGGTACCCATTTGCTCTGAAGTTCCCACTTTAAAAGTGGTGACCTTGTTAGCTGCATCTCAGCAAATTTCCCCCTCTGCAAGCAACTTAACACAGCCATGACTGTCACTGGACGTCTTTCCCTAACTGCACTAGGTACACTTTCTGGCCTGCAATAAGATCTATCTTTCACATTGTCATCTGTAGAGTTGTTCTTGACTACTGTCTGGAGATTTTCTTTGCTAATGGTGACTTGGGCGTTTTAGAATTTTTGTTTATGTGTGAGCAAAAAATTCAGAGGAAATTATTCTCTGCATACTCCTATGTGTTACTTCTCTCTGTGTTGCATAATTTCTCAGTCAGAAGCAATGTTTTTCCATCTCTTCTCCTGTCTCCTGCATTTTGTGTTATCCAAGTACTAATAATTTACAGATGCATGCTTACTGCTGGCACTACGACAGACAAAAGATAAAAGACATATAAGGGAATTGGATTATGCAGATAATATGTTACTGAAGTGACTTCTTGTAAATTGTCAGAAACCAGCCTGGCAAAAGCTTACTCATTCAATTTGGATTTTTGGGATTTAGCTGAAATTTGCAAAAACTCTGCCATTGTGCTTCAGGGTACAAACAAAATAGCTTTGGTGACTGATATTATCGTAAGTATTACAAAATTAAAAAGAATTGCCTCTTGGGGCAGTTGCATGCTACATGGCTGAGGAAATGTGTAATGGGATTTGGAGCCTTTCACCTTGAGTTTACCATTTATAATTCAACTTCAGGTCAGGAATGAGATGATGAGAAATGAGCTTTCATGTCTCATACTCTTCATACAAACTGGTGCTAGAAAGCCTCCTAACTGGTGCTTTCAGAAGGAAGAATTAACTTAAGTGCCTTGAGATGCAACTTCCCAGCTGTCCCATGCCTAGCCTTTCCAGAAATGAGTTGGAGAATGTTGGCTGGGAGTCTGCTGCTCAAGTGTCTGTGCCTAGAGCGTTGGTTCCTGGTGATTCTTGGAGACACACAATTTTACTATCTGCAGACAGTGTGCTGCTGAGCTGGGCCCCTCTGGGGATTAGCCTCTCAAAGTACCCCAAAGCCTGCTTGGGAAGGTGAAAATGAAAGGTAAAAGATCAGCCCTGTTCTGCCTCAGAGGGACAGCAGCACCCTGCTGAGAAGCATGTCTTCTGACAGGGTACCCTTTGAAAGGCAGTGATTGCCTTTTGTGCTTAGGAAGTTTCACGAACCAAAAGGAAGAGCATAGAAGGAGATGTTACACAGAGAGAATAAAACATTTTGAGTTCCTTGACTTGAAGAGAGAGAAGTCATAATGAAATTGTGATATGGTACAACCACAATTTTATTTATGAAAACTGACTGTGCTTTTCTGCTTTTGTGATTCAGTTTGGAGATTGTGACAATGTGGTTTTTAATATCAGAAGGATAAATGTGGCCTATGCATCATGTCAGACCAGCCCATATCAGGCTTTTGAAAGATTTACATAGTGGGATGTCATTAAGCTGGACCCTTTCTGGGCCCACATGAGGTGTCTGGTGTTCAGAGGGTATCAGCTCACTGGAATTTGGCTTGCATAAAGCAATGTAACATAGCATTTGAAACACCTGTACTTCAACATGCAATTCTGCATTTGTAAGGACAGTAATATTTCTGGGCAAAGACTATTAAAAATCAAAGAATTAATAAGTTGGGTTTGTATATATGGGGTTTTAGACCTGAAGAACCTGAGGCACAAACCTGCCATAGCTTCACTAAGCACTGAATATACCAGATGATCTGTTGTGCACCAGAAGCCTAACTCTATGAACACCAGGGTCAGGGTTTCTTAATATCACTTAGGATCTAGTATGACTGGAAAGAAACAGTCATGTTTGTTCAGTGGTGCTTTATTTATACAATAGCTAAGAGCTAAAAGTTGATTAGTTTGAAACATAAGTGGTGTTTACAATTCTTCCTTGATTTTGGCATTGGGAACTTGGTACAATGAACTAACTCTTGGACTTGCATTGGCAGGTTGTGTATGACATCTGTGTGACATTTCTCTGTGCTCCAAGTGCATTCTAGCACATGACAATGAATGTGAGACATTAGCCTCACAACACATGGGCAGTGGCAGCTCTGCTCTTTTCCAGTGTAATATTATCTCTACCACCTGTTACTTGCTTCTCCCTGTGAACTCCTCCTATATGCATCGTTATTAATAGTTTGGGCAAGAGGCATTTTCGGGGCTTTGCACGTTAGTAGAATGGTGCACTTGCATCTTAAAGCTTTCAGTATTTGTGAGACTGTGGATGGAGGACAGAAGGAAAATGACACACCAGGAATTCAGGACAGGCAGTACTTTGTACAGAGCAGCCAGCTGCAGAGAAATGGATCAGGACAATTTCTTGGGAGACCTGTCTTGCCAATATATGTAGTCATTTCTTCTCGGTGATAGGCAAGCTGAACTGGTCAAATCACCATTTTCTTTCAGCTAAATATATTATACTTTCATGGAAGGTGCTGAAGGGGTGGCCTGGAGACTGATGTCCTGCTCTTGGCTTTTCTCCTGTTGCAAGAAAATTCAGTAAAAAAGCAGCAAATTCCTCTTGGTACCATGCCCTGCCCACTTTATGCCTTCAGTCATGACCTGGCAGAAACTGCTTGGAGAATAAAGAGGTGGTAATTTGGTCCCCATGTCCATTCTGTCCTTGGTACTCCTTCTGAGGCAGCAAACAAGCCAGCAGCTAGCAACAGAGGTTTTCATGATCTTTGCACTCACTAGTTTTGCCTGCCATCACCAGAACTACCTTATGTTGCTGTCTTAGGTAAAGGGACTCTGCCAATGGCCCTTCTTTCACCAAAGTTATTCCCCATGCAACAGTATAGAGATTGTTGGCAGTAAAAAGCAGACTGAAAGACTGAATTGCTGAAGGAATCTATCTGCTGGATGTCAAAGTAGCACAATCCTGCTGGGCTAGTTAAGTCACAGCTCCCCATACTGTTGGCAAGGCTGTCTTTGGCTAGCTTGGAAACTCTTCCCTTCCCTCTTTTCAGAGGTCTGAAGCTGCAGTGGCTCAAGTTTGTTCTTAAAGGATTGTTCAGCATATGCCTTTCCATTGACCACATGGTACCTGTGTGCAAGGTATCAGCAAGCTGTTGTTTCTCATGGCATTTAATGCCATTTGGTGTCTTGTCTATTCATTGCTTTACAAAGCCTCAGATAAACTGCAGGACAGTTCTCAAAGGCCACATTTCCCTTTGTGAAGAGTTTCAAAGAACTTTTGATTCACAAGCCAATCCTAATGGGAATGAGGCCTTTCTCGGTAATCAGTTGTGAAACTCACTCCCACCAAAGAACAGACAAAAATCTTGGTTTAATATGTGGTTAGGACAGGGCACAGTGCCAGTTTTTCTGTAGTTCTTTCTTGGGATTGCAGAAGTTATTTGATACATACACTCAAGCTCATCAGAATTGTTTTCAGTTGCTAAGGGACTCAGACCACAGAAGATTTAAAAAAAATAAGTAATACTAACTTGTTGAGGAATACTATGCTTTTCCCTGAACAAATCTCTTCTCTTTCATCTAGAAATCCTGTAGGTATTTAAAAATTCTGCTTACTTCTCTGGAAAGGAGAAGATCTCAGGTGTTTCCCCCAAAGCAGGTAGATCACTCTTGAATGCAATATGTAGATCTCTGAGATATGCTGCATCACAGATACCTCAGTGATTATAGTATCAGCATGTTTGGAATTCATTAGGCAAGCTATGGATAAGTGTGCCACCTGTGCTGAGCTTGCACAGTAAGTTGAATACGTCCCAGACGCTTCAGATGGCTGTTACGCCAGAGTGTGCACAGGCTTTTGCATCTCTAAGTTCTTGGACAGAAAGCAAGAATCCTGAGTTTGTCAGATAAAGTAGTATGGTCCAGTTGGTGGCTCATAACTCAGATTTAGCTTGTAACATGCCTTATCTATTTGATCTTCTACCTTTGTCCTTAAAGAGATGCAGAACAGTTCTTTGAGTGCTGGACACCACCCAGCAATCTGATTGCTGCTTCTGCTCCTGCCACAGGCCCACCCTGTTACTAGCAGTGGCTAGTAGGAGCCTGGGGGGCAAGGCAGCTCAGCCCCCTCAGAGAGACTCCTCAGTCCTGCCTATGTCTCCTTTGGCTGCATAGGTTGGGGTAAGGAATGTATTTAAGAATTATTTAACTTGTTGGACATACTAATGCATTTGACAATGTGACCTAGGCTCTCATCACATCCAGTTACGTATTAAACAGGTCCAGGCACTCCCAGACTATAAAGTGAGGATTAACCTCTCTGCTTAATGAAGAGCTTGGAAGATTAATTTCCTTTGAACCACAGTTGTTATTATTCCCTTGCATCTTGAGGGATGGAATGTCCTAGACAGAGTAAATCAGATCTTTCTGTGCTCACCCCAAGACTGGATGTGCTTTGACACAAGGTTTTCTTTAGCGAAAGGAACTTGAAAACTGAAAAGAAAGAAAGAGTCTTTTCCCAAAAGCAGCAATGTGGTCTCTTGTCCTGATGGCCTAATGTAGTGGGGAGCTCATACAAACCTAGGCACAAAGGCCATAGCACTTTTAGATGTTAAGTTTAAATGCAGTAGCTCTTTTGGCCATTAAACACCTCAGGATGTGCAATATGATCTTTTTCTCATGCAATCCTGAGAAGTTTAGCTGCAACCATTCGTGAATTACCTCAGTGTCCAGTTGACATTTAGTAACTAATTTGGCTATGGCAGATAATAGTGTTCTTCCTCAATTTTCTGCCTCGTCTCCCTTCAGGAGGTAATCATCTCCAAAACAGGGAAAGCTAGCAGATTGGAGTTTCACTCCTGAGCAGTTCTTTGTTCTCGTATTCATGTACGTCATTGCCATTTTCAGTTTACATGAATGAAGAACCAGATTGCAGATGTGCGTGCGCCAAATAATCTCTGGTATGGGGGAAGTACCTTCCTTGAGAGGGTGGGAAACAGTAATTAAATAAGCTGTAACTGTAAAGCCAGTAGGATGTGCCTGGGGTGCTGCAGCTCCATTCTCCTGCAGGCATGAAATGCAGTCCCCAGCAAACTGCTATTGTCATTCCCTGGAATTGCTAAAATTCCATGTATGTATGTTTATGATCTGAGATTTTCAGAAGTGACAGGAGGTAGGTACGCAGCTCTTCATGACTGACCACCTTCTGTCTGACAATCCTAGCCCATAACATGGGACAAGCCTTGGAATAAAAGGTGCAGTGTGAAGGTCAGGGAGTTCCAACATGATCCCATTGCATCACTGCAACAGGGCTTCCAGGAATGTGATTGTACATAATGTCAGTGAATGGTGAGGACTCCTTAATTTAAACAGTATTACCATAATTTTTCCTACTGCCAAATAATTTAATGTTGATACATTATATGTTAATTGGTTGTGAAATTCTAGTCTGGCCTTTTGATGGGACACTTGTCAAATTGTGAAAGCACCTAGAGTGGCTTCTTAGGGCTAATGAAGCTTTTCTTATGAAGTGGAATTAGCACCTTTCTGCTTTGCCTCATATTGACTGCATTTATTTTTCAATTTCCTAGTAAGTCTTTAGGAGAAGGTAAGCTCAACTTAACTAGCGAGACTCTGAAAATGTTTGTCTGGTTCTGCAGTGAGAGCCTCTGCTATGTTTATGTAGCAATGGACTGATCAAGCCTCTGTGGCCGTGACCCTTTGTTCTTTTTGACTCAGTGGGAGAACTTATTTGAAAAAGCGGAATTGGGTCCATACATTGTTTATCAATCTCAAGGGAAATAGCTGAAAAATATTGTGAAGGACTGTTAGTCTAGTTCCTCTTTGGAGAAGGGAAGGAATTAATCTTTATTGACACAGTCAGAGTGTGGGTGAAATAAACAATACAGTTAGTTGCGTTGACGTGGAAATGAATATTATAGTATTGAAGTACAGTATTACAATAAAAAAATTACTCAATAAAGCCTAGATCAGAATAGAGTAGCACTGCTGTTCTCAAATACATGTACGTTTGTGGTACAAAGAAAGTAGCTGCATAACTGTAGTTATATGATATCAAGGTGTTCAGCATGACCATAATAACTCACTTGATATCCTGAATTATGGTGGAGTCTGTAATGCCCATGCCCTGTGCTACCAGGTGAAGCTAGCCTGGATTTGCCCACATGAGGTACTGCAGAGTAGGCAAACCATTGGAGCATAAGACCTCATTGCAGTCATTTAGGTGGTATGACAATGTACAAGCTTCCATCTTCCTCTAGCTGTTGTTTCCAGGTTTTGTACTGTAGTGCTCTCCACCAAGAGCACTGTGAGCAGCGTGAAAGCTATGTCCATCCCTAATGCTGCCAGTATATAGATGTGAACATTGGAACATTCTGTTGTCTTGTCTGGACAATCACTGTGTAATGGCAGCTGTTAGTGAGTGTTGTGGTACAGAGATGACCTGGCCTGACTGTCTAGGGACAAAATTTTTAACTTGAAAGGAGTGAAAACAAAGTGTGGCATCTAGCAGGTTACTAGTTATGCTGAAGTTACGCAAATCCAGTATTCACTAGAAGAAGCAGTCCTGTCTTCTGCTTTTCCTATTGCTGCCTATCCTCCCAACACACTCTTTATTTTAACACATACAACTGCTTCTGAATCAGGCCAAGGAACTGATCCCACTGAAAACTAGCTGAGGAATTCCTCAGTGAGTCTTGTAAGGCAGCTACAGAAATGTGTGTCAGTACAGGAGGAATGGCGAAGAACAAACTGCTCTGGAACAGTGAGAATACTCTCTCCTTGTGTCAGGACCAGCCTGGCATCATCAAACGACATCTCTGAGGTGTGTTTCCCAAGAGACTCGAGCCAACCTGATTATGTGTTGCTATCAAAATAGACAATCTTTGTGCCCTCAATTTTTGTGGTGGCACAAAGGCAGCTGCAAGCTCACATGCCTACAAATGGGGAGAAAGCTTGACCGGCACTTTCTAGATTGACTTACACCTTTTGTGAAATTAAGACAAGTAAGCTAGCAGTATTATCTCATGGCAGAGAAGAGACAAGTATTTTGCATGGAAAAGAAAGGGACGTATTCATTATTGTGGTGGTCTAGTTCCAATGCTAGCATTGCTTGTCCTAAGTGCTGCTCTAGGTCTTGAATAAAAAAACCCTTCACTGACATTGGCTAAGAAAATCATGCTAAAATAGCATCTAATACTGTCCTATCCACTGTAGCAGGAACACACTTTCTTCGATTTCCTCTTTCCCTTGGTTCATCTGGAACAATAAAATAGCCTGAAGAAGCCTGTGTGAACTGATCCTTGCTTTTATGCTGATGTAAGCTAGCACCTGGGGTGTGGAGCACAGAGAAGCTCTACTCTTTCAGTTTTGAAAGGGAGGAAGCTGAGCTGGGCATCCCCACACATCCCTTGTGTTTCCAGAACTTAAGGTAACCACCTCTTCTTTTCATAACTGTGGTTTGAATGACCCCTGGTGGAAGCTTCAGATAGCCAGGATTTTTAGGAGTTAGATCCCAATAGGAGGCTTCCGTTGACCAACTATAGGCACCACCTTTGAAAACCGAGGCTGCGAATGCAGATGGGTTTGCATTCAGGTGGAACTGGGCTAGATTCATCAGCAACCTACATTCCTTTCTGTACCCTGTCTATTTACATTCTTTATGTCATAGTACTTGGAGCCTAATGTGTGTGTGTGTGTGTGTATGTAATCACACATTCCTTTTCTCTACTGTATCTTTTCCCTTACCTGTGTATGCACCTAGGGGGAAAAACACTTTATTACTGTTGCTTTACCCTTATTTTTCTTCCTTGGTGAGGCATCCCAGTCTATCCTGTGTGTTGCAGTGCTCTGTCTCTGCAGTGCATCCTGTCTGCTCTATACTTTGTGAGTACTTCCAAGCTGTGTCATATGCTTTTAACAGTAAGAGGATATTCCAATGTATATGCAAATCCCCACTACCATTTTCTGAAGTGGGAATGGGATTTTACTGCATACTCTTCAGATTCCCCCCCAACTTGCTTGGTGTACACTGATCTGGGTAAGGAGTGTGGGATGCTCCAATACTTGACTATCTTGGCTATGCAAGGTAATGGTGAAAAAATGCCACAACCATCTATTGATAATCATCTATTGTTTTTTTTACTTTTTTTTTTTTTTTGCAGGCTGATTTGAATACCAATATTGAAGATGAATCCAGATCTTTCTATGGTGTTTCCAGTCAATATGAGAGCCCAGAAAACATGGTCATTACCTGTTCCACCAAAGTGTGTTCCTTTGGAAAGCAGGTGGTAGAGAAAGTAGAGGTAAGGAGCAGACACCTGGGTGCAAGGCTCTCCCTGGTTGCTGTTTTGCCACTTCAAGTATTTGCATCCTGCATGTATCACAAGGTAAAATATATCCCATGCTTCTTGTCAGGGAGATGGATGCCATAGATTATTATTTCTGAGACATGCAGGTGTAAGATCACTCCAGCCCCTGCAACATGGCCTTGTCTCAGGACTTCATGGAAGGTCTGGTAGCGTTTGCTACTTTTTCCTTAAATTTTGGTTTCTGAAAACATGTAAATATGTAAGACTCTTATCTCTGGTGATTCTCTTTTTTTAGGGGAAGCAAAGGAAAGCTAGGAGACATAGACCCTTGCTTTGTAGTCCAGAAAGGTGAAAACAAATAGGCAACACCTCACTCTCGTTATTGTTTTTTAAACAGATCATTTATAGGCTGTAGCCATTAATTGATTCTAATAATTTACAGACTATAATCTTATGGTTTTATAAGACTTAGATCTTGTACACTTACAGCTTGTGCTGCAAAATTATGCATAGGTCTGGCATTGAAGAAATTCTTTCTGGTGCCGCATTCAGCCACTAAGAGAGCTGCTTTGACATCCTTCCTGCTGCCCTCTTTCCCAAGAAGCCTTTAGATGCAGGAGAAGCAGCTTTGTGCAGAGCACCAGGTGTTCTCCTGTCAGCAGTCAGTTCAGGCTGCATCCTTCCCCAAGACCCGTCTCCAGTCACGTGGCAGACATGCCTGAAGTCTGGTTAAGTATTTGCAGATGGGATAGACAGGCCAAAGGAAGGTGTAGTGGTACACAGGAATGGAGACCAAGCTCCTGGGGTGAAAGTGACAGGCATTTAAGGCTCTGCCTGTCACTGTGAAATGAAAGAATCTGGCTTCAGCTTCTGTTCAAAGGAAGATGAAATATACAGGAGCTAAGGTGTGAATGTGAACAAAAACATCCCTCTGTGTAACATTGGCCAGACCTTCTCCCAAGGTGAGGAGCAGAGATACTATGTTTTCTCTCTCAGGTACCAAAACGCTTTAGTCTTTTTCAGCTGAAATGGTATCCTGAGCATACAATTACCTTCATCACTAGGAGCTTTCTGGTCTTGCTAAAGCAGTAGTTCTTAACTTTTTCAGTTTATTCACACCTAATGTTTTTCCAGTAGAGATGCAGACCATAGTATAGATGACAATTGGTCTGTTCCTCTTAGTTACCTCTCACAGCTCCTTAACAGTTTGCAGCTTGTAAGCTGGAACCCACTTTCTAAAGCAAAAAGAAATCAAGCTGAAGAAATTGGAGCTCTCAAGGGGACTGACCTTGTTGTGAAGTACTGTAGTTACTGTTAGTAAAATTAGTTCAAAGTGCCATTGTAATTTTTCCTGTTCCGAATCCCTTTCTGTGATTAATGTTACTAATGTGCCAACATAAACCCACCTGGTCCTTTTGTGTTTTGCATTGCAGACAGAGTATGCACGCTATGAAAATGGACACTATTCCTATCGCATTCACCGTTCCCCTCTCTGCGAATACATGATAAACTTCATTCATAAACTCAAGCACCTTCCTGAGAAGTACATGATGAACAGTGTGCTGGAGAACTTTACTATCTTACAGGTGGGACTTTCGACTGTTTCGACTGTTTTGTTGCAACCTGGCACCATGTAAGCCTCATGCAGGAGTTCACTGTTGTGAGTCAAAGCCGATTTCCTTTTACAGCTCAGCATCTAATTGAGCTTAGTATCTTTCATGGGTATTGCACTTCAAGACCATTTATGGAGCTCTAGAGACAGTAGCTCACGCTGAGAAGCAGCAAAAGAATTTGAGAGAGAGACCTGAGTAAGAAATAAAATGGAGAGTTCATGAGCAGACAGACAAATGAAGAAGAATGATGAAAAATATAGTGAAGGAAATGCTTATTCCAATATTGGACAAATGTTGAAGTCCTTTCTGTGCCCTAGTTCTTTTTGCAAGGTAAAAAACCCACAAGGGCACTGTTGAGTGGCTATAAAACTTTTTTATAGAAAGAGTTCTTCACTGACCAGATGGGGGAAAAAGAAAGTAGTTTCCACAGGGCCATCCTGGACCTGGAAAGAATATGGAGGAATGTAAATGAAGAGGTGTGTTGCGACACCCTCATGAATCACTGCAGCCTCTAGGTAGGGAAATATTACAAGGCTACAGGAACTGGATTTGCAGTAGTGTTTTGTTATACCAGGAGCATTTCCAAATTCAGATGCAGTCTAAGTTTGGGAAGAGGGCAGGCAACTTAAAACATGGATTTTTCTAATGGACTGAATTCTGTGTTCGCCTCTTTAAGAGGCATAACAGATCTTTGCCCAGGGAACCTGAGGCTGGGTAAGTAGATGAGGTGTTAGTGTCTATATGAGAGAATGGAAACCAAGTGGTCTTCATTCCATTCTCTGGAGATCTTGGAGAACTTCAGGTGACTCATTTCAGTGCTCTGTGGCTCAGATACATCAGCTATGTAACACAAGGGTAAGAACATACGTCACAGGGCTTTAGGAATTTTAGGAAGTTTATTCTTTCATGAGCACAGATTTTTAAATATCTGTGAGAAAGGAGGACTGTAAATGCTGAGAGTTCTTTTAAAGGAGCAAAAGCATGAAGGGGGCAGGGACAGAGATACGGAAGGCCTGTGTGCTGTAATCCATACTGAGGAACACTGACTGCTTTCTGTATGATTTGTTCCTCTGTCAGGCCTGCACTTCCCAAAAATTTTGTGAAAAAAAGCTGTCTTATAGTTCTACTTCCTTTGGGGCTTTATGTTTTGAGTAATCTCATGTCATTCCCTTATCTTCTGTCACAGAGAAACATGTCTCATGTGGGTGCTGGCACAGCCTTTTATACATTGCCTCGCAGTCCTGCTCCCTGAGCAGCAGGCTGAGCATTTTCCACTCTCCACTGGGGACCTGAAAAATACATAATGTAAGGCATGTTGCTAGTCCTTAGGCCCCACTACCAACCTCTGAGACAAGTCTAATTATATTTTTATTAGACCCTTTTATGAGCTTAGATACACCTAACCTTGCAAGCATGATTTATCTTGCTTTGCACAATCCTCTGGATCTACCACTCCAAGATTTCAGTGCCCATTTTTCAGAAAAAGGACTGGTGCCTTACCATACCTGGATGTGTATAACTCACTACAGCCTGCACAATAAAGGAATTTAACTGCAAACCCAATCATGAAATAAGAAAAGAAAACATAATATACCAAAATCAGATTGCTAAAATTAATAACAAGTTTGACAACAGTTATTTTCTTTCTCTTTTCACAAGAATAATTGGGGGTTTGGTACAGGTCAAGCTTCCAGCTGGAATGTTTTTCTTCTGTGGTTGAGTTTGTGCTACTGCTGATAAAAATCTATCTCCTCCAGCAGGAGAGAATTTTAGAACAAACTCAGGTGACAAGAATGTGCAAAGGAGTGACAGAGAGGGAAGATGAGCTAGGAGCTCTGGCTGCAACATTTCACTTGTCCCTGCCACTTAATGCATGCTTCTGAAACTTGGACAACACTGCTCCTTCACCATGCTGCTGACACTGTCATGTAGAGAAACTAAGATTCCTGAGGGACCACAGCAAAAGAAATAGGAAAAAAGGAACTTCTCTAAGAATGCATGAAGGCAGTGTAGCAGCCAATCTTCTCCAGACATCTACAGTGTATGGAATGGGAGGTGTAATGGAGTCAAACTGTTAAGTCTCCTGTAAAATGAGTTATACTCTATAATCCTTGTGGTCTGTGTCCACCACTGACAAGCAGGAGCAGATGGAGAGAAAGAACTCTTTGTGGTTGTGAGCAGGAGTGGATGTGCCACAGGAGGGGGCCTCTCTATACCCAACAAACAGCAAAAAGAACTTTTTTGTGAGACACTTTGCTGAAATCTGCAACACCAGTGGGTTGAGAGTAGAGGACCTAGTGGACCTGCTTCCACTGATGGAAGATGGTCACAGTGGACTTTACTCCACAGTGTACTCTGCTCTTCTCCCTGTCTTTTCACTGTGTTGTAGTTCTGATGTTGTGAAAGTGCTTTGCTTTGGTATGTGAGCACACAGACTGGACATTGTGGTGGCCAAGATGCGTATCAATCCTGCACTTCTCTGTTCTTTATTACTGACTTTTTGCTCTATGTTAAATGTGCTGGAATATGTAAGCAGAGAAACAGCAGTTGCCATCTCAGCTTCTTCTTTTCTGTCTAGGTTGTGACAAACAGGGACACACAGGAGACATTGCTGTGCATAGCATATGTTTTTGAAGTATCAACTAGTGACCATGGTGCCCAACATCACATCTACCGGCTGGTGAAGGACTAGAGACTCTCTGCCCTGAGTTGTCCATGGAATGCATGTATAAGAAAAAAGCCTGTGCTTGAACAACCCCTGCCCCCTCATACCAAACTGAAAAATAAACTGCAGATATTGTGTATTTTCAGAAAAGTACCTCTGAGCTGGTTTGTGATTGGTAGAGTCAAGTTTATATCTTCAGGTTTGTGCAAATGGGAAAAAGACTTGGATTCAAAGAAACAGGCAAATGACTGCTTAAGGGTCTCAACACAAACAGCATCCTGTGAAAAGTACTTCCCATAGAGTACACATAGGGTGTGATCATACACATACAAGGAGTGGCATGCACCTGGGCATACAGGTATGGCAATGGCAGCAGCTTCCTCAAGTTTGACCACCTATGAACAGGTGGAAAATGTTCATGCTACATCTGCTGTGTGTGCACTCGTGTACATTCATTTGTAGGTCAACACGTGCACAGACATGATTACCATACATTTATATGGATGTCAGTTAGACAGGCATGGGCATGTGCATGTGTATAGAGATGGCACATATATCCTACACAGCTGCCTGTCTAGCTGTCCACATTAGCAGTTGCACAGTCACAGGCTCATTCAATCTTCCTCTGTTAGAGGCTGGTTACTTTTTCCCTTTCTTCCATGCCTTTTAAACAAAGATACACTTAGAAAATTGGAAATGTTAAATCATGTTGTCTTGCCCAGCAGATTTCCACTATGTATCAAGCCTGCTGACTGACTGAAATAATTATTGCTGCTTTTCCTTCTGTTCTCCCTGCACAGCTAACAATGCTCAGGGAGTTACACTGTGCTCTTCTTTTGGGCACAAGGAAAATAATGGTTTACCGAGACCAAATTGTTCACCGAGACCAAATTGTTCCACCTGTTAGCTGCAGACAGTGAGGTGCACAAGCATTGTAAAGAATACTGCTTGGCCAGAAAACTGCAGGAAAAAAATGAGAGGGAATAGTGAGAGTGGTTAGCTTTCCATGTTTCCAAGGCAATCAAACACAGCCTCTCTGCTTCACTCGTAAACTGAGGTTGTTTACTAAAGAGTTACTGAAAGGCACTAATCTTGGTCACTACAATGCTGCTGATGTAGTGGGAAGATCCAGTCATTCATGGTGCACTAAGGGAGGAGGTGTGCTGCATGATGCTCTCTGGCAGGCACTGAACAGGAAATTTATAGGGTAGCCAGGCAGAGTCCCTGGCTGGACAAACAGTTTGATGTGGAATGGGGACTAAATGACTCATTTCCTCATTAAGCCAGTTGATCTGTTGTAACTGCCTGCAAGTGCAGATTTCTGTTTGCATGTTGGAGGTCCCTCACAGGGATGAGTCTTCACCAGATATTACTGTGGAACAGCTGACATCATATGGGCTCTACCATGCACACTGCACTTTGCTGCTCCTGGCCTGTGTCTCGGTAACAACCTGTGCTTGGATGCATGGAAAGAAAAGGAAAGGACATGGGTAAGGAGGATAGAAAATATAATGCTATGAAGTCAGAGATGGAGAAAGATGCTTTAGTTCTTGTTATAGGTAAAGGGCTCCACTTGTATTTTAAATCTAATGAAGTATTTTTTCCCCCAATCCTGCAGACCCTGCACTTTCAGAGGCTGCTTTTAAGGACTGCAGGGCTAGTGCTGTTAACCTTCTCTGTGCAGGAGCCAGAAATGGATGGTAAAGAACAGAAACTTTCCTTGCACCTATGAAGCAAAACCTACACTTTCATCCTGTGCACAAAGTTCCTGCTCTTCCTGCTGTCTCCAAGACAAAGAAATGCCTTCAAGTACTGGCTTCCAAACTGCAATACAGGACACAGATGACAGCAGCTTTCCATAAGATCTGCATGACTGGTAAGCAGAATCAGTCAAGCTTGGAGAAAGATGAGCCAAGCACTTGAAATACCTAGAAAACTAAGCATCTTGAAATGCCTGCTGTTCTGTGCTACACGTGAAAAAGCCATGCAAGCATAGCACACTCTTGCCCATCCATCGGGTGTTATTGCTGGTCACAACCTGGTGACCAAACCACCCAGGAATGAATTAACTACATCTCTGCAAGCCCCTCCAGTTGGCCATACAGGTATGAATGGCACCAGCTGGCTACAATCCATTACTGATGCATGCTCCTGCCTATTTCAGCACTACGCAATCTCCTTCCTGAGTTCTGAACTATGTGCGGAGCAGAAAAAAAATCAAATAAAACCTCGTCAATAAAAAACCAGACTGACTCTTGGGAAAAGTATCCTTGGCCAACACAGACAAGTGTGTTTTGAAATGGAGCCTGTACAGAGAAAGGGCAGAGAAAGTCCCTAGGGATGGAAAATTGCTTGTCTGTATTATTACTCTCCTGCAAACATGAGCCTGGTGCTTTGCATGCATCCACTGCAGGTTCACACCACAACAGCAGACCCCATGGAGTAGTCCCTGAAGGAGATGAAACCTATAAGTCCACTTAGCTGATCATGAGTAAAACTGCAGTAGCAGTTTTAAGATGCTGTCAAACCAATGAACACAAGCCTACAGGCTGAGGAACAGATGAAATCTTTGGACAGTTGGTTTAGGGACACTGATACAAGGTTTTCTTTTCACTTAATAGCAATGAAAGACTCTTCCCTGGCAAAATTCCTTTCTACTCTTGCTCTTGGCCTTCAGAGCTCCTTGGTGTCTCTAACCAGGGCCAGCAAGAGACATCTGCCTACCTTTCAAACTCAGCAGAGAAACCAAAAGAAAATCCATGTGTCTGAGAGAGCTCACTTTCATATAGCCTACCAGATAAAGAAGATTTAAGTAAGCTGTGAGGTAAAAGGAGTACTGGAAATTTTCATCCGGAGTAAAAGGCTTCTGTCCCCTTGCAGAATGGGGGAGATCCATGTAAAAATACTTCAAACACTGAAAGGACTGCAGATCTCTGTCTCTAAGGCTTTCTTTCTTGGAATTTCACCAGAAGAAACCAGACAGTACAGCAGAACTAAGAGCCAGCTGCAATTTTGCTAAAAATAAAGCAAAGCAAACACCAAAAAGCAGCATAGGTAAAAAAAGAGATAGCCTAGTTTGAAGAGGAGGAGCTAAATTGAACTCTAAAAAACCAACCACAAATGAGAATGTCAGAGTGCCTTACAAGTTTAATTTCTGCTGGGGCAGAAATGCCTGAATTATTAACCTTAGACTGTAAGAACTTGCTCTAAAAGCAAAGGACAAAACAGCAAAAGCTGATTCCCCTGGTCATTTTTCAGCCACTACGCTGGGACCTTATTAGATAAAGTAACAAAACAGGGACCTAAATAACTATGTTTTCTTTATAAAGAAGCACCTCAAAAGTTTCCATTCAACTGTGACTACCTTTTTTCTAATGTGCATGCTGCAGTTTATCAGCCCTAATTTGTGCAGCTACATCTGCTTGTGGAATCATGTCAAACTGAATTGCTAAAATGATTCCTCTTAAAGATAGCCTTCTGAGATAAGACAACACACCATGGGTCTGAACAACACAGAACTAGGTAAGACAGAGCCTTCCCTTCATCTTTACTTCAAAGCCAAAAGAAACACTTCAGGTAAGACAAGTTTGCTTGAATTAATTCATTTATCTGTGATGAGCGGGTGGGAACTTCTTAAAGCTGACATTGCCAACAAAGAAAACATGTAGATAGGCCTAGAGGCAAAGTTAGGAATTGAACTTAAATCTCTTTCTACTGCAATATCTAGACCCAAGGATCATTATTTCCTTGCTTATTACACGTGCTCTAGCCTTTGGTGCAATGGTTTCTCAGCGACCTTTCGTTCCCTATTATTCAGCTCATTTTTATCTTGTTTCTTTGACATTTTGGACCAGATGGAGAAGTTGAAGGACTTGAGTGGTGACAGCAAACAGTAAGAACTAATTCAGATAGGTGTGACACAAATTTGCTCTAGAGCTGTAGAAGCTCTAGAGATGTAGAAGAGGCAGGAAGAACACATGTTGAGCCTCCAAGAAGCTGCCAGGGAGTCCTGCTCTTTCATCAGTCCTCCAAGCACAGTCTACATCAAAACCAAGCAGAGAGGCAGCAGACAACTTGCATGCTTGTAATGGTTACAGTGAGGTCAAGGGCTACTCTCTACAGGGGAAGGATAACATGAAGCTTATGTTGACAGCAGCTCTGTCAGTGACCTCACAGACTGAGGTATAATCCAAATCCTTTTGGACACTAGATCCATATCTACTACAGTGCTAGCCATGTTTGTCTGCATTTGTGTAATTGAACATGCTGATTCAGCAACGAGTCAAGACTCCAGATCTGTGATCCACACCATTTTTGGCCTCTTAAAGGAGCCACGAAAGTACTGGTACTCATTCTGAGGAAAACAGATAGAACATCATTAAAGAAAAGGATTACCCTTGCCTCCTTCAAGTGGATGATACAGCAATAACAATGGGAAGAACCTGAATATAGCAAAGCTAGAGTCTAGATGAACTGATTTGGTCAAAAAGAGTAGCACACACTTTAGTTTTCAACCTCCCTAATTTCTCCACAGTACTCAGCACTCTTGCCATATTATTATTTCATCTGAAATTGGTGGCTGGGACCCAAACCCATAAACTTGCTATTACAGTAGAGGGGGTATACCCTGCAAATCACACTGGAAACAAGCATCCATTTCTAGATACCTCAAATGCAGCTACTAAAAACTGTTCTCAAAAGCTGTATGTAGCCTTTAGGTTTGCTGGTCACGTGCCATGGATTCATATACACTACTGATGAGGTGCAACTCTTCATGTTCCTCACTGTATGCACAACAGCAGAGTGCATCCAGCTTAGATTCGGTTGCGGGAAAGACAGCTAATTGAAGCTGAAACAAGTCTACTAAGATTACTTTCCTAAACTTTCTGGTATAGTTGAGAAGAGACATGCAGACTAGTGCAGTCTCCCTGGTAGAAAGTGCAGCTGCAGTATCAGCTACTCCAGTCTCCAGTTTCAAGCTCTTCCCTAAATGATCAAGTTCATACAAAGCTCCCATATATATTTTACCTTCTTTCTGTGCATTTTTTACCTTCCTTCCAAGGTAGACACCTTGAAGATGATGACTTGATTTCATATATTTATTTTTCACTTTGACTTGAACTACAGAAATCCCACATACCTGGATATAAAGCTGCTTGTGCTTATGCCAACAGGTGAAGAACGCAACATCGTGCTGTTTCTGTTAAACAAACAACCAAACAACAATAACACCACCACCAAACCCGTCATATATGTCCTCATTTTCTGCTGACTTCTTTTGCTGCTTGTCTTTGAGGAAGTAGTTGTTTATCTTCAAAGTCTGAGTTCTTTAAAGATTGACAACAATTCTGAAATTAAGATCCTTCAGTCTTCAGGTACAATGGGAGTTGCTGCATTAGACCTACAGCATCCAGAGATGGACCTTTTTTGGAGCCTAGAACCAAAGAATCAAGTGAAATTCTCTCCCCAGATCCTTTTCTCTCCTGCTGACATATTTCTTTCATTGCCTGCTTTTAAGGTAAACACACAGCAACATTTGTGTACTTTTGTACATAAATAAATGAAGAACAGAGAGCTGCTGCACATACTTCTCTTCTGGGAGAGAGAAACAAACATGCAGCAGATGACAGTTGTGTTGCTGGCAGCATTACCAGCAGGATGCTTAGAGTCTGTTGAACCAGGCAGTTCATGAAAATCAACTTAGGACAGAATGGAAGGTATGAGAAAATGTATTTGATGTGAACATGCTTTTGAATTGAGAAGTGTGACAGCAGCAGCAGCAGCACCAGAGAAGGAAATGAGAATACACAGGGGACCTAGGAATGTGAAACAGATCTTCCTTCTGCAAAAACATTTATGGAAAAGCCTTGAGTTGCTCTTCATACACTGTAAAATAGAGTTCCTCTCTGGAGACCCATGTCCATAACTGCACTGGTCTACTTCTGTAGGCCATCTCTGCTCCAATTCTAGGCCATTTCCCCATCACACAATACTTTGCTCAGTGGTCCCTGCCAGAACCTTCCCTTGCTGTGTTAAGAGAACTTGAGAGACTCTTCTGCTGGACACAGTGTTTGAAGTTGGCTGCATGAAGTTTTTGTTGCACTTCCACTGACACCCAGGGGAAGGCAGGTGGGGACCTTCCATATGATCTCCAAGGATCTCATTGCCCTGTCTCATACAGCGCCACAGATAAGAATCATTGACGTTGGAAAAGACCTCTTAAGATCATCACTCCAACCATTAACACAGCCCTGCCAGGTCCACCACTAAAAAATGTCTCTAAGCACCACACCCACTCATTTTTTGAATACTTCCAGGAATGGTGACTCCACCACTTCCATGGGCAGCCGGTACCAATGCTTGGACACCCTTTCAGTGAAGGAATGTTTCCTAACAGCCAATCTAAACCTCCCCCGGCACAGTTCGATGCTGTTACCTGAGAGAAGAGACTGACCCTCACCTGTCTACAAGTCCTGCTACGACCGCGGAAAGCTCAGACGAGCACTCTGACACGCCTGCCCTCTGTGCTAGAAGCCATAGGGATATATTGGCAGTCGTGGTGGGACCACCGAGCATCTTGGGCTGGGTTTGCCGTTCGCAGCAGCGCTCCAGGCGCCAGCGGGCTGCACCCACCCCCTCCTGCGGGCGCCGGAGCTGCCCCTGCCACCCTGAACCCGGGGCAGACATTCACCCGCGGACCCCTCAGGGCAGGGGCAGCGGAGGGGGAGGCGGTCAGTGCCCCCCGCCCCGGTGCATCCCGCCGGCTCGGGGCGGGCGCGCCGGGGATGCTCCTGGCGCCCATTCCAGCGGGGTCCCGGCAGGTCCCGCGGGCGGCAGAGATTGTGGACGGACCCCGGGCGAGCCGGCTCCACGCATCGCTCCTCCGGGAGAGGGTGCCAGGATGGGGCGCACGGGGTGCTCCTGCGGAGCGGGCCGGCAGCGCTCCCTCGCTGCCGTCCTCCTTGGGGCTGGAGCCTCCCCTGGGCAGCGCCCCCAGCTCCTCCCCGCTCGGTAGCGCCGGTCCGAGCCCCTCCTCCCGTTTCCGCTGGCAGGAGCCGGGGCCGTGTCCTGCCGTCGCCGCGCCGCTCCCCCTGCTCTCGGCCCCATCCGGCCCGGCCCTGGGACCCGCGGTGAGCCCCGGCACCGTGGGGGCGAGGGGTGCGGGCAGCGCCGGCCGCTCCCCGGCCTCCCGCGGCAGTGGCACGGCGGTGGGAGAGGGATGCGAGGCGGCAGGAGCGGGGCGGGGGGCTCAGCCCGGGCGGGGGTGCCGCTCCCGGGGCCGGGGGGCGCCGGCCCGGCGGCTGGAGGCGCTGGGTGGGGAGCGGCGGGGTCCCGGCGGGATGGGGTGGGGGGCGGCTCGGCGGGATGGGGAGTGTTTGGTGGAAACAATAAGCCCCCCACCCTTCCCTCCCTCCCTCCCTCCCTCCGGTGCCAGGGTGATTTTCTGCGGAAACAGGAAAGTTAGTTGAGTGGGATGAGGCGAGCCCCGCGGCCGTGCGTGCGCCGTCCTGCGCTCCGCGGTGCCCATCCCTCCCTGGAGCGGGTGGCTTCGGCTGGGCACCGATTCCTCCCCGCCACCGCGGAATTACACACGGCTGGAACAGCGCTGCTGGCAGGCGGGGGGCTGCCTTTCTTCTGGCTGCGGTCCGGGGGGCGATGGGGACAGAGCCCACCGAGCGCTGACAGCTCCCCGCGGCAGCCGCTCGCGGAGGTGGTGCCAGCAGTTCCTGCCTTCCCCCTTCTTATGTAAAACTTGACTCCAGCTTTGCCTTTTCCCGTTCAAGCTTTCGGAAACTTTTCTTGCTGAGTCTTGGATAGCCGCCTGTCACCGTGCTCCTGGTGGGAGCTCCGTGAGCTCTGTCTCTCGGAAAGGTCTTCAGCTCCAGAGGTTTCTGGTGGGCAGAGAGGAGGAACTGTGCTATGGGGATGCTGTGCTGGGGGGAAAACGACTACAAGGGTGAATAAAGCTGCATTTCTCTACTTAATCCTTTTATCAACTCTTTTGTTCTATGCTTTTACTCTGTCTAGTTTTGTGGTTTGGGCCACAGGGCTAGGAAGGGGGACACCTGAATTTCCTACCTGACTGCAATTAATTTATTTTAAGATTTAGGGGTAAATCACCTGGGATACGCCTGGGATAAAGTTGAATATTCTTCAGAACAGCCTTGAGAGTGGAATCACATTGTTTGTGCTGGTACTCCTGATGCTACTGTAGCAAAGATCTTAGTAACAGGTGCCACGAATAGTTTTAATGGTTTATTTGTTAAGCTGATGGATGGAGGCCTTTGTAGCCAGCATGTATCATTGCAAAGGATAGTAGCCACTGAAGAAATGCGTTCATATGAGTTCTATTGGCATAGAATATGGGGCCGCAGTCAGCACTTATAACTTTAAAATTATCGAAAGGTAAGTTATCAATGTGATGTTGAGAACACGAAGGAAAGGAAATCAGTCCTAATAGTTCTGTGTCCTTCACTTTTGTTTTGCATTTTTTCTGAGCTCCAAGGAGCTAATATAGCTTCTGCCTCCAGATCTTTCCCTTTCATATTTTTAGACCTGTGATGATCAAATTGCAAATCCTACATACAACGCCTTTTCTATAATGGGGCTGTAAGACTTATGGCAAACTTGGCTTTGCATACCTGCACTTTCTTTAGACCTAATTTTCACAAATAAAGTTGCATAAGACCTTGGGGTCAGAATATAACTAATGCAGAATCATCTGCATTATTTAGACAAAGCTCTGAGGTTAGAATGATCTTGTTCATCTCTCTTGAGTAGAGTAGAGAGTTAACTGTGAATGTCAGTGTTGTGTTAGCTATTGTGGTTATTTTAACAGAAAATAGCTATCAGAGATGCATGTCCTGCAGTCTTTGCTTTCCGTGCTATTTTGAGTTATTTTCTTCCAAAGCATGCCAAACCTCAAGCCTGTCCATGAGGGTATTTCTAACACAACTGTGTATGTTTAGTGTTTAACCCCTTTCTCCTCAAATACACAAACTAAAAAATGGTAACAGAAGAGTGAAACATGAAAGACCACAGGTTAAAATAGCAGAACAACACTGAAGCAGCAGCTCTGTTTGGAGTAGTTACTTTCACATTTGTGTCACAGATGAAACTAGCAAGTTTGCGCTAGAGAATCCAAACCTTTGTCTTCGTGCGATTCTGTGCGAGCTGGTATGGAGCTGGTTGGGCCCTGAGCAGAAGAGACTGCTTGTTTTAGAAGCAGTAAGTTAAAATACCTGAAGCATTGAGATTTTACAATTGAAAACCCGTCTCAGTTTTTCACTTTTGTCGTGTTTCAGAATTGTGCTGTTTGCAAGTGGCTGATGCTCCATTAGTTTTCTGTGTTGTAAGAATGTCACTAAACCTATTGATGCATTAAAAAAAAGAGTCGAAATGCTTTAAAGAAGCTGAGCATGAGCTGGTGTTGTGCTGTGGAAATCAAGGCAGCTGACAATACTCAAGGCTATTTTAATAAGACTGCAGCCATTATACCAAAGGAAGTGATTATCTCCATGTGCTTAGTATTTGTTGTACAGACTGTAGCAGACTGCACCCAGTTTTCTGCCCTCAGAGCCTAGAATGGTATGGTTAAAGTGGAGCTAGTGCAGTGGAGGGCCACTAGAACCATCAGTGGCCAAATGTGTCAGAGCAGGTGGCCCTTGGTAAGGAATAGGGAGCTGGGAGCTGAGTGTGGTAACCTGGCTGGCAAGGCAGGTGCCCTGCCAGCCAAGGCTTTGTCCCATGGTATCAAGTTTGGCAGTCAGTACCAAGCACAATTTTAGGTCACTAGGTGGGTTTGTGATGATAAGGCAGGTCCAAGATCAAATTCAGATGTGAATCAGCAGATCAGGATCAGGCCCAGAGATGATAATTAGGGCCAGACACAGTCACCACTGAGTAGGTCAACAGGAGTAATAGCAGGTCTGAGGTCAAGAGGGGAAGTAAGACCATGGGTCAGGATCTGGTTCAGTAGGGTCCATGACCATACAGAGGCATGGTTCAAGAGAGGTACAACATAGATTAAGCAAGCACTGAAGGCTACAGCCAGAGCTTAAATGGACTCCCTGATGCCAGTGGCAGAGAGCAGGGGTGGCTAATGAGGATATTGAAAGGCCTTTCAGTGGTCTTAGAGCCCTGGTACCACGTGAGGGTTGTGTGCTGATCAGCCTGGAGAAGACTTTGATGGGACCTATAGTGACCTGGCAATTAAAAGGAGGTTCTGGAGAAGACAGTCAGGCTCTTCACTTTGTTACATGGTGGCTGAGGGCCAATAAATACAAGCTGAAACAAGAGTTTCAAGCCAGATGTAGTGAAAGTCTCTCCTGCAATGAGGACAGTCAGATGTTGAAACAGTTTGCCCAGATGTCTGCCCTCACAGGCTTTCCAGACCAGAGTGGAGAGAGTGAGAGTTAGGACCTCATAGCTGGCCCTGTGTAGAACAGAGCAGGATGGAACCCCCTCAGGCCTACTCTGACATGAATTCTTTGATCCTGAGCAGCCATTTGGTCTGAGAAGGAAGGGATGTAAAATTATATTTCCTGGGAAAAAAAACCCCATCAAATCTGTCTCGTGGGTCACTTTCTCTGGATCAGTGACATGTTTCTATGGTGTGTTTGTAATGATGCAGGATGTTGTTCTCCAGTGAAAGATACTGGGTGCTTTCCTCATTCCACAAGTGTTTCTAGGAAAGTCATGTGTTTCTGTGAGTTGTCTGTTACTACAGTTAGACAGCATTGTTGCTTAAATGTCTTTCAAACCCTACCTCACCTTTTCTCCTGTTTTTTCCTGATATTCCAAGCACGTGCATTCATTACTGTCAATGCCAGCCTTGAGGGCTAGAGTTTGTAGAATAAGGCATGATCCTTGGGCAGAGCCCAGCTGCTTTTGGCTTGTCTGCAAGCACAGTAGAAAAGGAGGCATCTGATCGTGCTTCACATGGAAGAAAGAACAGATAGGAAATGTGGGATCCCCAGTAAGTAATGAGCAGCATTTTTATGCCAGTGGGTTGTAATAGTCTGTTAGACTGCCTGTTGAGGAGGGGTGGAAAAATTCTATTGTTGAAAAGCTTTTAAAATCAAGAGTATAAAACAGACAGTCAGGTTCTAGAGATAGCTCCAGGCAGATGAGGCAGACTAAATCATAAACATTGGCTCCAATAAGCCTTTAAGTGGACAAAGGTATTAATTAAACTTAATATTTCTTTGCAGTGATGTGAATATGATGTTGTAAGATTATGGTAACACTGAAGTAGTAACATAAATTTAGAAGATTTGAAGTTTGCATTAATCTTTGTTTCAAAAGGTATAACAGGGAAACTTCTTATCCAAGTTCTTTTGAAAGCACTTTTCCCTTTTGCTGTCAGAGTTCTCCTTCTAATGCAAACGCTGTCATGCTGTTCTAATGCCTGATATTTCTGAAGGTGGAAGTGACTAATAGCTAGGGTGTTTATTTCCATGATCTCTGCTACAAATGCAGAAGAGGAAACAAACTTCATTAACTAGTGAAAAGCTGATTATATTTTTCAGGCCGAATCACTGCATGTCTCTAGAATCAGCTGAACTGCGTTAACTGAGCTTTAGCTTCTACACTGATGTTGTTCAAGTACAGCTGCCTTTGCTGTGGGCAGTTTTCACTGATTTACAAATGCTTGGGCTGGTCTGTGTAAACTCATAGTAAGGATATGATGGAGTATATCAACCTCATGCAGGCACAGGACCACAAGAGCTGCATTATCCATATGTGGCATGTCTGGGGAGGAGACAGGGCTAGACTGGAGAAGCTGCTCAGGGAAGAGTGGATGGGAAGGCAGGAGTCTTGAGAAGGGAGTAGTAGGGTAGGGGAGAGGAAGTCTGTAGCTCTCCCCTGGGAGGAAGGGCTGAAAAGGAAGGATGAGGTGGTACACTGTACAGAGAGCTGGAATGTCACACCCAGCAAGTCTGAAGGAGACCTAGCTTAAAATTTTGAGACTCTGTCCTAGGGAGCAGGGATCAGTGCAAATCACAGAGTACCGAGGGCTCTGTGAACTTTCCTGTATTTAGTGTCCTTCACGTTCACTCCTAATGAAATTCATTTGACGTGAAGAATTGAGGGAGGCAAAGCTTGAAGTCTGAAGGACTCCTGGGTTTAGGACACTGAAGGGAAAAAACTTGTAGAAAGGAAAATGCTGTGACAAAGCTAGAAAAGTAGTACTTTCTGATTGGTAGTTTTATGTCTATTCAAGGGCTGCACTGTTCTCTATAAATTCTAGGTAATCATTACTAATTTCCAAATGAATATGGCTATAGAGGGGCAAAGCCTGAGACAGCACTGCGTACTCTGGTGTTACTAACCCAAGTTCCTCCTCTTTTGCAATTGGTTAGTCAGCGCTGTGTCTCCCAGTGCCTTATGGCAGTATGCTGACAAACACTTTTTGTGGTGATTGCAGCCATACTCAAAACTCATGTTGAGCATGGGAAAAGAGACTTTCTATTTTGATTTGCACATTTCTAAAAGTTAAATAATTCAAGAATGCTTTTGAAAGCATATTTTCCTTTCTCTGTGTCTGTTGCTGTTTTTTACCCATAACTCTGCATACAGTTCAGTGTAAGATGGTTCTGCCCAGGATATTCATCTAGCTTTATTTTAGACAGTTCCTTGATTTCTTAAATATATACTTATCCCAAAATCAGCTTTGCATTCCATTTTATTTTAAGACTGTAATCGTATGTGAATGAGGGTTGTTACTTGACTTTGTCTGAGGAAAGTGCAGCTGAAGTTGTGAAGGCTAGAAAGCAACATTCTAAGAATGTCTAGTGTGTTGTTTCCGCTGGAGGACAGTCTGCACAGTATTGTTTATATGTATTTATATACATGTGGACAAAATACCATTAGGGGAATGGGATAATGGTTCTGGCAACAGGAGAGACTTGTACTAACATGCAGGCGGGAGCATGTCTCCTTGTAAAATAAAAACCTAAATGGCTGGCTTAAAAGCCTGTAGAGGAAACCTTCCAAATATAAATAAAATTATTCTCTTTCATACTTCAGAGCATTTGGATCTCTCCAGTGCTGCTGTGCTGTCTTACAAAGTTTTGCCAAGTAATAGTGGCTCTGAGTGTTAAAAAGGCTTTTACTGATCTGTTTCCCAGCAATGGAGAAAGCAGCAGGATAGGCGAGACTTTGCTTTCATAGCACCTGGGACACTGTGGACAACAGCAGAGGCAGATATGGGGAGGATATAAACTGTGCTGACACCTATTGCTGAGCTATTTGGTGCCATCAAAGATGAAGAGCAGCTCTGGGAAAATTTCCAGTATATTCCCATCACACCCACTCAGGATGGAAGATGGAGTATATCCTATGCTCTGAAAGTTCTCCCATTTCAGGTGGGTAACAGGGAAGACCCAGGACAGTATTTCAGGTGAATATGGTCATAGATTAGGATAAGAAGGCCATGGTAAAAGTAGTTGTTGAGACCAGTGATCCATAGAGGAATATGATTATGTGTAGAGGAGCTTTCTGAATGTGTTGTCTATTTCAGTTATATAGAAGGCAAAGTGAAAAGGACTGTGAAGCAGAGAAGGGATCTTCTAGGAAAGACTAGGAGAAAGAAATGAAAACAGACAGAGCCTCAAGTTTGCACAGCAATGTGAATTCATCTGCATGGCTTTCCATTTTCCAAGTTATCCCACTGTTTCCTGGTGAATGGTCACCACAAAGTATCCCCAAAAACTTACACAAGAAATTCTCCCCTTTTCATTCTGCTTTCCTTTAAATAATTTCTCAGGACATCTCTTTGAAAGCAGTCACCTTTCCCTGAAAAATTCACCTTCAGTTTACTACTCTCCAGGGACCCACAAGAAGCCCCTGTTACATATAGCTTTCTTTTATGAAAGGCAGAAGTCCTGCTTGTGTGTCATCGTAGGTTGGTTTTCCCAGCTATGTATTTTCTATCTTCAACTCTTCCTTCTTATTCTGTTCTCTATAAATTCCTCTTTGAAGTGCTAAGGAAGTTCATTCTGTGCTAAGAGAACCACAGATTCTGTTTTGCTTTCTTTAGTCCATTTCTTCCTTGCTGTTTCTACATTAAACCACACCAAGGGAAACAAAACTGGTCCAAGTAATTCAGATATGCAGCTGTTTTCCTGAACTGCTTTTTATAAAGCTCTTTAAAGAGAAATGTTGCTTCATGCAGAAATGCCCACCTTTCTTCCTGCCTTAGCAAATAGTATTTATTTAATCTGTTTTAAAAATTTGTTAAGGCTCTTGTCTGTTTTGAAAGTGCTAAGGCCTCCCTCTTAATTTACTCTAAGAGACATTCTAAGAGAGGTTATGTTCTGTGCTCAGTGTTCTAAGTCAGTAGAAGATCACTATCAGATTGTTTCTGCTTGGGTCACTAGGCTGTGCAATTTCTGTTTCAGAGATCTGAAAGTGGTTAGACATATAAGTTTTTATTTTGTTGGTAAAATTCACCCATCCCATACTTCAAGTATAAAATATCCCCAGAGCAAGCTTGAAGTTATTAATGACAGCCAAAATAGGTATTTACCTGGTGCTGATAACATTAATCCAAGGCAACCATTTACAAAAGCAAATAGACTTTGTTTGCCCTTGGGATGTGATTTGAGGAACTGAAAGACAAGTATGCTTCATTTTAGAGGATGAAGTGTGATCATGTACCTAACAATTATTAGGAGAAAAGTGCCTACCAATCACTGAGCTTTCTAGAAGAGAAAAGATCTTAATTTTCTTCTGGGTTTTGCTAGCCTTCCTGTTGTAGGACTTCTCCTTTGAAAGGTAGACCTGTCTCCTTACTTCCTTCTGCTGTGAACTGTGGATTGGACAGATTGCCTGCTTGCTGAGTACAGTTCCCTACTCGTGCAGACAGTGAGAAGGGAACTGTGAAAGATGCAAATTTCTGAAAGATGTGCAGAGTGGCTGTTACTTACATCATGATTCCTTTCAACAACTTTGTGCCTACATGAGACCTGTAGTGAGGATTGGAGGGTGTGAACTGAGCTCTTCAGTTGCATCTGCCTGTGAATTTCCATCTTGCTAGTTCAAGTCTGTCAGAGGGCTCTTGTTTCTTTGAGTTTATCAATGTTAACAGCAAGACCTCTTTCCTCTAACAGTTTTCTTGCAAGTATTTAATTTTCCTTTCTAAATTTTACTGCATAGACCTGTTTTTTTCAAGCCAATCAGTGTCTCTCTGATGTGGCTAGGACTGTTACCACTGAATTCATGACTTGAAGTATGCCTCTCAGACCATTTCTGCCTTTTCTACAGATCATGTTGTGTTCATTACAGTCTTACATCACTGGTGAACGAAGTTCATCTTTAAATGTAGTTGACAGCATATTGTGTGTGACATCAGTTTGACTAACTAGCCAACATCTATGCAGTGGATCTGTGGGAAACTTGGATTATCTAATTTTTTTTTCATTATTTTTTTATATATTGCTAAGATAGATTTGACTTCACTATGAGTAGTTCAGTGGCTGAAATTGTTGTTACTTGTGTCTTTTGGGAGTTAGCTAGGTTGGGTGGATTCCTGCATGTGCTTGTCATAGAGCCTGACATCAATGATGAGCCTAGTGCTCATAGAGTGTTAGTTCCCTTTCAGGAAGATGTGTAGAACTGATGTGTATGATATGTTGAGGTGTGCATGTGCTCAGGCAGGTAAGTAAATAGACTGTGTGAAATCAACAACACTGTTTCATTATCTTACTTGATACAGTGAAGCAGACCAAGGGAAAGCATTCATTTAAAAATCAACAACCATGGAATAATAGAAACATTTCTGGTGACCAAGTTTGGTGAATAATCACAAGTGGGTTTTTTTTAAATAATTAGTCTGTATTTTTTTTGTATGCAGCTGCAATTATTTTGTTGGGCTTTTAAACACCGGAGGTAGTACTGTTCTGTGTCTCCTCCATGTGGCTGGAGAAGGTCCTAGTCTCACTCAGGCCAGCGTGCTATTTTTGTAACACCCTTCTGATGCTGGTGTGGTGTTGTTATAGCCCTAAAAGTTCCAGTATGAACTGGAGGAGGTGGGGTGCTTTATGTTGTGTGGTTTTGTGTGATTTTCACTCTGGCAATTTTGCTGTAGCAGAAGCAAAGGTGAGATTAGCCAGAAAGTGGTGCTAGTGCAGAACAGTTCGTTAGGAAAGGTCTTGCTTAATTTCTGTTTTTACTGCTGTAGGCAGGTCCTCAGGTGATAATTGGGGACCTCAGTTCAAAGGGGTAGAAGCACTGAATTTTTATGACTAGTATTCCTGGTTTCATTGATACACAACTTTTGCTTTCCCCTGTGATCTCTGTTTTGTCTTTAGTTTCTGTAAACCTGTTTAATATTCTGCCTATTGCCATTATTTAGATTCAAGTTCAGATGAAATCAGTATATTATGCCCTGGAGACCAGTGTTTAGTCTTACTCCTTTTGTTCAGAAGCAGGTGGAATTTGACATAACTTTTCCTGTTTTTTTGGGGGTTTATTTTTTCTTCTCTCCCTCAATCTCTCTGTCCTCCAGAGCTAATTATGGTTGTGATGAGAAGGGGGTCCAGAAGGCAAAAAAGTTAATTTTGTTCTTCTTCTTTTCTCCAGGTTTGGTCTGTGACATTTTCATTGGCATACATCCAATTACCTCAAGTAAGTAAGTAATCTCTGTGAATGATACTTGGAGTCAGTCAGCCTTAACTTTAATACTGCTCATGTTGACATTAAGGGGAGATGAACTGGTCCAACACTGAATCCTTATGAAACCTTCTTGTAATCTGTTATTTTCTTGCCATAAATGCTGAGAGAATCCACAGTAACATGGCTGTCTCCATGTAACATGGGTTTGTCTCCAAGTGCTGCTCTAAGTACCAAAGGAAATATAACAGAGGAGGACAGTAATTCTCTTCATTATAAGCAAATTTTCTTCTTCCTCTCTTTTCTTGCCTGTCTGTGACATTTGTAGGGAAAGGAAGCAGGGAAGAACAAAAACGGGTTCCAACTAATAGCACTTTCATTAGTCCAGCTAAATTTTATCCTGTTGTGCGAGGCTATTTCTATAAATAGGCTTGGAAAAATAGACTTATGGAGGAACTCGCTGTTACCCTGAGGTTAGTTGTCTTAGTACAGCTGTAGGCCCATTGCTTTGTGCTTTTATATTCCTTGTGTTCTTCAGGGATTTAGCCTTGGTTAGAAGTCAGTGGAGGGTGTGGCACTGCCTACTTTTCATTGTGTTTCTGACATAGTAGAAAGAGCAACTTCTGCTCCTTTAGGGAAAGCAAAAATTGTGAGCCACCTTTCTGGCTGAATGTCATGTATTCTGCCAAAGGCTACAAGGAGTGCAGGTTGGTAAGTCCAAGCAGTAAGAGCACTAGAGAGATAATAGTCTGCTGTTGCATTTGGCTTGCCAAGAACTGTTTCTTACCTCTGTGCTGCTGTGTAAAACTTGTAAAGGCAACTGCAGGCAAAGAACATCTAGTGTTGCACATTTTGGGATGAGTAATAAGAGATTATGATCTGTGGAGGGAAAGAATCTCCTTGCAATTTGGAAAAGCTAGGGACATGTTAGGTGAGGCTAAGAAAAAGGAGTGCTGAAGCTTTCCTTTAAACTTGTGTAAATCATTAGAAGTGATGCCACACAATGGCTCAGTCCTGGGGATACTGTTTACATAAGAGAGAACCAACAAATATACTGAGAGATGTTTTTCAATGTCAGGGCAATAGTTCTGTTGTCTAACTGATGTGAAAAATTTCATTTATAGGGTCTGTGTGTTTCCAAGAGTAAAAATTAAGTAATAAGATGCATTAATACAAGGTATACAACTAGCTTAAAATCTGTACATTTGATATTGGACATGGTTGTGGTTTAACCCCAGTCAGCAGCCAAGCCCCACACAGCTGCTCGCTCACTGCCCCACCTGCGGGATTGGAGAAAGAATTGAAAGGGCAAAAACTGGAAAACTCATGGGTTGATATAAATATAGTTTAATATGGAAAGCAAAAGCCACCCACACAAGCAAAGCAAGGAATTAATTCACTGCTTCCCATTGGCAGGCAAGAATTCAGCCATCTCCAGAAGAGCAGGGCTCCATCACAGTAACTTGGGAAGACAAACACTATCACTTCAAACATCACCCCCTTCCTCCAACTTTATATACTGACCATGATGTCTTATGGTCTGGAATATCCCTTTGGTCACCTGGGATCACCTGTCCCAGCTGAGTCTCTTCCCAATTTCCCATGTACCCCCAACTTGACAGCATGGTAGCACAAAAAGCAGAAAAGGCCTTTGCTCTGTGTAAGCTCTGCTCAGCAATAACCAAAACATCTCTATATTGTGAATAGCTTTCAGATATTTCTGTTGCAAGACAAAGAATGAAGAGATAGTTGGGGATTTTAGGCATTGATACAGGTAACATCTGTATTTGTAGTAGATGAGACACAATGTTACAGTATGTAAGATAAAGAACCTATGAAATTTCATGCTGTAGAGTTTAAGATTGCTATAAAGAGTCTTGGCTGAGTCATAAAATGTGCCTGCTTAAGGCTGCTGTGTATTTACATCTTGCAATGATTTTTTTGATTACTTTTTGCGTGTGTGCCATGCTCTGAATCATGCAGAATGGTACTATTTTGATTCCTGTGTCCTGGGAAAGCTGAGTGATGGAGGACACTAGGGAAAAATAGCTGGGGAAGATTGAAATGGTTGTTACTTGTTCCACGAGTTTTCTTTCTGTTCATGCTTGTGCTGCTTGAAATGATTGCTGTGTTGTGAGCTCTTTCATCTTGTTTCCACACCTTTAAAATTTGATACTGTAGAAATTAATGTAACATTATCTGTAATGTTTAAATTGCCTCATGTTATGAAAGTGAGAATTCCCACAGCAGCTTTAACTCTGTCCCCAGAAGAGAAAGCAAATCAAGTGAGTGTCTTAAATTACACCATTGTGTAGCACTGGGCACTGGGATGTACAGTTTGATAAATATTTACATTTCAGATCTGGTCCAAGTCCATGGTAGTAATGAAATATCATATGCTAATTATGCTAAATGATCATATTACACTGGTAAATGGGAATCAGCTTGATTCCCAGAATGCTGATCTGTGATTCACATCATCAAGGAGTACAAAAGAATCCACATCCCTTAGAGAGGGAAGATATATAGCGTGTATCAAACATTTTTCTTGCATTGATGGTAATATGCAGGTTTTTTGCTGTTCCATTATGTTCCTGAAATCAGTTTCACAGCAGATTGAAAAATTAGTATTCCACCTTTAATGATGGTTTAGAAATTACCTCACTTTCCTTACCTTGCTGATCTGTGTTTGCTACTGGATTTCAGACACTCTTTTACATTAATTCAAGGATTTTCTTTTCAAAGTTGTCCATTTCTGAAAAGAAGATAGGACTCGGGCATGCTGAGCAGAATGGGAAATGTGCTTTTTGCTTTCTATTAAACATAATCATATTAAAAATCTTGCTAGACTTGAATTTCTAGAATCTGAATTATCAATTGTTGTTAAAATAAAGTGATTGAATGCCTTACTTGTGTGTGGTGTTGAAGCTGAGTGAAATACTGCTACTCATCACTCAAAATTTAATACAGTATATTACAGAGCTATTGTAGGAAAGTGCTTGGTAGAGAACTCAGAACTAGACTGAGTAGTGGAGATGGTCTTCAGTTATATCTTAAAACCACCACATACTGTGGTTTTTTGAAAAAGTCCGTAAAACACTGTGAACCTGAATTGTTTTCACTGTTGTGTAATGAAATCAAAAAGGGTTTATGAGATGCTTTGTGATGGTAGGTTTTTGGCAGGCAGCCACTCTAGATAAGATGGGCATTTTAACATACAAGATGTATTAAAAAAACAGGGTTTAAATGTTCGAGGTGCTATTGTATGGCAAAAAGTTAGTACTATGCCTTACCCATATTGTAAGGTATATGGTGGTCCCATATGGTGGACTCTGAAATCTTCTAAAGTGACCCTGAATACCTCATTGGGGCAGGGCTATTTTTCCATTTGTGTAGTTTGTTTTGGACTGTGAGCAAGGTCATTGCTCACAAGTTCTTTATACTGTGCTCAGCAGAGTGAAGAGCAGAGAGGAGGGCATGGAAAGTACTGCACAAATACAAGCTGTAAAGTTTTATTCAAATTAAGATCAGACAAGCAAGATGAGAGAGAGAATTATGAGAAGAAATTTCATTAACTTACTTGGCTCTCTTTACAGTTACAGAAGTAATTTGATGACCTGGTTGTGCCAAAGGTGCATATTTGTAAAATGTGTGAAGTGTGCTGGGGTGTTCCACAGTTGGACCAACACCTTGTTTGTGTCTGATTTGAATGACTTCTTGGCATCAGTCTCTGTTCTTTGTCATAAGAAGAGCTTGTCCAATTAAATGGATAATGTTAGATCACATCTTCAGGAACATTACGAGAAATTATACTAAGGTAGCCTGAGAAACGGAAAGCTTCTATGGACAGTGGCCTTGAGGTTGACCTTTGGCCAGGCCAGGGTAATTTTGTTTACAGAGTCTCTGTTTAAAACAGAATCTCTGTTTTAAACTGGATTCTGAGGCCTTGAGGCAGAATTGTAAATGATCCTTTCCTGTAAGTTACTAAGTAATATGATATAGCTAAACTTTAATGTGCCATAAACTTAAATCCCCATATATAAGAGCACCCTACTGGCAAAAGATAAATTGGTTATGGGGAAAGGAAAATTATTTGTCCCAGAGATACCACTGAATTAATCGCTGGCTCTTCTCAGGTTGCTTGAACCTGGAATATTTATCCCAATCATTAATTAACATGTTTTCTTATTACTTCTGCTCCCTTGGAATATCAGATTTCTGGCTTTTTCCCATGGGTGGATTTTTATATATGTTTTTTAATACAGAGAAAGATTTTCACTTGAGTCCTTAGTGACATGTGTAACCAAATCGCCATGTGAATGATAGGATGAGGCTGTTTCTTACTTGCTTATCATGTGGGAGAAGGCATGGAGGAATGTGATCACTGGTGGAGCACAATTTTCTGCTCTTCCTTAGCTTGTTGTCTCTATTGCTTGACACCAAGCTCCCACAGAGCTGTGATCTGCAGCTGCCTTCCATAAAGCAGTTCTTGAGCATGACAGCCTCTGAAAGCAGCTGGGGAGTCCATCTCTGGTCTGAGCTGGTCCATGGTACCTGTTTGTTGCATGCAGCATATTGTCTGCATCTCTTTGATGAAATGAAACCCCCTCATTTTTAATAGTGATGTGTATATGTTCACATGATAGCCTATTGGACAGCTGGGAACTAAATTCAATTTCTTAAAGCAGTAGGTTTCAGTTTTTCTATTATCAGGCCTGTAATATTTTCTGCTGGAAGATCTCTGCATACTAAATTCAAATCCACTTTGATTTCTGATTTATCAGCTGCTGTATTTAAATTGTTTACTCAGCTATTAATTTCTGCTTGGTATATGACACTCTTGCAGCTCAGCTTCAGAGGCTATGAATGGTCAGGTGTATTTGTCTTAATGAATCAAGACAGTGAACTTAGTAGAGTACCAAAACTTTCATTGTCAGTGGGTTCTTTCTTTCTTTTTCTTCTTTTGCATAAAGTTATTGCTCTTGTAATCCCTGAACAGTTTCTTTCAATGTAGGAGAGAAATCTGTAGTTTCATGTGGACGTAGGTGGGAATTTCAGGAGCTGCACTACTTTCCTTGCTAGTAGCCCTGAACTCCTCTCCATTATTTGCAAAGGGAAATATCTGTTACTCAGCAGAAGCATTTGTAGTATCACAGAGGTTAGAGATGGCAGTGAGGAAAAAAACATTAAACTTTCCCTCCCTCTGCAGAACCAAAATCAAATTGGTCCCTAGTAATGTGTTTCTTGGCACATTGGTTCAGTTGCTGCAGATTTTCTGGCAGCTGAGTGCCCCTGAGGCAGGTGGGATTTTCCCAAGCAGAGGCACAGAAGTAGATTCCTAATACACTCGGTACTTTGTGTTTAGTGTATCATTATGGATTGTGGAAATCATTGCCAAGGCCACTGCCGAGCCCATTGCTTAGGCTGATTGTTCAGTGCTTTTGAAAGATAGTTGGGGATGCATGTAGGTATCAAGAATAGCTGTTAATCCTCTTTCTTTTCCATTTATCAAGCTAATTATTCACTGTTCCTCTTTGTGTTCCTACCGTGGCAGTACTGGGAGGCTGTTAGCTTGTGCTCAGCCCTGTGCTGGTCTTGACTAAACTATGCTACTCAGCTGCTTTATATTTGCCATCCTTCCAGTTCCTTCACTGCCTGCCTCTCCATTGCCCTCAGGCTGACATGGAGATTAATTGACCTAGTAATGTTTCCTGTTTTAAAGTCCCCACTGCAGGAATGTTGAAGAAGGAAAGTGGGAGAGATAGGTAGCAAATAGTTGGTTAGCTAGGATTTGGTGTGCAGGATCTGAGGACAGGGAAGACAAAGCAGTATTACTAATGGGAAAAGTATGGCATAAATGCACTACTGCTGTATGGAGCACAGGATGTGAGCAATGGAAAGCCTATTGTATTTCCTTTAATTTGCCCTCAGTAGTGGGTTTCAGAGACTCGTGCAAAGATTCCCTGAAGTAACTCATCAGGAAACTTCTTTTTGTAAGTGGTCTGCATCCAGTGAATCCCAGAACCTTACCTGATTCAACTATTTGATTGAATTGAGGATTGATAAAATGTATTTGGAGTTTGATAAGGCATTCAGTAACAAAACCAGACAATAAAGTCAGATGGAAATTCAAAGAGACATGAACTGACAAAAGCCTGTCAAATGGACTGAGAGGAGGTAAAGCAGCAAATATTTTGAGGTGGCCTCTCATGTTATTGCAAGAGGGGCAAAATTTGAACCCAAGGTTGTTAGCATTTGGTTTGCCTCTGTGTGTTTATTTTTGCCTTCTGTTCCAGGGAGGCGCATTAAATCAGGCTTGACTGTGCATTGCTAGCAGTGGTAAGAATGACAGGAGATGCTGTGGGCATGGAGAGTGAACCATGCATGGCTAAGAACAGAAATGGAATTTGATGCCTGTGACTGCAAGCAGGACAGATAACACAGATTTGTGTGGAGCAGTTACATAAGCACAAACTCATCCTTACAGAAAAAATTGGTTTGAATTTGGGAAGAAAGTAAGCTTAAAGCACAAAGGGCTCTGTCTCTGACATGAGTATTTACACACAGAGTGTTGACACTGTCGTTATATTGGATTGTTCAGAGTTTAAACAAACTAAAGGATGATGGATTTGTCACGTAACACTGCTGAAAATAAGTATGTTAATACCAGTTACTCAGCAGAGTTCATATAATGATGTATATCTTTTTGTCATAGTTATTTTTATAAACTTCTTATAGTGTTTGTGCTATTTAAAGTGAAAACAGAAAACTAAGTAGTTTCAGAGGCTATTTTTTAAAAGTGGTTTTGTTTTTAAAATGCATTTGCTTTTTTATATGCATACTTCAAAAAATATGAAGTCTAACAATTAGTTTATATTGTCTCTGGAGATTCATTTTTAGCCTAAAAGGGTTTTTGTATCTAATGTAGATTTAAGTGTTATATGCTTCTCTAACAACATTGCCTACTTGTTTCTTACATCTTTTTCATATTGAAAAGAATATAGAAACAGTTGAGAAGAAATTAATGAAGGCTGCATGTTGTGATGTGTATGGTTTTTCACTGTATGGATGTTAATTTCTTAATGGTTACTATACAGTTTAATCTTACAGCATTGTGAGTAGCGTTGTTAAAATATGTGTTATTAAACCTGCTATTCTTTTTTTCTTGTGACTTGTGATTCTAAGCTCTGTTCACCTGCTAGAAATTAAAGATGTGCTAAGAGACCATCTTTGCATTGGATGACTCACACAAGAAAAAGTGTCAAATGTGCTCTTTGTCCAGCCACATCTATGACACTTGGCACTGTTTGGGTCGTTCCAGAGACAGGCAAGATGGAAGAAAGACTCCAGGAGTAAACTGAATATTGATATTTTGCAGCTTTTATTAAGTAAATCAGTATGCTGGTAACCTTCCTTGTAATTTATTATTATGACCTTGTTAATTAAAAAAAAAAAAAAGATAATTTCTGGAAAGCCAGTGAATATGGCTGTAAAAGATATTAATTTTTACCTTTTGCATTTACTGACATTTGTACATGTCTGGCTTTCAAAGCTAATGGCTGAAATGAAAATCTCAGGGACAACAGTGACCTTTGTTAAGATTTTTTACTTGTCACAGTTGTTTACTGCTTTAGTCTTCAATCTGCTTGGTTGGTGTGTTTTATGGTTTTGTTTTTTTTTGTTTGTTTGGTTTTTTGCTTGGGGAGGTGGCTGGTTGGTTGGTTTGTTTTTTTGTTTTGTTCTTTTGTTGTTTGTTCTTGCTTTAAAGCTGCTCACAGTGCACCTTTTATTTATTGGTGTGATACACTATGCAATGAACACTTGAGCTGGCAAAGAGCTGGTGCCACGGAATGCACTTTTTTACTGTTTCCTGCTTTTGTATTTTCATGCGAGTGCTTCCTTTGATAGCAGCACAGAACAATACATAGCCTAAACTCTAATATTTTTTTTTTAGCAATTGTTACTTGTTCAGGAACAGTGGTTTACAGTTGGCTAGTACCAGTCATCCACAACTGGTGGATGAGGGTGCAGTTGAGGGAATCCAGCCAAGCTCAGACAAATTCCTGTTTGTTAAAGCATTCTGAGCTACCCAGTTTGAAATATATTAAATGAGGCTGATTAACTTTTGATGAATGAAAAAATACTAGCAGAATATAGAAAGAAATAAAGTAGTTTGGGCATGGAAATTTTCTTTTTTAAGGGAGGGTGTGTAAAGAGAGAGAAAAAGACTAATCTTCAACATTTGTATGGGTTACAATAGCATAGTGACTGTCTACTTTTGCTTCACTCAATTTACAAGCTTTAGAAAACTGTAGATCTATTTGTGCACCCTTGTTTGAAAATGACATCTGTTAGTTCACCTTAGGCACTTTTATTTGTTTTATTGTAATTCACAATTAGAACAAACATGAAATACTTAAAATTGAAAATAGATAATATTATTAGACATGCTATCCTGCCTTTTAATTTGGTAGTCTCCCAAGAGTCTTAAAAAAAGGATGAGGAGTTCACTGAAACTCAAAGATGGGAAAAGCAATGAAAGAAAATTGTGTGGTTCTTGTCATACATCTTATCATCATTATGGATTGTAGAATCATCATCAAGGTTGATGGTAGGGCCGTGAGTTTAGTGCATTTAAAACAGTTTGGGGGTAAGTCAGGGAGTGAATGCCAAGTATAATACACAAGAAATCCTACAAGGTGACTGATATTAAATAGCTGGTTTCAGCTCTTAAGTCTATTCTCCACCTATTAAGTTCAATTAGGGATTTTCAAGTGTGAATAATTTCTCTTTTTACTGACTGCTCTGAGATTCTTGTCCCTTCCTGTTCGAGCATAGCACTCATCATTTTCAGACTGTACATGATCTAGTATTTTCTTAAGTGAGGCACTGACAGACTGTACATCACGGTGTGTCTGCTCTGACCTGACCACAGTGCCCACAGGCAGGAAGTCTGTGGGATCTGGTGACCTTCTGGTACTGTAAGGACACAGAATGTGACTGCGTCACCATGTGATGGGGAGGTTGTCACGTGCCATTGGAGGCATGCTTATTATTCAGCAAAAATGGAGGCATTTTCCTCCCATTTCAGTAACTGCTGTCATGAAATGGGAGTGTATTGTGGGAGTGTCAGGAAAAAGAGAGCAAGGGAACAGGCTGCAGGCCCCTGGGGAATTCGTCTGTCCACATCTGAGGGATGGTCAACAAAGATGACGGGAAATTGCCTTTGGGTTAGATGAGCTGTTTTGTAAAAGTGGATGGCTGCCAGACTAGATGCTGTATGAAGTCAGAGGTTCCCAAAGGATGGTACATGTGCTGGTTGTCATATGTGAGCATGCCCATGCAGCAGAATTGTATTATCATGCTGAGAACATGCATAAAGCAGCAGCACTGCCATGGAAGTATGTGGTTGACCAAAGTGATTTTGAAACTTCTGTGCTTTATGAACTCTGATTTCCTTTAGAGACTTTGACATTCCTATCAAATATTTATAAACATCATTCTCTGCTTTAAAACTGTATTTGTCTCTTTTCCTAAATATTTAACTGTGCTTCAAAAGATCCAGTGTACTTACTATGATGTAATGCCTACTGCTGATACTGGTGTGAACAGCACTGAATTTTTTGACAGATTTCACAAAACTACTGAACAAAAGTATCTGTGTAATGTGGGTGACTGTTACTGTATGTGTAACTGAGAGTCATGGGAGCAATTGGAAGCCAAGTATTACATCAGACTCAGCATTCCAGGCAGTGATTTGGTTTGGCCCTGCTGGATTATTGCTGCTCTCAGAGTTTTTGTCAGCAAGTTTACTCATGATTGACATGAAGCTTTAATACAGATTAATGATATTAAATGTGGGCCTCATCATTGACTACCGTGATGAGATACTTGACACTATGCCACAATGGGCGGCCTTCATGCTACTGATGGCTCTTATGGAGCAGATACAGTGAGGATAATGGCTGTACAGAGGTGTTACACAGACCAAGGGCAACCATCTGTGTCATGGAAGCTTTCCAAAGACTTGCTTCCTGCCTGATTAGAAGTTTGTGTCTATATGACCTTGTGTATCTTTGGTACCCGTATCAGTATGTTTGTACTGAAGGAAGCATATGGAGGGAGTGGAGACACCGTTTCAGATTTTCCTGAAACAAATGCTGCTAACTAACCACAGAAGCTGTGGGTGAGCAGCTTAAACATTCCTCAGTGCTGCAAACATATGCTGGCACTCCTTGTGCACTGCATGAAGAACAAGAAACCCTGGTACAGGCTTATGTCAGATGTTAAAGCCATTTCAAATACCATTTTGTAAAACTGAGTTTATAATTGATGTTTGTGATGTTACTATCAGAAAGGGCATTGAATCTATGATACCACAGACTCCCTTGTGCTTAGGTTTCTAAGGTGATGTCTCTTGCAGAATCATTCAGGTTGGAAGAGACCTCCAGGGGTCATCTAGCCCAGCTCCTACACAAAGCAAGAACAAAGCTGACTTCAGAATAGGTTGCTCAGACTTTGTCCAGGTGGTTCTTGAAAAGGTACATGGATGTAGATGCCACAGCCTCTCAGACTCCTGTTCCAATACCTCAGAGCAGTGATTTTTAATGTCCTGTGGCAGCTTCAATTATCCCTTGTTCTCCAACCACACACTTTGATGAAGAGCCTGGCTCTGTGTTCACGGTAACCTTCTGTTGGGAACTGAAAGTCTGCTGCTGTGTTTCCCCAAAGCCTTCACAGGGAAAACAAGCCCAGTTTCATCAGCTGTTCCTCACAGCCCCAGTGCTCTAACTCCCTGAGCAACTTCATGACCTTTTGGTGGGACTTGTTCAGGTTTCTCAGAAGAGTTTGAGTTGGGAGGTCATCAAGTCCAGTCCCCTGCCATGATCAAGGGCATCATCAACTAGATCAGGTTGCTCAGAACCTTATCCCACCTGGTCTTTAATATTTGCAGGGATGGGGGACCTACCACCTCCTTAGACAATCTATGCCAGTGTTTTATCATCCTCATTGCAAAAAACTTCTTTCTGATATTGAATCTAAGTTGATTCTCCTTCAGTTTGAAGCCATTTCCCCTCATCCTATCACTTCATGCCCTCATAAAATGTCCCTCTCCAGCTTTCAGGCCCCTTTTAGGTGCTGGAAGGCTGCTATGTCTCCCTGGAGCCTTCACTTCTCCAGCCTAAACAATTCCAACTGTCAGCATGTGTTCAGTGGAGAGGTGTTCCATCCCTCTGATCATCTTCATGTCCCTCCTCTGGCCTCGCTCTGACAGTTCCACATCTTTTATCAATGTCTTTCTTTTACTGGAGGCCCAGAACTGGATTTGGTACAGTGTTGAGTAAAGGAAAACAATCACTTCCATTATCTACTATGTATGCTCTTGTGGATGCACTCCAGTAAGCTTTTACCCTCATTGCAATTCTGAGTCCTGTTTATGCTAGTCTCCACTGGTACCCACAAATCCTTTTCAGCAGAAGTCTTTTCCTGGTGGCCTGTTTCTCTGGCCAGTCTAGGTCCCTCAGAATGGTAGCTCTGCCCTGGAGCTTATTGACTGCATCCCCTAGCTTGCTGTCATCTGCAGACTTGATGAGAGAGTACTGTGTCACCTTCTCCAGGTCACTGATATAGATGTTAAACAGGATAAATCCTAAGACAGACCCATGCAGTACTCCACTTGTTGCTGGCCCCCAGCATGTAGTAAGACACTTCAACCACTATTCTTCAAGGTCAACCTTCTAAGCAGTTTTTTACCTGTCTAGTTGTCCACCCATCCAGACTGTAATGTTGTTACTTGGATAACAAAGGCACTGTGAGAGACTGTTAAAAGACTTGCTGAGGTAAATGTCATCCAGTGCTCTCCCATTGTCCAAAAATCCAGTTGGTCAGGCATGATTTGTCACTGGTAAATCTGTGTTGACTGTTCCCACTTACCAACAGCAACTGCATATGCACAGAAATGTGTTCCAAGAAAGTGTACCTGCTTCATGCACCATTACATCCTGTGGGTTGACCCCTGGAAAGCAGCTCTGCAGCTGATGTAGTTGATGACAAGCTGACCATGAGCCAGCAATGCACTCTTGTGGCAAAGGCTGCCAATGGCATTCAGGACTGCATTAGGAAGAGCATTTCCAGCAGTTTGAAGAAGGTGGTTCTTCTCCACTCAGCACTGGAAAGCCACAGCTGGAGTGCTGTGCCCAATTGTGGGCTCCTCAGCAAAAGGAGGATATGGACATACTGGAGCTAGTCCAGCAAAAGTCAACAGAAGTTATTAAGGGACTGGGACATCTTTCATGTGAGGAGTGGCAGTGAGAGCTAGGACTGCTCAGCCTGCAGAAGAGAAGGCTCAAGGGGGAAAAAAAATCTCATCAATGTCTATAACACCTCATGGAGGGTGAAGGAAAGAGAAAGAATGAAGCCAGACTCAGTACTGCCCACTGATAGGACAAGAGGGAGTAGTACCAATTTAAAACTTTTTTTTTTTTTTTTAAAAAAAAGCTGTGAACATGGTCAAACACTCAGTTGTGCAGAAAAGTTGCAAAGTCTTCATCTTAGGAGATACTCAAAACCCCACTGGACACAATCCTGGGCAACCTGCTGTAGCTGACAGTGTATGAATAGGGGGCTGGATGAGGTGATCTTAAGAGCCACCTTCCAACCCTCTTGATTCTTTGATTTTCCAGCTATACCAAGATTTTTCAAAGACAGTAGTACACATGTAATACCATAGACTGTGTTCAGAAAATCCCTGGTTATTGCTGACTGAAGTTGTACACACCTGTGGTATCATGTGGAGATATTATCTAAGCAGTGAAAGACAAGTAGATGTGTTATTACAGTGTTACAGCTGAGCTAATCACCCTTATCTCTCAGCAGAATTAATTAGATCAGGAGCAGCACTGTCCTGATGTGATTACACTGTCACTGGTGCTGCAGCAAATGTGGTCAGTCCTAGCTCAGAGTAAAAGCTTTGTATTGCATAGAAGAAATCCACCCATGAATAATGGCTCTGATTGTTTCCATTGAACTGTGTGCATTATATCCAGCTTTAGGCTGGGCCCTCACTCCCTCAGTAATAACCCTTGCTGAATTTGATGTAGCAATCCAAACATCGTGGTGACTTCTTAGTTATTAAATCCCTGATTTGTATTTTCCTATTTTAGCCCATTATATAGCTTATCTGTTAGAATATTTCTCTTTCTTTTATCAGTACCTAATATTCTTAGGAGTCTCACCTTTTGTCATATTAACTTTGTTTTGTTATTGATGCCAAGATAGCACTTAATTTGCTGGTAAAGGACTTTAGGACTTTCAGAGGATGTTTTCCTCTGAGCTTTGCTTGTTCTGTATGCTCATTAAACTCAAAATTTATATTTGGGGCCTGAGGAGGAAAAGGAGATTTTTTTCAGCTGTGTTTTTTCATAAATAGTATAAACACTTTTAAAGAAAGTGAAATATAAAAGCCAGTATTTCTCCTTTAGTTTACATCTGAGGCTATGGAAATTGATGATTGATTCTTTTCTCTTTTAAAATTCTAATAACTTCATTTTTTAGCATCAAGCAGAACTTTTCCTTAAACAGTGTTTCCAGTTTTCACAGAAATACAGGGCTGAAGTTGAGTTGAAGATCTCCCATAATTTCATGTAGCCAGCTGCTGTGGGACCGAACTGCAGATTACAGAAAAGGTTTGAAGACCTTCATTTTAAGATAGAAGTGCCCGCTAGTATTTTAAAAATCTACTTTTTAATTTTTAGTTTTACAGTGGTTAAAGAGAAACCATAGTGACTAATTTCCTAACTCAATCATCTTTTCACCATTCCCCTTGGCTTGCCTGTGCATTCATTTTAACACTAGAGGGCGGTTGAAACACTTGAGTTCTTTCAGAAAGCCGGCTTTAGGAGAACAGCTTTCATTCTTCCTTACCAGAAGAAAAGAGTTTTGTTAGCTGCCTATTATGTGATGTTTATTTTTAGCAATTAATTTTCTTTAATTCTTTCAGCCTTTTTTAAAGCATAAAAATCTAGCTCTTAACTTTCTAGCTTTCTTTTTGTCTTCAGAGCTGTACCATGCAGTTAGACTGATCAGTAGTCAAGGAGGGAGAATAGTTTCACATTTTATTGGCTGTGAAGACATACCACTTGTATTTTCTGTCTGATGGATGTTTTGAACAACCTTGTTTCAGAAACAAGGAGAGAGATGCCAGAGAGGAATGTGTATAAGATCTCTTCTATTAATTTTCCCCAAGAAAGTAAGAGTTATTGTTATAGCACTTAAAATTAATTTCATCGTTTTTATTGGTATGTAATTTTAAATTAAATTCAAAACACTTGAGTTGATATTTTCTTATTCTGTGCTTTGCTTTACAGTCACATTTTTGCCCTTAGCAGGGCTTCAAAATGGCAACTCTTGTCCTTCCAGATGTTATTCTATCCTCTCAGCAACTAGAAAACATTATACAATATGAAGACTTTAGAAAGTCAAAAGGTCAAAACAGTTAAAAATTACTATTTTCACAGCTCATGTGAAAATTGCCAAAGGAGCTCTTCTTTACTCAAGCCTAAAATTGGAAGCATTGCATGTTTTAATTAAGAAAGTGCGGTGAAATATGTAGTGAAATGTGTAAGTTGTTTTATAGGTGTATTGTGATAGATGTGATATTCATATGTTCTGGTTCTAAAATAAGAATCTGTTCTGTCTTTTGAAGTGCTCGCTTATGTATCTTTCTGGGTTTTATTTCCTTTCTTCCTGTTTTGAATCCATTACATTTATTGCAAGTGTTGAACAATATTTTTCAGCAGCTGAGTAATCAAACGTTTATTCACACTTGAACTTTGAATGGTGTTTGGAACAGTAACAAAATAGTATCAGTAAGCCTTTAAGAAAGGAACTCTGTCTCTTATGATTAGTGTAAGAGATTAGGCTGACTTTTCCTTGACTTGGAGTCAGAGATTTGTTTCCCTCTCTGCAAATGATGTGATCTGAAAAGTAACCTGCACCTCTCGTAAGGAAATCTTGCACTCTAGCAATTTTGTACTGATGGGAAGGACATAGTGTTTTCTCTTTCAATCTAAGCGTCTGGAACTGTGTAATTATAAGGAAATCTTGTCTGTTTTTGTCAAAAGCCGTTCTTTAACTTCAGAGGTGGAGAGAAGAATTAAAATACCTAAGCTATAAGCTTATAAGCTATAAGAGAAAAAATATTGAAAAATTTATTATATTAGGAGAAAAAAAAAAAGAAAAAGATTGGTTTCAGACAGTGGTCTGTGTGGTTTGGATTGTGATGCTGACAGTGATGCCAAACTATGAGTTGCAGTTTTCCCAGGTTTGAGGAGAAAAAGGCCTGAGCTGGAGTCACTGTGAATAGAATGGCATTATCACTTTTTGTGTGGTATCCTGAAAGTGCTCCAGGTTTTGTGACTTTGCATGGTTTCTACCACCATTTCCTTTTTATGTTGCAAAGAGTATCTGCTATCTCTTACACTTCTTTTGGCAATTTTGGACATAACATAAGCATTCATGCCAGCCTATGGTGATTGATAGTACAGATTTCAAAAATGGTTGATGCTTGCTTAATTTTTTCATATGGGGTTCTGCAAAGTGCAGGGCTGCTTGGCTTTTGGACAGTGCCATACTATTACTTTAGTAAAAGCTGAATTTCCATAAAATTCTAAAAAAAAAAAAAAATAAATGCAGTAGTACAGTTTTCTTTCTCTTATTGGTTCTGAATCATGAGAAGGACCCAATTAAAATGAGCAAAACTGTAGCATTTTTATTTTGTTCCTAGCTGTCAGTCTTGCAAATATAGAGAGTATAAGTAGATTTTACTTATAAACAAAAGAAGAGAAGTTGCCAAATTGTCTCCCTGTGAGGTTGAGTTGTGGGGTTGTGGTTATGCCCCGAACTGTCACTGTGGAGTCTCATTGTTTGTAGAGCTGCAGAAATTAAACCAGCTGTAAATTGTTTTGGTGATTTACAGTCAAGGGTAAATGTCTGTTCCTTCTCTCTGAGCTGCATTGCCTTCACAGGACCAAGAGGATTGATAAACCTTCATTGACTATTTTTATCATTATATTTAATGGATGAAACTGCAGCTGCATGTTAAGGAATAGACCTGGTGGAAAGACACTGCTCTTCTGATGACATTTGAGAGCAGATTGCATTTGAGCTTGACTGCTTAATAGGCCATCCTTCTTCAGATGTGGCTCTTGTAAAAGAAATCACTTTGTAGTAGGCGCTTTCTATATTTTAATATTAAGGTTTCATATTCAGAGGTCTTAGTAGATAAATAAGCTTTGCTTTGGTATTTTCCCCTTTCTGCTTTCCCATTTAAAATATGAGTGATTGGAAGACTAGCCTCTTTCAGTAGCTTGCTTCATTTTATGCCTGGTTATGCAATGTCCTGGCAGCAGTTACTTTGTGCTCTCAGGAGAAAATTTCTTACAGAAGTTTAGATTTTGCTAGTCCATTACAGCTTCCTCTAGTGTGTGAGAATTTAAAGAAAAAGGTACTTTTTAAAAAATATAAAGCTTTGATGTTTTTGACATAGAAAATTGTGCTACCATTCTTTCATTACCACTTACCTCTCCTGCACCACCAGCTTTCATTTTGATCTTGTTTGAGCTGTGCTGATCAGCACACTACATGGCCTAAGGACAGGCTAGACCAGAGCATTGAGGAGTGAAACAAATCCAGGTGGTTAAAAAAATCCTGTGGTAGCCCGTGAGTCTTGTTCTCTTCCACCTCAAATGTCTTCCCTGTGCAGTGTGAGGAAGATGTTGGACATCTTCCTGTAGTCCACTGCAGCCTGTCTGGGTGGGATGAGGACAGTGAAGCAATAGCTGTTTTCCCTCTGTCATGCAGTGTGGTGTGGCTGTGTATGAGGAAGTCACAGGAGTAAAATATCTGTGGAAGATCAGGAGTTGAGAAACATTCTCCCAGTGGAAGAGTTGCAGGAGCCAGTAGGTACTGCTTGTTTGTCCCTGTGTTTCTTTCAGTATAAAATGAGTTGGACTGCAACCTGTACCAACACCACTGCATTGGTTTGACTGGTGGTCTGAATAGCTGAAGTTCTCCTCAAAACTTGGTTAAGACTGTGAGGAACTAATGTAATGGTCTCTTCCACCCTAGGGGTGTCAAGATCCCAAGAACAAACATGGAAGCATTAGAAATAATAAAAGCCTCTTCTGTCTTGATCCAGTTTCTCTTAGTTTTCTGATGAAGAAGCATCTGGTACAGCCTTTAGCTGTCCTTTTACAGGCCATAAGTCCTGATGCATTGCCAAGTGGCATAATATTACATTTCATTTTTATAGAGGATTTTGTAAGGGGGGAAGTGCACAATAGTTGTATTTGTTGCATGGTAAGGTCATTCTTTAAGAATGAAGCAAAACTATGAGCATTTTATTTTTGATCAGCTTTGACTTGTGATTAGTTACAGCTTCCCACCACCAATGCTGTCATAGTAATTTTTATTCTGGATCATAAACAATGATTGTAAACCCTACTGAAACAAAAACAGCAAAAACCCCCAAACCTTCAAGAAGATTTATTTCTGACATGAGTCATACAGTGCATGAACTTCTCACAGATGAACTTTGATGTGGTTGCTTAGTGTATTTGCCATATGGAACAATGTGGGAAATCAGTAGTAATGCTGGTATCTAAACCACTCAGATATTACGTGCTCCTGAGAGACACAGGGTGCTGTGTAAGAGCACATCTGCACTATGCAACTCTACTCCTAAAGCAATCCTATAACTCCTTCCTTCTGTATGAAGCTAAATCTGCTTGTAATGTATTTGTTCAGTTGTTTAAAATCTGACCCACATGTTGTCTTAGTTGTAGGAGGTACATTAGACGTCAGGAAATATCTGGGATAGTTCTTTAACTGCAGGTTATAAAAATGAAGGAAAACGGAGAGAAATGTTTTGAATGAGAAGAAAAGAATTCGTTTTTTTAGTAGTGAAAGTTGTTTTCTGTAGTATCTAAAAAGATGGTATTAGAAGCCTAGAGTGTAGAAACATTTGAAGATTTATCAAGAGGCAGGTTATTGCATTTTGGTAATACGCTTAAATTGCATGTTTTTAGAAGAACAGGACAGGATTGGCAGTGGCACCTCTCTGCTTTTCCTGAATATGTAAACTATTTATCATGTTGAAAGGGGCCATTATGTTCTTTTGCATAAAGCAAGAGATGCGTATGGTAGGGATGGGTAATGTGTGATTTATGTCCGAATGATTTCTTTAGTGATTTCATGAGATTCTGGTTGGTGCATTTGTTCAGAACAGATTTAAACATCCTTAACTGGAAATAACTAAAGCAAAATTGGGAAGACTTTGCAAAACACATTTCCAAAAATACAGAACTAAAAGTGATGATTGTCAGAGAGGAACTAATAAGTGAAATCCTGTGCTCTCAGTTACTTCAGCAGTCAGTTGAGATGTCCAGAATATCTGCATGTGTAAAAGGGGTTTGTTAAAAAAGTTTTGCTTGATAGAGACTTTTTATTTGTTGGGATTTTCAGGGGTTTTTTTGTTTGTTTTGTTATTAAGAGCAAAGTTGTGTTTATTGAAAGCCTTTAAGAGCACATTTTGTGGTATGGTTCCTTTAGTTGCAAATGAAGTGCAGACAAAAGGACTGTTTATAGTCAGTCACCCCTGACATCCAACCCATCCTTTTGCTGGAGTTTGGGAAAGGTTGGAATGAATGAGAAGCCATGTTCCTGTGTAGCTAAATGAATTTGAACTGTGCTGAACTCTCAGTAGAAATGACCAAACCAAATCAAGAACGTGTCTTTGAGACCTCTCTCTTTGGTAATTTTGTTTATCTCCAAGGCCAAGTTGTTATACCAGCTGTTATGAGCAGGACTCCGTTTCTTGGATAATTCTCTCTCAGGTGATTTGGCTGTAATTATTAAAATCAGAGCCTTGAATTTGCAAGTACAGGCCATTGAAACATGAGCCCTGCGTGCTCAAGTGGCGCCAGGCCACCTCATAAATGAGCCTCAGCATTCCTTGCCAGCTGCAGGGCCTGGATGGCATCGCACCACGTAGGTCACGGCAGACTAATTTTGAGGTGACAAGTTCATGAGTCACTGTAGCAAGATGTGACTGGGGCCAGAAATGACAGGCAGTGGAATACAATGAGATGAAAATGAAAAATAGTTCTGTTCTCTATAGCCTCTAGTTGACACATGTTCCTGGCAAAGTCTTACTTTGGTTTTGCTTAAGTACCCAATATATTGTTCTAATAGCATTCTTACAGAACTGGTTGATCTGAAAATTACTCTAGAGCTAACAGCTTATAAGGAGTTCCAGCTAATGGTGTGGTAAAGATCTGAAATAGGGATAGTACAGCTTTATGCTCTATTAATTATAACTGGATAGGGATGTAGGACTTCGGGTGACTTGGAAGAAAATTAAAACACAAAAGGTAAAAATGAAAAATAGAAAGGAATGGAATGGAAGAGAAGAATAATTTCAGTTGAAAAGGACCTCAAACTATGATCTAGCCCAACTGTCTGACTGCTTCAGGGCTGATCAAAAGTTGAAGCATGTTATTATGGGCATCGTCCAAATGCCTCTTAAACATTGACGGGACTGGGGCATTGACCACTTCCCTGGGAAGCCTGTTCCAGTGTCTGACCACCCTCTCAGTAAAGAGATGCTTCCTAGCATCAAAACTGAACCTTCCCTGGTGCAGCTTTAAACCATTTCCAGCTTTGTTGCTCTCATCTGGATGCATTCAAGGACGTTCACATCCCTCTTTTATCGTGCGGCTCAGAACTGCACCCAGCACTCCATGTGAGGCCACACCAGCACTGAGCACAGTGGGATGGATGATCCCTCGTCTGACCGGCTGGTGATGCCGTGTTTGGTGCTCCCCAGGACGTGCTTTGCCCTCTGGGCTGCCCGGGCACACACTGCTGGCTCACCCTGAGCTGCTGCCCACCTGCACCCCCAGGGCCCTCTCTGCAGGGATGCTCTCTATCCAGAGTCTCTGAGCCTCTCAGCAATTGGATAAGCAGGAAAAAGAAGCAATGAGTGGAAAAAAAAAAAGGAACAAAAAAGAAAAAGTTCATTTCTAGAAGTACAGTTAACTTTTATAAGTACAACAGGTGCTGTTTTGTGTGGGCTTTCCCCCCTTCCCTTTTCTGTAGAACTGACCAAGTACTTTAGAATTAAGATGTGGAACATGCGAGGTTGGTGGGCATTTCAACAAATCTATGTAAGCTGTTATTAGTCTGTATGTCTGAGGCTATCAAAAAGAAATCAAAACTGCTTAATTTCCACAATTTTAAAATTACTGATTTTTTTAATTTCTTTTAACCAGAAATTAGACTGAATGAATGATTGACTCAACAATCATTAAATACTTAAGTATTGAAACTGTCTTTGGGGTCATGGACAATTTAGCCATAGCTAGGAAAACTCAGAGTGTTTGTAAAATTTTAAGTCTGGTCCTGGGTTTTTCATCTCGTTTAAATTTTTTAGTTGCATTCACTTGACCCTGCAGTACTCCATAACTGGTGTCTTTCTGTAAACATCCATAGGTCAGAATTATTCAATTTGGCTTTACCAGCATTCTCATGGGCAGTTGGCCAGGAACTCAAAAGCTTCACCTAAATTGCATATTGCTGAGAATAATCTCACTCTCAGCTGTTCTTATCTTTTCCCTGTGTCTTGCTTAGACCTCCATCTGGCTTTTTACTGGGTCAAGACAAGTAGCAGTAAGCAGTGGTATCTATAATTTGTACAGTTTGCAGCTTCACAGCACATTTAGAGAGAGGTACAGATCAGAGACACTGAAGCTAATGGAAGAAATTTCCACCCAGTTCCAATGTTTCTTAAATAGTCCCTACTGAGATAGAAAGTACTGGCTGTTGGACCATAATGGAGCATCCATAGCTTCAGCTGTAATTTGGCAACAGTATGATCTCAGGTCATTAAGAAATCCAGTGCAGGTTCTATACACAGTAGTTCTAACGACCTGGGACACATGGTCTCATCACTGTGTTCCCTGGCCATGGTATGAGGCTGCATGTATTTGATGTACAGGTTGGAAGGGTTGATCAGGTAATAGGTTTTGTCTGGACAATGGTTTAGACACACTTTATATCACTTTTCAATGTACCATTGAGAGAAAAGATTTTCTCAGGTAAAACATGTCTTTGCTTGGAAGATGGAAAAGTTTTTTAATACTTTGTGCTACTTATTTTTTAAAGTGGAAGTCAGCCCTCCTTGATGTGATGGAGCAGCTTAAAATTATCATTTATTTTTGTTTCTGTAGTTAGATCAGTGGGGGTTATTTTCTGTTGGTGTTGCAGCTCACAGAGAGGGCTTTGAAATAATCATTTCTGGATTTTGAAGCTATGTCATTACAGGACTTCATGAGCTGAGCCTTGAGGAAAAATTTTGAAGACAGACACAAAGACTGACAGTATAGAAATTCCTCAAATCCCAAATAGTTACTCTCTTATTTGTGAATAAATTTAACAAAAACAAAACTTTGGTCAGAAAGGCATGTTCCTGGCAGCCGAATGATTTTGACTTTTGATGAGAAAGAAACTGATTATTAAACTTCTAAGTGGGATTTTTTAAATTTTTGGGTGTCTGATTATCACCTAGAGGAACAGCTGATTAAGTGCAGGCACTTCGTCCTCTGCTTTCCAGTGATCTGTACATGATTCACCTGGAAGCACACCTTCCACTGTCCCTCTTCTTTTCTCACCTCTGCCTCCTGGGCATCTTTTTCTTTAATTGTGTAAGTATGCAAAACTGTGGCACCCTGATTTGTACAGATTTAAACCCTCTACCACCCCAAAGTTTGAAGGAAAGAATCCAGAAGTCTTGTGCTTCAAATCAGAGAGGTAGCTCATTTGCCAATCTGGTATCCAGCTAGGCAAGCCCTAAGAGCCTGAGAAGAATTAGAGATAGAGGGTAAACTTCAAGGGTAAAGGACATCTTTGTGGAATTCTCAACTTTCTGTTTATTGTGGATGAAAAACTGGCAAAATCAGACTAGGGAAAATTCTGTTATTTGTGTTCCTTTATTAGAGATCTAAGATGTATACGTACTTTAAATCCCTGCATTTAGGGCCTGCTGCTAATGTGCTTCTCAGGACCAGCAGTAACAGACATCTGCATGAGAAATGTTAAACCTGCAGCCATTATGTTTTGTGAACTTCCCAAACAATGAGATGCCCACCTTTACTACCTGTATTTGATCAGTGTCTTGACGTTTTCTGGAGTCAGCCAATGAATTAATTTTATCCTTTTATTTCCTGTCTGTTGATCTATCAGGACCCTTTCTAATTGCATCATAATGGAGTATGGAAGCAAAGGGTTTAGTTGTTTATAGTTAGGGCTGTGCTAGCCTGTCTAAGTAAGATAGGAAGGCTGTGAAAGCTTTTAGGTGTAACAGAAGACTGAGGAAAGTGCTAAGCAGATAAATGCACCTTTGCGTCACAGAATACAAGCTCAGTTGGATTTAAGAGCAAACACAATCACCGGGACCAGTTTGTGGGAAGAAGAGACCTCAGGAAAAGTTAGCTGAATCAGCTAGCAGGTAGTGTAGGAGTTGCTACTTCACGTCTGCTTATACAGTATTAATGGCAATTACCGTCAGTAATACAAAACAAATAGAGTTACTCCATGAACAACCAGGTAGATTTGAAGATGGACTAGTGAGCTGCAGCTGAACTCCATCAGATACATGGGAAAAGCAGAGCGCCTGAGGACATGTTTAATCCTTTCAACAATGACATAAGAAGTCCTCACTTTTGCTGGAAAGGTTCATTTTTGGCTCACTGGATGTGCTGATGGCCAGCTGTCATGTCCAGCGTTGGTTTATTTTGCCAGTGGTTCTGTTTAGTGGCTCTGTACTGACGGGACATCAGCTTTTTAGTAACAAATTAAAAGTCATTAACTAAGCTTCTTCTCAAACTGTCTGAGTCAGGGAAAAGAGGTGGCTGAGTGTCAGCAAGATTTTTTTGTGGATGGCCCAGATCATATTAAAGATGTTACATCACTAATAGTTTCTATGGATTTTCTTCACAATTAGATTGCAGTCTTGCCATTCTTCACCATTTACTTTCTTGAACACTTAAAGTTCACATTTTTAAAGTTCACAGGGTAGATAAAATAACTTTTCAAGCAGATAACACTCAAGGTTGTGTAGATAACAAAAGAAGCTGGGGATTGCTAATGGTTTAACTCTATAAGGCAACCTGAGAGAAAACTCTAAGTTGAAACTTCTTAGAAGAGATGAGATTAAAAAGAAAAGAATTTCTTTGTGTTAGAAGAACTTCATGTTTTTACAGGTAAACAGGAAAAACTGGAGGCTTGTGCAGACTGGAAAATATGTAATTTGGTGGAATGTCAGTAAGCTACTTCAGTGTAACTGTGTCAACCAAGTGAATTATGTTTCAGGAGCTGCTGTGCAAGAAGTGGGAGCTTTCAAATTCAGTTTCATGGAAAAGAAATTGGAACTCTAAGAGCTGGGGAAAAAAAAAGCATAATGCTGTAAATGCACTGTGAATATGCAGTAATAACCATACAGGAGCTCAGTATTGCAGCTTATTTATTATACTGTAAGTCTTTTTATTTGTAGAGGTATATCAGTAAGTTTCCTGTTGGAGCTGCAGTTTAAATCATTTCTTTAAGTGGAAAGAGATACAGTGGCAAGTTGAATTTTGTGATGACACAGTATAAATTTCCAATCTATGTCAATTTAAGAGTCGGTCTGAGGCAGACGGCATTGTCTGTATTGGCAAAACTGAAGTGTAGACTAAATGGCCCCAAGTCTTCATTGGCCTATTGATGGCAGTACTTGCCTAAGTAGTGCTTTGTGGTCAGTGTACTCTGCCCATGCAGTCAGTGCTGCTCATTAGAGCTCTAGCCTTGCTTTCAGCTTCTTGGAGTTCTTTGTAAGGATTGTTAAAAAGGCATTGCAGACAAAGGCTGTGGCTGGAAGACTGTTGGTACGTGGGAGGCTGGATCTGTGCTGCAGAATACAGCTCTAAGTGGAGAACCTTGACGTTGCAATAGAGACTGTAGCTGTGGACTCTGTGACATGGTGTGTCTTGGTGCAGTCAGCTCCTTTAATGTGTGTCAGCTACAGTCCAGCATTTCAATCCTCTGTCAAAATGCAAAGCTTCAGGAGATTGCCCTTGCACAAACAGTGTGAGACTTTCCTCATTTAATAACAAAAAAAACCCCAAACAAACAAACAAACAAAAACAGAAAAAGAAGAATTAAATTGTTGACACCAAGGAGTCCAAGTTCTACTGTACTTAAACCAAAACTGAACTCTGGCTCAGTGGAGATGAAATAAGCAAAGGGGTAGCTGTAGAGGTGGAAAAAGTCTGTAGTTAAAATAGTCTCCAGTGATCAGCTGAGGATACTGTTGAGCTCTTGATTTAAACTGTAGTATTTCTCTTCCTTATGTAAATCCTGCCCTCTGGCCAAAGGACTAATTTCCATAGTGGCTCTGTGGCTGGTTCTCCAACATACAGTGTACATGAATATTGCTGTTTTCATTGGCTCAAAACTTGCAACTGTTTGTCAGCAACAAAGATGCTGCATCAGCTTCTTGCTCATTACAGCTGGAACAGGGAACTGCCAAAACACTCTTGAAAATAATAAAAAAAAAAAGTCAATGCAAGTGTGGTGTCTAAACAGCTGAGAAGAAAAAAAAAATCACTTAAACCTTTCTCTCCCTGTCCCCCCATTTTCTTCTCTTTTTTCTCAGTCTTTTGGGTACACTAACTGAACTTTAGTTAATAGATGCGGGAAGGACAGGAGCTTTGCTGGTGTGTAGAACTGAAGATCCCAAAGTGTCTTATAAAGAAGTGTTTATCACCATTCCCCTTCTCAGTGTGGGATCCCAAAGCATTGGTAGAACTAGGTGACCTAATGTAGCTACCTGTGAAGTCCCTGTTGCAACTGAGAAGCCAAATATCACCTGCAGCCAATATGTTGTGGTTTCTGACTTCAACTATTCTATTTTGAACTTTTCTAACTTGAACTGACTTGAACAGTGTTAAACCACATATATTCATTTGAAAGTATAACTTCTAATTAAAGTTTATTCACTTTTCACCCTACTACTCTTGTCTTCCTGTTTTTTTATAGTCTTCTTTTTAATAATAAAAATATGTCCAGGACCTGGACTATTGCAGCTTCTCACAAGAATTTTGCCAATGCAGAAGTGCTGAATAGTACCTCCTTGATTTGAAAGATGAGTCAACAAGGAATTATAATATAGGGGTAATTCTCTTTAGTGAACATACTGCACTACATTTATATGTCTGCTGTGGAGTGTCATCACATGTTCCATAACTCAGTGTCACTTGCATCAGAGAGCTACAGTGCAGGCTGGGATGTGTTTTATCTGTTGGCTACATCTCTGTAAGACTAAAAACCAATTCTTCATCTCCATTTGAGGTAGGAGGGCAATAGGAGCAAGATGAAGTGTTGCAGTCCTCATACTTAATCCTGTTCCCAGAAATGACAAAAGGCAATATATCATCTGATACATTTCAAGCACAGTGGTCCCAACCACCAAGGACCTGGCTAATTGCCAGTGAGGACCTGAGCAGGGCAGGGTTTCAGAATGTGCTTGGGGTGGTCATGAATGTCAAGTTTCTGATGCCTCTCTGAAATGAGATGTAGTAACAGCTGTGCATTCCTATCCTGCTGCAGAACAGGAGTGGGATTCATGTTCTGATTCATATTCATTTGCTAGAGGGAGCTTCTGATTGCCTTCCAGATGGTGGTCAACTGAGTGTCACTTGGGTGTCTTGAAAAGTGCATTACATCAGGAAACTTCAGGAACTGGAGGGAAAGAAGAGGGAGAGGAATAGTCAGCAGTCTTCAGAGAGCATTTTTCTAGATGCCTGGGCTGATGAGGAGTGTGTTGGCTATATAAGGCAACATGTTTGTATTGTTACTCAATACAAAAGGATATAATCAAGGGGAGTGGGTGAATTCTGTTCCTAGTTCTTTAAACCTCTTGGTGATGTTCGTGCATTAGTTTTATCAGCCTTTGTTTCAGTATTTCCATCTGCTAGATGGGATACTGCTTGTGAGACATATTCAACTTGACAAAATGAAGTTCCTCTCATGGAGCCTGTTACTTGTAATTGTATTTTGTTATTTTTGTGTAGCCAGTGTGCAGGAAAAGGGTGTCAACATGAAAAAAGAAGTAAAAGACAGTAACTTCAACATTTTCTGCTTTTGTTTCATGTAATGCATTATCACCGCTACTTGTTTAACAGCTTTTGAACAAGCTTTTGTCTCTAATAAGATGCTGACATTCTTGCGGGAATGACTCTATTTTCCCCACCAATCTGCCGATTCAGAAATAATTGTCTACTTTTACCTTGTGTTCTTTCATGGCTCCATCTTTTCTCTTCCTCAGGTCCTCAGCCCAGTGTAATTACTGTCAGTGCAACAGCTGCTGCCTCTGCACTGCTGAAATCTCTGTCTGTCCATTTGAGTGAATTCTGCTCTCATATCCAGGCTCAGTTGAGAGATACCCTCTGCCTGTGCCTCTTTGTCTTCTGCTAACTAATGACATTAAGCATTTTGGTGTACAGTTTGCATTAATAAGGTGAAAACAAAAGTCGCCCCACAAAGAAACAAACAAGCACTGAGAAAACTGTATTGTGTGAGACAGTGGCTCATTTGGAGCCTTATTTTGACAACCTTAGATTGGCAAAAAAAAATCCCACTGTGCATCTTCATGTCTCACTGAACTCTTTCTTTAGTGAGTAAAGATCAACTCCTTTTCCCGCCAGCTCATTGTTTGATCAGGAGTGTGCAAGTGTCCAAGATGCAGAGCAACACAAAGAGATGTTGTGTCTGTTCATGTAGCATAAGTATATATATAGGACAAGACAGCATAGTCTGAAAATGTAATTAAATGTAATAAAAAGAAAAAAAAGAATGGTGTTGAAAACCATGCATGCATTATTCTAATCCTGCTCCTTTCATAACAAAGAACAAATGTGTCTGCTGCCACTCCAGTTGCACTGTTTTTCTTAGTCTATAAGCATGCATAAGAATCAATTCAATAGAAAGTAAATCTACAATCACAAAATAATCACCATAATGTGTTTAAGAATGGCCTCCTGTAAGCTTGCTTTCTTTGCTCTTTTTTTGTCCACTCTAAAGCTCATATAATAAGTATAATATGAAAATAAGGGATGGAGAAAAAACCCAAACCAATCTCTATTTTGCTTCTGAGCCATGTGAAGAATGTTAGTTTCTTTTATATATTTTGTTTACTTGGGTTATTTGTTCTTCTACATTAGAAATTCAGATACACCAGCGGTATAGTGGAAGCAAGATTCGTATTTGTATGAAGTGAAGGAAACAGATTGGAAATAAGGGGATAATGGGCACATTAAAGCTTTGTTCCTTCTCTCTGCTACTCATCCTTTTAAGCTATTTTGCCCTTATTTTATTTCCCATTACACCTCAGTCTTTAAAGCTAATTTTTTGCAGCCCTGGAGACCAGAACCAGAATCTCCAGTCCCTTCCCACTCCTCTAACTTTACTAGTACAAACTAGAATTAAAAAAAAAATTCTTCAATTTCAGAACATATAGCACAAATGAAGTTGACAACAGGAGGTAACACTGGATATGTATACTGGTGCATCTAAGTAGTTGATACCTAGTGTTGCACACTTGATTGTATGGAAGTAGCCATGAATTTGACTCTTCCGTTTCTACCCTTTCTTATTGTTTCATCAGTTGATGATAGTTTCCTCTGTTCCTACTTAAATATCTTGTCAACTTGGCATATTAGAAACATGTTGGAATTTGCAAGTGACATAAGCATTCAAACTGTCTCCTTGTCAGGAGTTGTTTTTTGGCTTTTGTTTTCATGAGGCAGAAAAAGAGAAAATTGCCATTTGCCTGTGATTTCATGATGACCTGAATGTGTGAGTCCCCATGGGTGCAACCCTACTGTTCCTGCTGTGCACCCTCTCACTCACAGACATGCACAGACAGCCCCTCACTCCTGCATATCCTGCATAGTGGATCCCCCAGTTGTTAGCCTTGATCATAGAGTCCATCCAGTAGTGGGTCTTCCAGTTGACCTACAGACTTGAGTCTCTCCAAAAGCTGGGCAGGACCACCCTGATCTCTCCAGAAGCCAATTCCAGCCAATTGCCTCACTCACCATAGACACACACATACCTGTCTGCCAAACCATCTAGCTTAACTTCTTGCTTAGCCAGCAAATAGCTGCTGCCTATTGTGGCTTGCTAGTTCCTAGCAATTACACCCTCACTGCAGTTGCTGACACCACCAATACACGGACTCTAAAATCTGAAGTCTCATCCAAGAAGCAAACCCATTTTATCCTCTTGTCCCTCTATCTTCCATGCTTGTTCCCCCCTAAATCACCTGTACCTATCCCTTCCCCTGCTTTTGTTTCCTATCCTAAACATCCTGTGATAATTCTTGTGCAATCCCCAAATGGTATTTCTCTACATCCCATAGTGTGTTCCATATTCCTGGACAGTAATCCCCCTTAGCCTACCAGGTGAGCCTGAGGACTTCCCCATCTAGTGGGTGTCACACCTGGACAGTGGGGCTGGTGACTCTTCTGGGTCAGCTCTAGCAGGAGGCTGGGACTTTCTTTTCCTGGCTGCATTCATCTAAGTCTCCATGCCTCTGTGCTCATATGTATGTGTACGTGTACAAAAAAGCCTTTGTGGGGGCTGGGAGTACCTGCCCAAGATGTTTTTGGGGTTCCTGACCTCTCCTTGCCTCTCTGTGCTCCTGTGTGTGTGTTTGGTTGTCACATAACCAAATCATCACCATCTACAGGAAGGTGAATAAGTAGGCACCAGCTTTTCGATTCCAATCATTCCCACACAGAGTGGAAATAAATTATTTTTTTGTTCCTCTTATTCGACTTTTTGTATGACTCTTACTTAAGAATTCTTAACTATTGGGTAGCTGCAAAATCTCTTTGTGTAGGACATGACAGTGACTGATGCTTGGCTTTCTGGTCACCTTTACATTTATTTTTCTGTTAATGGGTTTTCTGTAGTGCTTGGCATCAGTGTATTTACCTGCTTATATAAAGAAGATTCATGATGTGATGAATGATAACCTGACAGGGTTGATATTAACAATTCTACTTCACTTATTTATGTGCTACTATTTTTTTGCTGTAACTGGTAAAATATAAGAGGGATGAAAAGGATGTGGGAACTCCAAAGATACCTTTCTCTTACGCTGTTTTTACCCAGCTGTTAGTTTGGCTCCAGTCCTTCACTATTCCCCACCTCTATCCACTTTCTCTCTCTTTTTTCACCCTCCACCCTCCGATCTGCTGCAGCTGTTAGAATTTCATCATTGTCTCCAAATACCACATTTCCCATTAGCACCACAGCCACTTCTGTGCTAAGAGAATGTCATTTGTGTGCCTTGCATTGTATTATTGTTAGATGATCTGTAGCCAAAGCAGTACTTATACCTTTGACTGCAGCAAAGCTGAATTCCCTGGTAAGAGGCACACATAAGATGCATAAATATTGAAGGATGAGACTTGCAGACTTGCTAGCAGAAAGTGGCTAAGCCTTTTTGTTCCCATGCTCTGCTTTTCACGTGGCTTTGCACTGTAGCTAGCCTTATCAGCATTTGATTTAACACTGAGTGCCAGCATATTTATTCCTTGTGGCAGTTTTAGTGCCATGTCAGTCATTGACTGTCACAGTGGTATCATATATTAGATGGCTTATCCTAAAATATGATTTTAGGTATGAAACTGCTGCTCATTTCAATATGCTTTATCAATCTGTTGGAGTTTTATTTTCAGCTGATTTTTAGGTTTGTGGGTGTTTTGAATCAACTGCTTTTGTGAATTTATTTCTGCTCACTAGATATCTATGATATCCATTTTGCACTTATCTTGGCTTCACAACAAAACTCTATCTATGCCCTTGTTCTTTCTGTGCAGTCTTCTGTGATTACTGCAAGCCTGGCAGTGCATCTTAATTTGGACTTGGGGTCATCTTGGAGTTCTAACTTACTTGTACCTTGGTTCTTTCTTGCTGTCTTGTTATTCCTATCTCCACAATCCTTACTGAATCATTTGTGGGTAGAAGAGACATGAGCAATCCATTAAGCTTTTCACATGTGCAGTAGGAATTGCATATCCCACAAAATGGCCTAAAGAGATGTTAATTATAGTGTTCCTTTGCCACATTTGTGATCCACATGACTAATTCCTTATTTCCTCAGACTACAATGCCTGTAGATTTAATTTACTAGACCAGTGGGAGGAGAACCTCATTCCAGGGAATGGAATAGGACTTTCAGTCAAAATTGGTAGGAGGCACATTGGTATATACCTGCACATGTAGCCTACATATGTGTATCTGTGTGCCAAAATAAACTGTATAAATTGAAATCATGTTACATCTGTAATCACTGATGTAAAGCTTCTGCTTACACACCTGAGAACTGAAAGCATCTGCGTTCAGTGTTACATATCATTGTGTGTTGCCTCATTTCTACACTGGATCCATATTGTGAATTCTGCTGTGCAAATACAACCTTACTTTGTGCAGTCTAAGACAGTTTAACTCAAAATACTTTTGACTGGACTTGTCATCTTCTATTCTTCCCTCTCAAAAAATGGCAAGGGTATTTTCACGGCACTGACAATTCCAGATATTTTTCTTTCTGCTGTCATGTTTGTTTCATTAAATCCTTTGCAAAGGGATAGTGGATCCAGCTCCTTTTGCCGTGTTAGTTCTCTGTATAATGGGCTTAGAATGCTTTCCTGAGTGCAGGAGTTGTAAAGCTGAAGGTTTGCCAGAGTGCCATGTTGAACCCTGGTATTGGAGTGGGGTTCATCACAGAATCAGTGAGGTTGGAGAGGACCTCTGCAGATCCTGTAGTTCAATCCATTTGCTTAAAATAGAGTCAGCTGGAGCAGATTGCCCAAGTCTGTGTCCAGTCAGGTTTTTAAAACCTCCAAGGATGGGCATTCCACAAGCTTTCTGGGAAATCTGTACTAGTGTCAGATCACCCTTAGAAGAAAAAAAGCCTTTCCTCAGAATATCTCAGCATCAGCTCATATGGAGGATGTTCCAGTACCATAAACATCTTTGTGGCCCTTCACTGGAGCTGCTTCAGTATGTTTGTGTCTTTCCTGTATGGAGGAGCTCAGCACATGCCATAGGACTCCAGGTGCGTCCTTAGCATTGCTGAATAGAGGGGAATGGCCACATGCCTTGTCCTGATGGTGTTGTTGCTCTTAATACAGCCCTGGAGGCTCTTGGCCTTCTTTGCCTCAAGGGCACATCACGTGCTCATGTTCAGCCCATTGTCCACCGAGACCCCCAGGTTTGTTTCTGCAAAGCTGATTTCCAGTCCATCTTCCCACAGGATATACTGGTGTATGGGGTTACTCCTCTTCACATGCAAGACTTTGCATTTCCCAGTGTCACTTTTCACAAGGTTCCTGTGAGGCCATATCTCCAGTCTCTTAAGATCCCTGTGAAGGGTGGCACAACCGTATGGTGTATCAACCAATCTTCCTGATTTTTTTTATCATCTGTAAATTTGTCAAGGGGAGTCAATGGTATTGGCCAATACAGCTTCACAAAATTCTCATTTACTTTGGAGCTCAGAGTGGAAGCAAGATCTTGCCAGGTGGCCTGAGGAGAAAGAGTGTATGCTGGATGCAGTATAAGTCCATTGCGTAAAGCTTAAAAGAGTTTTCTTCCATGTCAGGGCTCTTGGATTTCTCTGCTGAGGACTGTATGTGACCTTTCCGGGTTTTAATTATTCGGGAAGGATGTCCTACACTACAGAGTGCCTGCTCATAAAAAGTCTGAAATAATACTTCAAACGACTACTTTTTATACTTACTTTAGATCCTGTAAGTCAAAGAGATCCTGGCTGGAAATCCTCATGAGACTCTAGGGAGCCCTGAGGGCTGCAGGTGTCACCTCCCAGTACATAAGTAATGCTCTGCACATTTTGAGTTAAGGGAAATGTGATTTTTTTTTTGTAAATAAATATGGATTAATGACTATCTTGGATGGCCCTTTCTGTTTCTTACTTTTACTAGTCAGGAGGTACCTGCCCTCTTCAGCAATCTGCAGCTTGTGGGCCACCTGATTTTGATATGCTCCATTCAGAACAGAATGCTCAGCCCTCCTCCACCTGGTGTTGAACGCTGTTGGTTGAAAATGGGATCTGCTATGGCTAATGTTCACAGTAAGCAGTCATCAAAGTGCATTTTTACCTTGTGTGTTTTGATCTAAAGGTTGTGGGGAGATCACTTTAAACGATGTGTTTAAACTCTACAAGCCCTGGTCTGAAAACAGGTGTTGAAAACTGATTGCCAACTTGCTTTGGGGATGTGGGCTTAATTGGTTCATTCTGTTAACAATGTTTTTAATGGATTTATCTATTACAAGTCTCATCAAGTCCTCTCTGCTTTCTCCTGCCAAATAAATATTCCCTAATAATCCCCAAATCTGTTCCTTCATTTTCATTATTTATTTGCTTGTTTAATAAATAAACTGTTTTTTTTTTCCCCTCCCAGTAGCCTAAACTGACTTAAACATGAGCTGCTCCTTGGCTGAACCACATAACAGCTTCTGTGTAGTGTGCTGTGTTTGTCAGTGTTCTTTGAAGAACTGCCGGTACTCCAGAAAATCAGGACTACATAGTGAAGTTCCTGAGGCTTGTGAAGGTGTCTTGGGAGAATAATATGAAATAGGTCTTGCTTGTCTCTGCTATGCTAAAGGAACACAGAAACGGTTCTGGGCTTCCTGCGCTTCTTGTTTCTAAAGCTGACAATGAAATTCTTGGCTATTTGTGGGATATGGTCTGGATCTCTCATAGAACCCCACTGCAAGTGCCTTCCTAATTGACAGTAAAACATTAGTAACTAGTAACCAGTTCATTTAAACTGTTACCTAAGCATTCTGCATAATTGTTTCATAAACAATCTGAATAAACATTTTGGATAATCTTATTTTAAAATTCGCTGATCTAATTTATTTTTCCATAAGTGCATCTTTAGACTAGAGCAGACTATTAAAGTTGGAAATTTATTTCAGATAAAATTCTGCTCTGTCAGCATCCTAATGGAGGAATTGCTCACAGGATCAGCAGCACCATTCCCAAGGAAAGAAAAGGAAGGAAATGCAGATTTTCAGATTTTGTCCATGTCACTCACTCAGAAATAGATCCCTGCAGAATAATAAAGAGCTTCAGTGTCATTGAGGGGTTTTTTTAGTTTTTTGGTGTTTTTAACTATATAGTCGTAGACTTGCATAAGGTTCCTCTAGCTGGGTACCATTTTAGGAGAGTTCTATATTATATTACATGTTTCTAGCTGATGGTTCAAATTTCTAAAGTAGGATTTTTCTGATTACAAGCTAAAGTTTGAATTTCCAGCCCCACTGAATCCCCCTCCAAATCTGCTGACTCTGCCAGGCAGACTGATGTTTTAGTGGATTTGTTAATGTTCAAGCTACATTCTTACCATTCTTTTCTCACAGGAAAATATCTGTAAATAACTCTGTCTAAAATTTCTTACTCCGCTGGGTTTCCTGTCACTCTCAGGAACTTTAGTGCCTTCTTTATTTTGAGTGTTAGTGTATCTCTAAGAATAACCAACTGTGGGTATGATGATGGATCAGTGCCATTTGGGTAAAGGAGCATATGCCCCTTTCCTACCTTGTTTTAAAGGTATATAGTATCACTTTATCCTTGCAGGTGTTAGGGGAACTTTTTATTTCTAGGTTTTAATCTTGAAGAGGGATTATTGTAGCACTAGTTTCTTCCTTTGTTTCCTGCAAGAGTCATTGGTTCTGTTAAGGCTGAGTGCTCAAATTTCACCCAAAAGCCCTTCCCCCCCAGCCTGTTCCAAAGTTTTCAACCATAAAAATTGATGTCAAAAATGGTATTACATTTAGTGTGTCAAGAACAAGGAGTACAGGTCAACTAGGAAAAAATTGTAAAATTCTTATTGAGTACAAAAGCTGGTTGTAATCTTAAAATTGAATTTAAATATTTTCTTTCTGTTCAAGACAGTTGGACAAGCCATCTTAGCCTCACTTTTACTTTTTTTGTCTCATCCCCAAAACTACTCTTTGTAGATACTTTTGATTCAAAATATATGAAATAATGAACTCTGACAATAGAGCTATGTTTAGGCTAACATTTTTGAACTTATGTACTTAAAAATACAGACTTGAATATGTGTAATTTTTTTTTAATATTAAAAAATTTTGTAAGCATATTGTGGATAATTGACAGTTTTACAAATTGACCTGAAATATGAATTGCAGAGCTTTAAAGCAATCAAATTTCAGAAGTTAGTCAGTATTCTTTGTTTGAACCACTGCCAATCCTAATTATCTTTGGGATGTGAGGTATCTATATTTATCTGAAGAGTTCCTGTTTGACATTTTTACTGGTTAATTTCTCTCAAAAAAACCCCCCCAAATCATCTGTGTGTTATCCGTTTTCAAAAACTTGATAGAACATCCAAGAAGTGCTAGGTAGTTCACATCCATCGTGGATATTACCTTGAATATCTGATGTCTTTTTGTGACTTTTCAATCCTTTTAAGGATTGCCATGGGAGTCAGTCAGCAAACTAGTGAGGACCTTCTCCAGCATGTGCTGGGGCAAGAACAAAATGGGTTATGCCTTGGTTTGAGAGAGTTCTGTTGAGTCAGCGTTCAGCTGCAGTGTAGCAGCGTCCTGGCTTGCGTTAGGAGTGTGCATGGAGCAGCAGTGTAGAAAGCTGTGCATTAGCTGTGCTCCAGGCATGTGAGGATTCTCCTCTTTCTCCATGTCTGAGTGCCTGAGTTGGATGAAAGCTTTATCATATGCCTCAGCTGCTGGGAGTAGAACTTTCTTCATTAAAAGGGTGGGATACCTGGAGCTCAATGGAAATCCTAAGCTTGGAAAGTCATGGTCTTGTTACAAATGTCATCTCAGGAATTTCAGGTTTTTTAGGTTTTCTAGTCTCAGTAGTCAACCCTGAAGGTTAGACAGCTATATGTGGAGGGGAATGTGTTCTAATTGTGCACTTGCCTGTAACCAATAGGCAAGTATATGCAATATGTATGCCACGATAATATGAAAAACAAGTGCTATCTGTTTTAAGGTAACATCTTTTTGCTCTGGTTGGCTGGCAGTTTGGACTTAATTGGAACTTACTTTTTTATTGTGATAATTTATATTGAATTTAAATGCATTGCACTGGCTGATAGGAATATTATAAATGTATCAAATCTTCTGCTGGGTAGTCTATAATACAAGGCATTTTCAAGAGCTGGCAGGTTTTGTACAGGCTGAATTATCATGCAAAATGTCTGGAAGCATATGATTTATGCCAAAGGTGCTGTAAGATTGCATAAATTTAAGACTTTTATTCTGAACTATTGCATTCATGCACTAAAATAATTATAGGGTGCTGACGATGTAGTACCATTTAAGAAAATGAATGACTTAATTTTACTTAAGTCTATTGTTAAAGATAAAACTAAGCTACTGTATTAAAAAAAAAAGAAAAGAAACTCCCCCCACAAAAGGATGAAATGCTGTCAAGTCATAGATCATAACACTGCAATCAGGAGTTGTTCTCTGTGGAGAAATTGTATTGATTTTACCTCCTTTTTAAAAGAGCCCTTACATGATGAAATAGCTCATTCAAATGTTGAAATTTGGTGAGACCTCTGTTGCTGTTAACTTTTCATATGGACTGTCTAAGAGCATGGGCAGTAGTCTGATCTGAACTGACTCACTGCTAAACCTGCTATAATTATTTATTATCATTGTCTATGACTGGGGGTGGGGATATCACTATTTCTGGCACGGTGGTGCTCAGAAGTAGAAAATTACTGGGTCTTGTGTATGAACATAGTATCACAGTGGTTTTCATCTGATGGTTAACACTTGGGTGTGAGCACCTACACTATGAAGTTGAACCCAAGACTGTCTGCTTGACCACATTCTATCTGGAAAACCAGCTTCCTCTGTGAGTGTCTGTGGGACCTCTGGGGGGCTGTAGGAATCCAGACTATTTTCTGGACAGTATAGGAGGGTTCGTCTATCCACTTAGGCAGGGGGTTTGTGAGGCCTGCTGGGAAGGAAGAACTTGACAGCCTGTTGGCAGAGAAGCAGTCAGTTCTATTGTCCTCACCCTTACAAACATGTTGGGCTTACCAGCAAAGTACTTGGCTTTCTTTATTTTACAGACCAGATGAAAAATATTAGTAAACTATGAAAAAGACTTAAGGAGAACAAAAATCCCCACCAAGTTACATCTGCTGTGAAGAACACCTTGAAGAGATAACTTTGAATCAAAGAGCCTGGCTAGTCAGTTGACAGGACAAAGAAATGATGCTAAGAGATGGCCTGTTTCAAGCCATGTGTCCAGCCTGTGTCAAATTGACAAGTAGCACCCACCACTCAGCAGTCCTTCCTTGTGTACTGCTGTGGCTCATTAGGTCCTAATCCTCATTAGTTACATGTTATTAGCCTACAGCTATGTGGCACTTTAGTGTAAGGCTGGGTTTGGTGTCCTAAGCAGAAGCAGTGGAGCTGGAGAGGAGGACACGTGAGGAAGGATGGATGCTATAGACATTTAGTTGTACTATTCCTTGACTCCCTGTACAACTCCATTATATAAAGACTCCAAGTGCAAATACAGTGTTACCAAGAGAAGTCTATGATGCATCACAAGTAGTTGCCCCTTTGTCTGTTTGTCACTCACCATCAACAATGAAATGGGAACTGGAAAAAAAGTGCAATGGGAAAGGAGTGATAGATAAATGGCTGATGCTATTTACTAGCAGTTCTTTCCAGGTCAACGTGACACTGACAATCCAAGTCCCAGACATGCTAGAAATTTTCTGTAAGAGCTCAGACACTTAATATTTGAGGTGACCTTTCTAGTTTAACTTCTGACAGATTTACCTTAACAATTTTTATATTTTTGTGCTTCACATCAGCCCTCCAGTTTTATTTATCATATTTTCAATTCTGAGCATTCTAATCTTCTTTTTAAAGTAAACCTAAAGTATTTATCTGTAGCAGTATTTATCTGCCAGAGCAGAGTGGTGTTGATATAAACAGATATACTGGTGCTCTGTTTTCCCAGCCTTCCAGAAAACTGCTGTTCAGCAATACCTACAGTGAAATATATGGGCTTCAGGTGATTTAAGTGAGGTGTGAACTTAAAGGCTTTTGCGGAACTGTGCTGAATTCTTCTAAGATAAATTTCATTCCAACTTTGATAAAACAAGTGAAAGAACTGTAAAAAGCTTGACAATTGCAAGAGAGTGACCTATAGTAGGATGATCTCTAAAGAAGGAAGGATGAGCAGCCTTACTTTTTTTCCTCTCATCTATTCTGCTTAAAGAAAACTTGGGAGATTATTTCCATGTTTTCGCTACTCATAGGAGTAGAAACTCAGATCTGGCTAAGAATCAAAAGACCTTTTCAGTAGCTGGAGAGTAGTGGCATCACATCTTTCAAATTAATTTGGAGGAAAATTATTAGTTAAAGATTCCTATTTAAAAAAAAAAAAGTAAACCACTTTCTGAATTCACTGAGAAACTTAAGGGTGGAAGAACCACAAGTCCACAGCAGAAATGTCTATTTTCAGAAAACAGCGAAAACCAAACTTTATCATTCTGCTATATTAAAGATACCTGAAAGTCCGCAACCTATTGAGAAAAATGCCCTTTTTTTGGTGTGTGTGTGCATGGGGGGTGTGTTTAGGTTTGTTTTTTTCTTTTGTTTGGTCTTTTGTTTGTTTTTGTTTTTGTTTGTTTGTTTGTTTTGGTTTTAATATTATTGTAAGTTAAATAAAATGTAAATTATCTGGTCTAATTTTTTTTTTTTTTCATTATTGGTTTAGTTGCCATCCTCTGTGGAAAAACAGATTTGGTATTAACTTTGGTGCTAGTTTTGGCTGGGAGAGTGGAAAGCAGGAAAATGGATTTACTACTTCTCATCATAAAATGAATGGTCCATTGATTAAGAATGTTAATTTCCGTGTGATTTGCATTATGTTAAAGAACTCAAAAATTACTTATTAGCTCTTGTAATATTTAATTTAGGATTATGTAAAATCGGATGTGGTTTGAAATCTGGAAATGAGTTAAAACTATAAAAAATTCTTATATGGTTATATAAGGCTACATTAATTGTGCTGGAGGCTTAAAGAATAATGTTTTTGAAAACATGCTTTGCATTTAAAATTAGCACTAGGGCAAAGTTTCTATAAAATGTTGAACTTTATTTTTTAGTCACCATGTTAAAGCATAAAAATGAAACATCATTTGTGTTTCAAGGTTTGGGTTTTTTTAAGTTAGGAAGAAGCTACTCTTTTCCCTCTTTTTTTGTTACCCTGCAACTTCATGTGACGTCACTGGGGCTTAACCCTAGCCATTTACTGAGGCCCATGCAGCTGCTTGCTTGCTCACTCCTCACTGGTGGGTTGGGGGAAAGAATTGTAAGAGTAAAAGTGAGAAAACTCATAGGTTGAGATAAAGCCAGTTTAATAAGGAATGCAAAATCCAAGCACTCAGGCAAAGAAAAACAAGGAATTTATTCACCACTTCACATAGGCAAGCAGGTCTTCAGCCATCCCCTGGAGCACAGCAGGGCTCCATCACACATAATGGTGTTCTGGGAAGACAAACACCATCACCCTGAACATTCCCCCCTTCCTTCTTCTTCCCCAAGCTTTTTATACAAAGCATGACACCATATGGTGTGGGTGATCCCTTGGGTCCTGGTGTGTCCCCTCCCAGCCTCTCGTGCATCCCAGGCCTCCTCACTGGAGGGGTGCTGTGAGGAGCAGAAAAAGCCTTAATGCTGTGCAAGCCCTGCTCGGCGATATCAAAAGAAAAATCTTTGTATTATCAGCACTGTTTCCAGCACAAATCAAAAATACAGCACCATACCAGCTACTGTGAAGAAAATTAACTGTACCCCAGCCAAAGCCAGCACAGGTGGTGATGAAACAAAACTAGTTATTTAAGCTGGAACGAGAACAGTAGCTTCTCAGAAAATGTCGCTGTTTTCAAAGGTAATATCACCCAGTTCTGCTCTACACTTTATTTAACAGCAAACCTGGAATACTTGAATATGTCTATCTAATTAAAAATATTTTAAGAGTGTGGCAATTTTTAGGTCTTAGAAGTTGTCATAACTTTGTAATTTTGAGTGATTTTATTGTAGATGAAAATATACCTCATACTTACATATGTCTCTGGTTTACTTAAAGCATTGAGAGACAAGGCAGTCATTGGTCCTAACCAGCCGGGTTCATGAGGGAAAAGTCCTTTTATGACAAGGTTGCTCACCTGGTTGACCAAGGCGAAACTTTTTTTTACATTTTAGCAAAGTTTTTGGTACTGTCTCTCACAGTATCTTTCTAGATAAGCTGTCCAGCACACAAATAGACAAGTTCATAGGACACAGAGTGAGCAAGGGGTTGTCAGGTTGGGCTCAGAGGTAAATGGGGTCACATCAGGCCGGCACTTGGTCACCAGTGGAGTCCTCAGGGCTCAGTTTTAGGGCCAGTGCTCTTTATTGTCTTCATAAATGATCTGGACACTGCAATCATGCATACGCTAAGCAAATTTGTTGATGAGTAGGAGCTGTGGGTATCCTCAAGGGCAGAGGCCTTACAGGGAGATCTGGATAGCCTGGAGAGCTGGATGGTCACCAACCATATGAAATTTAGCAAGAGGAAGTGCTGGATTCTCCACCTGGGATGGGAGCAGTCCTGGTCTTATCTCTAGTCACCAGTGACAGGACATAAAGAAATGGAACAAAGCTACATTAGGGAAGTTCAGCTTGCATGTTAGGAAAAGTTTCTTCACTGAGGGGATGGTCAGTCCCTGCAACAGGCTCCCCAGGGAAGTGGTCACAGCATCAGGCCTGTCAGAGTTCAAGAAGGTTCTGGCCAATGCTCTTAGTCATATGGTCCAGTTTTAGGCAGTCCAGTGAGGAGTAGGGAATTGGACTCGATGTTCTTTATGGGTCCCTTCCAACCGAAAATATTATGCGATTCTATGATTCATTCTTTTACTGTGTGGAAAATGACATGGCTCGCGTTTAAAATGCAGCAACCACCTGCCAAGCCGTTAACAGAATTTTAATGAATTCTTTTCCCTTCAGTTTCTCTGCACACCTTAGCTTTTTCAGTCTTTGCTTTTAAAAAATGGCTGTTTACATTCACATATGATGATGTAGATTTTTGCATTTGAAAGATAATGTTAATTTCTGCAAGGTCTGGTGTAAAAGTGCTGAAATATATTTTTTTGCTGCTCTGCAAGACTTTTTGAATGTTTCCCATTAGGGTTTCAGTTTCAGAATGGAAAAGACACATGTAGCAAGCAGTCTCTGCATTGCCATGTTGCAGCGGAATCCCATAACGTGAGGTATCTGCCTGTAATTTGAAACTTCAAGAGGGATCCAGCTGAAGCAACAAAGGTCCCACTTTTGGCATTTGTGCAGCAGCTGCCTGGGCATTGTGCCATTCATCAGAGGCAATACACATTCCCTCTCAATCCTGCTGTGATTCCCTTCCTCCCTCCTGTTTCAAATGCTTTCAGAGAGCTGAGCAATGTGAACTTTCATCAGAGGAGGTGAAAGTGGTGTTGCTCATTCTGAACATGCTGGCATTGTTTTCCCAAGTCCAAGTCCCACTGAAGGTTTATTCCTGTTTTTGTCCTCACAGTTACTCCCTTTTAGCCCTACAGTTGACTTGCTCTTTGGTGTAATTACATGAATAAAGCTAAGAGCCCTTTCTAGGCAAAGAAAATTAATGTCCTTTTATACTGAGCTGTACTGCATTACCAGTAATCCGGTTATGTTCGGTCCTTTGCAAATGAAGACCATAAAAGACAAGCAGCTTTGATCCATCTCAGTTACAATTGCCATGATATCCCATCCTTGGAGTAAATGTGGAGTTTTTTCAGCAACAGTTGGTACAGTTACTGAATGTGGAACTTAATTTTCATTGCTACATGATATAAATGATGGTTGAGGAGATTTTTATTACATCATTTTGTAAGAAGCTGTAGCTAAAAACATAAATATCATCTATCTGTCTTCTGGAAAAAAAAAAAATTTGAAATAAACCCAAAATTTAGTCATAGTGAAATAAACCTTAGAAACCTCTGCACAAGAGCAGCTGTGAAAGGGAATACCGAATGGGTGGTCTCTCCATCAGGGAAATTCTCTCTCTCTCTCTCTCTCTCTCTCTTCCTCTCTCTCACAAAAGCCTTGCTGATGAGGGAAGGTTGATGAGCATTTAGATGAGGTCCCAAGGGAGAAACCAACTTTCCATTTTAATATATATTGTGGTAAGATTGTTGTGTTTAAAATTTGCTTCAACTGTTTCCCATATGATCTTGTTGGCCATGTACTGAAGTGAGAAACTGCTGTGATAAAATAGATGTGGAAGTAATGCTGATTATGAGTAATGATAAATCTTGGTTGCTGAAAGAGCTTCTTTGAGTCACCCCTGCCCAAAAGGAGATTCCACACACAGAGCCTTGAAGATAGTTGTCTGAATTGCTCTTAATCCCTTTAAGTTGTATAGCGTTGCAGCTTGCCTTTTGACCATCCCCTTAAGCCCACCCTTCCAGTGATAAGGGAAAAAATTCCAAGAGGACAGATGACATGTATGTAATGATCTATAATAGTTTCTCCATATCCATATCACTGGTTTGCACCCAGCCCAGGTGGTAAATTCTGAAAGCTGTTGCCAACTGATAGCTTTCTAGTGGGCTGTGAGAAATGAGCTCCCATCCAGGACTTTGTGAGTAGAGACTTCCGGAGGAGAAATGCAGTTTCACTGCTTAGTACCTATTTGCAGCATCAGCAGAGGTGCTGATGCAGAAAGAGACCCTGGGGAGTGAATTCCTTTGGACTTCTGTGGTCCAAAAAAAACTCCGTGTCTTTCAGAAGAGACTGTAATGGAGAGCTATATTACAAACAGACTTCATACAAATACAACAATTTTTTTTGCATATAACAAGGTGTTGAAAGCAAATGTAGTAAAACCAGTAATAGGAATAAATTATACTGGGTTTACATATGAAGTAGGAAACAAAGGATAGTACTGAGGCTGCTGAAGTTAAGCACTGACAAGAAGTTAAAAGCAAAGGGAGCTTGTGGTGGCTGCTGTGACAGTCTTGGCACAGATTCCCTGAGAAAGGTGAGGAGCTTCCAGAATTGGAGGCTTTTAGGAATGTGTATTTTCTAAGCTACTTAGATGGAGAACACAGCCCTGGATAGTGAGTAGGTATTTCTGCAATTATTTTGAGGTCTGGCAGACATGAAATATTTCCCACAGAACTGTGAGAGGTAGTGGTTTTTTTCCTCTCTGCTGGTCTCTTGGGAAGCAGTTACAGGCCATCTCTACTGTTTCCCAGCTGTGAGTGTGGCATGAAGCATCTGGCAGAGCTGGAACTGGGACACAGCTTCCTGCTGAGCAGATGTCTGTATCTGTTGATACTGCTTTTGGAGAGATGAGTGTACTAAATGAGTGGTTGAGCCTTACTTGGCTCTGAGTCTGATTCTGTGAAAGTTAGGGGAACAATGGGATTAAGGTATGTGACTGTTGGTCAATTGCCTTATGTGGATTAAGTGTGAGGCCACTTTATGAGTTCCCTGAGATGCCACCTCAGTGTCTTCAAGGGCAGTGTGCTGCACCAAGCAGCCAAGGAGCACCTGTTCTACCTTTACTCATTGTTTGGTTGTAATTACTGTGTGCTGCTTAAACTCCATTCTGAAGACTGCAATGACCTTATTGTGATGATATTGGAGTGCTTTGTAACATTTTAGGACTTAATTTTTCATCACATTTGTTTGAGGGAAAGTGGAGAGTTGCCATTTCTCCATTATAATGCATGGGAGTTGAACACAACAAGGTTCACAAAGCTTTTCTTTTCTGGCTGCCCTGTATTTTTTCAGGACCCTTTGTGTTTAATAACAGTCTGTGTTCATGGTGCAGGTCCCACTGCAATTGTAAATGCTTGGCCATTCTGCCTGCAGAGCAACCGTGGTCTGAAGAAAAACAACTAAGGAACAAGGAATGTGATTAGTAGGAACATGACTATGTGAGGAATTTTGCTATGCGTTGCAAAAAACTCTGTAGTAAATAAAACGATCATGTTGAATTTCAAGGACAGAACTTGACTGGCTTGACATTCAGAGCTTTGTTCCTGGCCTTCTCCTTTGCAGGTCCTGTATCCTCAAGTGTTACATTATTGTGTTGTACATGATAGCTGGTTGTGCTCACAGAATGTGAAACCCACTTTTATTTTCATAGAGAAAATAAACCTGTGATCACAAGAATGGACCTGCAGAGGACTGGCAGTGGTTGTTCCAAGTGTCCAGTGGGTGAATTTTCAATCATAATGTCCTTCTAATGTGGAATACAGCATATTACTTCCCAGGTTTTAAAAAAGCAAACATTAATCCCCCCCCAGCTATTCCATATATGTTGTGCATCTATCAGGGATTGCAGACAGGCAGTTCTAGATTCACAGCACTTACCTCTGCCCCTTTTGCTGATGGTATCTATTCCAACAGTGTTTGCCAAATGGTTGTGTTCTGTGCCGATTGCTTTTCCTTTGGGCTTTGCAGCTCTTAGCTGTGCACTGGGATATTTGAAAAGGCAGCTGCACTCTGGTGAGGAGTGAGTTTTTTCTTGAAGGAAGTTCCCTTTCCCTCAAAGATAAGTTTGACTCTACGATCAAGTTTCAGTGGTGACTCGTGTATCTGTGGTTTTATTTTAGTCGCCTTCTTCTCCTCTGGCCTTTTCATGTCTCTGTGCTCCACAGATTTTGTGTTCTTGTGTTCTTGTTTGTTGCTGATCTGTGCCATTGGTATTTCTGAGGACTTTCAGTGTAAGCAGCTGGCTTTTCCACCCCATTCTGGTGAGCTTTAGAACGCCTCTTGCACAGTATTTAAGAAACCACCATCTTATGTGGAAAGTAGACATGCAAGAACATGTCCCTTGTATTTTTGAAGACAAAGAAGCATGTTATAAATATATTTGCAAATAAATGTATTGCTATTTTTATCACAGAAAATATGGCCTGCTCTTGGGATTGATTATTGTAATTATGAAATTATTGTCTTTTCTTCACTTGTCAGCTTTTCTCATTAAATCTGACCACAGATACCTTTTTTACCCCTCTGGGGAACATTTTACCTGAAATGTCATTGTACGTGAAGATCAAATGGTGCTGTTTTGAATGCTCCTTCCTTATTCAAGAGGTTGATTCATTTAAGTTCCTAACAGTGTTATGTGTTCCTCTCTACTTTCTTTTAGAATCTGAGACCAATTTGTTGAGTACTTCTGCTGTCTCAGAGTAATTTCATGATAGTTACTTGCTCCTTTTTTAGAGGAAACAATCCCTAATTTTGAATTATTTCCTTAAATACTTCCCATTTTTCATGGTGGTGTTCACCTGGATTTGTGTTCTAGCACACACATGAGCAAGAATATACAGAAAAAAAGTGACCATTATTCATTAATGATCTCATATCCTGATGTGATCAGAGCTGAGCATATAAAGAAAGTGAAAATTATTCATTAATGATCCAACACCCTGCTGTGATCAGATTTGAGCTCTATAGGCTTCAGATGGGAAAGATTGTGTGAGCTGATGAGAACAACAGGTCCTTACTGCAGGGGCAGCATGACTCCCATTTTCTACAAATGGAAAGCTACAATTCCCTTGTCAGTAGGGTGTGGGAGCTGGGATGAAGATGTATCAGTGTTCTTATAATGTATGTATAGCCTGAATGTTCATAACTCATTCAGAATATGACCTTCAAAGCAGTTATGCACTGAGTATGCCAGGTTTGTTTTTCTTCATTTTAACTTTGGGGCAGGGCTACATGTAGGAATAGATTTTGTATAATGTGTTAGTTCTCACGTAATCACCTCAAAATCCATAATTCCTGTCTATTGAGATACTAAGTTTTCTATGTGAAATTGCTGTATAAGGCTTTTGGGCTCTGAGCTCTCTTAAGAATCTGAGGTCGAAAGAGGATCTTTAATGCTACCTCCCCTATCTTGAAGAATAATGGACACTCTCCACTGTAGCTATTTTTTTTTTTTAAATTAATTTTCTCTGTGAATTTTATTCTGGTATTTTATGTGCTGTGTCTTTCAGTCTAAGGCTGTGAGATGCTTTCCAGACTGCCTTATAAAATTTCAGGATCTGCCTTAGTGTTTCCTTTCCTCTTTTAGACTAAAGTGCTTGTTCATTCTCTCCCCACCCTCCCTGCCCCCACTGCCCTGATTTCCCACTGCTATCTCAGGATGCAGTGCTACTGGTGCTTTGATATGCTTGGGCTTACACTTTCTATTTGAGCTGAGCTCCCTGTCATGGGATAGTTACAGGCCACATTCCTGTGCTGGAAATAGATACTTTTTGCATAACCTGCTTCCTTATAGCCTTTAGCATCTAAAGCCTCTGGTAAAGCACTGTCTCCACTACCATAGATGGAACAGCATGGGAATCATCAGAAGATGAGAAAGGTGACAGGGAGAATGTAAAAGCTTGCTAGGTTCCTAAGAGGTGGAAGTTCAGGGCGTCTGTTTGTTGTGAGATATCTTCACTGTACTGTTACTTTTATTTATATTAAATAACAGAGCCCATCTTTTTCTTATTAGATATAGACATAGGAAAATACCCAAATACCTTATGAGGCATAGAATGACTTGATGCACAAGCACTTGTAGTCTCTTCATTCTCCTCTGTGCCCTTAATAGGAAATTATTCAGCATGTTCTGCTTTTGATTTTGCCAAAAGATGTCTTCTCAAGACCCAAGGAGGAAAACTGAAATATTGCTCAGAATGTGTTCTGATGATCATCAGCTGCCTGTTTAACGGTTGTTTTGTTTCTCATTAAAAGAACACAAAACCAAAAACCAAACAAATAAAAAACACCCCAACACCTCTCCCCCTCCCCCCCCTCCCAAATATCCTTGATAAAAGGTTACTCTTCATTTCAGGGTACTATAATTTTAAGCAAGCACTGTCTTGTAAACACCAATTTCTGTATTTCTGAATTAACTTTTGCCTGTGGTTCTGTCAACAACTACAACTGACTTTGGGAAAGTCACTTTTCTCATATCGGTATCTCTTTCCAATCTTTAAAATAGCACTCCTTTGTCTCCTAGGATTCCAGCTCTTTGCTGTAGAGACAGCTTCAAGTGACAGTGCCCAGTTGTTGGTGGAGGCATTCCTTGAATCATGACAAACCTAAATTCAGCTTCCTGCTCCTGCCAAAGTTTCCTGTGTGAGCTTTGGAAATTTACGTGACATCTCTTTGCTGTCCATGAAATGGGATAATAGGCAATGCCCTGCTATACAAAAATATCCAGGAGGTGCACCTTCAAGGATCAAATTTCAAGAATTTAGGTTGTGGTTACACAGATTTTTAAACTGACCTTTAACTGGGATTGCTGTGATCCACTCCTGCCCTCCTTTTCCCCTGAGTATGCTTTCCTCTGTGTGCTAGTACTTTCTGGAGCTGCCCTGGCCAGATTGATGGTGCTTTTTTTTCATAGGGATCGTTTGCGGTCAGCTCAGCTTCTTGAAGTGTCGCACTGAATAGATACAAATGCTAGCAGCTGGGAAGGGTGGGGTGCTGCAGGGGAAGTGAGGAGACCAGGGGAACTCAGAAGTTTGGATTTGCAATGGCTTTAAGTTGCCAAAACCCTGCAACCTGGAAAGAGACTGCAGTGTCTCCGTGTGAAATAATGATCTTGAATAAATAGCTACCAGGACAGAAACACCTTGTTCTCCACAGCCTTCATGTGTGGGTCCTCCTTGTTGAAAGTTGGTACTGAGTAATATCTTAAAAGTAAGATTCTTAGAATTTTCTCCAGCCCACCCTGAGTATGTTGATAAATACTCACCCTTCACCCATGATGTGTATTTCAGTGTTTCTTGTTGAGTGTACCTCCCTGTGCTGAGGCTCCTCCGGTTACTCTCCTATGCAATTCACAGTATTTATCCCTGTTCTTCAAAGTAGTTCTTCTTCCTTTGCCTTAGTAATTTTCTGTAGCACAGCAAACCTATCCCTCTTTCATGTTGTTCTTAATATGTAGGATGTTACTTTTCTTCTCCCTTTCTTTTCTAAGGTAGCGCAACAGGGTAGGTTCAGATTAGACATCAGGAAGAAACTCTTTATTATGTGGGTGGTGAGGCATGGACCAGAGAAGCTGTGGTGCTCTGTTCCTGGAAGTGTTCAAGGCCAGGTTGGATGGGGCTTTGAGAAACCTGGTCTAGTGTAAGGTGCCCCTGCCTGTGGCAGGAGGGTTGGAGCTAGATGATCTTTAAGGTCCCTTCCAACCCAAACCACTCTGTGGTTCTATGAAGTGCAATCACCATCCTCACAAAAAAACCCCAAAACTCCAGAGGCAGGGAGGAATTAAAATTCTTGATTTGACTTGGCCTTTGAGACTTTGTAGCAAGTCCTTCTAAAGGTATGGGAAAGCAGTGCTTCACTGGAGAGTACATAGTTCCAAAGGACATTTCATATGGAACAAAGCACTGGAAAAAGTAACTTTGGGGTTGTAGATTTATTTCTTTAATGTCCCTGCTGGCAGCAGACAGAAAAATACTTTAATTCATATCTAATATCATTCATATATACTGTAATATATGTGTGTGTGTGTATACAAACACACCGTAACTTCAGTGGAGGCAGGAATATGAATTTTTAAGAGCAGGTTCTAAATTTTAAAGTTTGTGTTTAACAAAGGACTTAGATTGTTTTTACCAATTTGCAGCATGCTTATGGTAACCCTGCCCCTGTTTCCCTTGATTGATTCTGTGGGAGAAATAAGTGCAATGGTTAAGCACAATCACTGTTGAATTAATTCATGTCAAATTTCAAAGGATACTGCTGGGTTATAGGATAAAAGGGTCATAACCATAAAGGAGCAGAAGGTGACAGAACCCAACTAACCTAAAGTTTTGCAAAGGGAACATCCTGATCTGACTTCACCCCAGATTGCCACAGGAGAGGGATCAGCTTATGGTCTGGGTGTAAAACCTGACAAGTCAACATGAGAGGCTGGTCAGTACATTTGCAATCCATGCCTGAAATTTCACAGGAACAAATGCCGGATTCTTCACCTGTGACAGAGTAGCACCAGGCACAAGTATAAACTGGGAGAGGAGTGGCTGGATAGTGCCCTGCAGAGAGGGCCCTGGGGGTGCAGGTGGGCAGCAGCTCAGGGTGAGCCAGCAGTGTGTGCCTGGGCAGCCCAGAGGGCAAAGCACGTCCTGGGGAGCACCAAACACGGCATCACCAGCTGGTCAGATGAGGGATCATCCATCCCACTGTGCTCAGTGCTGGTGTGGGCTCACATGGAGTGCTGGGTGCAGTGCTGGGCCCCACCTTTTCAGAGGGGTGTGAAGGTCCTGGAATACATTTTGAGGAGGGCAACAAAGCTGGTGGAAGGGCTGGAAGGTGTGTGTCCTGTGAGGAGCAGCTGAGGACTCTGGTTTGTTTGTTACTGGCTGGATGTGGGGATGCAAACCTGCAGCAGCCTTGCCTCCATGGGGCTATCAGATTTGGCAGCTCTTAGCAGGCTCTAGTTACCCTTTCTAACTGGATAGCTGGAAATCTGACATTTAAATATTGTTGATGGGAGTGGAGGTGAAAAGGAGGTTATTTTGCTGTGTATGGGTTTTTTTAATGTTTGTTTGTGTTGGACATTTGACAACAAAGTAGTTCTCAAGTAATTCGGTATCTTTTATACAAATGAGTCATGACACAATATTCTTAGAGGATTGCCTGTGCTAGCAACTGGGACTAGGCTTGCACTTATGTGTCTTAGTCTCTGTACCTCCTTCTGGCACTTCCAATTGGCCTTTCTCCATCTCTGGCATCTTGCTGTTGAAATAACAGCTTTGGTCTGTCCCCACTAAACTTTTCCAGGACACAGGATGCCTGGACTCTAGGGCATCCTAATAAAATGGCTTGGCTAATCTAATTATGAAGGCAGGCTGCAGAGAAGTACACAGCTGGTTCTGCTGACAATGCAGAATGCTGTTACAAGTGCTGAAAAGTGATAAAAGTGTATTTATTTTAAAATAACTTTGAGTGGATTTTGTGTCATCCACTTACTTTGTGGCTCATCTGGTGATCCTGAACTGTGAAGCTGCAATGTAAAACTACTAGATATCACTTTGTATACTTTTTGGTCTCAAAGAGCTCCCCTCTCAGTTGTCAGATCCTGTGTTTCTGTTTCTCCTGGAGCCAGAACCAGCATTCTGTCTGGCTCCCTAAGACACTGCTCCACACAGCTGGCCTCTTGCAAGAGAGGGAACTTCTTTAACTTGTAATTTGTGTAGCATATATACCTTGTCTCATAATAGCCCTCGGATGTTTGCACAGAGACAGTTTTTAAGCCATTCTATTTTCTTACTGTTTGTTTTTTCAGCTTTTCTGTTAAGCCATTAGATGAATGCAATAAATATCCTGAGAGTAAAATTGAGTCTGTGTTACTCCTAAACTATAACAGAACTATTCTGTGTTCATCAGACCATTGCTGTTAAAGCAGAATGGAAAACAGTATCTGATGTATACATCTTAACACAGATCCATGGACTGAAATTGAAACCCAAAAAGTTTGTGGAGTGCATATGTTCCTGGCCAGGACTGCCCCTTTATTTTCTCTTGGCACTGGAGCTGTTGGTCTGTGCCATGTCCCAGGAGAGCATTAACCTTGTTTTTTCTTCATTTGTGACAGAGTGTATGTGTTTAAAAAACAAACTATCTTCACTCATTTATCTTCTACACCTTCCATGTTCCCTGTGATATGTTTGGTATTGAGAAATCTCTTTCCCAATCTAATATGAACAGCACCACAGAAAGTGTTTATAAGTGCAGCCAAGGTAAAGCTTTATCCTGCTGGGCTTTAAGCATACATATGAGAATGTCTTCATTTTTGTGTGTATTTACCATTTCCTGGCTTACTAAAATACAAGTCTTCTGAACTGACTGAATTGCTACAGCTGTGTGCTGCTGTCTGCTCTGCCCTTTTCTCCCTCTTGTACTGCTTTCCTTCAGGCATAACAACAGTGTTTGCACCTTACACCATTGCTTTTTGTTCTGTTGTACGTGTTTGCACTTCTAGGAAATTCGAGGTCTGAATTCCCATCTATCCTCTCTTATCTGGCCTGTTTCTTGCAGATCTTCTGCGTCACTCTGCATGTTAACTTTTTCCATTTTCAAGAGTTGCATATCAGCTTTTCCTCATTGGATGTTGATGAACCTGTCTGCAAGTCCCTTGTCTTTGCTTCTCTGACACTTGGGTACAAACAGGAGACTTTGGTCAAATGCCTTCTCCTCCATGTCTTAGCCACTTCAATAAGTTGCTTTTCACTCTACTCAGTTGTTGCTCAACTGATGGTGGAAAACTGGTTAAAAACATGTAGAGGCTTGCAGAGATCAAGTGCAAATTTTATAATTTGGTTTATTAAACACTAGCTTCACTGAATGCATTAGTTCAAAAACTGATTTTTTTAGTGTGATCAAAAATCCCTTGCATAGAGTGCAAGGATTGTTGATATTAAAATTCACGACTATGAGAAAACCTGTAAATTTGAGATTGAGCAACTGCAGTCAGATGCCTTATAATACCACAGGGAAAGGAATTATCTGATTCCTGTTGCTCAGGCCACATTGGGAATGCTGTACCCAGTGCTGGCCCTCCCAGTACCAGGGAGATGCTGCAAAGCAGATCCAGACAAGGGCTACAGGGAGACTCTTACGGGTCTAGAGCACATACTGTTTGCAAGGCATAGGTAGCTGGACTCATTTAGTCTGAAGAACAGGCTGATTTACATAGTCTTGCTTTACTTAGAGAGGGTTGTAGGGAAGACAGGTTCTTCTCAGAGGTGCACAGGAAGGACATGAGGTAATGGTCACAGTTGGTGCCTAAGACCCAAATGGAGGTGAGGAAAATTTTTTTTCCTGGGAGTACTGCTGTGGGAAGAGGTTACTCTAAGAAGCTGTGGAATCAGAAGCTTTGGAAGTTTTCCAAATTCAGCTGGACAAGCTCTTAAGTAATATGATACAGCTTTGAAGTTTGCTCTGCTTTGACCATGGGGTTGGACTAGGTGATCTCTAGAGGTCCCTTGTACCCTGCATTATTCTGCAAGTCCAAACAGTACCACTGAGTGTTTTCTTGTAGAAGAAGGCTGACTGTTTAATTTCTTTTAATATTAAATGAAGGGAGTATGTGAAAAAAGGTCAGTTTTTATTTTCCTTCGCTCTGAATTTAAATAATTTGTGTTCAGTGAGCCTTCTTGCGGTGCCACTATTGTATGATTATTGTTTTTGTGAGATGGTAGCTAAAATGAAGTGTCAGTGTGAATGAAGGCTGGCAACTATATTGTTGACCTTCAAAAGAAAGGCAAGGTTTTTCTTAGCAATTACTGTCCTGAAAGTATAACCACTGGTAAAATAATGGACCTGTTATTAAAAGACGATGCATACTTAGAGTCTGCAAGGTGACAGAATTCTAAGCAATAACAGCATGAGTTCATAAAGAATAAATCCTGACAGACAATGTAATTACTTTTTTTTTGATAGAATTGTGAAATTAATGATTTTAGGGAATCAAGAGGGAAGTAGGTATATGTTTACTTTCTAACGTGAAGATTAATTGAAATTCACTTGGGTAGGAAGAGAAAGTTGGGTGAAAGATAGTAAACAGGAGCTGATTATTAGCAGCAGTGTAATGGTTATGTAGGTTGGGAGTTAGACTGGTGTTGTGTAACATTTCTGTTAATGATATGACAGAGGGAGAGAGAAAATACTCTTAATGAGCTTTGAAAACAAACTGGGAATTATGAGCCTCAGAGCAGAAAAATAAGGGGGCGAAGGGTTTAGATACATAAAGAGAAAATATAATGAGATTAAACTTGGAGAACTGTTAAATCGGGAGCAATGTATGCTATCAGGAGCATATATCCTAAACAGAAGTGGGGAGAGAGGTATTCAAAAGAGACACCAATCTGTGGTGCTGAAAACGGCAGCTAAGATCCTAAAACCCATTTTGAGCAGGTGACTCGCTCTTTCTCCTGCCACTGGTCAGGGCCACTTTAAACCCTTTGCCCAGGCCACTGTTTGCAGAAATTCACTTTCCGCTACTGTTGTGATGATCTGCTACTGTTTTGACATGTGCTTGAGGCAACTCCATGCACTGTTAGAGGTGGAGGTGTGACTGCCCAGCTCCAGTTCTGTCTGTTACTGTTTAAAATTCTGCCAAAAGCAGAATGAATGAGTTCTGATTTTCTTTTGGACTTGGATAGTTGAGCTCACTACAGCTCTTCCCTCCTTCCCCACCTTCCACCCTGCCCAGACTCCAGGATCCAGTATGTCCCTCTGGTAGGGCTGTGCAGGGTAAAAGCACAGTGCACAGAATGTCATGTGCGTGCCCATTCTTCATGCAGGCTCCAGGTCAGCCTCGCACACTGTCCTGCTTTGCTGCTATTGATACTCCAAACACATGCTGCTGTGTCTTGGGTTGGGTTTCCAGGACTTACACAGGATTGTGCCTGCTCCCTTCCCTCAGGTTTCACTGAAGACAATCTGGAGGCATAAACCTTATTTTTTTAGAAATCCAGAGTGAAAATAAGTTGTGTGATTTTGGGGAAGGAAGAGTGGCCAGGATCTCTTACTGTTGCCATGTTGCAACTTCGTTTATAGCAAAGGGGGAGAATTTTTAAGTGTGGAGGCACAGAGGCCACGAGGATAAACTAGGATTGACCACTGAATGACGTAGGTTTATCACTGGCTGTATTTCTTTTGGAGCTTAAAAAGGAAGTTCAGCTAATTTTCTGTGTGTTCATCTCCTTGTTTGACTCTTTTAACAGCTTTTTGTGTGCACTTATCTGTACTGAGATGCTGAAACGAGACTTTTAAAAATCTCAAGGAGATCTGATCCCATTAGGGACAGAAGAATTGCATATTACTTCTTAAGTCTATATGAACTATACCTTGGGGTTTTATTTTGGACTGTAGCAAGATTTTACCTCTGAGATACAGCAGGCAATGCTACTTTAACATAGAATATGGTCACTTGCTATGGGAAGAAACTCTGTTGTCAACCTGCATGGCTACTTGGATTAGCCTCAAAAAGATGTCAGGGTATGAAAATCCATTAGATTCTGTAAGAATGAAAGGAGTGTACAACACTTTGAAGGTATGTGTGTAGGATTCTTTAACTTCAACATCAAAATTAATTGTGTTTTATAGACACATGAGTACTGGAAGTTGGGAAGGTAAAAATATTTCAGTTCTTTCAGCAATTCCATCAAAATAGCTCTTCAACATCATTAGCACCCAAGGATCAAACCCTTGTTTTTTTTCCTTTCTTCACATTTTATTCTCCTTGTGATATATAGTAAAGAGAGGAAAACATTGCAGAGGAGATGTTTCCATATGCTAATGCTTGCCATTAGAACAGCTCATTACAAAGAGGTTAGAGACAGTGTGACTATTAATCCTTCAAAATCCCAAGGAAAATAATGCACCATGTACATCTGATGCAGAACAAAACATCTAGGTGGGCTCAGCCCCATGGCAAGACTGTCTGTAACTGTTAAAGGCTCTAACAGTAAAGCAGTTACTTGGGGATGTGGCCAGATGTAGCATCATTTTGGCTTTTTCCTTTGAAAGACTAGTCTTTTACTCAATATTTTGATGAAAAGCTTTCGTAATCAGACCCATGTACATTATTCAAATGCACAATCTACTATCTCCATTAGTGCTTAAAGAATCAACAGCTGCTAAAGTCAGACTCCAGTCCAGAAAGTTTTATTCACTCTTATTACAGTAGCATCTGAGATGCACTAAACTAAGGTGTCTGAGTGAGCAAAATGATTTTCCTCCCTTATTCTTCTCCCATCCCTTCTTCTCCCTCCCCTCATCTCCACTGATCATTTTTGTGCAAAGTTACACGGACTCTCCTTTCTCTTCAGTGGGGCTATAAGAAGAAAACAGTATGATAGGAAAGATTTGGAGAGAGACTTGCAACACAAGATGTATCTGAAGCAACTTTCTAGACTGACATTTTATGTGGATCATGACCAGTTAAGGAGATGGATGTATCTAAAACTGTATCAGCTTGTCAGATTTCAGTCCTTAAATAGCTTTCCACATCATGACATAGGGGCAACACCAAAAGAAACTCCAGCATCTCTGTACTCAAGGATCAAGCTTTCTTCTCCTATATAAATACCTTAAATTTGGGATCTTTCAGAAATTTACTCTTGAGGAGATTAAACCAGCCTTTCTTCTGCTCAGCTGGTACATCTCTAAGGGCAGATGGATTGCCTTTAAATAATTACTAATCCCTGTTTTTCTGCAATTGAACTACATTCCTTTCCTTGAGGAAGGTCCTTTACTCTGACAAATACACTCCTGTATGGAATTCACACTCTGGTAGGAAGAAAAAAGCAGAACATGGTGATGGGAAAGACTGGAATTTGTTGTGTCATTTCTTTTGTTAAAGAAAAAATTTCTTCTGTTAAAAGAAGACAGTAGTTAACAGATTGGAAAGGATAACTACCAAATTAAGTCACACAGATCAGACAGGCTTTATGATCTGCAGATACTCGATAGGATGGGGATGCTTCTAATTTGTAAAATCTAGCTACAATAAGTAACACATCTTTTTTTCTCCTCCTCAGTAGTGTGATAGCAATTTAATTTTGCCAGTTTTTCAGTGCATACCATTGTACTAGTTGTAATCACAACTAACTACTCCAAGGAGTTCAGTGTCTGTCTTTTACAGCCTGCAGAGGCATTATACTGAGATAGGGAATTGCACAACCCATCTTTGGGGTCAGTGGTTGACTCAAGTTTTGGATATTAGAACAAAATGTTAGAATCACAGCAAAGTCTAGGTTGGAAAGAGATGATGGAGAGCCTGTGGTCCATCCTTCTATTGAAAGCAGGGCCCCAGTTCAGGGTATTCAGGCCCCTGTCAAGCTGAGTCTTAAATATTTCCAGTAAGGGAGAGTCTACCATCTTTCTAAGCAGGCTATTCCAATGTTTAATTGTTCTCCCTCATTTTTTTTTTTTTTTCATTTATATCCAGGTCAACTTTTCCCCTGAGCAACTTATTTCTATTACTTGTCCTGCCGACATGCATACTTGTGAACAAAGTACCATCATCTTCTGTAACTGCTTTTTAGTTATTGAAAGACATTTTTTGGCCTTCTGGAAAGTGAGTCTTACAAGTTAGGCAGCACATCTGTCCTGAACTTAGTATCTGCCTAAAGCCCTAACATTAACATTTTATGAGGTGAAAGTTTTATTTCAAAACAGTGTATAGCATCTCTTGAGGGTATCTTAATTTGGAATTCTGTGCCTAAGCACGTAATTCTTCTCTTCTATAACAGAAGTCAATGCTTTAAGTTTTCCCAGTATTGAGAAATGTGTCAGTAACATGTATCTGGCTTTTCATTTTGAAAGGTCCCTGGTTGCTTTAAAAATGTGATTTACAGATTATACATAAGCGCTACTGGTGACCAGCCTGTGAAATCTGAGAGGGAATCAGGTTGACAGAACTTCATAGCAGTGTACCATGTCAGGCCTTCAGTAGTCTAAGAGTTTGGTTTTGGTTTCTTTTTTTCACTGCTTGAGAATGCAGAACACTGTGTAGAAATCTGTTTTGGATTATTTGGCTTTTAAGCATTTGCTCTTTATATTAAAATAAAAATAACTGGATCTTAAATATGAAGGATGTTTAAAATGCATGAAGATAGTTCTGTGCTAGACATTTTGTAGGCCCTGGTGCCTGGGAACAATCTGTTAGGGAACAATTCATAGGGAAGAATTCATTATTTCCTCCTCCCTGTTCCCTGCCTACGGCTTAGTATTGATGTAGTCTTTTAGACTCAGTTAGATATCATCAATATGTGATAGAGACTATATAAACACAGCAGATATATTAGGTAGGGACAAAAGTGAGACATCCTTATAAATGGAGCTAAAAGTGCTGCAGAACAGCAGTAGGCACTCTTTGGGAGGCACTGAACTGGAATAAGGTTTCTTTGAAATAATCAAGCCTTTTTTTTTTTTTTTTTTTTTCCCTCCCCAGCATAATACATAAGCCTGTCATCTAATTACAGGACAGGTGCAAAGCATCATTCTGTTTGGAAAAAATATTCCATACAAAAAGAGAAACTGCACTGTGCAATTCATCAACTCTGTTCCCTTTGTATGTTCAGAGATCCATAACTCCTGATCCTGTCGATTAAGCTTTCATTGCTTTTGTTTCATTTAAACCTAGAGTTCCAGTGGTACCCCTGTCAGGGAGTGAGAAGAGTTTTTTTCTTTTATTTTATTTTCAGTCCCAGGCCCAATTACTTACCATATTACAGTAAAAGTTTCTGAACCTTTGTTTATTGTGTATGGGGCAGAAAGCATTCCAATTGATTTAAAATCAAAACCCACAAGGAACTGAGCAGACTTAATTTAGCAGTTCTTGGTGTGCAAGAAACATGGGATTTCAGAGTGCAGTTCATGCAGTCAGGTTTTGGTTGGAATTGTGTACATTTGAGTACTGCATTTTTTCAAGAAAAGACAACCAGACAGAATCTTTTCATGATTGTATCTGCCAAATTATCTTGCTTCTGTTTGTAGTAGAAGGGATTAACCCCTTTACTTATAAACGCTTATTATGACATTTTTCCATGCTATTGAAATGGAAACACTAAGTACTATACAGGGGATTCCTGTATTAAGACCATCGTCACAGGAGGAGGTGGGGGAAAAGAAGACTGAGACGTGGTCAATTTAGAAATGTTGAGTTTCAGATATGGGGAAAGTTGATGAGTTTATGAAAGTCGTCTGAAAAGTGTCTGGGTGGCTTGAGGGAATTTTCTGTGACTTTTGGGGAGATGTTTGGCAGGAAAGGGACAAGTCCAACATGAGAAATGAGTATATGAGAAAATAACACAGAACAAGAATGTGTTGCCTGGACAAAATCCAGGGAACAAAGTATCTTTTTTGTTAAGGGCATTGATGTCCAAACCAGCATAGATCTTTTATAGGCACTAGAATTATAGAGTTAAAACAACAACAAAACAAAACATTACCAATGGATTATACTATTGTATATTTACTATTAGCTTGTTATTTTGAATGGGAGAAATCTGTAATGCCTTCTCAGCAAATTAGTTTAGGTTTAAAATTGGTCTAGACTTGGACATTTAGGAAAAAAGAGAAAATGATCATATACATATTGTTGCTATGGACATAAAATTGAACTCCTACAAGGCATATTTGGACCAGAACTAGCATAGGCTACTCTTATGTGATACTGCATTTTGTAAGCCTTTAGTTTAATTCATGTTGTTTAAAAACCCTGTCTGGATACACACCATTGACTAAGCATTTATGGCCGTGTATTTGATAGATTCCTCTGAACCAGTCTGCAGAGCGTAGCGTGAAACATCATGTTGGTTGCTTCTGAAATAAAATGCCAGCATCCCAATTAATTTGTAAATGGAAAATATCTGCCTGTGATGAATTAACAAAGTGCTGCTTCTAAAGGCCAATTGATATTTCATACTATAGCTACTGCATACTTGTGACATACCTAAGTAGATCAGAGCAAATTGAATGACACAAATAGTTCTCCCCTCCAAAAGACTTTTTTTCTTTTTGTCTTTCAGATGCCTCTATGAGGAATTTTTACAAGGTTCTTAGTTTCTGACTGCTGATCAAGGGTATCTATCTTGGTTTTCTCATCTCTGAAAGACACTGATGGTACAATTAAACTTTTTCAAAACTGAAGTGAATGTGGGCTTGGCTTTTGGGAAAGAGTCAAACATGCCTGCATCCATTCTTTACATCTCATATTAGACTCTGAATGCCTGGTATTGCAGCTAGCACACAACATTCTCCAAATGTAAATGAGTCCTCTATAATGCCAATGAGGTTATGGAAATTATGTTTTACCATTATACTTCTGCCTTTACAAAAGCTCATCAATTAATATACTGTAAAAAGTTAAGTAAGTTAAGTAAAACTACTGTAAGTCAGAGAATTGAACTGCTCCATGGTTTCTTATGGCTTGACAGGCAGGGTCACATCAAACTGTACTCTGATTTTTCCCCTTTCTTCCTTTGTCATTTTAAATCTCTCACACCCTTGTAATAAGAGCTGACACCAATCACAAAGCTCATGAATAGCAGCACTGTTACATAAACCTGCTGGATTATAGTAAGAGGTTTACCTTGTTTTCATTATTACACCCTTTCTTGTTTCTCATGCAGAATAGATGAGAACCATTTAGCCTCGTTCTTGTGAGATGAGTAAGGTGGCTAAAATATCTGCCTCCTCTTGGGATTTAAATCTGACTCTCTTGGCAAAGCAAAAAGCATTAATTGCATGACTGTTACGTTACAGGCACATCCTATTTTAAATGTTAAAGTTTACCACATTCCACTGTTCACCACACAACATGGAGGAAGCTTTTTTGTGAAGATAGAGAAGCCTTATTGCAAGGGCCAGATGCATATGCTCAGATAGGATTGTTTTTATAAATCCAAAGAGCTTCAAGACAGGAAGGAGTCTGTGGACTTTGCTCTGGGTAGATGTTGTAGAAGCGTGTTGGAAGCCATAGAAATGAGTCCAGCCCCAATGAGCAAGAAGGAAAGTGGCTGTCCTGTAGTGGTTTACTCAGCACTTGGGTGCTGTTAATGGCAGTTAAGGTATGTTCCATTTACCTTGAATTACTCAAAAGGTGTTTCTCATGGACTCAGGAATGTCTGCCTTCAAAGACAAACTGAGGTATGTGCAGGGAATTGTTAGGCAATTGTCACAACTGATAGACCTCAGGAAGGACCAGGAGTAGGCTGTAGAGACTAGTTCCCACCCTTGTTTCCAGACATTTCTGCTCATGGGTCATTTTGGGGGCCCAGCAGAGGGGAACCTCATACTATGACTTGAACTCAGACCTCTCTGCTGACAGCTTTCATCTGTGAGGCTACTGACTTTGGGCAGGTATTTGATCCATTTGACTCCCTTATGAAAGCTGCATCTCTGGCCTGAAGGTGGGAGCTGGTATCAGGTTTTGTTTGGAAATGCTGCTGCTAAACTGCTTTTTGATAATTCACACACATCTGAGGGATGTCTCTTCAGTAAGGCCTTTGGTCTGCCAGTTTCAGTAAGTCTTAAATTGTAGGCTGGGGCTGGTGATGAGTTAGTGGGGAAGGAGCCTAAAATAATGGTACAAGTTTGCTGTTTGAAGACATCTGGGTCTCTGCCAGCCCTAACACAGTGGTTTTAAATGTCCCCATTCATAGAATGACACCTGTTTATGCTTAAGTGCCAAAAAATGAATATTTTAGCAATGAGGAATTCACTCAATTGTGAAAGGAATGTGCTTAGAAATGTTACTTCATGGCATAACTGAGCAGGTTTCAGAGATGTATGCTGCCTTTTAAAAATGAATGCTTACCTCATTCTCTTGGTTCTTTCTTTGTACAGAGCCATTTGTATGAGGGTTTTTTTAATTTGTTGGTTTTTAAGTTTAATAGTTCTGCTAATACATAGACACCAGCTGTCAGTTAATTCAAAACAGCAGACTGCTGGTGAAAGACAGCCTCTTTGGAACAGATGTTAGAGCAAATCCACCTGATTTTGTCCGAAGGACTTGTACACATTTGATACAGTTATAAGAGTTATTCTCTTAATGAAGTCCTGGTGCACCATCCAAGAGGAAGAAGGGATGCCATCTTATGATAGGCAAAAACCTTTGGATATTTGCTAGCTTTCTTTAATCTGTAGTCAGCACAGAAGAAGTAAAAATCTAAACTGTCATTTGAAGTGGGAGTGGAAGAGAAGCACTCGGATCATGTACTTTACCTCTGCAAAATATAGGTGTTAAATAAGAACCCTTCTCACTTCCTCGCCCCTGCTTTCTTTTTTTGGTCTTTAATTTTTGAAGCATGGTTTTGGAGATCTGATGTGTGAGGTTTCATCTAATGGGGGTATCGGGGATATGATGTTGCTGCCTTCCTGCCTCTGGTTGACAGCTTTCTAGCTCTTTGATCTTATGTTCTCTGTATGTGAAGTAAAACCCACTTCCTTGCATTTGCATATGCTTTTTTTTTTTTGGTGTTCTGGGAGGGTACAGCAGTTGTACCACACATTCATTTGTGTCATTGATGGCCAAGGCTTCATTTGGCTTATGTTAGTGCCTCCACAAGGAGTCCCAGACTTGAAAATGGTCTTACTGATGACTTTACAAGGAATCAGCACTAAACTAACGCTGTCATAGTGAGAAAACTCACTTTCCTCCTACAGGTAAGGTACAAGGGTTTTCCTGTTAGACTCTGAAAGTTCAACATTTCAGAGCCAAATTTTGAATTTGAAATAGAAAAGCAGAATAGGGATGATGAAAATAGGTCCGTTGAATCTGAGTAACCTTACTTTCGTAAAGATAAGGTGTTGATAGAAACAGAGTTGGTTAAATTAATTTTGTGTTTGAAAATTAACTCTTGTGTCCTTTAAAAAAAAAGATCAACAGATTGGGAAAGGTTATGGTATAAACATAGCTCAGTCAGAAAGAAGCCCTAAGATGGTTAACTGAAATTATTAGGGAATTGGAGAGTTTTCAGTAACAGGAGATGCTGAAAAGATGAGTGCTTAGTTTAATGAAGGACAAATGACATGAGATGTAATAGAGGATTAGAAAATAATGAATTATGGGATGAGGATGAATACCAGGATAGAGGACAGAGCTGGAAGACTTAATAATGATAGTGAATGACAGGAAGATGCCGGGGTTTTATCATAATGCATACGTATGGAACTCATTGCCCTAAGATACTGAGGCGAGGTTCTCAGCAGAATTTAAGAAGGATTAGCTGGTGATGGAGATGAAACAATGTATTAGTTGTTACAGAAGATGAGATAAACACCCTGTAATTAAAAGGGATACAGATTCTTACGCTAAAAGTCATAAACAGACTGTTTCAAAGCATCTGGTATTCTCTGCTGCCTGGCAGGAGAGGCCTATCTGCTTGGGCATGTGCTGTTCTCTTGTCTCTCATATTTTGGTTTTTTTCTTACCTACCAGTGGGAGAATGGATAAGGTAGTTTGGGAACTTAAGAAAAAAAAAAAAAAGGTCCAATACAGTTGTGGGGTTTTTTTGGTTGGTTGGTTGGTTTCTTTTTTGTTTGGTTTGGCTTTTTTGTTTGTTTTTGGCAGGTTTTTTGTGGTTTTTTTTTGTTTGTTTGTTTTCAGAGACAGCTATTACTCTCTGCTTTTCTGCCTGAATTGTACTGTCTGTTGTATGGGTTGATTTGCTTTACATATTTACACTGCCAAGCCCAAGAAAACTATGATTTCCAGGAATTCTCAGAAACAAACAATGAAAAGACTTTCTGGATTTTAGTTCTTAAAGGTGAAACTAACAATGATGAATTGTATTCTAACAGGGTGTTTAGAGTATTTCTTTCAGATCTAGCATATTTCATGATGTTTGCGAAGGGAAAAGATCCCTGTATTAGTGTAAATATTTTAATTTAAAAGCTTAAATGTTGGTAGTAGGATTTATATTTTCTCTTCTGTTTTTTTCATCACTTTGGAAACTCAAACATTCTGGTCAATCTGAGGGCACCTGTGACATAATCACTGTTTCTTAGCTTTCAGACCTCATATTGCACTTCAATCCTCATGTCCCATATCTCCTGTGCATTAGCATATCAAGTCATCATCTGCCTCTGATCACAGTGGGTTAAGGTTCCTGACATGATTTACAGCTAATTCCTTTGTACAATTTTGAGACAGAATCTCATTCTGTCTCTAGTGTGAAATCCTAAATGAGAGGTCTCAGCCACATACACATTGTTGGCAGTAAATGATTTTTAATGGAAGTCCCAGAGACCAAATGACACAGAATGTTTGGCACAGTAGAAAGTCTTATAACAGGATCTTATTTTCTTGGTCATCCATCCAGTGAGGACTCCATGTAGGAAGGATAAACTCTTACAGGTATATGTTACTATAAACTAGTAAGTATTAATTTAGGCCCTACTAAGTATTAATTTAGACCATTCAAAGATATTTTCCCTCTTTTCTTACCTCTTTGCCTCAGGGAGGCAAGGAACATTACTCATCAGAGGCAACCATGAGCTGTTATGCAAGTGTCATTGCATCAGAGGAAACAGATTAATTCATTTTCTTTCTCCCAACAATTTCAAAAATACGATTTCTCTCTGTGAAGAAGTCCTGGACGAAGTCAGGAGTGATGAAGGCATTGAATTGAGGTGCCTAGACACTCAATTCCTGTATCTGTAAGAACAGACTGATTCCCCAGAGGTCACAAACTCCTTGTCTCCTCAGTCGTGCTCCTTCACAGGGTTCCTGCATCCTTTCTCTTTCTCCCAGACCTCCCTTTCCTTCAGCCATGCCAATGCGCAGTGGAGACCCAGAACATGGAGCCCAGCCTCTAAGAACCCATCTGAGTGTCTGTGTTTTCCTTCCAACTTATGCTGTATGCACATTTACCTAGATAGCTGCCCTTTGGAGGTGGATTTCTGCAGCAGGTGGAATTGTGGATCACTTGATGCCTGTGAGGCACTCTTGGTCCTGCTACAGCATGAAGAGAGCAGGGCATGAGCTTGTTGTCTATGTCATCTCTCAAAAACATTAGAAGAGAATTGTTTGCTGGTCAGATCACAGGTACCAGCTGTGAGTAAGCCCATTTCTTCATGAATCCAGTCTTTCCCTCCTTCAGCTGTCTGTCCATCAAGCGCCCAAGGAAATGGTGGGTTTTTGAAGGGATGAGAAGAGTCTGCTCTTCACGTTAGTAGGGAAGGTAAATGTATATTTCACTCTTCTCTGAACACTTGGTAATGATTCTTTTTCATCATTTATAACAAAGAAGCTGTTCATATATGCTCTAAATAATGTAGGAAGCTATGATCAGAGATTAAAGATTCCAAAATTGAAGTTGCAGTAGCTCTGTCTGTTTCTAATGGAACACTTTTCTTCTTGGAAAATGAAAGTGTTTCAAACGTTAAATATGGCTTGGGATATTTGGTTCTTAAAAACACAGGCAGGTTTTAAAACTTGTCTATCATACAAAGTCGTCCTTGAAACCTACCTTGCTTCTGCCCAATCCCATGATGGGCTGAGTGCTTTGGATTACAGGATGCAAGCTGTGAGCTTGGAAGGCCCTGGGATGTGCATTAAAACCCTTAGAGCACCCAGGTTTTTGGTTACAAATCCTGTAGCCTTAGGAGACCTGTGACCTTCAGGTATTTTGACTAGGATTCTCGAAGCTTTCTTGTGGAACCAGGACCATGGAAGTGCTGAGAACTCCATGGTTTTGTCTGTCATGTGAGTCTAATTTCAGTTCTATTTTTGGACTTCTTTTTTTCCCTTTAAGTTTATTCCAGAACCAGTGTGGTTTAGTTTGTTGGGGTTTTTTTTGGATGTTTGTTTTTGGTTTGTGTGGTTTTCTGTTGTTGTTGTTGTGTTTTTGTTTTGTTGTTTTTTTTTTTTTTTTTAAGCTGAGCTTTCACCTGTATCCAGCTGCATGCCAGAACCACAAGCTATTCTTTCCAACTCTTGTTCCATACCTCTTTCTCAGGGCTTTCTAGGATTTGTAGCAATGACTGGAAAGTTGTAGACACTGAGTTTATACTCAGCAATCTCGGTTCTTTGCCTTCCTAGTGTACCCTGAGAAAGGCGTGTATAATTGAGTTCTTGGTCAATATAATTCAAAAGGAAAGAATGAATTTAAGAACCATATCCCTCTAACGCTTGGTAGTGTATACATTTGTATGTCTCTCTGCAGGGCTCAGTATTGTTCTGAAGTCATGTGGCAGGGTTACTAAAACTCATGATTTCTAAAAATAATTAGAGGATGGTGCAGTGGTTAGTGTACTAGCTGAGGATATGTGAGGCAGAGATTCAGTTTGCTTCTCTGCCAGCAATTTCCTATTCATCCTCAGCAAACATCTTGGTCCTCGAGTTCCCCATAATTAAAATAGTGACAGTAGCATTATCCTACCTAATGGAAATTGCAAGGTAAAATATATAATAAGTTGTAAAATGGCTCGTGTATTTTGGTGACTGTAGTTTTTATTTTTCCTTTTCAAAAACTCCTGGAGTTTCATATTTCACATTCAGGAATCATGGGAGACATAACAAAAGCTTAAGATATTTTTGCTCTGTCTTCAGTATTCCTATTCTTGCCTATTGTAGTCCCTCTCCCTCTCACTGAGTCAGCAAGATCACTTAAGGAGAATGTCTTGTAAGATGGATTCGAAAATTCCAGAAAGAGAAAAATAAGCGTATTTTTTATATATTGCTGATATGCTTTTTATATCTGTATTGTGTTGTTACAAATACACCATTATAAATACACGTATAAACTTGGTCAGCTCTTGCTCTCTTTTGCAGCATGTTTCCACAAGCCAGTTGTGCAGAAACAGCTGAAGAGGGCAGAAACAAACAGAGGGCTTCAGGAGCATAATTGGCACTGAAGTTCTGCTGAGATTAAACTGAGGGCTGAGAAAACAGATTACATATTTTGTGACTTCCACTAGGAAGTGAGGTTGTTGGGATCTGTACTTTGAGGACTGTGGTAGACTGTTCCCAGGACGGAACCAAGTAAATCAGTTTCAGTAGGAGAACCAGCCTTTTTGGCCATATTGCTAATACACTTCCTTTCCATTTTTTGACTACACCCATTGTGACATCCACTTTCATACCTGATAACTGAAAGTTACCTAAGCTTTTACCCTTAATACTTGACAGAGCCATTTAGATGCAATAGTCTGATGTTTATTGCCTTGTCTCAGGCATGTACGTGTGGGACTGAAATTATTTTCTTGATGTGGAGGCATCACTCAGCAACAAAATTCTGTGATTCAGTAATCAAACATTAATGATGTACAGAGCGAGCTTTTGAATGTTTTTCATGCCCTGATTGCTAAACAGAGGTAAGATCTGTAGTGAAGCAAAACGTGTTTGTCCTCGTGCTGAGGTTACACTGTGGAGTGGGACCATTCTAAGGTGCTGTTGAATGGCCTGCAGCAACACCTACCACTGAATTCTCCACCAGAGGCAGAGTTAAGTGCAGTGGCTGGTCAAAACACAGCTGGGCAGGCTGGTTACAGCTTTTTCACCATGTATTTTTTCAGCACATAAGCGGCTCTATGTGATTTATTAACCGAGCTACCTGAGCACAGAGTTAGAGTTCCAGCAGGAGGAAGTGGCGTCTAATCTGTAAAGCTGCTCCGTGGCTGCAAATTCAAGTGGTGGAAAGTTACTGAAGCTTGTAAAGTGCCCCTGGTGGCAACCACATAACCATAAGAGAGTCATATGTTTTCTTGCTACACAGCAGGAGGGGAGGCTGATCTGGAGCTGTGTTTTCCCCAGTGCTTGTTGCTCAGGCCACTCATGGCAATCTTTTGGTGGAAGAGGCATAACAGGTAATGATAAAGTAAACTAATATTTTGTGGTGTTTGGAGGTAAAAATAGAAAACAGGAAAAATTCGGTAAGGTCTAATAATGAACACTTGAAAAAAGTGAGGTTGGAGGTGTAGTTGCTTTGCTTTGCTTTTATTTATTTTTTTTTTTAACCACCAATAGAAAGTTTCCATATTTACAAACTAGGACTGGCTTTGTGCAGATTTTTTTGTTTATTACAAAACATTCCTTTAATTCTTTTTAACCTTGAGGATGGATTAATTGTTACTGTCATGTAGCTTCAATGGGAAGGCAAATATTTATATTGCATAAGTTTTCACAAGCACAGCAAGTTTTTTTTTCTGTAGCTGGTCTATATCAGTATAAATTTTATGGCAAAGTGAAAGGTGCAACAGGTAAAAAATGCTTCAAAATATTTGTACACTCATAATTTTTTGGCTGAGAGCTCAATTTTGTGTGAGGAGTGAAAACCACTGAAAATACCTAGCTGCAGGATAGATTTGCAGTGGTGCAACTTCACATCTTTAGGAAGAGAATTTCAAACAAGAGTTTTTTCAGACTTCTAAGTCCATACTCAGGCATTTGCCTTGTGTTTGAATGTGAGTTATGCTACAGGCTCCCATGTCCGAGGCAGGTACCTGGCCATGACCTACAAGTTCCTTTCATGTTTTTTTCTGAGAAAGTTGGTTCTTGATGACTGTTCAAGTTTGCATGTGCACCACAGGCACGCACAGAAATGCCCCATTCTACTTTGGTCACTGCTAATTTATCTTTTTCTACGTGGATATTCTGTGTGTAGCCTTTTCTGCTATCACACACAGTGCTGAGCAGTCACCTTGCAGTTGTCTTTCTGATGGACACATTTGATTGCAGGTAGTTCTGAAATCACTTTTGAAAAGCAAAGTGAATAAACACTGTTGATACAGACTGGGGCCTGCCTGCTGTTAAAGTGTTGTTTTATAGCAGGGGTGAGAGAAAGCTATTACGTGTACAAATGCTGGGTATTTCATGGCACGAAGTACTTCACAGAAAAAGCCTGTCAAGAAGGGTACAGCACTGCTATAGGGTGATGATTCTGATGTTGTTACATAAAAACAGAATTTTAAGAGGCTTTTGGGCATAGATACATAAGATTGAATAAATGCTATATTGTCTTTTCTCACAGATACCTGATATAATAATTAACAGTGCATTTTAATGTGCATGTGAAAGTGACAGCTGAAAAATGTGCAGAATTTTGCTTTTCCTGGTAGCTGTATTTCTTCTACAGTGGCTTCCTAATGTGGTTCCTTTAGATACAGAAAGAAAAGAACAAATGTGCTATAGCACTTTGCACCAACAGTGCACTGCTTTTACGCTTATGACAAAATGACAAATCTGGAAGCACCAGGCGTGACCTGAAGTATTTCTCTTCCTCCCTTCCCGGCACTTACACGCATATGCACAGACACACATGTGCCCTCCCTGCTTCAGAGTCCTAGCAGGCGTGTTGTGCTACTATGTGGAAAAGAAATGTGGCATTTGGGTCAGTGTTTCTAGTTCACAGACTACCTATGATGTAAGATGGCTTATTGCTCTACACAAGAATAATCTCTGATATACTAGTTAAATAGAGTGTAAATAGCTGCAGGTTCAGATACCTTTACATTTCAGGGGTTTTAAGAATTGATTGATGACCTTGTAGAAGGCAGCAGCTCTGCTTTTCTGGTTATGGTTAATTATATCACAGGTGATGGTGTCACGTTTTGTGCATGTATAACTGAGACGTGCCTATTCAGTGTATGCCGAGTGCTAGCCTATTCCAGTTCCTTGTCCCATGGCATTTGTTTAAGCCCGGAAAAAAAATGTAAGTTACTGTTAATTTAATGAGCAGGGAGAGGTTAGCAGCTGTCTCTCTAATCCATACTTTTCCTGTATGTTATTGCATTGAAGGAGTATCACTGCCTAACAGTTCTAGCGCATAAACAGCTAAACAGTACTTGACATTTAAAGAGATTTTCTGTTGTGCACTTGTATAGTCAAGAGTAATTCTAATCCTATTAAAGATATTATGTCATGGAGGCGTGCCCTGGAGGAGAAGGCTTCTGCTAACTGGCCCGATGGAAAGCAGAGGGGAGGGGCGAGCAGGAGGGCGGATTTATTACTCGATAGTTAGGTCAGGGATTTCTGTGGGAAATGCCCAGTGGTTGCAGTTGCCGATGATTTCACGGCAACAGCAGTGAAACACAGAGTGCGCTCCGGTAGCTGGTTACTGAATGAGACACTGCAAATGGGTGGAAAGGAAAAAGACAGCATGTGAGAGAGAGTCAGAGAGACACAGAGAGGGAAGCTGGGAGCAAGGAAAGTGCTCCGGCTCGAGGAGAGTCTCCCAGGTGTACTGCAGAAGCTTTTTGGAAATGGATGCAAAGACCATCTGCTGCCTATAGATTAGAGGGCTGTAGACTAGGAGTGCAGAGAAAGAGCTTATGGCTCTTTTAAATAAAAATCAAAGTTCTGCTTAACTGATTCATCAAGATAAATCATGAGTCTTCTCTTGCATGGGATATTAATGTATAAATCCATGCTTCAGATAGACAGAGTACAGCCTACATTGCTATAAAAAAATAAAACCAGCAACAATGCAGTGAATAAATTCTGCAGTGATTATCTGATTTATGTACGAAGAAAAAGAGAAGCAAAACACAGACAGCTCTTATCGCACTGTGGCATTTGCAAGGCACTGCATTTGATGCTGAGAGATGCTATACATTAAATCTGACAACTGTGAAAAGAGAGATCATGGAGAAGTCAAGTAGTGAGGATTCTTCAATTCACCGGAGTCCATCTTTGGATAGCAAAGACTCAGATTTTGCTAAACCTTCTACCTCAGGGAGGCAATTTGGTCGAGGTTTTACTGCAGGAGCTTTCTATGGTACAACTGGATCACGCACACAGAGCCACACTGGGGTCGGAACTGGGACCGGCGTTGGGACTGGAACTGGCGTAAAAAGTGACAAATACAGTGCACCCAAAGGCAGCAAATACGTGGTCTTTTACCTGGATCTATCCTTTGTTTTCCTTTTAGAATTTAAGAAGTGCAACATGGCAAGAGGCTGCCTGTGTTGTTTGAAATACATGATGTTCCTTTTCAATTTAATATTTTGGGTGAGTACTGCCTTTTCAGTTGCCTTCATCTCTTAGTGTATCCTGTACTGCTGCATTATGTGTATGGTGCATCTTTGAAGCAGTACAGTAAGTTCCCTCCTCCCCTCCCTCTCTCATACCTGCTTGGAATATTTTCTGTGTTAAACTTGGGTCTATTGGGAAAATGCACATGCTTTCTATATCTTTATTGCTACGTGGTTGCTGTAGTTTGGCTTCTAATCACTCAGACTTGCTATTCTAATGTGTTTTGAACTGGGTTGTCTAAGAAAGGGCAGAATTGTTGCCCTTTAAGAAAGAGCAGAATTATTGTAGCATTAAAATCCTGCAGTGGCTGAATTTTTGCATTCTGTTACAATACCTTGTGCTGCAAAAAGCTGCAGGTTAATTTTTGAAGTATATTTTCATTGTCACCATAAATCTCAGTTGCTTTTTGTAAACTTCATTTGACAAACTGCATTTTCATTTGAAGGAAGTTCTATTCCATTTCCCCAATTAAAACCAGTAAATCATATATGTTCTAACCTCGTAAGGTCTCAGCATAAATGTGAAATGCCTGGAATGGTGAATTAATCTGGATTCAGTTTCAGCTGCAGTTGTACACATTGGTGTATGAAGTTGGAGACTGCACTTGCTTCTCGGGGATGAAAATTGATTTTCCTCTATGAGCCAAGAGGCATGAGGAGTTGTAACAATGAATGCCTCAGCAAGCAAGTTAAAAGCATAATGGCTACTTTGAGCAAAGTATTGTCATGTACAAGAGAGAGAGGAAAAGTTAAATCATCTGGCAGTGAGGCATCCTTCAGAACAGTATTTTTAAGGAAATCACAGGCTAATTGAAATACTGAGTGTGCATAAATATAGCCCAATATGGAATGGTTTGTTTAGTTTGAAAGCAAAGGTCACTGCTTTCCTGATGGTTACAAAGCTTGGGCATGTGAACAAAATCACTCATGGTTGTGATCCAGAAATATACAGTAAGCTTCATAAATAAATGAAAACACCATCTCTGGGTTTATTTTGGAAATAGAGGCATTAGCTATCTGGTTCAGATAGCTACCTCTAGTGTATAGATATCATTGTTCAAATTAGGGATCTTACTAGCAGGTCCTCTGTTTATCTTGACCCACTTACTGAAATAACCTTTAAGAGCAAGAGTTAATGGGAGATTTGGTACAGTGTTGAACCGCTCACGCAACAGTGAGCTTTTATAAGTAATAGACTGGAATGCTACACTTACTGAACTTGTGGGCATCTTACTGAAATAAAAAGATAGAACTGAGCACTGAAGAACATCTGATCAAAAGTCACTTAATGATTTTTATTTTTATTCTTTTTCTGTACCCAAACCCTATTGGAAAGTTGCCTTAAGTATTTCTGGAATAAATAATTTTAAACACAACAGATTGGTATCAAACCAGGCATTTGATCAAATGCTGCATTACTTTGACACCTTGAACGCTTTTTTTTTTTTTCATATCTGTATGTGGTGACTAGTTTTGGAAAAGCTCTTTTCTGGTCTCATCACTCGTGTCCTCTGTGATCAGTCATTTAGGTGTCTCTTACCCCCCCACCTCCTTAGATGCACATCTTTCTTTGATTTTATTTTCTTCCCAAGGACCAATTTTCTTGACTCTGCATCAGACCATTAGAGTCCATTTTTTCCATTCCTTGAACTTGCAAAAATATTTCAGGCTTCATCTGTGCACTCATCTCTGTCTGCTCAGCTCCCACTGGACTTTTATACAAACAAATTGCTTCTTAGTTTAAAACTAGCCTACCATCTGGAACAGTTCTCTAGTGTCCTGTGCTTCTTCAGTTCTTACTCTTACCTCCTAATCCCCTTCACACCCTTGCCACCATGTCTTTTATTGTGAGGCTTATATCACTTCTCTGTCTGTTATTAAACTTTGTCATTACATCTCTATCTAATATTCTAAAAATGCTTTTTTTGTATGAACCATGCTATAGAGAATGAAAATGATACTCTGGCATGGTGAATCTGAGAGATATTCAAATAATATTATCATCTTTTTTTATTCATGGAAACACAGGCTAGAATGAAGCATACTACAGGCAGGTGTTTAGCAGCTTGCTACATCTGGCTTCATACCTGTAATCTACATGAGTCCTACTGTGTCTGTCTGACAGGTTTTGAATGTTTGGCTCTGTACGTGCTCCTTGCTGATGCTGTACACCTGCAGGATCCCTCACTCCTGTCCTGAACTCTCCTGCTAGCCCAGCTCTGGACTCTTCACTCACCTCTGCCAGTGCTCTTTGCTCCTACCCTGCCCTGAAGCACTCCCTACTATTTCAGTCCTGTCTTTCTTCTTAACCTGCTTTTTCCATTCCCAGGTTTTTCCATTCTCTCTGCTTCCTTCTGAATTTCTGTTAGGAAACCCAAGTCCGAAAACCTGAAGTTGTGGCCTTCTCTTGAGCAGTGGTTATCATCTTTTGTAATGCAAGGTGATTTATTTTCTAAAAAAGAAGACTCATTTTTAAAAATGAAATTTTCTGAACAGTATTTTAAAGCAGAATGAGACTCCTGGTCTTCAGAGGTGAGGAGACCACTTCCACACTGTTTTCTTCTGGCAAAGGCAAGAAGCATTTTGTTTTGGGCTTTTTTAAATACAGGAGTTGGTTTAGGCAATTGGAAACAGAGGTGGGAAAACTGTGTTTCAGGGAGTCTTTAAACAGGTGCCAGTCCAGCAGCTGTACAGCTGCAATAAGCAGTCTGGCAGACCAGCTTGATTACCACAAAGCTGCATTGTTCTGAGCCTGCAGTAGCAGAAAGCCAGTCTCATAGGAAGCGTTCTTCTGCCATAGCAGAATGGGGTTTGTGAGATGCTTCCTCTGAAAATGAAAACAGGAGGTGTCCTTTGCCATCCCAGAATGCTGGGCACTATTATCTTAAACTATTCTTAGTGTTGGCTCAAAGGAAGATGTTCTTCTGTAGAAAAAGAGGAACCTTTTTCCATTATTTGCTTCTTGACACAGAGAAAGAGACTGGAACATAATCTGTCCCTCGTGGGCCAATGAGCTGTACTGCTCTTTCAGCCTTGCAGCTAACTCATATGTATTTGAATACCAAGTATATGTTAATATTGTATATTACACACATTATTTTTATGGAGAGTATGTTTTACGTATTTTAATATATATTCATAGATATGTATACACATGTATAGGTTTTAAGGTTATGGACAAGTGCAGTGGGTAGGGGATCCTTTCTGTGTTTTGTAGCCAACATACTGTCTCTGTGTTAACCACAGTCAAGGCTTGTCCCGTATTGCTTCTGCCCAGCAAAAATTCAGTGTTTGTGAATTAGACTACAAGATACAGCTTTTGAAAATTAGGAGTGTGTGTATTAGTTAACCTGGAGGGATCACATGGGAGTTGTGCAAAGCAAATTTATCTAAGTGGGGCCTAGCAGTAAGTTGGAACAGAAGGTGTTTCTCCACCATATTACCAAGAGCTTCAGGTATTTCTCTGTGTCCCTCTGATTCTTAGCAGTTGTTCATGGCCATCTGGCATTGCTTTCTTTCAGAGATTAGGAGAGTCTGAGCTGAGGGTTAAGGAAGCTTATAGTATTTAATTGTGTGGTCAGGATGATGATTTACACTGAATTCATCCTAAGTGCATAATATGTTTTGCAAAAGGACTGGACAACTACAAATGTTAATTGATTTAGTTTGCCTTCAAGAATATTTATGTGCAAGCATACAGAGATTGTAAAGTAGCCGGTATCACTCTGTAGAAGAAACAAAGTATTGATTTTTGCTTCTACAGATAGCAGCTAAATTATCAAGAAAGGTTATTGCCAAATACAAACATTAAGGTATATGTCTTTCTATGGTACATTTCACTTCTCTGTTATTAGAGAGAAGGATTACAATAATTATTTTCATAAAACGTGTCGGAAAATCTTACTGGTTATAAAATGGAAATTTTATAAAACATGGATTTTTAAAAGAAATTTCACTCATGAAATGAGAATTATATAGGGTCTTAAAAGGTAAATTTTGAAGTGTGTGGAATAAGATAAAAAAAATTCCCTAGAGCACGTTGCAAGTAGTCAGTGGTCATGGTTACATTTTGGGTTGTTCTATTACTTTAACTAAGGTTAATGAGTCCACATAAAGTAAAACACTCATAATACACATCTTGATAGTTTTTACTATTACTTAATTTTAATATAAAATGCATTTTATTAGGGAGAATATATAGTAAGATTGTTAAATCTCTGATCTTCTGTGATTGAAGAAAGGCTAGGGAAAAGCTAACCATAGTCAAGAAAATCCCTAGTGGGCTTTATTTGTTAAAGTGTTAACTTTTAAACTACTAAAAAAAAAAAAATCTGATAGAAATAGTACCCATGTACTAATGTTAAAAGCAGAAGTTATAATTTATCTAGGTTTACCTAGGTTTGGAGCATTTTTCCTTCACTGAAATGTAAGTCTAGAAGAGGAAGAAATTGGGCTGGAAGCTTGATGGTCCAGCAGTAGCAGCAAAAAGTCAAACATAGCAAATTTTTCACTGAGAGTCTCTTACTACAATAATGGATACTGTTGCTTCTGAAAAACATTTTTCTGCATTGTTTGTCTAATTTAATCTTATACCAGGAGTAATTAGTATTTTTCCCTGTAGATTAAAAACAAAGTTGTGTGTTTGTTAGTGAGCATAAAGACAGTAGTACAGCAGCCATGCAGGTCACTTTTACTAAAGTGTCAGATCAGACTCAAAGAGAGGGAGCATGTCCATTCTCTGTGTCTGGCTGCTGTCAAAGCTATTGGTACTGTAAAGCAGCTAGCAATTTTAGAATGATTTACATAAGGTAATCCATACTTATTTATGCCAAACTGAAAAAAATGCTATAGTGCACTGTTTAGTTTGAAGTGCAAAGCTTTAATGCCTAACTGGACCTGTTGGATAAACAGATAAATCATGTGAAGAGACTTTGTCCCTACACACAACTGAAAATTAATCTCTGAGGTTCAAAGGGGATGGGCAGTTTGGCCCTTAAATGGGAACAAAATTTCTAGATACAGGCAGCTTAGAAAAGGAAACACATTAAATTTCTCTCTCTTTTGTTGTGCTCCCACTGGCTGTGTTATCTGATATTCCCCGTTTTCTGACATGGGATAATGACAAGGGGAGACAGTGACTGGCCCTGGGATGCTTGTCTCTTGACATAATAGCGATATTTAGATATTTACTTCTGTTGTATTTTGACTCTAATGACATAAGTGTGGTGACAGTTGCTGTACAAAACTGGAAAAGTAAGACTATTCAAAAACAGCCAACCAAAAGCAAACTGAAAATCCCAAACTAACAGTCCCTTCCCCCTAACCACAAAAAAACCCACAAAAAGGCCCAAAAGAAACCTGCAAGACAGTGAATTCTGGAAAAACTATGTTTTCAGTGACATTAGCAAGAGAATACTTTTTTTTTTTTTTTTGAGAGGCTGTGAAAAGATCCCAGCTATTAGTTTTAGTTTCCTCTGCAAATGGTTTAGCACTGTTGGAGTCCCTATGGAAACATGCACCTCAGTGGGGGAGAACTATTAGATAAACGTTTTCACATGACAATATTTTGGCTGGGAGGAAAAGGAAAGGTAATATTGAGTTCAAACAGTGTGGTGTCCTAATGAATATGATGTAAATGAAGTCCATTTGTAACCTGCATGATGACATTACAGAATAATATTTAAACATTATTGGAGGCCTGAGAGTAGTTTTAATTTAAAATAGTGAGGTTTGCTTGAGAGCTGAGTTAGACTGGTTAATCCAGGTGGAGAGAGCCCCATAACTGGTTTTAGGATCCAAGCTGTTTCAACTGGATAGGAAAGACATTAGAGATGGCATTTTTTGCAGTCATCCTCTAGCTAGCTATTCTTTGCTAACACCATATTTTATTCAGGTTGTTTTTCAGTATATGGAGTTTTTAAAATTATTTTTGTTTTCCTTCAGCGTGGAAATGTTTTCACTCTAGCTGTAGGTAGGTGTGAGAGCCATTTGTGTCTGTTAGTTTGAATAAAGGACGAGTTGATTCATCACTCAAGCAGATTTGTTGTATAATGCAGCTTGCTGGACAGTTTATTCATTTGTACATGAGGAGGTTTATGGTCATTGAAAGTGAGAAGTGGAGTAAGAATTTCAAATTTGAAAACAAATTACCAATTACTCCCCCCCCAGTATTCCCTGCCTCCTCTGTATTTCCAGAGTTAAATCTTTCTTTAAATGTGTGACTCAGGTTCTGTTCTTCATATCTTTTATCTGTATGGCATTAAGCAAAATTTCTTCAGCCTACTGTGTCTCAATTCCCCTAACTTTAAAAACAGTGAAGTACCAACTTTTATAAAGCAATGGTTATAATCATGGGGGCAATTATGGTTAACTTTGAATAAGCCTAATAACTGTAGTATTTCCTACATACTTGTGGATTTCTAGACCCATTTCAATAAGCTGCTTGGTTGAGCAAGTTAGCATGTTCCATTTTTTGTCTGTTCTTGCAACCCACCAGGTAAGTAGGACTGCAAGAGGCCCATCCAAGGGGGTATAATCTTTCTCATGAGAGTAGATGAGCTTGTAACTCCATTATCTGGCTGTCCAAGGAGGCATCTAATTTGTTTATTTAAACGCTGCTGACACAGGACAAGACCTGGGTAGAAGAGATGGTAGGATGCATTCCAATTTGTGTAAAGTGTGCTTTATTGGGCTTTTGATGAACACAGAGTTAGGATGTTCCTAATGGGCTGCCAAGCCACCACAGATGCTATGATATACTATAGCTCCTATGTGGTTTATAATTTGTGAAATTACCCAGCCTTTCAGCAACTTATGAAAACTGCATAGAAGGAAGAATTCTGCTGGATATCTTGGGCTTTGCTTTAAATATCTTGCAGAAATAACTAAACCACACTTTTCAAGCAAAGAAAAGTGAAAGAAACCTCATATGGCTGAACGTGTGTTATTAGACAGTGAATGTTGGCTGAACTTATTGGGAACATGTCACATAAAACTTAATCATTTTAATACCACTTTACAGAAATGACTGCAGACACTGAATGGAACGGAGTTTCAGAGCTTTCTTAAACAAATTAGCTTTAAATCAACTTAGATTTCCCCTCAGCTCAGTCCCTTGCTCCTTAGGAGAAACTGAAATTGCTGAGTTTATTCAGCAGAGAAAACTGAATATCCAGTTGTTTGGAAATTTGACTGGAATGGTTGTCCTTTCCTGCTGCTTTTATTGAGCTGGGCCAAAGTTCACATGGCTATTCAAACCTTTTTCATTTAACTACTGCATCCAGTGTAGCAAGGATTGTGAATATTCCTGGGACCTGGTGCCAGTTTGAATTTTAAAAGTCATCTACAGTTCATCTTCAATAATGTCTCTCAAAACTTTGCACCTTGGACAATAGCTTTATCACTGCCCAGGTAACACAGGTAGGGCTAGGTTTGCCACAGGGTTACAGAACGTCCAATCAGGGTTTGGTTTTGTTCTTAATCAAGTCATGGCCAAGTCCCTACAACTTCAGTAACCAATCTGAGTCCATCTTTAAGTGTTTAGTTACGCAGCTAACATGCAGGTTCTCTTGTCTGTCACCCAGAACCTGTCTGGGAACAGAGCTGGTGGTTACCCCTTTGAAAGCAATGCATCCCTTGGAAAGGGATGGAACCTGAAACATGGGAAGACTAGTTTGCCATTTCTTTTTTTTTCTTTGCCTCCTTATGTTTGCTATGGTTTTGTTGTTAAATGCAGGAGATGACAGTTAACTTTTCAGATTCAAATGAACAGGTGCTGTTTGAAAATACTGCTGCTGTTTTTAGTGGGGCAGGAATTGTGTTCTCATGGATTCTGTAGAATCTACTTAGTCCTCATTGCAAGCTGCCCTTGGTACTCCTGTCTCCTTTCCTGTGTTCTGACTCTCCTGAATGAAAACCTCTCATCCTGTTTCTAATCAATGCACCAGGGTTATGTAACTTTGAAAATACCTTAAACTAGTTTCTTTATGTTTTCTTCCATATAATACTGGCAAGTCATGAAGCATCAGAGATTGAGTTTGTATTGTTTTTATTTCTTTTGTGGGTTTCCCTGTACTTGTTTTATGTGCATTCTGGTACAATTTCTACTGCTGTAGGTACAAATTACAGGTCTGCAGTAGGAAATGATCGTATTGCTGTCGATTCTTAAAAGTGTATGATGTGTACTGAGAGTTGCTGCAAGGAATTGAAACCAGTAGAAACTGCTATGCTACTCATTTTTTACAGAGTTATTAATTTCTAACACTGTGTTGTGTTGCAACTGATAAGTATTTATTTTTTTAGTAGAATAAATGGTGGTTAATGTTTTTTAATTTTTTTTACAATGAAGAAAACAAACAAGACAATAATGGGCTATGGATGAAGATAAGATTATGAACAGATGACTATAAGCTGTAGGGGTTCATCAGCTTAATGAATTACTAGTCATTAGCAGAGATGCATTAGTTGCTTGTGTGCATGTTTCTATCATGTTGCAAATGTGATGCAAAGCATGTTAACTTAAACTACACAGTTTATCCTGCAAATAATGTATGTAATGGTTAACAAAGGCAACAGTTAACTTAGAGTATACCACAGTGTACAATCACTGAGCCTGAAATGATGAAAAAACGAAGCAGAGGGAAAAGAATTTGCCTTGTACCACTCAATCAAATTTCCTCACTTAATTTACTATCTTAGAGAACTGAAAGTTACTAAAAGGGCTACTTCTGAATCAGAACAAAAGAGACTTGTTCTTTTAGGCTTTTTAATTGATGTACTAAGCACACTTTGTTTTAAACGATGCAGCAGAATATTTACATTTTGTTGGTAACTGTGTCACTGCTGAGTAGCATGAATTCTTCACAAGACTCCTTTCTTCCTCTGTATTGTCTTGGAGAGTTTCCAACTAGTTAGATGTTAAGCAGGTAAGAGAGGTTTCTGTCAATGGATTGTAATTCAGAAATGTAAACATCTCATGTAAACATCTCATTTCATGTGTTGCATAGTAATTTTAAACTCAGTTGGTGATTAAGAGTCTTACTGTCCTTTACTTCTGTGCCCACCCCCTACATTTTCACTTCATCTAGCTATTGCTTTGTTCCAAAGTTTGCCTTTTCTTCTGCAGTGTCCTCTGGATGCAGAGACACAGTTAAATTAGAAAAAAATAAACTTCATGTTTTCAATTGTTCTTTCCTTGGAGTTTTGATTGCCCTGTCTTCTCTCTTTTCACTGCTTTAAGGAATTGATATTACATCTGTTCCCCTAATCCCAGAGTGCCTTAGGACCACTTAATGTATTTATCCTCTTGACACCGTGTAAGTATGGGTAGTGCTTTTATCCTCCTGATACAGATGGAAAGCTGAGACACCAAAACAAAGAAAATGTCTGCATTGGAGCACAGGGTAGAGGGCTGAGAGCTATTAGAGACCAGAACTAGCAAGTTGTCATAGTTTAACCCCAGCCAGCAACTAAATACCACACAGCCACTTGCTCGTTTCCTCAACCCCCCACCCCAGTGGGATAGGGAGGAGAATCAGGAAAAAGGTAAGTGGGTTGAGATAAAAGCAGTTTAATAATAGAAAAATATATTACTAACAATAACAACATAATAATTGTAATGAAAACTGAGACAAAAAAGAGATATAAATAAAACTCAAAAATCCCCAAATCATGCAGAGTACAGTCACTCACCACCCACTGACTGATGCCCAGCCCATCTTTGAGCAGCGATTGGTGGCTCCTGGTGGAATCCCCCCAGTTTATACACTGAGAATGATGTTCTGTGTTGTGGAATCTCTTGGCTGTTTGGAGTCAGCTGTCCTGGCCATGCTCCCTCCCAGCTTCTTCTGCAGCTCCTCACTGGCAGAGCATGAGACACTGAAGAGTCTTTGAGTAAGCACTGCTTTGCAACAAATGAGACACTGGAACAGGTTGCTCAGAGAAGCTGTGGACTCCCCACCCCTGGAGGTGCACAAGGCCAGGCTGGATGGGGCTTTGAGCAGCCTGGTCTAGTGGAAGGTTCCCTGCCCATGGCAGGGGGCTTGGAACTAGATGATCTTTAAAGTCTGTTCCAACCCAAGCCATTCTGTATTATCAACATTCTGTGTTATTACCATTATTTTCGCACTAAATCCAAAACACTACCAGCTAGTGGGAAGAAAATTAACTCTATCCCAGCCAAAACTGGGACAGAAGTCCTCATGCAACAGACTTCAGCACACAGAGACTTGTATTGAGCTCTGCATGGCAGTGCCCATGAGCTCAGGAATCCTGCTGATCACTTATCTTGAGCTCAGGTGTCTTTGCAGCAGTCTTCCCTGCACTTTCGTTTCCAGATTAACTTGGGCAGAGGCAGCTTAAATCTGTCTATATCCATGGTGTAGATGTGTCCTATTAAGAGACTTGTTCATCGTTAAACTGAAATTGAATCTGGATCTCTGAAGTCTCTGGTAAGTGTCTTAAGCAACAGACCATCTGTTATGCCCCATGCCTTGTGAGAGGCTTCAGAGGCAATGACATGCCAGGGCAGCATTGTCGCAGGTGCAAAACTCCTATCAGATTTAGGACCTACCATCCTTTTATTTGGCTAGATTTCCAGAGGTCTAGCATCATGTCACTGACATACAGAAGTACCTAGAAGAGTGGAAGGTTTCTCATGACACAACACAAATCCTAAACCTGTCCACCACCTGCAAAGTGTTACTAAGTATACTGAAGTTCTCTTCTTGAGGCTGTCATCCACTGGATGACAGTCAAGGTGAAGACTTGGCTATGGGATCTCTCTCTTTATGGTGTATATTGTAATTTTTTTTTTTTAATGACTCCAAACCAATGAATAAAGTATATTCCAAAATTAATAAACAAATGAACCAATACAGGATTTAACACTTACAGAAGGCAGAGATAAGAGGGTGAAAAAGTTACCTGTTGCATTGCTGGCAGTAACAATTCTTCCTGCTTTCCATAGCCCCTGAAGCTATATGCTTGTCTTTTACTGTCTGAGCAATGTTTGTGCTAACAGCTTTTTCAGCATGGGATATGTAAAAGGAACTCTCAGGTGGGATCTCTTTTTTCCACTCTCAGCATCTGGGAGGATGTTGGGATGTCTTTCAGCACAACGTTGGTTTTGTGTCTTATGGGATGTAGTTTAAAATGCAGATAGCTAGAGTTACATTTGCTCCCATTTTGTTATTTTTGTTGTTGTTTGGGCTCTTTTTAGGTGTTATGTAGTCTCATAGAAGTGGCCTGTGGAGGTGGCTATGATGTATGACCTTAGTGTGATAGAGCTATCTGTTACTTTGGCAGGCTGGAATCCCATTTTCTTTGGAAATTTAAGTCTATCTTTCTGCCATTAGGTAGATGTGGAAGCTGACACTGTTGCTGGGTTTTCTTCTTGTTTTGTTTCTTAGTCTTTTGTTCCATTTGTGACTTAATTGAAACAATTGTGCTTTATGATTTACCAGATATTAGTGGTAAGGTTTACTTTACTAGTGGTAAAGATTCTATCATTCTGTTTTGTGTATTTAAATTCATGATCCAAATAAACTGTAGTGGGGTTACAAGTTAATACCACTGTGTTTGACTTCTGGTATTTTGATTTATCTCCCATTCATGAGACTCAAGTGCAAAACTAGATATACTGGTTTAGACCAAAAGTTTGTATATCCTGTCTTTTAAAGTAGATGGTAAAGAACACTTAATAGACACTAAAGGAATTGAACAAATCAATGGAACTCTTTTCAGTCATTTTTCCAAAATTCTCTAGCAGTAAGTTCACTTGTTTAATTAAGTATTCTATTCCTTTTAAGCCTTCTGCTTAATAATTTCAATAGATGGTGACAGTTATTCTGAAAAGCAGTGAACTGTCCTCCTTTGGATTGTCATTGGTTTTTATTTTTTTTTTATTTTATGGCTGGAATGGGAAGAAAAATCAAAGGAATTCTAATTTAAAATGTGTTTACTGCTAAAGTAATATTTAACAGTGCTTTACATAGCATATGTTTAGATCACAGAATCATAGAAAAATTCTAGATTGGTAGAAACCTCTAGAGAACATCTGGTCCAACCTTCTGTTGAAGGGAAATCCTTACATTGTGTTACCAAAGGCCCTGTCAAGTTCAACATTGAGTGTTTAAAGCATAAGAGATTCCACTGTTTCTCCTGGTAATTTTTTCCAAAGTTTAATTGTTTTCAATTCATTCAATTTATTCTCAGTTTTCTTTATAGCTACACCAAAAATTGTTGTTTGTCTTGGTGGAGCTATGTAGGATGGTCTTCAGTTTCTTGAGCTGGGATAATCAAATGTGGATGAAGTCAGAGTGTGGTCTAACAAGTGCTGAGTAGAGTGGAAATAATCACATCTCTTGATCTGCAGGATATAGTCTTGCCGTTTTAAATAGTCACACTAATATTTATATTGCTCTGTGGTGTAGCTTTTAACATCAAGTTTGGAGCAGCAGCATGCACAGTACTCCGTATAGAGTTCAGTGTGATGGAGAAGCTTTGTTGCGAGGAGAGAAATATTTTCTTCTTCACTCCTGAGCATGTACACTCGTATTACATTGCTGCAACTAAACACTTTCAACCTTTTATTGTTTTTCCCTCCCAAGAGTGGCTCTGACTGCCTTCCCTTGTAGCCTCCCCTGAAGTACACTCCAGCGAAACCACTTGTGCTTGCTTGAGCCATTCAGCAGGTTTTGTAGCCCATCCTGCAGCTCTGTCACTGTAAGTCATGCTCAGTTTTAAACTCCATCCAGCACAAGTGCTGACAAGAACAGAAACATTGATCTTATCACTCCGCCATCCAAGCGGCCGCAGCATATGATGGTGTTCTCTGGTATGGTATATTGATTTTAGGCATTGCTATATGTGTTACACGGCTTCACAGTATTATTGGAACTCCTGACTGCTTTTTTTGTTCCACATTTCTGGTCTGATTAGGGCTCCTGAAGTCCACCTAGTGCTTGTTTTCTCTGTAATGTTTATTTCCATTAACAGAGTGTATATCTCAGAATGATGGGATTTTAATAGTTCATGGCTTTTACCAGGAGGGCTGGGAGTGGGGCAGGTTAATGGTTGTGGGGTTTTGTTTTGTTTGATCTTTTTAAAACAAAAAGCTATTTTTTTTGGTGTGCATTCCTATGTGTGACATTATTTTAAATGATACTTTAGACTTAGATTGAGGGAGGCTGGGCAACAGTTAAACCTTGAAGACAATGTGCCTGTATAAAAAATAGTCTGTAGAAAGAGTGTTGTTTTTTTAAAAAAATGTTTTATTGAAGTGCAGACTGCATGAGAACTCTGATTGTTTCCCAACAGTGTATCTGTTCTGACATGTGTCCTAGTTTTAGACCTTTTTTAAGTTCATGAATGTGTTTTCTTCAGAGGGCCATACTGAAGTCCAACAGTATTCCTTTCAGAACACTTCATCTTGCTTGTCCTCACAGAACTAGCTGGGATCAAGGATGTTTCCACAACACACACAGTTCTGGAACGTCCAAGAATGCAACTTTCTCACTTAAAAGCTTCTGCAGCTGTGAGTGAGCAGTAATAAATGGTTGACACAAGCCTCTGGGGACAGCTTTAAATGGGTGAACTGTTCCCTGTTTCAGCAGTCTCAGGGATTTTTTTCCCCACTGGTTGGATGCTATGTTATGTGCCTGACCCGATCCTTAGTGACAGCTTGTCGGGCTGATTAATGTAGACTCCAGAGAATAGCTCTTTGCTCTCTGATTGATTCATTTTACCAATAGAACTCACATTCCTGCAGTGTGAATAATAAACAAGTGATTTAATGAGTACTCCCCAACCTATTCCAAATGGCATATCCTGATTGAAGCAGCGCATGCTTTGGGAAAGCTGAAATACTTGCTGTATGTTATATGCTGAAGATCCTACTTCTTCCATAAATCCAAATTAGAAAGTTACAGATTAATTTTCTTCTGTGCCGTACCATTAGACACATTGTCAGAAATGTCACTGATACTTAAATTGTTACTTCCTTCTAATTTTTCTGGTTCTTAACCACTGATTTTATTTTTTTTCCTCTCTGCTTCCCACCATGGAATCTGTTTCTTATGAAGCTATTATCTCTTTGCAGTATTCTGCATTTTTTATCTCAAAAGGTGACATGCAAAAAGTGGGCAAAAAATTAGTTCTTCCTTGAGGCTGGCCTTGCCTCCTGTATCCTTGATGTTAGCACTTTTTGGTGGTGTCCCACCTTGCTCTATGATTCTGTGTATAACTCTTCATAGGTATTGGTTCTTCTAGTTCCTGCATTGTGGGAGACTCTCATGAACACGAAGGAACAGATAGCATTACAGCACTGCAGGAGGATAGAGGAGTGGAGCCAGAGCAGTGGAAAGAAGGAAGACTGTCTTGTTTGTGTCTGGATGGTTTCTCTTTCCTTATTATTCAAGAATTCTTACTACTGCAATTATAAGATCCTGACTCTGGATATATGAAGAGTCCTCCAACAAATATATTGAAGGAAGATATGCATAAAATTAATGTCAAAGGAGGAAAACAACACTATTGTAATTCTGTTTACTTGTGGGAATATATACATAGAAGTATTTTTGTCTTTTAATTCTTTACTGTGTGCTTCATAAAGAAATGTGAGAGAAAATGGGAAGATAAAAGCACACTCAATTCCTCCGCTCTATGCCCCCAGTCTCTTTCCTCCTTTCTTTCTTTTGCCAGAATCCACAGCACACCATCTGTTTCTGCCTGAAGTTTAGCTGTACACCTACCTATCTGTTCTCCATGCCCAGCCTTGCTGCTACTAATGTCATACCTGCTCTTTTGTGATTCAAAATTTGAATAACTGAGTGGGGGAAGCAAAGATCATGATGAGGTTATGATCAGGTTTCTGAGGAATAACAGCTGCTGGCTTACTTGCTTTCTTTCCCAGCCTCCATCAGAGAAAGCTGAGAGGGTTCATTTGCAGTTGTGTGAGGCACCGCTTGTATAATTCTGTAGCACTGCGCCTGCATGCACACAGTTCTCTGACGTGACTTTAGATTTTTGAGAGGATAATGGAGAGATGTTTTTCTATTTTCTGTTGAAAGAAGCTCAGCACCTTCTAAAGAACCTTCTTCCTGTCCTCAACTTTCTTGCAAAAGGTTCTAGAAGCTGTAATTACAATACTGCTTTAATGACAGTCTCTGGCCTAATTTTTTGCTTCATTGCAGCTTGGGGGAGAGAGGGAGGCTTCTTCCTTCATTGTTTCTGCACTGTAGTGTCTCCTGCTTCTGTCTATTCTTCCGAGACTGCAACCTGATGTGACATTCATTTCAGCAGTGGCTCTTTTTGCTGCAGTATCAGCGCAGATTTATGTCTGGTCATTGACGCAATGTATTTTATGGGTAGTCAGCTCAAGGTTTTCTGTGTTATAGGATGTGCTGTGGGCAGGTTTTGCAAAGAAAATGTTCAAACCCAATAGCATGAAGACCAAAAAACAGGCTTATTGGACTATGTCTGCCTAGAATTATATAGACTGTATAGATTTAAGATCTGTCTTAGGGCTGAAATGAGCAAGGCAGTGCTGAAACAAAAGGCAGTATAAAGATTCAGGAACATATGCTTGAAAAGAAAAACCTTGGGAGAACAGAGTTTGTCGCAGAGACATGACAGTGTCATCACTGTGCTGGATGGACCCTAATTTTTTGTTTTTCTGAAGGATTAGGTAGTATTTATGGTGGCCATTCTGCTTAATTTAGGTATCCCATTATTTTAATCTAAAAAAGGTCAAGAAATAGTGATAGAGAGCATGACGCTACATATGATCAGGTTTGAGATTGTTCTAAAGATAAGTCGAGCTCAGCTCCTTGAGACTGAGCAGAGGCAGCCTTTTGCCTGGCACTTCAGGAAGGAGGAAGAGGTTGCAAATAATTTTCATTCTCCAGTGTTAAACAGTGGACATTGGAGCAAGACTGAGTACCCTTGGTCACGACTATGCCTCGTTTGAATTTGAGTTCTTGAGAATAGTTGAGCCCATTACAAATGCCTTTTTAATAGACTCTGTTGTTTTCAGTAAAGTTTTTATTTTGTAACACTTCTGCAAGCTCTTGGAAAATCAAACCTTGCTCTGTAGCCCTGTCTGAAATCCATTTTAAGAAAATTATAGCTGAGCCTTCAGTTGCAAAAAGCTCCAACAAAATGAGCAACCAAAAAAACCATTAAACCAACAACTTCCAGTGAAGTCCTGAACTCAAACATGGAGTGTACATAATGAAAAGTAGGATTTTTGAGAGCTTTCATTACTGACTAGGCTTTGCTGCTGCTGGAGTCAGCTCTCTGAGAGAAGAATGTGTTGATGGCCAGTTTTCAAGCTCCCAAATGCCTGGTACTCTATTCAGTCACCGGCCAGATGCTAGTGCCTGAGGATTTGTTAAGCTTGCTCTCAACAGCTTGTGACAGAGTTCTTTGTGTCATCAAAACTCCATTGTCTTTCCAACTCCATGGGCAGGAGTCATCTTGCCTTAATTATCTGTCTATGCCAAGAGATGGTGTACCTGAGATTCCCCAAAGGCTCTCTTTGCAGGTGACTGAGAGGCTATGGTTAAACTTGCTCTAAGGTAGGTGCTGCAGATCAGACAGGTAGATGTGATTACAAGAGTTTCTACAGGGTTACTTTGTAGATGGCTAAAGCAAAGGAGATGGATCTTAGCCTGAATATTTGGTTTAACATTGTTGTGTCTGGGTAACAATGAGGATGTTTCAATTTGCAGACTCCCAGGTTACACTGACTTGTTTTAGCATTTTTTTCTTTCTTTTTTTTTCCTTTTCCCCTCCCTATTATTGTTTTTCTTTTATTTTCTCTGAATAGAGTTGTCTATCATGCAGTGGGAGACTTAATTTAAAATGTCCTTGGCACTGAGCAAAAACTCCTACCTTGACTTAGTTGCTCTTAAGTCACATGACTCCAAGTTATCTCTGTTTAAGGTATTAATTAGGAAGAGACTTTTAAAAGTTGTTTTCCAAGTCTAGTCATTGAAATATAGCAGTGGAGATAGAAAATACATTTCAGCTGACAAATGACATGAGCTTTTATTTAACATGTCTCATTCAAAGGTACTGAATTGGGAAGACCTGCTTAAATGAATCCATTCTTCTACCTTCAGAATAGTGTGGTTTTGTAAAAGAGATTCCTGCTCATTTTGGACTGATACGCCCATGTGATCCCATGGCAGAAGCATAAAGAGTTCTGTTTATTCATGACTTCATGGGGACTTTCCACAGTGAGTGCAAGCCAACAGCACAGGAACACTGCCATAGCTACCACTGAACTGGAGCCTTGAGGCAATTTCTTTACAGAGCTTTCCTTTAATAGATTTGCTCACAAAAAAGATGCCTGGTGATGATGCCTTCCAAATAGGTTTGGGATACACTGGCAGAGCATGAAAGCATGAAAGAGTCTTATCTCTGCTGCAGATGAATGACCTAGTAGTTTTTAAATTTCCTAAGGAAAAACTGGGGGTCAAAAGTGAGAGGAGCCCAAGGACCTGGCAGATTTTGTGTTTGCTTTGTGGCTATATGCAATTAGCTTTTTACTGTGGTCTTTCATGAGCATGACTCAAATAAATAAATAAAGTCAAGACTCACGAGGGTTGTGGGCAGAATGAGAGCTTCAGACAAAGTTTATTAAAGAAGCCCTTCCATTGAGTCACAAGGTACACAAAGGACCCTCTTGCTTTCTAAACTTCTCAGAGGGGAGTCTAGGTGCAGCTGGATCCAAACTTGGCCCCCGACTTTGTCAGTGGTGTTTATGTCTAAAGGATTACATAGGTGCAATCGAACCTTTATAGAACTTTGTCCTGCAGGATCAAGGATGGCAAACCCACCTTCCCCCCACCTCGCAAAAAAAAAAAAAAACAAAAAACAAAAAACCAACACAAAACCCCCCCAAAAAACACCAAACCCAAAGACACACACACACATTATTTATTTAAATTTATTATGACTGTTATAATGATTATACTAAAAGATTTTAATCAGGATTATTTACTACACAGTATAGGTAGCTATAACTACTAGTACAGAGGATTATTTGTGAAGCAATATCAAAGCAGTTATATTAAAGCTGCAAATGCAATTATTAAGAAGAGATTGATTTTACTCACCAATACTGGTGACGATGGGCATATCTTTTTTGCTCAGCCTTGAGGAGTAACCTTGATGGGCATCCCCACTCAAGGGAGGAGTCTCCATACGCACTCTGAGAAAGCAGTATGTTACAAAACCCTACAGTTAGTAAGTGGGAACGGACTTCTGTAGTATAAAGTGATTGACTGTCAGTCATATATCTCTGGGCTAGCTGTGTCAGTTCAGTATCTTTAGATAAGATTTAAAGAGCCTGTCGGTTCCATTATCAGGTGTTTTATCAGATATACTTTGTTCTTCCTCAGAATGTTTAACTTTGACTTTGATGAGTCAGGCTGGTTTAAGCATTCTTCAACACCAAAACCAGTAAACCTTCCTTGTTCACCACTGGTAACTTTGCAAATAAAACAGTTCCACCTGGTTTACCCCCACACTAGGCAGAGCATCCTGCTGCACTGAAAAGCCTAGTACTTTCCCGGTGCTAACCCTCCTGAAAGGGAAACTAAAAAAAAATATCCTAGATGAAGTTAGGGATAAGAAGTATTAAGATCCTTTCTTCTTCAAATTTCACAGCCCTTTATTAAGGCTTGCAAGGTAGGCACCTGAGATACAGAGGGTTTTGACTGTCTTAACAGGGCCATGCAGGAGAACATGTCAGACCTGAGATCAGCACTGCGTACTTCTATTCTAGTCAGGCCCCATGTCTGCTACAGATCATTTCTCTGCTTGTTTTTTGCTGTAGTTGTAATGGTCTCTGAAGTAGCAAGCAGATGAGATGACATTTTCTTAGTGATGCTGCTTGTGTTTCAAGAGCTGTATAAAACTGATGCTTAATGCAGCCATTTGTGCCTTATAGGTGTCCAGCTCTTCTAATCCTATGAGACATGAATTAAATTTCTCAGCAGTGGAATGTCACAGGGTACATACCCATATGTAGGAGAGCTCTGGGGAAGGGGGTTTCTGTGAATAATTCAGGGGAGTGAGCTGAGAACAGCTTCTTACACATTCCTTTGCTTAGTTGCTACAGGAGGTTAACCTGGGTATGCGGTCAGGTAGGGCTGACCCATGAGTGTTACCTGCACTCCAAGCATTCAAGCCCTGCATGGCTCAAATGCTGTAAGTTGGCCGCCAGTGATGCATGTAGTCACACCTATTAATTTTGTTGACTGAGGGAACTTGGAGAGCTTTTAACTTATTGTCCTTAGTGCTTCTTCAGCCCAGAAGCAGATCTGTATGTTTCACAGAAATAGTGGTTTTGTTAAGTCAGTGTGACCCTTCACAGTACAGCAGTACTTGCCTGAGAAAGTACTGCTATGAGTGAAAGAGTGACAGAAGAAAATAGCTCAGTTTGCCTCTAAAACCCAGGGCTGATACTTCAGGCTTCAGAGTCAGCAGAAAAAAACACATAAAACTGTATTTGATAACTGCAAACCAAACATGACTGATGCAGAAAAAATTGAGAAGTAATGTAACACTGGACCTGCCTTCTGCTTTTTGACATTGACTTTTGGCAGTGAGCCATGCTCAATGCAAAACACTAGAGAGTATGAGTGGTTAAAATTTTTGATGATCAGGACAGAAAATCTATTTGCTTGAAATGGAAAATAGAACTCCCTGTTAGAGGGATTGTGTGTCATCACTGCCACATAAAATAATTTTGCCTTGATAATTATAATTTTCTATCTAGGAGTCAGACATGGCACTAGAAAATATATGCTTTATACTGTCTTGCAGTCACGTTTCTGCTAGACTCATGGGAAGTTTGAAGTAAGTGAAAAATTGATACAGGAGCTGCAAAGACTAAAAAAAAAAAAAAAATTACTTAAACCTATGTTCATCGTGTGTACCTGCCAGCCAAGAAATTTGTCCTGGGAGGATGCTTTAACTTGTATCATTCTCTCTCTCTCTAAGACTCTACTACTCCTCTTGGGACCCCACAGGTAACCTTGAGTGGAGAACAGCGGAGCTCTGCCCATATTGTTATATGCAGAAGTACCATCTCAGGACACCACTCAGCAACTGAGGTTCTACTTCATGAGATTCTGAATTACAAGACAGTTAAAGGTGCTGCCAGCAGCTGAGTATTTGTGATTTGGAGAGGGAAATGCTTCTCCACATATATTTACAGATGGTCAGCATTAGAGAGTGACTCATGAAAGAACTGAGAATTGAACCTGTGTCTCTGGAGGTTTGATTAAAGGCCTTGTTTGCAATACTGTTCTTCCTCTCCTTAGGACCTCTAAATGTCGATGGTCTTTCTCAGGTGTTAGAGTTTTTGAGCCAGTAATTATGTAGACACTTTCAATAGTCCACAATGTCTTCATTCTGAAGTGACACTGCATCCAGAATGGTCTGTAGAGTCGGTGGGAGGCTAATGACTCTTATAAAATATATGTCTGTGTTGGCCCTCTGGCTTTTCCAGGTGGAGAGGAGGTGAGGAACTGAAGGAAGGGGGAAGCAGTAAATCTGTGCCTTTGTAAAAAACAGAGTCCTGCTAATGTCTCTCTAGTTTGTGATTGTTGTGTTCTGTAATTATCGTAGAACAGTTGATTGTAAATATGTTGACAGCTCATTGAGAAAAGTACTTGGAAGGTGAAGGGAATATGAATCACACTCAGTGAATCCTTACACAAGACAGATGATCTTCACATGCTGATTAACTGGGGTCTGTCTAGACCCCCACAGTTGGAGTTCTCAGCCTTAGTGAATGGTCTGTCTGACTGTCTCTTTGGGAATCTGCAATCCAACCCCTCCACTCAACCCCAGTGTAGAAATTTACTGTATTTTTTATTTTCCTGGCTGCTGTTTATCATTAAACAAAGCACGTATTCATCAGAAAAAGTGAGCCAGAGCTATCGTATTCTTGGAGGATGGCTAATGAGAATGGAGTTTTTAATTACAGTGGATCATTACCACATGTAAACTGACCATCTGTTAAAGGAGAGTACTTGCGAAGGAGAGAGAAAGGACATAGTGTGTACCTTTCGGTGAGGATGCTGCTCACTGATAAAACAATAATAGATGTTATCCAGGAGGACTTTGGAAGTTTCATCCTGTTGCTCTTAGTCACTGACTTTTCCTTGTGAAAGGAAGTTTCCATTTGCCTCCTTCCCAGTAGTGGGGTTGTCCAAGCTAACCAAAATCCTCATAGTGAAGCCTGGCATTTTGTTTAGCTCCTGCAGTCTTGCCACTTCAATGATAATTTTGTAAGAAGTTCTTAGACCAGAGTGGAGGACTTACCTTGTTTCTTTTACGTTCCATGGGAGTGTATGCAATTAATGTCATAGGAAAGAAGACTTTGGAAATCATGAATTTTCAAAGCAAGGGCACTGAGTTCTGTGCAATGAATTTCTCAGACAATGTGAGGCTGTCATGCACACATGTGGCCTTCAGAAGGGATGAGGAGTGAAGAAGTGAAGAGTGAATGCTCAGCAAGCATTCTGTCTAGAAAGCAATCAAAAAATGTACATAGCCATAATTTTAATAAAGTATTCATTAGCATTATCATTTATTTTTATTAAATAAAATTAAATGGACAAATTATTTTAATGATGTTTGCAAGTAGCATCATGGTTATGTGTATATGTGAAGATTCTGTGTGCAGTGATGTACTTGTTATAAGACATTGCTGTAGGAGAAGTTAGCCCTTTTTTTCTGGCACTGATAGTAATGCAGGAGTGATGGAAGGGAAAACTTAGCTTTATCTGTTGCCCTTCCTTACTGAAGTAACAGCATTTCTCTGAGAATGCTGATTCTTCATACCTGGCATCATGCTGCATAGAATCTCTTCTTCACTTCACTAACTGTTGTTAATGAACCTATACAGTTAGCCTGTTCTCTGAAAAGTCCATGGCCATTTCCTATATTCCCCTCCTCCACTTTTCAAGCCATGCATAAGGATAAGTCATGCTAACCTGATCTGTATCCTGGCTAATTTGGCAATGTTTTGCATTTCAGTGCAGTTTTCTGTTGAATTTGTTTCTTGGTAGCTAAGATTTTTTAAATTAATGTCATGAGCTATTTTTTGATCAGATTAATAATATGGTAGGAATCTATCATATATTTTGCTGAATGTCTTCAGCTATACTCATTGCTAACTCCAGCAGGAACTATTGTACCAAGACCTTTCTTGATCTATTTAGGGCAATACCTGTTGATGCTTAAGAAAAGTAAAGAAAACTTCTATGCATCTAAGCAATTAAGCAGTGTTGTTGGAGGGGGTGGGGGGAGAAACAACCTTCCTTCAGGACCCCTGATCTCAGTGCTTACTGAAGCAAGAGATTTGATTGCCCTTATCTTAGGATATAGAGTTGCACATTAATGTATTTCATACTCTTTTTCTGTGTTTGTATGCATCATCCTAAGCGATCTAAAGGACAAACAGGGCTTTGTAATTTCCAGTTTGCATATTCTGTTCAGTTCTCTAATTGCCAAAAGTAATATTAAATACTCTAGAGAGAAGGTCATTTCTCAGGAAGAGGAGTTTTGGGACTGTTGAAGAATTAGGTTATCTTTACATTATGAAACCACAGTGTCATAATTAGGTCACTGTTTCCTTTAATGTCTCTGTGTAACTGGCTGAAAAATCTACAGGAAAACTAAGATAGCTAAGGGTGTATTTTTCATGATCTAGGGAAGAGCACTTGGTTTTCTGGGTTGATACTAGTCCAGGGTACTGCTAAGGGATGAATTGCTGCTGCAAGTCATTCAGGTGAATGAATAAAGATATGTTTATCAAATCTGTCTGAAAAATGATACCTCAGATAGTGTTTGGGAGCCATCTAGCAGATGATGGGTTTATTTCCTTTGAATGAGAGGCAAAACAGCCTTCCTGGCCACTTTTCAGAAGTGTTGGAGTGCTAATCCTGGCCTCCTCGCCAAGACCAGCTTGGGTAATTATGCTCTGCCTTCTTAAATTCCACACCGTGTCTGAGTGGGCAGTCTGTTCTTCAATTCATGTCTCAAGCATGGTATCACAGGTACTTTCCCTCCTGTGCCTTGTGCTGATAATGTGGATTGTACAGTGCTGCTGCTATTGCTTTTGGCACCATTATCATTCTCTTATTATTGTGTTGAGGTTTATTACCTTTATTTGACCAAATAACATAGCTACAGAGAAAAAGCCATACTATAAGTGTCAGAACAATGTCTAGAGACTAGAAGAGACATGGGCCTAGTTGTACAAGGTGTTGTGCAGATGCAGAGTTAAAGGCAGGGTCTGTTTTGGGAGTTTACGCACTTGGAAGAATGAGGCAGGTAAAGGGATTCAAGTGAGTGGCTGATTGGAAGTTTGCAGGCAAAACTCTATGTGATCATCCATACCATTTTGCCTACTGTGGAACAAGCTAGCATTCGTAATCTTTGCTTTGTCTCTGGTCAAAGTTTTGGGTACTTGATTCTGCAAGACTTGGGCTGAGCATGGATGTCTACAGATGCGTGTCTACAGTTACAAAAGTGGGAATAGTACTTTGCTCCAGAGTTTATGTTTAAGATGCTTTGGGGAATACAGAAGTTCCACCTTGGCCTCTTCATTCATTTCCCACTATTCACTATTGTGTGACTCACATGGGGTGAAGGTGCTGAGGTGGAGCATCTTACGTAAGTGGCGATTGCTGTGGTCAGTGCAGCTACTCTACCACTAATAAAAACAGTACAGAGCATTTTAGGCTTTAGCTTAGGTGGGCCAGCTTTCTGTGCTTTGTCCTCTGTCTTTGAAAGCAAAGAAAAGAGGGCTGTTACCTTGAGATTAGTGTTGATACTTTGAGGGGAATATCCTCTGACTGGAAAAGTCCTAAGATGAGAACCCTGGACTGTTCTTCAAACCATCTGCTTGTAAAATGGCTCTCTTCCAGCTACTGTGGAGCTCTCACTATTTGTTTGTGATACTGGGGAACACTTGCCATAAACACATCTGCTGTTTATGTTAGTGTCCTAGAGTAGAGTTATTTTTTACAATTCTAGTTTATCTAAAAATTATCCCTGCAAAAGTGGATTTTTCATTCAGTCATTCCCTGCATAATTTGCTGACTGCTTGTCTTTGAGCAACCAAATATGTAAAGCAAAGTGTTTTGTCATTTTGTGCAAACTACAGAAACTGGCCTGCCCATGGCCAAGCAATGAGGTAGGTGTAAGGTCTCTCCCCCACTGGATTCTCATGGCCCCTCTACCTAATGTGAGTACAAGTGGCATTTGAAATAGCCTAGTCTGAAGAACAGAATAATTCTTTCCTTATTGCAGTTCCTGTGCTGAATTAGCACGTTTTTCTTAGTGCTCTTTTTTTTGGTCAAAAACCAGACTGCTGACAAAATGCACAGGTCTACATTTATTTTTTGACTGCTGAGTGGAAGTAAGTTTTATGTTTTATTTAACTATGTTCCTGCAGAGATGAGCCATCCTAGCAGATGATGGGTTTATTTCCTTTGGATGAGAGGCAAACCAGCATATTTTCACTGCTTCAGCTACTCAGGCCCTCATTTTGTTTTTTTCCTTTATTGTTTTTGTCCTCAGTTCTGAATCCTTAGTTACCCCAGAACAGTTGAACATGATCACCCAAGAGAATAACTTTCCACTTGTTTGTGTTCTGCAAATGTTAAGTTTTAAACTTTTAGAAGGATATATTATGTTGTAATCTTTTAATGTTCAGTGAGCAGAGATGCAAGGAATAGAAAAAGAGGAGAGATGAGTTCTTATAACAGGGGAGTTTGTTTGGTTGGTGTTTGAACCTGCTTATAGTGTTCTGACTAAATTAAGCAATGAAGAGTGTCTCAAAGTTCTGGGGAAAAAATCAAGTTCTATTAAACCCTTGAAGTAATGAATTCTCATTTTGTGCTGTTTGTTTCATCAGCATTAGTGTGATTTAGTTTTGCTGTTCTGCCTTCTTGTTCCAAAATAAACTCCTTCTCTTTGTGTAGTGCTTCATTTTTATTAGGAAGTGTGTGTGCTAGCACTGTATAGGTAGATAAGAGACATCTCATGACGTTACCTTCCTTGGCTGGATTAAAGCTCCATTTGAAACCAGTAATGGGATGGCTTTACCAGCAAATGATGAAATAACAATGTAGGAGTTAGAAATGGTTAGATTTAAATATTGCCAAATACTGGGACTTTAAATGTCCAGTTATCTTAAGGCCTTGGTCCCAGAGCCATGTGATAATTAAAATAGAAGCTGAAAAGCAACCAAACCAAAATGCTAGACAGAGCATTAGGCCTTGCAGATTTCAAGAAAAACTTGAAAAACAGAGTAAAGTTATAGAGGGAAAACTAAAGACAGAAAAAGAAATCAGAATGTATTAATAAAACATAATTGTGGGTTTGTTCGGGGGTTTTTTCCTTGTTTTTTTTTTCGTTTGTTTGTTTGAGTTTTAAGTTATTAAGTACAAGTTTTAGAGGCACTTGACTTATTTTTTACTATAAACAAACCATGTAAACAGTAAAAGATGAAGTGTAAATTTGTAAAACAAGTAGTTGGGCCGTTGTTACAACAGGAATTGACATGACGTTGGAAGTGAAAGATGCTTCTCTTATAGTAACAACTAGAAGACTTCTAGGTCCTTCCATTGACTGATTATGTTCAGCTCCTTGTATTTCCAGTGGGAGTTGAGTGATGACTCAGCGCTTTGCTGTCTTCTGTTCAAATTGATCCATTTATCGAGAGCTGAAGGTGTTCAGAGTGAGGGAGTTAATACAAAAAAAGCGAATTAAGAGCTCTACAGGTCAATAAAATTGTTCCTGCTTGTAATGGTGAGGAGCAAGTTTTAGCTGTGGAGGAGACAAGCAAGGCAATATACTCCAGATTTTATCAAGTAACTGCAGCACTTTCTTGAAATGCTTCCTGACTGTTATTAGTTGTTCTATGAATTGAAATTGCAGTGCCTGTTTCATCTGGAGGTTTCGTGGGCAAGACCTTTGTCTCTCATGCATTAAAACAGTGCTTTGCCTCTCGGGTGCTATTGCATTCAAATAAGCAGTAATGCCACTAAAGTATAACTAGTTCTCTCCTTCTCCCCACACAGCAAAATTTCTTACAGAAACCTAGAAGATTCTGGGTTTGATTTTTAAACAAATCATCGCCTGTTCTGTGTTACTTTTGAAATCTGTTTCACAAAGGAGCAAACACTTAGTCAGCGCCTTTCATGCTGACTAGGAAAATACCAGGGAATAGAGATGTATAGAGTAGAGAATAGCAGAGATGTATGGAATAGATAATGCATAGAGAGAGAGAGAGAGAGAGAGAGAGAGAGAGAGAGAGAGAGAGATAGATAGATAGATAGATAGATAGATAGATGGATGGATGGAGATTAGAGATGTATAGAATGGAGAATACCAGATGCAGTACTTGTCTGTCATACACATTAGCAGCATCTTGAAATGAAAGTCTTTAAACAGAGATTAAATTTTAAATAAATTTCTGAATATGTTCATGGGGTTGGTTATATATTTAGCTCTATCATAAAGTGTTTTGACTGCTGTCTTCAGTTGTGTACACCTATGAAAATAGCTGAATTAACAGGGACATAAAATTTGTTGCAAGCCAGATTTGCTCACTGTATACTTTGCTAAATAAGATGTGCCTGTTACTGCTCTCCCTGGAAGACTTTCTATTATTAGGAAAGAACTCAGTTGCCCAGTGTCTAAAGCGTATACTTGAAGACAGCTACTCTGTAGCTCTGAAATACTTCAAGATCAGCCACTGCCTGGGGTTTAGTCAGCCAGAAGCAGGCTGGTGGCTGATCAATCCCTGCCTGCAGGAGGGAGCAAGCTAGCACTTTGGGGAGCTGCTGAATTTGACATCTGGAAGTTATGGGGTACATCTACATGCAAAGCCAAGCCCATTGTGTGTTAGAGAAGTGGGCTCTGGAAAGCTGCTGTTCTCTTGTTTTTTGCTCTGTAGTGCTCTGATAAAGTCAGAAACTGTAATTTTGCTGCTTGTTAGGTTGTGATACTCGTGACTGGCTATTCTTCAGCAAGGGCTGTCTCAAAAAGCTGTTAGTGAAGCAGAGAAGGAATGAACTTTTCCCCAGATGCTGTAGGAATGGACTCTCATAGAATTTTTTCTCATTTATGCCTTCTGTGATACATATCCAGAGAAGGGTTTTCTAATCAGGGGGTTTGTAAGAACCACTGTGTAACCCTTTCCGTATCTGATGAATGCACAGAGAGGAGTCAAAGTCATGTATGTGCTGGAATTTGGAAGCGTGACCATCCTTCAGCAACATGTCACAGGGCCAAATTAATGTTTTCTGGTATTTAAACAACTTGAGAGGAGGAGAGCTTTTAGATGATTTCAGAAAGAGCTGAAGTAAGAACTGACTTGGATCAGCCTTTCATCTGTCTTGGATGCTTGTGTGCCAGAGTTTGGAAAACATTTGAGTTAAGACTGTGTTGCCAGAGGAATGGGCTGAGCTAATTTTTTTATCTCCTTGAAATGGCAATTTCTCTCTGTTCTTCCATGTTGAAGCTTCCAGTACCAGAGAAAAGTTAACTGTCTGCTAGCCTTAGTGTAAGCAGGTTTTTAGCTTCAGAACAGAGGAGTTTGAGTTCGGTCAAGCAAACTTCCTACAATCCCACCCTGGTGGTGTTCCAGACAGAACTGGTTGAGGTCATCTCTGTGCTTGGTCGTCCCCTAAAGCTGCTGATTAGATATTAGAAAAGCTGCCAATTACTGTGAGCAAAGAGGGGACTGGGATGGGCTGACAGGTCCTTTCCTGTCAACTGGTAATTTTTTCAGTCTGTTTCAAACTGTTGATCTAGATGAGGTGAAAGAAGGAATATCCCTTGACCAGCCTGTCATCCCATCTGGCTCCTTCCCATTCCTGTACATTTGCATTTATAGTTCAGATGCTTAAAGACCGGATGGTGTCTTGCTTTAATGCCTGCATGCACTAAATGGCTAAAGCAAAAAGCATTTATTAAGTGACTTTCTTAAAAACGTCATTGAAACTTCGATGAAACTTGTCTCCTCAAGTTATTACTGAATTTCTGGTATCCTGTTAATACATTTTCTTTTCAAGGAAGATTAGTAGTGATCAGCGTAGCGGACTGGTAGGAACTCAGGTATTCTGAAGTATTGTACAGTGACCTGTAATAGCTGCATGGCTCAGTGGAGGGTTTGGGACTATTTTTGTTTTTAATGTCTCAGTTGCCAGTGAGTTTGCAACTTTCCAGCAAGCATTTTAGAAGTAGGCTGGTCAAAGTTTCCTACCTGGAGCCAGTAATTTAGCTAGGTTTAAAAAAATGAGACTAGCATTACAAAAAGGCTTACAAGAATTCTTGCTAGTGCTTGCTGACTCTGTGCTTGTGTGTGCACATGTGTGGGTGTGTGTTTACAGAACAAAAAAGATAAAGGCAGGGAGGAATTGCTCAGATGTTATGTAAGCTTCCCAACTAACACCTGCTTTGGCTTTCCTGTACCTCTCTCTGCCAGCTTTATTGCTTCAGTAAGGCTTGGCAGAACGCAATAAGTCTCCCATTACAGTGGTCATTAGAAATGAAGACAAAGAAAACAGCCCTTGCCTCATAAAGGCTGTGTTTAAGAAATGTGATTAAATGCAATGGATGATGCCCAGGCAAAAAGAGAAATTAAGGGAAAGTAGCAGGTTCACTGGTGTGTGTTAAGTACTTAGTGCTTTACGTCTTGGTTAGTGGCAGTCAGTCTAACTGGGGGCAGTTGGCTACTGTTTTTGTGAGAGTATTTCAAAGAAGATCAGGCATCTCTCTTTGCAATTTTAAGTGTTGAATTGATGTCATGCAGTGTGTTCGACAGAAGAAAGCCAATAGTGTTTGGAAGATAAAGGTATCAGTGAATGCTTGGGTGAGCCATACATGTTAAAAACATGATAAAGGAGTTTTTACAGTCAAAGAAGAGAGATGGTTCATTTTGTAGGGATGTGTTGCCTTCTAAAAGTGTGGAATGATGTGAAGGTACCTTATATAATAAATATGCCACTGCATGGCTGCTGAGCTGCAGTGGCATTGCTTCTCACAGAAGCAATTTTTTACAAAAAAATAATCATAGAATACCTCATCCAGTACTGAGTGGTAGACGCATCATCCTTGCTTTTATGTTGAGAGTTGTTTCATTTGTCTGTGTTGACACATCAATTACTTCTACATTTAGAGTTAGGATCTAATTAATTGGAAAATTAAGTGCCTTGCAGTCATTGCCTGGTTAGAGTGCAGCAACGTCTTTTTTCTCTGGTACTGACAGAGGAAATGTGCTTTTCTCCCCACTTTCTTTTTTTTTTCTTTCATTCTCCCCTCCTTCTCCCCACCCCCCTCTTTTTTTTTTTTTTTTAATGGGATCTTGGCACCTGCATTTCTTGAGGACAACTTCTGTCCATCTGCTGGGACCATTGAAGAAGATATTTCCTCCCTCTCCAGTATACCTGATACGCTTCAGGACTCCCCTTTTGGGAATTAAAACGCAGCTCTGTGTATTCTTCCCTCTGAGCAGGGGCTTGGCTGAGTGGCTCCATATGCCTCCACCTATGGTTCTGTGTTAACCACACATTTGAGAGCACCAGAGCACCTTTGAGACCTTTCAGTGTCTATGGAGTGTCCAGGCAGATCCAGTGCAGTGCTTGGGTTATCTTGAGCTGTGTACCTCACAGAAAAGAGAATTGCTGACACCTCTGTTACAGATAAGGCAAAAATCAGGAAGCTAGAACATCTCTTAGAACCATGGTGTCATGTTGGAAGCTGACAGGATTAAAAATAACCCTTTCATTTTGTGCTGGACACATTTGCTCAGGTAAGGATGACAGGGTGTCAGAACCTAATTTTAATAGGGATCTTTTTCTGACTTCATTGCTTGTTTCTTAGATACATGCTATTGTCAGCACCATAAGTTTAACCATGAAATATCTTTAGTATTCTGAGCAAGAAACTACTAAATGTAATGAATTTCACTAGTTTCACTGGCCTGACAGTGTACTGGAGGCTTGATCTGTGCTGTTCTGTAGTGTTTTGTTACATTACACAGAGAGATTTATCTAATCAAATCTTAGATCAAGTAATTATCACTTGCTCATTCAACATCCTGCTCTTCAGTCATTCTTTCACGGCACAGTGGTTAGAGAAACACCATTTCCACTGTAAGGCTGTATGTGAAAGGCTTGTAATGTCAAGCAAATGGCTTTCTTGTGTCTGCACTTCTTAACCTAGTAGAAGGAGGAACCTGCAAGTCATCTTCAGTTCTGTGCATAGGGCCCAATGGTGAGGGACACAACAATAAAGCTACCATCATTCAGTGATTCTCTTCCTACGCTGTGTGAATGACCTGAAGCACAATGTAATGGGTGCTGAAATACACAGATTTAATATATGGAAATCTAAAGACAGATCTCCATACTTGTTCTCTATTAATTTGCTCATGTTTGGCTCAAACAGTGACTTTAACAGTTTGATTTATAGTGCTGATGTTTTGCTTACAAATTGGAGACGTTACTGCACTAAGTCTGTGTTTAAAATCAATGCAGAGTAATTGCAGTGTGCTCATAGTTTAAAGACATTAACAAGAGAAATGTGCTGTAGCAGCAATACTTGGCACAAATGCAAGCTATTGCAGCTAAATTCCATGTCCATTTCCAAGCTAATTTGAACAAATTTTTACAGTATAATTCTTACACTTTTAAAGCTTGTTACTATGGAAAAAGGGATGAAAAACATCAGGCTGAGCTATCTTGATTAACGATATTGCAACAGCATTCTGTTTAGGACCCATATGATGGGGGGGTGGTGTGTGTTTGGGTTTTTTTGTTTGTTTGTTTGGGTTTTTTAAAGTATAAAATCTTTGATCATGTTGAGACTCCTTAGGAAGTTATGTTTTGTGTTCTGTGTAACTTTACCATTTGGCCCCATCTTTCTCCTATTAGCCATCTTAGCAACTCTGCTGTGGAGAAATATGATCATTTGTACTTGTATATGTGCATCAACATATTCCTAAGCTCTCCCGACAACGGGCATGTTGCCTACTAACAAAGCAGGGTGCTCAGTCTAATGGAGAGTTTTTTACTGTACATGTGGCTTTCTTTTACTTGCCTAGTTTTCATATAGGAGAAAGTTTATGACACAAGCAATGAGAACCTGCTGTTACATCTCTTTCTCTGAAGGTGCTTATGAGTTTTCTTTTAGTAGACTAATAATCAATGGTAACTGCAAACCCACAGAATAGGGGAAGGCGTCTGGAGGGGCTGCTGAGGGAGTGGAGGTTGCTTCTGGATTGTACTGTTGCATTCTACCTGGCAAGGCTTAATGTTGGCTGAGACCTTATGAGTATTTATACTCCTGGTAGGAAAGAAGCAAGTGGAATTTCACTTGTAATCTCATACCAGGGATCAATTAAAGTATAAGGAATGTGCACAAGAGTTGTCATGAAAGCACTGAACTAGTCAGTAGCTTAGACAAAAGGTTGTATGTTCTTCAGCTGATGTCATAGAATGGCCTGATGCTCCCTGATGAATGAGACAAATAGTGACAGCTGTCACAAAGCATTTAATTTTAGGTTTGGCCTGATTCCAAAATCAATTTGCCCAGCTATGTTTCTACACACCTCCACTTAGCAAAAATGTACAAAATGGAAGTTACTATGAGGTAGTTGCTCAGTTTGGCTGTCCAGAAGTGCGTGTATATGTGTTACGACTTCAATGTTAGATTGAAGTTATGGTGTGCAGCAACTCAAATTATTAGAAAGAAAGGAATATTCTCTGTAGGTGAGTAGGAAGTTAATAGTATGAGTGTTAATTTTATAAACTTAGAGCTAAGTGAGTATGTCAGTACTTTACCACTTTTTTTCCACTACTAGAATTTCTTTTGCTCTTTGGTCTCATTCAGTTGGAGAGGAAAATATCCTGATTATTATTCCTAGTATTGATTAATGTTAGGAACTGTAAAAATGCCATTAACATTGTGTGTTAACACTTGAGGAAAAAATAAAAGGGTTCTGTCTTGATCTGAGTAAAGAATTTCCATTATTGCTCTTGTAGCCTTCATATAATTGCTAGTTTTCTTGCAGGACTGTTTCTTGGTTCTGATGTCCTGAAAAGGTGCTTGGAAATCCAGGTGACAGTAACTTTATGCACACATTAATAACAACATTTTACTATCACTTTACACCTCCTTAGAGCCTTTCATCATGGTACTGTGACATGTTTACTGTAAGAATATTTGGATTTAGTGACTTCTCTGCTTGAGAATAACAAGCACTGTACTACTAAGAAAGATGGGAATTGTTATGGTGTGGCCAGGGTCACACAGCAAGTTACTGGACATTAAATATCAGCACCAATGCTGGTTGCAAGTGTTAACACTTAGTGGTAGACTTAAGAACTAAAGCAAGAACCTGAAGATGGAAGTATTGACTTGAAGATAACCTACTTTAAATCTTGTTACTCTGCTGAAGTTATACATTTAATTTATTTTACACTTGAGAATACTGAAGGGCTTTAATAAAAAAATGCAATGAGCCTGTCATTGTGGAAGGGAAAGATGAAGGATATAAACAGGTTCAGGGGAGTATGTAGTGGGTGCAGGAAGGAACTGTAACACTCAATATCTGCATCAAAATATGGCATCATTTTGTTTTGCAACCTTTAAAGTTTTGTTGGGAAGTGCTAATAAAATGGTAGTAGTGATCCACTAGTGCATCAAAAGGATGTGTGGAGTATCATAAGAAATTAATGGAAGAAACACATGCTTTAATTAAAGGGTGCAAGTAGAGGAAAGAAAGCACTTTTATCTTTCACATAAGTTTGTATATGAGAGAAAGGTGGCAAAAATAGGAATGCAAAGACAGGGTCTCTCGCTGTTGTCATCACTCTTGTTGTGCTCAAATGTAGTAAATTCCTGAACATTTAAAAACCCTGAAATATCTACTGCTCATGAACATTTCTTCACAGATGATGATGGGAAGAAAGGAATGGGTCCACAATGCTAGTTTTCCAGAGGAATGCAGTAGGTTGTTCACCTATTGCAGGAACAGAGGCTGAAGGTGACATTGAATTGATAAATACAAGTGAAAACCTCATCTTATTCTAACCATGTAGAAAAGTGTCAGAGGAAGAGAAAAGAAGATCCTTTATGGCTGGTATCTATTCTAGATGCTTAACAAAGGGGAAGATGAGGGTTAGGAGTTGCTAGAGGAAGTACATTGTTGGAATGAATTATCTGGGGACCCTTGGGGTGCTTTAAACGACCCAGAGACCTTTAGTGGGAAAACATGTACTGAAGCAAATTTCAAGAATATTAGTGGAAAATTTCTTGTCACACCAGATTGTAGAATCTTATATCACACAGTGGTGGGCTGATCTTATCTCGCAATCTATGCTGGAATTGGGGATGGTGAAAGCTCAACTGGGTGATCCTAAAGGGAGGCTCTGCTGTAAGATTTGATGCTGGCAATTAGCAGATGCTGTTCTGTGTTCCCATTCAGAAATAGTTAAATATGCTGTACTGCAGAGCAGCACAAGATCCTGATAGGAAGTTTGCTGGAAGGATGTGTTTGTTTTCCTTACAGCTGCCATATTTTCAAGCTGAATTATTTTTGTTGCCTCTGTAAAAGTCCTTTTTTGACCTGTCTAGTTTTCATTCAGGGGGTTTATATATGTTCCTTTATGCCTTCTCTGGCACAGGAAAGACCCAGAGAATAGTACCACGTTCTAATCTCAGTGCTACCATTAGTTACATGTGGTGTCTCAACAACAGATGTTTGAATTGTGCTGCTGATTTATGATGTACTAGGAAGGGTTGTCTGATCGGCTTAATGGCTGGTTACATTACTGTCAAGGGTGTGAAAAGATCACACACTGACTCTACTGTGATGTGGCTCCTGCATAAGCTGATTTCTCTTTGGTGTGAAATGAAGATATCCTGATGATTTTCTGCCATTATGAATTAAAATATTTTCCAAGATGGTCTGTCTGATGTGGAAAAGGGGAGACATTCAGCTACTGTTTGAATCTGTGTCTTCCCTGGGACAACCTGAGCTATGTCATCCCCAGCCTGTCCTGCTTCAAACTCATTGTGTGCCTCTGATCATTAATAAGCTGCTTTAAGAGAAGTGGTGCACCTGAGAAGTGCTGCTTGCAGCTGGCTGCTGTGTGATGCCAAAAGCTCACAGATTATTCAATGACATGCTGATTTCTTCATCTTCCAAGTTATATGGACATCTGTTTTGTGCTGTTTCTGCAGTACTTTGATGACAGATTTGGTATGGACAGGGTGAGCCCACTTCAGGCACTTTCTGGGGCTTGATGATGGGATAAGAACTCAGAACAGAAAAAGTCCAGTAGACTTGTTCAGGCAGGCAACGCGTGATACGTGTATGGTGCAGAAAGAGTTGCTGAACACACATCCATAGACCTGTCCTCCACACGTGTAGGCCATAAAATGCTCTGGTGGATTGAATCAAACTAAAACTCTTTCCAAAAAAGATGAAAAATATAAAAATGCTATCACAAGCTTCAGGAAAGTACTAGACTTCTAGGCCTGTACAGTAGTATGGATGTTGTTATTCAGAAATTACTATGTTCTTCAAGTGAGTGGACAGCATTACAGAGTAAGTAAATTGTTCCCATGGATTATAGAACTGCTTCAAGGAAGAACTCCTTTCTAAGTCTAAATCTATGTTTCAGTTTACTTGGCTTTCAAAGTCAATTTGCACCCCTAAACTTCCCGGTAGTTTCTCAGTGCTAGGAGCTCTACAAATCCATGAAGTCTGTGTTTTATATTCCCAAAGAAACAGGATGCCCATCAAAACCAAGCTGTAAATACTCTTGCTTAGCAATGTCATTTCCTAATGTTCCCAGGCTGTTTATGGTGGGGGAATTTCTAATACAAACATTGAGTTTTTTCCTAGTGGTCTAGGATGAAAATCAGGAAAGATTAGCATTACGGTACTGTGAAGGTCAGAGGCTACAAGCAATGCTTTGTAGGAAAACATACTCCCTTTATTATAATTGATACTCACAAAAAAAAAAAAAAAAAAGAAAAAGAAAAAACAAAGAGAGATTATTCAGGCATACAACTTCTTTGTTACATTTGAATACCTCTCATCCCTACATTTCTTCAAATCACCTCCATAGTTTTTGTTAGGAAGCAGCTAGGTTTGACATACACCTGTCCTGAATTCAAAGCTAATGAAAGTTGATCATTCAGGGCAAGGACTCTAACAAACTCCTGAATTGTAGACTGATGTTGTCTTTGCTCCTAAATGCTATAAACTCAGTATGAGCTGCTGCAGAATTATTTCTGCGTGATGAAAATAGCCTCTGTTACTCAGTTCTGTCACAGCCACCAACCACCAGCAGCAGTAGGGATTGGTGGGACAATTATCATATAAGCGTCTTGCTTAGAATATTAGGAATAAATGCATACTAATATATTTGTGGTGGCACGACACAGAAAATCTTAGCATGACACAGAAATCTTAGCATTCTTAACATTTTATGGCTATTTTAGTCGGAGGTAATAATTTTGCTTCAAGCTTGAGAGCTAGAGGCCATGTTACTCTTTCTCATTGACTTCTGCTCAGCCAAAACAGCATGAGAGGACAGACAAGCACGGGAGAAGGCACAGCCAGTCTGTAATCTGGGGAGATTTCTGGTCTGATTATCATTATTTCTTAGTCTTTCAATGGTTGTTTCAGACTTTCTGACTGACCTTTAGCAGTGTCCTCTGTTCCTTTTTATATCTGTTCTTTACCTCTCACCTGGAGATAACCATGCTTATTTTGCAAGGGTATTTCCTGTGAAAATTCATTGCTACCTATAAAATGCCTTAGTAATCCAGTGAGGGAGGCATATAAGTATCTATATAGATAAATAAATGCAAATTATACTACTGCAAATGTGGTTAGCTGGATACTTACAACAGATGTCTCGTAACATCTTAAGTCTCAGCATGCATTAATGTAAGTGGTCAGTGTGCTGTAAGGTACAGTGTGTTGTGTGCACTTCTAATACTATTCTAAGTACCAAGGATTTTCCTTTCTGTGATGTTAGGGATTTATGCCATAGGAAGGGAAAGTAAAGGGTTTGGACACCAGTCACAAATTTCTTATCGGGATTATTACTGTACACTCAACCATAGTTACTGCTGGGGGCAGCGGAAGGGAGCAAAAGAAGGAGGTGATACTTGCTCCGTCTTGTTGACTCTTGAACAACAGAGTGGCAGAATGGAGAACTCAATTCACTTAAATTCCAACTGCTTAGAATATGCATAGGGTCCAAATGGCACACACTTTTCTGAGGTTAATAGTCTACTCCTAACAGTATTTAAAAATAAACAAAATAGAGCCTGTCCAAGATTTGTCCTGAAAGCCTCTGAAAGTAAGTGAAGCCTTTGCACAATTTTAGTGCTCCATCAAGTAGAACTGGTGAACTGAATTCTGTTCCAGTAGCTGCAGAATTTTGCTAGAAGACCCAGTGCTCATTTTCAGGGTATTTTGTGTGCTGATTGACAAATTCTTAAAAATAAAAGAAGAATAAATACTGCTGAATAGATCTTGGGTGATGGTAAAGCTGTGGCATACCTCAGATCCTGAAAGCGCTACTTCTAGTAAAACAGATGTCTTTAGTGAATTGCTTAACCATCAAATAAGTGGTCTGTTTCTCCTGCAAAGGTGCTGAGATTGTAAACTGATTGTACAACACTGATTGTAAAAGATGTACTGAGTGTTTAACACCTAACTTATTCTCATTGTCCTGTGCCAAGCAAGGAAAAAATTAGACTGTTCTAAAGTCACTATTATAAATTGAATCTATTTAGCTTTCATGGTTTGAAGCAGCTCTGTGTTGTTTTGTGAATTAGTATCCAAGTGCACAGCTGAGCACACAAACTAGAGTTTCTTTGATGGCGAAAGCTCCTGAATTATAGGCAAAAGATGCAGTAATAAGCGATCCTCTGAACTGTTTAGAAATGTCATACCTTCTATATTTGTCATCTCAAAATTCATTCCTGTGACATCTTTCTTGCTGCCTGGGAAGAGAATGTCACATTTAGATGCATTTGGTTTCCTTTGGAAGTAATGGTACCACAACTCAGCACAAAATCTGCCTATTACTGGCATCGTTCCAGGTATTCCTCCTTTTGACAGCTTCCTTTTGTACTGTGTAGGAAGTGAGATGGACTTCTTGATGAGTCTCTGGAAAAGGAGTCTCCAGTTGTTTCACAATGTAGTGCGTAATAAGAATAATATACAGACTTTTCCTTGTTTAAGATTCATATAAAATTCTGTTTTTCTTCTATAGAAAGAAAAAGCCTGAAGTTTAATATTAAAAGCTTGAAGTAATTATTCCATGTTTTAAATGTAGAGCCCTTGTTAACATTGAAGATCATTGTAAACACAACGTCAAAACATTTTTGAAGATGAAAAATTGCTGTTGTGAGGAAAGATTGTGCTTCATATATAATGAAAGTGCACTGCAAAGAGCTGTTAGTTACATAGCTGAGACTTCTAAATGTAACCTTAATTATGCAAGCTCTTATCAGTTATATATAGAAGACAGTCCATGGATAGAGCAATCTAGTATGTCTTGTGACAGCAATGACTTTATTAAATTGCATACTCTGGTGGCATTCTGCCAGGCAAATGGGACTGTAAAATTGAAAGAATAAGATTATTTTAAAATGCTAAATCTGTCCCACACCCATTGCTACTTTATCTCTCTAGGGATAGAGCTGGATACATTGGTACTGAAGGGTATGGAAAGCAGGCTTTGCATCCCAGATCAGCAGTAGCAATATTGCTCTTATGCTATAAATTATGACATTCTCTTGGTATGTTTTATATATTTGTTAATGACAACTTTGCAGCGACAGGTGGCCAATGACTCTAAACAGCTGAGGATACCTGTTCCTAGGAAAATTTTGGAAAACATCCTGTTCAGAGAAAATACTTCACATTAGCTGGTTATAAATTCTCGGTATCTGTGCAGTTTTTTCCCCTCTGACTGTGTAAACTAGATCCATGAAAATACATTTATTGCCTTGCTATTCCATCTGCTTTTGCTTCTAGGACATCATCTGATAAACATGTTGTTTCCCTGGGAAATCATGTTTTGTAGAAGCTGGGAAGTTTGGGAAGTCTTCAATAGTGTCACAAATGTAGAGGTAAAAATTAGTAACAAATTACTTGCTAAGTATGCAACTTCTGCCATGAAATGAGTTGCCTCTTGTTCCCCAAATAAACTTAAAATTCAAACATGGTCTTTGCAGTTGATGTGCAAGTCTCTTTCTCTAGTGCCAAATTTTATTTCGGTTTTCAGGGCTGGATCTCGCCTAGAGAACCATTTCACTTGGCCTGCCAGCTTCCCATCTGTAATACTGTGCAGGGAAACGCAGAGCAGAATGCAAAGTGTGCCAGCCAATAATGATTGCTTTTCCTTTCAAAGATGTTATCCCCATTTTGTACTCCTGTGTTAGTTCAAAGGAGGGAAAGGGAAGTAAGGAGGGAGAGTTTATTGGTAATTCTAATAGAGTTAACTTGTCTAGAGATACGTCAATGACAATTTTGATAGGTATGGGAGGAAGGGGAGTTTGATTCACAATGGAAAATTTGTAATTTTTTATGTGCATCTTTTATGAGGGAAATGTGCATCCTTCTGGGTAAATAATGACATGCTGTTCACCCAGAGACTTTTTACTATTTAATTATCGACTGAAACATTGCCTCAGCAAAACTTTTTAACTGAGAATAAAAATTGACAATCAGTAAACACACTTAAAATTGGCAAATTGTGCAGGGACATTAAAAAACCCCTGAAAGCACGATAAGAATTGTGTTAAAACATGCTCAGTGAATGCAGGTGTTCTGAATGGAATGTGGCTTCATTACTTCCTCCTCTACTTCAGACAGCTGTAGAGGAATGATTGAAAGACCATTCAAATGGTGAATGGATAAAAGGGTTTTTGCTTTTTAATTATATTTTTAGTATGAAAAAAGGGAAAAAAAAAGGGATAGAAGTGCAAATAGGAAACTCATCAGGAACTTTTTAGTTTACTGTCTTTGAACGATAGCATCAAGCCTTTGTTCTGATGTTCTTGGGTATTTCTGTCTGTCACCAGTGGCTTGAAAGACCCATCTGTTCCTCAGATGTGTCTTTTGCCAGTGCTGCCACCATCTCCATGCTTACAAGTCTGTCACTGGCTCTTCATTTCTTCTATCTTTCTGCTCTCCTTTGTTCTGTCTAACTAGCCTGAGACCTTAAGCACTGCAGAGGATGACAAACTCATTTAGTTTTAGAACTTGCAACCTTATCAGAAAGGAAATGTTTTTTGCGATGGGGAAGAGAAATGATCTTGGGCAAAAGCAAGTGAATTTTACAGGTGTGTTTATTTGTGGAGTTCAGAAATATTGTCTGTATTTCAGCTGGTGATTAAATCAGGTACTATCAGAAATTGATTATTGGTGTCAATCTGTTCATTTCTTTTCAGAGTCTGTTTCATCTCCAACACTTTGCCGCTGTTTGTCAGACTTGTAAATGCCATGTCCGAATAATCAACTTTCTCAACACAGCTTCACAAAATGAAGTAATCTAAATGAAATAAACTTGTTTCTGCAGCCATAGTCTTCTTAAGATACAGTGATTGTAATGGCATACAAATATTCCCCGGGTAGTTTAGTAACTACTCTTTTAGTAACTAGCTTTTTAGAGTGCCAGAGCAAGCTGTGTTAATTTTTATTTGGTCTGTGCACTTCAAGATGTATTTGTTACTTCTGCACATAAAATAATTTTCAGTGTTTCTGTTCATCAGACCTGATTGTGATTTGTATTTTTGTGTGTCACTTACACTGAGGCATAGGTACATCTTTCCTAAATGTAATCCCGTTATCTGTGCATTGATCTCCTCTGAGTTTCTGGCTTTTACTTAAGCGTGTAGACTGTAGATTATGGGGGGTTTTATTACCCTGAATCACAAGAAGACTTTCATTGATTGCATAATCAATGTACAATAATCATTTGTAAAATGATGAGCATACCCGTATCAGTTTAATTCAAGCTAATGGGCTGACATTCAATGTCTTAAATGTTAGTGCTTCTGATTTGGGTGAGAACAGTGTGGCATTATTTGTGCTCAGTCAGACTTGCATCATTCAGCATGCAGGTTATCTTGTGTGTTGTATCTGAAGTGATCTATTTGGAATGGCAAATTTATTTGACAGCTTTCGTACCATACATTATTTCTAGCTTACATATTTAGTTTATAGCCTAACTTCACTGTTCTGAAGCATCACCTGGGAAAAGGAAGTTTTAATCCTATGCCCAACAAACTTGTAAAATGTGCAGTTAAACTCTGTGTTATGAAACAGAAAGTAACGCTATAAAGGTATATGAGTTTTAGGTCTGATCTGAATCACTTTGAAATTATGAGTCCTTTAAGTGCTTTTCTGTATTTGGAAACGTCTCGTGTTTCAGGTTATTGCACACTTCAGGTGAACTGGGAAACATGGAGCTGCATGGACCTGAGCAAAGTGCAGGGTGGCCTGGGAGTAGGGATAACAGGCCTATTGGTGGCCATTTGGAGGTGTGGTGCATCTTCCATTCCAAGTGTATACTTTTTTCTGCTCGTCACGGGTAACTTCAGAAGGAGAAATGGGGCACCACTGATTGGTATAAATGGGAAAAGAAGCAGGGTTAGGACTCCAGTCAGTGCATCAACTGTAATACTATTTGTCCTGATTTGGAAACAGATGGTTTTTGTCATGTGAGGACATACCTGTATAAGGATTAGATCTAAGGCAGCTGTTGATGTCAGTGTAGACTTCACTGATCCTAAGGGAACAGTAATGATAGAGATATAGACCGATGTTACGTTTGCTATCTATGAAATTCTGCAAAGAGGTGATTACTGTGAATACAGTCTCTCCATTAGCACCTCCCTGTGCCTTGCATGTTCTCCTGGATGCTTGAAAGTACAGGTCTTCCCTTCCCCTTTCTCATCAAGCAGCCACATCATGGCTAGTTCCATGTATAATGACATGGATCAAGGCAATCTCCACATGTGTGAGTGCTGGTCAGGAGGAGCATACATTTCATTTAATATGCTATTCCTGTGTTTCCAGGGGACAGTTACCTCATTGGTTTGATTTACAATAGAGCAGAACAGAATCACAGAACAGAGTTCCAGTTGTAAGGGACCTGCAGTGACCTAGTCCAGCTGCCTGACCACTGCAGGACTGGCCTAAACTTAAATCAGGTTATTAAGGGCGTTGCCTAAGTGCCTCTTAAACCCTGACAGGCTTGAGTCATTGACCACCTTCTCTGTGAAGCCTACTGCAGTGTCTGACAACCCTCTCAGGAAAAATACGCTTCCTAATGCCAATTCTGAGCCTCCCATGAGGCAGCTTTGAACCATTCAGATGCATCCTATTGCTGTAAATATCCCTTCTCCCTGTCAGGTAGGAAACATCAAGCATTTTTTAGTTACAATGCAGTCTGTCCTACGGTGGTTCGACATATGAGGATAGGCTTGTAACCTTGAAAGCTTTTTTGGACAAAGGATTCAGGGATCTAACTATTGTGAAAGCAGTCTGCATTGTAAGGGCTACAAATAAAGTAAAATACTGACTCTTTTTTACAGTAAACAGGCATTTACTTAACAGTTGGCATTGCACTGATATTGTCCTGAGTTAATACCTGGTCTGGATCCAGCATTCCGGAAATTCATCTGTCTGTAGAGTTACTGAGGATTTTTTATAACCTTCCTGTGAAGTTCACAAATATGAGTTATGTAAGAAAACATGACTTCTGAGAGTGGAACTTATTTCTGCATTTGCCTGTGGAGTTTTTCTTTGGAGAGGTGGTCCCACTGAAACCAAGGGTTTCATTATCCTAAGTAAGGATGTACAGGATAAGATTCCTTCTTTTGTGCTCAGACATGTCATACACTATCTTTGTTTGATAAGAGAAATCTTCAGAAATTTATTAATGAACATCCTTCAAAGATAAAGAAGTTTGGAGTTTTCTGGTCAAATGCATGTTTTCTGACTACTCTGTTTTCAGTTGGGGATAATTTTGCACAGGAAGGGATTTACTTGTATTCAACTAGATTGGCCATTGCCAGAGGCAATCAAATTTTCTGGCTGAATAATTATCTGATAACTTAGACAAATCCTGCTTATAATGGAAGCAGAGGAGTGTGAGAAATGCACACTTACTCCAGTCCACAAAGGTCTAGTCCACGTCTAATTTCCAGTGGTTATTTATTTATTTAAATGCAGTGTTTAGGAAATAATGAAGAAAGGAGTGTCAGGGAAGGTACTTAGGATCATAGAATCATGGAATATCCTGAGCTGGAAGGGACCCACAACGATCATCAACTCCAGCTCCTGGCCCTGCATAAAGACAACCTGAGAGTGTTGTCCGAACACTTTTTGAACTGTCAGGCTTGGTGCTGTGGCCATTTCCCTGGGGAGCCTGTCCCAGTGCTCAGCCACCAGTTTCTATGGTGAAGAACTTTTTCCTGATTTCCAACCTAAACCCCCCTGACATGGCTTCATGCCGCCCCATTGGGTCCTGTCACTGGTCACCAGAGAGAAGAGATTGGTGCCGGACCCTCCACTTCCCCTTGAGGAAACTGTAGACTGTGGTGAGGTCTCTCCTCAGTCTCCTCTTCTCCAGGCTGAACAAACCAAGTGACCTCAAATGATCCTTGTGTGGCTTCCTGTCTAGACTCTTCACCATCTTGGTAGCCCTCCTTTGGGTGCTTTAAACCTTTCACATATTAAGGTGCCCAAAACTGCACACAGGTGAGGCTGCACCAGTGCAAAGTAGAGCCATTGATGAATTCCACTTCAGTTCTCTTACCTTGTCATTGTACTGCTTAGCTTCCATAGAATGTGGTCATATGAGATGTATGACAAATTGATTTTTTAATAACCTGATGAGCATGTTTGTGTTGTCTGGTGTAATGAGTTATTATCTTTAATGACTATCGGAATATTAGTACTTAAGTTGAACTGATGTCAGAACTAATTTTGTCTTGAAGTCTAATTTGCTGATGTTAGAACAGGAGTCAAATACATTAAAATAATATTATTAATTATAGCAAATATACCTTCTTAAAATAAGATTAGATCTTGTAGATGTCTATAACTCTTGCTGAGTGTGATGGACCCAGATGAAGTTTATTCTGAGTGATCTTCCTCCCAGATGCATAACTGAATGCACTAGTGCTGTATGTCCAACACAAGTGTGTTTCTCTCTAGTCTATAAAGAATATTTTACGGTATATTTTTGAGATGATGGACTGAAGCTCTTTGGAAGGTAGGTTTTGAATTAGTTCAGTTTGCTTTGTTCTGATTTATGTTTTCCTCTACATTCTTTTTGATTCTCAGATATGAGTAGTATGGTTGTCCATAGTTTTTACTGCTTGCCTTGAAAGTGGATTCCATCCAGCTGTTTGTAGTTCACACAGCCAGCTGTTGCACTTCGGCTGAAAGGTATAACCATTGCCATCTGTGACAACAATGAATTTTGAAAAAGATCTCTTTAATAGTGTTTATGAACTGTAAATGTGTTCTTTGCATGCTGGAATTTGAAAACTGAGAAAATAATTAGCTATAAAAATTACAGGTTCCATATGAACCTCTTACTCCTCTTTAATAGCTCTCCCTAGGTTGTTGTCTTGGGCTTTTTTTTCCAGTTTCTTTTTTTTTTTTTTTTTTTTTTAGCTTTTGGTACCACTGAGTGGTGATGGAAGAGACTGAGGAGTAAGAAACATATAAAATGTATTAGACAGCATCATAAGTCTTTATTTTTTTGCATTTTTGACAGATATTTTTAAGTGACTCATGACAGTATGCAGTAGCTTTCTACATGTTTTGTCCCTTTTCTACTTACCCTTATGGGAAGTTCTCATTTGACATCATCTGCATGGAAAAGACTGTTCTTAGAGGTAAGGTTTCAGACTATTTCTTTGTGGGTGAAAAGAAAATAATCCCTCTATGGTATGTCACACTTCAGAATTAAATAGTTCTCATGATTCAGTGTGCGTGTAGAACTCTGCTTCAGCTCTGCTAGTCCAAGGTGGTTTAATTTCAGCCTTGCTAAACACTGACAGTATTTATGTTCTGGTTATTCTACCAGTGCAGCTGTTGTGACATGTTTGCCTAACTTCATTGCATAAAAGCAGCTAAAGAACACTCACTGTAACTATGGCAAGAGCACAGATTTATTCAGTGGCTCTCAGAAGGAACCCCAGGTCTGTAATGAGGGACAAAAGGGAGAATGTCCCCACAGCCTGCCTTTTTGTCCAGGGTAGAGTTGTTAACTCCCTAATGGCAATTCCCTTCCTTTTCCTTTCCTTGACCTGGCACCTGGGATCAATTCTGCCCTATCTGAGAATTGTTAACAACCCATGTATCTGTACTAGCTAGTTACCTTAGTAGAAGACAGGCAGTTTCATTCTCTTTTATTCAAAGCAGTCATGGAATGTGTGTTGAGGGGACAGGGGAGTGAGGCAACATGCTTGAAGTATTCAGGAAGGGAAATGGAAAATGCTGAGTGCCACGGAACAGTAAACCAACATAATAATAAGGTAGTAGGAGACCTGTAGCAGCAAGTTGGGGTGGTTTAAAAGAAAAGAGGAGGGAAAATAGGAGAAGGAAGAAGAGAAAGGTGTTGGGAAGAGGCTGAGAACATGGAAGGAGAAGGGAAGGGGACAACATGATCCTTTTCCCATTGTTTTCTTGAGGTTGCTTCTCCAGGAAATAATTCAGATAGGCTGGCATGCCCTTGGGTGACATTTTCGAACTGGAAATATCAAACACATCTTTTTTTGTTCCCTTCATAAAATTTCATAAGAAAAAAACCAACCCACCATGCACTGTAGCTGCACCCAGCATCTTACTACTGGATCACTGGTTTGATGGTTTAAATACAATGGCTTTTTATTTCAGCCTATGGTTTTCTTTTGAACTGAAAAGCTGGGAAGGGAGAAGTGATTGATGTGTTGTGACTGATGTTAGCTTCACAGTTCTGGTGTCACACAGCTCTGTTTCAAGCCCCCAGACTCCTTCACCATTTTGTCAGTTTGTTCAGGTGCTGAGCTCTGGCACTTCTAAAAGCCGTGTGCTGTAATCTGTAGTTAACCATTTTGTTCACAACTTGGTATGCTTCCTGTCATGAAGTGGCTAGATTTGGTTGTTCTTTTCTTGTATCAAGCCCATTGCAACCTTGGAGAATTTCGTTCATGCCCAGTGTTTCCTTTAGCTGCTCTCTCACTCTTCTTCAATTTTTAACTCTCTGCACATGCTGTTCCCTTTTACAGTCCTATCAGCAAGTGTTCACTGGTAGGGTTTGATACAAATGGTGTGGTATTTTGTTGTAATTGCCAAACTCTGTTTTTTATAATTGCTGTGCCAGTGCTGTTGATGTATATCTAGAGGAAGACAGCACTTCTGTCTTAGTCAAAGTCAGATGCACAGAGAGAAAGGCAGTATAAGACAGTATACCTAGCATTTACTTTTCTTTCAAAGTGGTGCCTAAATTTATAGCTTATCACATCATTAGTACCTCCTTCTTTTTCAAGATGAATGGAAAAAGGACCAGGTAGAAAATCAAATACAGAACTCCCTCTTTTTATAAGAAGGCAAGGTCGTTTACATGAAAGAGAGGGCTTTGTGCACAGAGAGTATGTATTCATATGTCTACTGTGACTTTAAGTGTAGAATTATGAGTACAATTTTGTGTATAAATTCTGGTTTATGGACAGACTGTATTCTGTATTGCAGGCAAACTCCAAACATGTGAACACTTTGGGAGGGGAGAGCCAGCAGTTGTCTGGCTCTACATTTTCTTCTTGACTAGACTCTGCTGTAATTCCAGTTCCCTGCAGGAATGACTCTCCATTTCTTGCTGATAGCGCACATGTGTAATCTAAGGGTTGGATGTGTACCTAAACATCTGAGAGGAGCATAAATAATTCACAGGAATTAAACTCTTTATTAAGGCATGTCCCTTTTACTCCCTTAATGGAAGAAAAAGGGTCTGCAAGGGAGTTGTGTGCTTTCTGAGTGTCGTCCCTGCTCATTGGGAATAATTTGTATGTAATTTAAACCCTATAGTAAAGAACTTCTGAAGCATGTCTCTGAAAGGCAGCTATTTGGTGGTGTGCAAAGAAACAAATTGGACCGAATTTTTACAAAATCAGAGCCCCAGCAAAACACGGAATATCTGTCTGGTTATAACTCTGGAAAGACAGGAATCTTCAGGTGAAGGAGTGCTTCAGCAGAGGGGTTTCCTCTGTCACTCTTCAAAGGGGCAGCTGTGGAGGTGACCTTGTTCCAATAGTGAAGACAGAGGAGAAGCTGAAATGTCAGTCAGTAGCTTTTCACATGTGACAGTGCAGTCACAAATTGACTAAACCATCAGAAATGGGCGTGGGAAGTGAAAGACAATCCTGTGGCAAAGCTTGTACAGGCTGTTTACAGAAACGTTCAGAGCTACTTTTTTCTTTTGTCCTGCTCCTTTCCTTTAATGAACAGTGCCTACCACGCTGAGATAAGACTGAGACATCAGCAGGGTGAGGAGATAGGAGACAGTCTGGTACAGAGTCCTCTGCCATTGTGTCTTTCTCCCTCACTCTTCCTGGTGACCAGAGCAGGCAATGGGATTAATGAAGACTTTGGCTGCTTGCTTGGGAAGTCTTTTGGGTGAGCACTTGAATTTTGGTTAAAAGGCAACTGTGTGATGTAAAGCACAGGACATCCAAGGATGATGTATGACCAAAAGACCACACTTTCCCAATCCTTCTAATACTTTGGAGATTTTTGCATCCTGGATTCTTAGCCTAGGGTTGGTTTTGTTGAGATTTTTTTTTTTGTTTGTCAAAAAATACTACTAAGAAAAAACAGATGTCTCAAAATGTGTCCAGCATTCAAATTCAGTTATTGAACAATGATACTCAATTCCTTCTCCCATTTTGCTGCATGGCAATCCTTTCACTTTCAGGTAACCAAGGTCATCATGGCTCTGAAGTTTTCCAGCACTCATTTGCTTTACCACTTACTTGATAGAAACTGCTGTTATTTCCTTTTTCTTCATCTCAATAAGACAAAATTAATCTTAAATTTAACCTCAGTGCAGCAGCCTGATCAAACTGGATTCCTAATTCTGTTTCTATTGACTAATGGGTAAATGAGATTTTCCTTTCTCTTTTTTAGTAAGCCTTCCACGTTCTGAGTAGACCTCTCAGCTGTGCATATATCATCTCTCCTTTCTAAATTTGTTGCGTTACTGTAACCTCACATTCACTGGCATTACTCAGCATGGAGTTAGAGTAATTTAAAGATAGAAAGACTTGCTTAAGGAAAAAGAAAGGAAAATATGAATTTCTAAATGCAGGGGTTTTGCCACATTTCATTAAGAGAGGCAAAACATGAAGACTAGAAAGTGAATAATACATAAATTAGTTATGAAAGGTCAGGGCAAAAGCAATATAAAGAGACTTGTACATTAAATAAGTGTAAGCTTAGTTGCACTGCTGAATTGATTTTCATATCTGGGAATTTTTCAAGTAAAATATTTACTGAGATTTCCAGGCATGAATGCCTAGGGAAGCACTTCAGCTCCAGGATTTGGGAAGCTGAGCTGCCAGCCTGCAGCCCCAGCTTATTCTGGCTAGCAAATAGGCTATCAGAACAAGAAACCATCTACCTTTGGGTTACTAAAGGGGAAATGAAAAACAGTTTGTCACGCACTTCCCTTAAACTTTAAAAAATAGTCTAGCCTGACACATTGATTTATGTTTAAATAAATAAATAAACTCCCTGTGCATGTGTCGTCAGCTGAGATTGTTGTCCCCCACTGCCATTTTCCATTTTAGGAAGATTATCCTCTCAATATTCAAATTCAGTATTCAATTTTCTCCCAGTCTAACCAATAAGATCTGTCTGTGTGGAACATCTGCCAAGACAGTTAACCCCTGTTCTGTTTTTGTGCATTAGAAAGGAATAATCACTGTGAATCACTTCCCATTTGTCTCTATTGTAGTTCACTTTAATTCATTTCTGTCCTCTCCTTCAATCTGTCAGTTTTATTACTAGATGGAATGTTAAGCCTAAGCTCCTTGGCAATATCCCAATTTTGAAGGTACATTTTTATGAGATGGGTGTAATTTTTAAATAAATGATGAGAAAAGCCAAAACCTCTCTTTTATTTGAAAAAAAAAAAATCTGATTTTTTTCTTTACCTCTATGGTTCGTGTCACTTTAGAATTGAGAAATGAATTTGTTTTAATCTTTTTAAATTTTGTAGCTCAGATAGATAGAGTCCTTAAACAGTAGCATACGGTATGTTAGCAGAGTAGTATTTTTGAGTATGGCATTTTGAAATATGTATTGCTAGAGGATTATTTTTCAATTTGTTCAGCTTCACCTCTCCATAATTTCTATGAACATAATTTATGCATATCTAGTTTTAATGGTTAATGAAGCTGAACCCAGCCTTTCCTTATTGGAGTAAAGGACCAAAAAAGACAGAGAGAATGCTTGTTCAGCATACACTTCCCTGGCACAGGACAGGTTTCGTTTTGCTGGTATTTCACCTCTGAGTGCAGTGCAGGGGAGAGAGAGAGAGACTCAGCTTCCAGGGTTCATTGCTGTGCTTTATGTCACCCACTGAATATAGAACAGAATTCTGCCAAGCGATACAGTAATTCCTATGTGAAAATAGATGCTGTGCTGTGCTTTCAGGCTAGCAGCTGCCTGCTTTGATATATGGGCTTCAGCAGGGAGGTAGTCACGTGACCTTGATATAAAACTGTCCAATTCCTTGAAAAAGTTCCCTGTATTTTCAGTGGATGTCAGCAAACGAAGCCAAGCAGCTTTACTTCATGAAAAGAGCAGAAAAGAGTCTGTGATACCATTTTGGTATGGGTCACCTTCATAGTTGTCTTTCTGGTTTGTTTTTCAAGCTGCTGGCCTTTAAAAACTGCTAGTTATCACTTGTCTATGCTCAAAACAAATATTGTCTGTCTTTCAGTCTTTTGGAGTTGTGAACTGCAGAGGTTATTCGCATTGCAGTTGTAACTGTTCATGGTTGACCGAGAATGTGTCATAAGGAGATGATATGCTGGTATTTGTGCTGTGCTGTCTAGTGCTCGAGGTTCGTCTGTACTGGGGACAGGATGGATAAAAGACTCACTTCCTAGATGAAGGGAGGAGACTGCTTCTTTTCAAGGGTACTTTTGGCATTGAAGGGGAAAGCTTGCTCTGTTCTTCATTTCAAGGAGATACAGCAAGTATGAAGAGCCTGAGAAGATGTCTTAGAAGACTACGTTTATCTTAGAAATAAGTTGAATAATGAAATTACATGAGTTGAATAAATAACGCTGTAACAGAATGTGAAATGATGAAACTTGATAGAGAAGGGAATACACTTCATATTGTTTCATAGAATGTGGTGAATCAATACTCAAACCACTTGAAACCCATAAAGCTCCCAAATGCTGCTCTCATGATACTTGCTTTGGCTATGGAATTCACTGCTATAAGACGATATCAACAACAGGAGTTTCAAAGATATTTTGGATTTCTCTGTGAAAAGATTGTCCACTGGTCAAATGTCAGAGCAGAAAACCAATAAATCTTACTTGCTGTGTGACTTAATCTGACCTTTATCTCTAGGGCAGCAGTAGACATTCTTAAATTGACTTTCATGTGTGCATTTTGCTTATTTGGCTTCCTCTGGATGTGTCTGGTTTTCACATATTTCAGGTTGTGGTGTGGTAGGGACTTAGCATTTTATCTAGTATGGCAGTTCCTCTGTAATAGAATCCTAGAAATTAAGGTATTGGTCTTGGAATAAGAAATATGATTGGCAATTACCCCGTGCTTTCACACTGCCTTATGGCCTCATTTCACTGGTAGCTTCTGATCCTAGTTGGATTTGCCCAGCCTCTGTGGAGTAGTTCCAGAGTACTTCAGTCATTGATCTTGGCAAAGTCCTGTGCTGTTGATAGTAATAGGGGAAAGGATCTTGGATCTTGTTTTCTTAGGCACCAGTAATTGCTGTTAGGGGCAATATAGACTAAGGCTGTTTCCATTAAGCTTTTTACAAATAGTGGTAGGGCAGCTTCCGTGACACAGAATTATCTAACACAGGAAGGATGCCATGGCCAACTAAGGTACTGTCAGGCTACAGCATCACTGTCCTTTAGCCAGAGAGAAATGAAGGTGACATTTGTAGCACAATTCTCATGCTGGCTATGAAGCAGTGCTTTCACAGTATCACACACTTGCCTCCTGATGTCCTCTTGAATTTATAAAATGATCCTTTGTGTATATTTTAAAATAACACTAATTAAGAAGGATCTTAATAGAACAAGAGGGAAATAAATATCCTTTGAATACCTTTGTGAGAAAGCATGACCCAGAGGTATTACTACTAAAGTGCAGTGGAAAAGAAGATTGAACAAAATGTAGTCATTTTGAGAATCTCTCATTTTCTTTATCCTATTGAAATGCAGACAGTAGAGGCTCAGTGATCTTTTTTTGTTCTTGCTCTTCATTTATTTTTTTTAGTTTTTATGTACTATCTTATTTTAATTAAATGGAGAGGGAAAAGTATTCATTTCTATGTTTATCCTTCATCATCTCTAGCTTTGTTAGGTTCTTATGTAGTCACTTTGCTCTATAATAACCTGAAGGTTATTAGCTACACAGGACCCTAACAAAGTTACAAATAATAGTTATGGTCTTCAAAAATATCTTCATAATTGCAAGAGTGGTTATTTAGCAGTACTTGGGCACCCAAGTCTCACTGTAAATAATTTGGAGCCTTTGTGTCTCTTATAAGACTCTCTTACGGGATTTCTGCATGTATGGGAGCAGTAACAATGGGTTGCTCCGTAAGGGGAGGTGAACTAGGAACTTTAATTTCAGTTGCAGGATTGATGTAAACTGTTTGAGAAACTGAAATAAGAATTCGCTAGCAAGGTATTGAGTCAGCTGTAGATGCAGACACTGAAACCATTGTGAACACACTTGGGATTGTAAGGACTGTATCCTCACAGAGGAACCAGCAATTGGTCATTTCATTAAAGGAGGAATGACTTTAAGGTGACTAGGATAAAAAATTCTGCTATTCTTGCACTGGAGCCTTCAGTTTTGTAGGTTCTTAAAAGCTGGTGGACATCACTTCCACCATGTAGCTTACTTTTAATCACTAAGCATATAAGTGGACTATAATCAAAGCAGCTTTAGCTGCAAGAATTAAGGGAGACCAACAAAGTTGAAAAGATCTGTTTTGCTCGTCTTCCATTCTTTATTGTATTGGCAGAGAGTGAAAAATTAAGATTATTTTTCCTTCTTAAAAAGAAATGTCGTGACAATAACTTTTGACAAATTAAGATTCAGATGACTCTCTTGTTGACTGTCTTTGAAGACGTTGGAATCTTCTGACTATCTCCTTGGCTAAGGAGAAAATGTGGAGCTATTAGAAAAGGGAATTTTCCTTAGCACATTTACAATGAATTAGTTAAGCAGATGTTAACAAAAGGAATTAATGATTAGATGTTGAAATTTTCTTAGTGCAGTGGTGAAGAATTTTGTTGACCTTTAAATGGCTGTCTCCTGTCAGCTGTGTGAATCTATTGAAATAGAAAGTGTAATCTCACTTTTTAATTATGTGCACACACATTTCTCGTGCATTAACAAAACAGACAGAGGATAGATTCATTTTTCGATTTTTTTTTTTCTTGACAAAGTATATGACTTTTTATGTATGTATAAGCCTGTGTGGGGTGAAAGAGGAGGCAGAAAAAGAACACGAGCTGGTTGGGTTTTCTTGACCTGTATTTGGACTATCCTATTGCAATAATGTTTCTGTTCTAATCCACAGAAATTTCTGCACTCTCCTAAATTTTTTGGAAAAGATTGCAGGTGTACACTTCAATCATCATAAGGGTTTTTTAGGCAGTAATGCAAAATGAAGACCAGTAATAAGCCAACTGTGCAGTTAGTTAGTCCTCTACTAGGCCTTAGAGACTTCAAAGTATCCACATACTACTGAGATGTGTGGGTTTCTTTTTTCTTTAATGTGATCTGATTATGCAAGTACAAATTGTCCATTATCAGTATGTATCTTCATTAGATGCAGTCTCCACAGCATTTTCATAGAGATGTGCATCTGGCTGAGGGTATGATAGTAAAGGGCAATGTATGTCTAGGTAATGAGGTAAGATTCAAGAAAAAAGATTAAGGAATGCCCCCATAATATTTTCTTCTAAAAATTTTGAGACACAGGAAGAAGGGAACTGCTCATCTGAGATATAAAGCATTATATGGCAGGTCATAGTTTTAAATATAGCCCAAGCTGTTAGCAACAGCTCTGTTTCCATCTAATTTATATCTTCCACTGTGTATAAAGACGTGGTGAAGAGTCAGCCCAATTCCCATTGAAAAACAGGATATTGACAACTTCACTTTCACTATATGGAGCAACCGAGCAGGTTTGGACCTGATGGATGACAGATCACCTACAAGAACTTTGCTACTGATAAGAAGTGTATGAACTGATTATGTTTCACTTTTAGTACTGCAGCATAAGGTAAACCTATGCAGGGACTACTAGACTTCAGATGGTTGGGGTCTGTTTTTTGACAATCAAGTAGCAATGACTGTCTTGATTAAAGCTTTTCATGGTGATTACTGTCATCATACTATCATCATTTGGTTAACATTGGTGTATAACCACTGACTCCTAGGTAGGTCCCTATTGTGCAAATACAGAATCAGAAAATGAGCAAAACTGATTTTTATAATGGCTTTTATCAGCAGATCAAAAAGTGCTTTCAAATGAGTTAAATAGACCAATTTTGTTAACAGAGAAACCAAGTTGCAGGCAATGAAATTATTTCTTGAAGGCCCTCCAGCAGACCAGGATCAGGTTGAGGACAGAATCTAGGTCTTGAGGGTCACACTGTTCTTCATTCATCCACTCACAGATCAGGCCTGATTTACCTTGGAGCTGATTGCCTTCAGTTTGGTTTGATTTCAACCAATGTTCTGAATACCAAATATTTAAAAAAAAATTAAGCCCAGCTTAGCAAAAATGCCCACAGCTGCCAATATTTTACATGGAAGGCTGTGTTCCCTCTATGAACTATTGGGTTTTTTTCTGTAAATGGTTGAATATTGGAAGTGTTCATACCAGAGATGGATTGGATTTATATGCATGTGCGGTAATTCCTTCTGTAAAGGGTAGAAAACCATTGTGAGAAGGGTGAAGATTCTGCAACCCTCATCCAGAAATGAGGTGATAGTTCAAATCAAATCTATACTATGAAATTAAATATTTTAATGGATACAGTATTAGCACTATGTATGACTTGTGATTTATGGGTGTTAATAACACAAAAAACTCAGATGGTATACTCCCTCTGTTTTCTTGTTGTACATATGTCTTTCATTAAGTGAGAAAAAATTAATGTAATTTGTCTGAAAGCAATCTCTAATGCTTATAAAGGAACAAGAGACTATTGCTCTTTCTGGTTTCCCTTCATTGATCAATTCTTCATGTAGATATTGGGTTGTTACTAGAAATTCCTTTTGGGACTAGAAAAAATTTGGGAAGTTTTTGTGAATAGCTGTGTAGAACATCTTCATTCTTCTACCTAGACGGCAGGAAAAAAAAAAGATAATTTGTTTTTATGATCTTTCTGTGTCTGCTTTGCACAGCTTTGCTTAAAGAAAGAGCCATAGGTTTGGGCATGGCCACCTAGGCCATGGTCAAAGACCTACTTCTCTCTTGGCTGCTTGTATAGTCCACATGGAAAATCTAAAATTAGGAAACTGCAAATAAGGTCCTGTCAAATCTTGTACCAATCTTAGCACCTCTAGGCAGGGGCTAGCATTTAGGGCCAGAAAATCCAAACTATTGATGTGAGTATCTATTTTAATTTGGTTCCCTGAATATTCTAAACAGCCACATTGGGAATGGAAGGGTATCAGCTGCCCTGCAAGGGAGAAGTTACAGAAGTAAGAATGACGGGCTGGAGTGAAGATATAAACTAAGACGTGCAAAGCAGTCGGATAATCATCCTTATGTGTAGCAGGATACGTTTCTGCATTACTTACAGTAGCTTCTAATTCTACTACAAGGCCTAAAAGGAACAAATTTCGATCTGATAGGAGGTTTTGTTCATTCAGTTATGCTTTTTAAGTGGAACAATTGGTGCCGTCCTCTATCAGTTTTGTAGTATAAAGTTCATTCATTTGACATTCTTGTTGCAAAGTTACAAACTGTAGGAAATATGTGGTCGTTTTCTATTGCATTTAACCAGGGTACAGCCACCTGACAATGTATTTAACACATCTGAGCTAACCTTGGCAATGCTTCATACTTCAAAAGTGCTTGAAGTTCTCTGAGTGTCACTAGGCACCCATATTACAGCAAATGCATGCTATGTAGATCAGCATTTCTGTGCTAGTTTTGCTCCATCTCTGCATTTGAAATGTCTGGGTTTAGCTGCTTTTGCTTTTGTTTAGCTGTTAATTGTTGCACTAAAAAGGTAATGTGTAACTTTTCCCTTTTGATAAGTGTCAGGAACATGCTACCTAGAGATTAGGCCAAGTTCTTGGAACACATTATTGAATTTCTATCTTGAGCTTTCTTGCCAAAAATCCTTCAAGGGGCAAGGTCATTCCACTCACTAGTCTCTAAAACGTGAAGAAAATAGATAACTACATGTTTGAAACTGGGTACACAAGAGTACTATATCTGTTTTTATGGGTCCCCAAAATTTTTTTCCTGAAAGTGATGAGCAGGAGTGAATCTATTTCTTGAAAACCAGCAGTTCAACTAATATGGTGAGAACCTTAGCTGTGTGTTCAGAAATGGGGCAGCAGCATTGCTTGGATCCTGCTGCCTGGTCCTTGTCCCTCTTACCATCTCCTTTGTCTACCCTGATTTCTATGAATTTTGTGTTCTCTACCTTTGCACTATGAAACATAGTATAAGGAGGATCAGGGAGGTTGGCTTCCACCCCTCCTTTCGGTGACGCCACTGAAGTCAGCAGAAGCTACAATATTGATTCTACTGTAGCCAGAATTTTATCTTTTCTATTTAAGAAAACTATTTATGTTTAGACTCTTTTACCACTTAATTTTCCCACTACAGTCACAGCTAAATGTTCTACCTGTAGTTTGTTGCTATTCAGGAAACAATAGGCCAGTTTATTGTTCTTTATTTCTTTTAATGAGGAAATGAAGATAGTTATAAATGAAATATTTCAAAGTCTTTGTCATCTTTATAGCTTATTTTCCAGGCCTACACATTTCAGATATACGTGACAGATTTTCACAAAAGTGCACGTATGACAATGAGATAAAAAAGACAAGTTCAGAAATAAGTTTAGAAAAGTGGACTTGAATGTAGTACCTTCCTAAAAATAACCTTTGCCAGCTTTTGTTTGCACAAAGCACATCTGATCTCTGGATTATGTCAGCCAAGCCTTAATTTAATCTGAGAGCTGAACCTGAAAACTGTTTGGAAAGTGATTTACAAACTAATATTAAGGACACTAGTATTTTCCTAACGAAAGTATGCCTTAAGGCTTTTTGCCAACAAAATCAGGGAAATTACTGCATTAATGCGAAGTGGGAGCCACTGCCACCTTTATTAACAAAATATTTAAGCTTCTTAAAACAAAGGGCCCTTCCAATGCAAACCATTTTATGATGGTATGATTTTACCTTCTCACAAGGACTGTTAGAAAATGAACTAACAACCTCCATCCTCCCCTAGAAACTTTTCTGGAATTTATGAAGGAAATAGCCTTTGAAAATTTTTGCTGCAGCGGAGGAATCACCACGTACTGCTTGTCACCAAGAAAGGATTCATTTAGCCAGAAATTAATCCTGAGCTGCCTCCTTATAAATGTACTTAGACAGATCTAATTCTTGTGAAGCACAAAGCAAGTGATGCATAAACAAGAATCCCAGCTCATTTCATTTATTGTTGCTAACCCTGCTTCATTCCTGACCTTCATGTTCCTTCAATGTTTTATGTGGTGTCAGCTGTTCAATTTAAAGTCTTAGTGGCCATTTTTAGTTTCTACCTTTTTTGCAGACATTACAGAAAAGTGAGAGAGCTGTCTCATGTGGTTCAGTTTAAACTTGGCTGTGCATCTGCTGGTGAGTGGTTTAGCACGTGTACAAAAAATTCTCCATGGGCTGAGAATGAAGGGAGAAACCTCCACAATGGCTTTGGAAAACAGCATAGAAAATGTTTAGTTTAGAGTGGCAAGGCAGAAAAACATTATTACTGCACAAAAATTTGTCTCTGTGTCTAACAAGTTGTCCTTCTCAAGGATTTTCCAAGAGCCGGCAAGCTATGCTGGTCAGTAAAGTCAAACCAAAAGACCTCTGAGTTAGTGTTGGTCTGTGCCACTAAACACCCTTATAACACAACACAGTCCTCCTGGCCCATGTCTAGAGTCAGTTAAACTTTACAACTAAATGTTCTGAATCTGGGATGTAGGTGTCCCGTGTACCCAGTTCCAGAGGCACCATGCCTAGACTATGCTATCATTGTACAACCAGTGCACTGGAAAGTATCTTGGATTTTCTTCTTGCATGGGGTGAGTGGAGGAGAATGAGCAATAAACTGAAAGTGACTGTATTTGACAGAATGGTCAGTGAAGTATGTGCCTATCCACATCTGTACTTTGGTTTTGTACAACTCTGAGGCAGTACATTAAATGTTTGAGACAGTTAACATACTTATAGAGGGATAAGGAAGATGCTTTGCTAGTTCAAAGATCTTCTAGTTTTACAGGTCAAATAAAGCAATACATCTAGCTCAGATTGTGAACTGACTAGTCCCAGGTCATATGACATGTCAGGAGGCAAATTACAAGTTGAGTCTAAGAATGCCATGTGCCTGACGTAATAGCTATATAGCCTCTACCATGACATTTGGGTTGCATTTCTTTGCAGCAATTACGTTGCTCTTTTTGTGTTGCTTAAAATTGGACAGAGCAAGAATGGTAACATGACTAAGAAAGACCTCTGGGTTCATGGCAAGTTGAATATGAGTCAGCAGTGTGCCCTGGCAGCCAAAAGGGCCAGCCGTGTCCTGGGGTGCAACGGGCAAAGCTTTGCAAGCCAGTTGAGGGAGGTGATTGTCTTGCCCTACTCCACGCTGGTGTGGCCTCATCTTGAGTGCTGTGAGCCATTGTGGGTGCCCTTATATGAGGGGGACTTCAGAGTAGTAGTTGTCCAGAGGAGGGCAACCAAGATGGTGAATGGCCTCAGGGGCAACACTTAGGAGAAGCAACTGATGTCAGAAAGGAGAAATAGAGATAAAAAGAGAAAAAAAGAGACCACCAGTCTTGGTTTCAGCATTGATACAGCTGATGGGATGTTGATCCTGATTTCAGCATTGATCCAGTTGATGGGATGTTCAGCATTGATCCAGATGATAATCTTGGTTTCAGTGTCAATCCAGCTGTGTCCTGGGGTCCCGGGGATGCTGGCCGGATTTGTATGTGGTACCTTCCTATGGATAGGTTTCTCTGTCCCAAAGCCAGGTTTCTTGCCTTCTGTGCAAATTAGTTATCATGCTCAGTCCATTCTATCAGGGCTTTCTGGAAAAGGTCAGGGAAGTTCAGGGGTCTTTGATGATCTTAATCCCACCCTATAGTCCACACCCACTTCTTGGCCTCATTCCCGCACTTGTGCTGTACTGTGTTGTGGCTCTTTCTCAGGGAGAAGTGCTGCCCTGTCTCCACATGGCCCCTTTCTCCAGCCAAATCTTGTTCCTTCTCATGGTGTGTTAATACCAATATTCCTTGGTTATTACCAACAATTCTTTTCTGTTATTACTAACAGTCCTTGGTTGGCTTCACAGTCATCTGCTTATCAGTTATATTTTAGACGTATGTATTAGCCCCTTATCTTCTGGGAATCGATAGCTCAGAAGGATCACACTTTGGACCTCTGTTTATGGGGTCACAAGAGAGTGGGCTTTAGTCATAGTAATTTTCCATCCTGGCCACAATTTGAGTCTGTAAATTTCTTTAAAGTTTCAGTAACAAAAATATTATTCCACTTGGGTTGTTATTCAGGCAAGAAAAATAAGTTTCCAAGGCTGTTTGTTAGACACCTGTTAGTTCCTGCAAACAGACAGTGTTTCTGATAAGTTCAAGAGGGGCTTAGCCCAGGTGCAGTTTGTCAAGGTTGAGGCCTAACAAGAATTTATCAGATCATAGTGCACCACCACAATCCGCCCCAGGACTAAAGTCAACTTCTCTGAGCCTCTATAGTAAGCAGTTACTCTTTGTGAAGAGACAAGGGCAATAACAACTGGCTTATCACCTAATACAGCTTTAATTTGTAACTTGATGATGATATAGCTAAAGCTACCATACATTGGAATGACAGATGAAATGTGAAGTAGAGAGCTTGTGAATTCACAAACACTATCATATACTTCAATATAACTGTAAACAAATAAAGAAATCCATTGATAAAACAGAATAAATTTTCAGAGGGAGAGGAAAATGAGTACCCCATGGTGGCAGTCAACACATTGCTGGATATTCAAAACAGGTTCCATCTGTAGCTTTGGAAAGTGAGAACAAAACTTTCCATATTTAAGCATAGAAATAATGGTGACAACGATGGTTTGTGGCATTATTCATACTTGTATGTTATCATTCATCTAAATATGCTTGTTTATGGTCTACTCAAAAGCAAACTGAACTTACCAGTGACTGATGCCTTCAGAGGCCTGTGAAGATTGCATTAATACCATTCTGTTAATTTGCCCGTTTCAGTAAGCTGCTGTCAGAATTAGTCAAGTTTATGGAGTTGTGGAACTTCAAAATTTGAAGCATAGTTGAATATGCTGATCTTCTCACACTAGGAGGTCTGTAAGAGGACAGCAAAACCCCCACACTGGTTACGTATTACCCAAAGGATCTCAAAGCAAATGTCTGGCTAGCAGCTTCTACCACCTGAAAAGAAACCAAATCTCATATGTTTTTTGACTACCTAGGAGGGAATTAGTGTAGAAGTGAAGGAAGACCATCAAATTCAAGCCAAAGTTCCCCCAGGAATTTCTGTATGAAGCAAACAGTGGCAAACACCAGGAATTGGGTTCTAGAAGTCAGTGGAACTGCTGAGAGCTTGGATGAGTGAAACAGGGAAGTCAAAGGGATAGATTTGCATGGCTGCTTGTGTGAGTGGCTGTTGGGATTTGGGACAGAGAATATGTGTATTTTGTTTGATTTATAAGTGCTGCAGACACCTATACATCTATCTAAAACATCTATCTAAAATTTCTTACGTTGGCTTGAAGTATTTACACAATATTGAGGCTGAAGGCAGTTAGGATTAGAGACATGATGGCTTCTGTCAGCTTTTCTGTTTCCTGAAACAAGCGCTGGCTTTTCATTGAGTTAGTTTTCCACACTGCAAATCTGAGCTCAGTTAGTATATGCCTGCAGGCATACATGGGCTTTTGAGATGCTTCTGCAGATTTCAATTTAAAAAAAAAAAAAAAAAAGTCCTTAAATGGAAAATGTCCAAAATGAAGACATTTCAGCCTGCAGGCAAATTTCATGCAAATTAGTCAGCAGGCATGAATGACTGTCTTGCATTGTTGGTGGTCTTGGCAAGTCAGAAATAATGTAGGGAATGGCTGTTGTCCCATGTTTGATGAGACGGATGGAACATACCACCCTCTGGTTACTGCACTGTCTTTGGCCCATATATAGTAGCTCTTGCAATCAAATGGTAGTTTTGGCTGGGTCAAGCTGATGTTTTTAGTAGGCCTGGGACAGGACAGCTACATCACTTACCGTATGATCAGTTTAGCAGACATGCATGAGCTGCTTAATGACAGATTACTGCAAAGGCTCAGTTACGGTGCTTGTTTGGCAAGGAAGATATAATTAATAATGTCATTGCATAAAAGTCAGCTGTTCAGTAGTCATGTTAGCTGCCAAATGTTACACGATGCAGATTCAGAAATATTTCACCCATCTGCCAATGCTTTCAAATCATTCTGGCAAGGTTTGTATTTCTATTTTAAACTGTGTAAAGGGAAATTGTTCTCATTCTCTCAGTGCTAAGGATGGTGCAAGCCTTACCCTACCTACTTTTAGAGAAATAGAAAAGGGGAAGAAAAGTATTAGAGGTCATCACAGTGGTATCATTTAGTGTCTAAAATGTACTGAACATACGCCAGAGTGATCATAGTGGTGTTTTTTTTGTCTGGTTGTTTTTTTGGAGGGGGAAAAGAGTGGTGCATCCCAGGATCAAATAATGTGTGCATCCAGGAAACATTCCACAAAAAAATTGTGAAGTAAATTTTTCACTGTGCATTGACAAACTGTAGGAATTTTCATTTTATACCTTCCATTAACGCTGTGAAACAAAGGAGTGTCATTTTCAATTATGTCCTGCTAATTCACTATGCTAGGTATCGAAGTTTTATTTATGCATCTCTGATTAATTTTCTTGATTTGAAAAAAACCCCACAAGGTCTTTCATCTTCAAGACCCTTTTTTCTTCTCACACATGCTGAGCTGGTACAACCTACAGTGTTCTCTTGGTTAATAGTGGCATAATGGAACTGTCACTTGTGGGTTTTTCTCTTCTTCCGCTTCTGTTCCTGACCCTACCTGTAATCACAGCTTTTAAACTGCTCCGTTTGGCTACAATCAATCCTTTAATATCAGACATCAAAGTTAGCAAGTGAGATCCCTTAACTAGTAAAATAGTAGATAAAACAATGATACAAAATTCTAAAAAGGCCAAAAAAAATTTATTTAATTACTTTTTTTCTTACTGTGAATTGCAAGCTTTGTAGTCCCCTATGTAATCTCACCTAAGTAGTCCTTACTAGTAGCTTTTTTCAGGTGTTTGCTGTATAATCAAAATGATTCATATTTTTGCATGTAAAATCAGTGTTTTATGCTCTTGCTTATTTGCATGTGGGGAGCAACTCTCTCTGGTTAATGCAGGACCTGGAATGGATTGAAAAACAGAATGAAAAAATGGAAATGGCAAGAATATTTTTGCTGTGGGGAAGAAGGAAGAACTTTGACTTTATTGGTGAATGAACTGAATACGAACTTGGGGAAATGCTATGGTATTTCCATACATTTTTAAGGGACAGACAGGGACTTGTGCAGTTGTACTGCAAAACCATCACAGTTAAGTCTGGGACAAAAACGCATGAGCAAACTGAAACAATGCTGTTCTGGCAGTGAGAGAGGAGCCTAATAGACCAAAGTGTCTACAGGACCAGCATAGACTAATGTCTTTACTGTTATTCCCAGGTTGCTACTTTTTATGGAAATATTTTTCCTTGTTTGTTATAGCTGAGTGAATTTGCATGTGATATTCATTTCATGCTGCTATTTTGACCATGACATGAAGAGATATTATTCCATTGCTACTGCAGTGTGAATCCTTGTAACATCTCTGTTACCTTTGTGCCTTTCCAGCACAACTACTACTGGAGATGGGCTTTTTTAAAAAATAAAGAGGAAAGTGAAAATATTTTTTTTTTTTTAAAGGAGGACTTGAAAGAATAGGTACAAGATAAAGAATTACTAGAATTCCTTCATGCTTTGCCAAGAGAGTACTCTGCATTTTTTGCTAATTGCCTTTTAAGCTGAAGGAGAAAAAAAAGATACCTTATAATTTAACTCCATTTAACTTCTTTTGAAAAACTAAACCCATTCAAAATCTTCACAACACATTTCATTACTATAATCTCTGAAAATGCAAGTGAAATAAAAACATTCTAGGAGTGGATACTTGCTGTCAATTTCTGCAAAGAAGGCAAGTAAAACACTGGTAGAAGTCTTAGCAGCTGGAGGCAAAGCTGACTGAAAGACTAAACCAGTTTTTGAAAGCCTAAACCAGCAGCAGCTTTCATTTCAGATTATTCCTTTAGTTCTTCTCAACTTCTAGTTCATTTAGTATTGAAAAACTGGCAACTGAAAAAGCAGACAAACTTGCTTTTTATTTTTGAGCACACAGAAAATGAGGCATTAGCATATAAGAGCTACAGTTTCTATGTTTTTAATGAGTTTGGTCATCAAAAGTGTGCAACTCCTGAACTACAGGTAATTCCTCCACTGTTAAATCCATTTAAAATGAAAACTATGATAGATTCTTGATAGAAAACTATTCCCATTTCTTATCCATAGAGCACACTGGACACAGTACAATGTAATTATTAGTGTATAGTTTTGAAATGTTGTATTGTGGCTTTTTATTGAATGCCAATTTACCAAAATTCAGTTACTGTGGAAAAAAAAGGGTAAATAAAAGGCAAATTAAAACATATCATTCACTGTTTCCTGACATACTAAACACGACAAAAGATGATTAAGTGTATAAGTGTATAGACACAGATTCTCTTCTGCCTTGACAAAAAGATTCATTAATTTTCTACAGAAGGAAGTAACTAAAGGATACAGAAACAATGCAGGCTAAAATGTGTGACTTATTCAATAAATTTCTTGGGTTTGATTTAAATTATGATTGAAGTTGATATTTTAAATAGCTGTGACTTAAATCTATCTGCATTGACCCTGACACATTAGAAAAGCATTTCTGAGAACAGTGTTCACTTCAAAAGGTTCCTGATAGAAGTATTCCTGAAATATTCCTTTTCCACATCTGAGGAGAGTGGAGACTTCTTTCTCTGGCTGTCACTGCTGCAATCCATGGGCTGTTCTGGGTCTAATATTCAGAGCAGACAAAGCTAGACTTCATGTCTTGAAATGCAGATATGTGAATATTTTTAACATATATTGTCCTATGCTCGTTTTTATTTGATACTCAGTTTACAGGTTCATTCAAACTGTTGAGCACTCTGGTCTTCATTCAGCAGATGGACAGGCAAGAGCCTCTTGCAGGTAGCTGAATTGCCTTTTAAATAAAAGACAGATACAAAGCCAGGTAGATACAAAGCCATACAAGGATATCAGCTGCTAATTCATGGGAAGGGACGATGTAAGCTGCTCTTACAGGGTTTACTTGCTTTTCCTCAGCCCTGCAAATGCAAACAGTAAACTTAAATAACAGGTGGTTTGAGCAAAATGCTCTGACTCTACGCAGGAGTAGAGGACTGTTTGGAATCTATCACCAACTTAATTTTTTTATTGCCTTCCATTTTGTAGGGAACTAATAGGGTCTGTTCAAGTGTATTCTAATTTCTATAGAAAAGTATGAGCTAGGAGTTCATGAGGGCAAGGCACAGGGTTTAAGCCTCAGTAAGAGATGTATTTGGAACAGCAAAGCAATCACTGCATAGGTTTCTGTATTCTTGTAACATGTCTGAGCCCAGCAGATAATTGGAGAAATATGTCAGCGCACATGAAGTCAAATTGGGAATTAGATTGGTCTTTCTGGACTTTAAGGTCTTGCTGGATGGATTTCACAATGGCGACAATAATTGAAGACCATTTTAACTTCTCTTTGATGTGTGTGGTAAAAGCGATGGAAGCATATAGGAAGGTAGGTGAGCAAGGACTCTGTTTTTGGATGTTCCATCCAAGGCTTGGGGATCTCACTAATGTATGTAAATACTTGCCAGGAGGGTGTAAAGAAAACCAAGCCAAGGTTTTTTCAGTGGTGACTTGTGACAGCACAAGAGGCAATGGGCAAAACCTGAACATCAGGAAACATTTTACTGTGAGGGTGGCCAAGCACTGGAACAAGTCGCCCAAAGCAGTTGTGAATTCTCTGTCATTGAAGATATTCAGTAGCCACCTGGATATGGTGCTGGGCAACTAATTCTAGTTGGCCCTGTTTGAGCAGTGGGGTTGGTCCAGGTGACCTTCAGAGGTGCCTTCCAACCTCAACTGGTCTGTGATTCTGTGATTCATCTTTGTGCCATTTTGAGTATGTTGTCTGTGCATAATCATAGATAATTCTCAAGTTTAAATATAGTAAATGAGCAGCCTCAGCACAACACAAGGTCCCTCCAGATGAGCTTTAATGCATAAAGACTCATGACTTAGCATAGCCATGTGGGAAAGGACATTCCAGGTATACCAGGCTTGAAAGGAAGACCAGAGAAAAAATTGTGAGAAGCTGAAGATCACCAGACCTCTGACTTTGGAACTTGCCATTCCTGGACAGCTGAATTTGTGCTATGCAAGTCAATCACTGAAAGCACAGAAGGTTATCTACTGTAAGACATCAAGAATTCAAACTGATGTTGACAGCTCCATCATCCGTTGTCATGTAGAGCTGTATAAACAAACACATTTCCACATAGTGGGTGTTATGAATTGTCACCTTCCAGAGAATCCACGAGCCCTGTTACATGCACACTGAGGTATCCTGTAGCAGCCAGTAAAGACAAGTAAGCATACTTCCTTTGCAGCAGTAAACTCAGCTATTTTTTGTGAAAGACAGGCTGTTCTAGGAGACTGCATATAGCCATGGATTCCCACTGGTTTTATTAGGGAGAAACATCATGCTGGGTGAAAATACACATCAGAAGAAAAATGGTGGTGGTGGGTCCAGTCTTAGAATGAGTTTAGGCTGAAATGGTTTGGGTTTTTCTCAAGAAAAATTAAAAACTTCACTTTGATGGAGAGTGTTCTTTTCTTTGTGTTTTAAACTCACGAAGATATCCAAATACAGATTTCGGAGCATGTAGTTACATTTTACTTAATTTTGGACTTCTTAGATTTTTCATGGCTCTACAGGTCTCAGCCATCCATATGGCTTGCATGTATCTGTTCTTGTATAAATCCAGTAAAACTATCATCAGTAACAAGGAACCAGCTTGCTAGAATGACTTTTGATAGCTACTGTTGAACATTAGTTTTGCCTTGTATATAATGGGCCAAAACCCCCCCAAAAATGGCACCCAGAAGAGAAGCATCAGGAAAATCCAGGGAGTGAAAGAATGTCACTCAGAAATTGTTCTTAGTGAGGAGTGGTCCTTTGAGATGATTCCTAGTGTAAGGTTCATGAAGGCAAGTAGTATAACTAAAAATAGGTATGGATTACCTCTTGAGGGATTCTATGCTAGAAGTTTGTAGGCACTACAGAAGTGCTATACAAGTAGGAAAAAAAAAATTAAAAAAGTGCAATGTGTGAAGTAATAAGATGGAAATGTTGTTCGTCTTTCACACTCTCTGTATTCTGTTTTGGTTTCCAAGCTTTGCCCTGATTTATTCTGGTGCTTTAATTGTCCCCTTTTTCTCATAACGATGTTTCAATTAGAGAAAAAAGATACCTCTGTAGGGTAGAGAAGTGTTATTTTCTAATCTTCCAAATGGGGAATCTTGTATTTCAGAAATAATAGAAGGCTTTTGACTCACTTAAGTCGCAGCACTTACATACAATAATGTCTTTGTTCCCATTAATGGCTAATTTATATGTCATATCCAGATTGATGGGAAAAATTAAAGGATGGATGTGAGACTCCAAATGCAATTCATACCAATCTGTTTTACACAGGGTCTCATCCCATTTAACTGAACTATATTGTTTCATTTCTATCTTCATGAGTCGTGTTACTGGTAGAGGTGAAATACAGATACTTTCAGCACTCCAAATCAGCATGCTTTCTGAAGTGGGGCGTGTTCCAGTTCTAGTTTCACCTGATATATGTTTTGCAATATATCTTTGCAGTTTTATGTCAACATTTTATTTTAAGGTAACAAAATGGAGGTATTTTTAGGCCATACTTGAAGGATTTAATTAATCTGTTTTTTAGTTAAGCATATGTCCAAAGCTCAAACAAATAGCACCTGGGATAAGAAAAAAATCAAACCTAGTGCATTTACTTATTGAAATTACCTTTGAGGCTAACCTTCACTGTATATCATGACTAGCTCTAAGTGGCTGTCTATTTTGGATATCTGCATAATGCAATGGATGAAATTCCATTAACAGTCTTATGTTTTTTCAGTAGAACGCAATTTACATTTTAATGAATTCCACAGGGACAGAAATAACACTGAAGATGTGACTGGATAGGGGATACAGACCCTGCTTCCCTTAGAGAAAGGCTGCAGAATGAACTCCAGCTTCACTAGATGCCAGTGAATCCACACATGAGCAAACTGTTCTACATGCCCTCTAAGAGGGCAAGCATTGACAGAGGTTAGTTCACAATGGATCAGAAAGCCGGGATTCCAATAATGAGTCACAAATCTATGGGAATCCAGGTTTCATTATGTCTTCCGTGGCAAAGTTGTTTGCTTTTTTTAGGTCACAGTCAAGGGAGTATGAGTTGTTGAGGACATATTTCCCTCCTGTAAGCTAAAATAAATAAATCAGGCGGAAGAAGTGCTGGGATTTTTTGCATGTGGAAAGAATCACACATAGGAAATATTATATTGATTCAGTTTGGGATGGCATACTTGAGCCCTTAAGAGTCAACTCACTGCAGCATACCCAGATGTAGCTCGTGGGCACAGATTTTTGTTCATTAAAGAATCTGAATACTGTTTTTCTTTTTCTGTTTGCATATGTTGCAGTTAGGTAATGATTTTCTCAAATAGTGAAGCTGCTGCTAGTATCAATGTGCTGTTACCAGTACTCGAGCCTTTTAAGCAGTAGAATATGCTGAGACAGGGCTTTGCATTTTACCTTTCATTTCTCCTATTTAGTACATCTATTTCAGCTTTCACATATATGAAAGCAGCAGAGCAAAGAGACTGGAAGACATTGTGGCCAAAAGCTTGTTTTTTCTTATTCTGAAATATTTTGTAATGAAGTGTGTCTTTTGTTATCTTCATTGACTGTTGAAGGGATATTTTAAACTGCAGTTGGCAATGAAGGTGTTTTTAGGCAAAAGCACAAAGTAAACCAAAATAATTTTGAGTACAAAGCCATAATCTAGTGAGTATTAGACAATACATTTTGTAACTCTTGTCCATGCAAAAGTTAGGGGACATCGGTTTTTGCTACTCCTGCTCACCAGGCATCACCTTCTCTGTTGTTTGGTGAATTTTATTTGACTTGCAAAATAAAATGCACTTACTCCTCTCAGTATGGCTGGTGTAAAAGCTGTGTAACTGTTCTGATCTGTGCAGAAAACAAATAAACTTATCTGTCAGAGAACAAATCCCATTCCAGTAGGATGGAACTGTCTTCAGCAGTCCCGGTATTTCCCACCTGTGACCACTGTGGTCTTGTCAGGATGTTCAAATGTAATGCTGTCAGAAGAGCAGCTTTTGTCTTTAGTGAGCTTGTGTGGTGGACAGAGAGGCTCACTGAAAGAGAGGGAAGGAGGAGGCAACACCAGTCTCCCTTAGTCCTCCTTACTTTTGGTAATATTTTCTGTGAACCTAATCCAGCCCCAAAAATGAGAACATACGGGAAGTCTGTGGAGAACCTGCAGAAACCAAATGATTTTTTATATTAGAGTGGGAATCAAGACCTGTAACTTTACAGATTTCACAGCAAGTTATTTTTATTTAAAATATTTTTTGAGAATGTAAATTTGTGATAGAATCTAGAGTTTTCTATTGCATTTATATCCATTGCATTTGTGTTTTTGAAGACTAAAGGGCAACTGGACTCCAGTGGGAAGTGGTTTTCTCTGCTTCACTGGATTTTGTTAGATGGTTAAAGGCACAGAAAATACAGAATGTTTGCCGCCTGAAATATTTCATCCCTTGGTCATGTTAGCAGACAGAACATATGGTAGGGAAAGGACAATCTAAACCACAGATAAGCCTGACGCTCCTTGCACTTTTCCGTAGGTATCAGGGACATCAGCTGTCACTGTCATATGTACTGCTTGCAGAGTCCCCTCATGTTAATATTTGAAGTTGTTTTATTAGTTGTGAATCCTTGTGGATTTTTCTTTGCTAACCCAATTTCTTTTCAATCTGGGATTCAGAAAAAAAGAGTTACAAGAGCTTATATTTCACTTCTCATATGGCCTTGTTTGTCCTCCTGTTCTAGTCATTTTCTCTGACCTTTTTTAGGACTGCCCCTTTTAGGTTTACCTAATTCTTTTGAAATCTCTGCATCACAAACTGACCTGTCTGTTTTATTAGCAGTGCCTGTCCAAAGACTAAATATAAAAACTCATTTGTTTGATATAGTAATTGCCAGAGCTATTAATCATTGCTGGTATTTACAGTTGGTTACTAGACATTGATTTGTATCATTCTTATTTTCCAGCATTTCAGATACCAAGATAACATCACAGCTCATAGCTGGCAACAGTGACTTCTTTCCTAGCTTTTCTGATACAAAGATTGTTTTGTCATCGTATATGAAAAAGTACCATAATGGTGATGAAAGCCCCATGTCTTTCTCACCCTGATGGTAGCTGGACCATGGAAGTTAATCAACACTGAGCAGGATCAGATGTGACCACAGCACTCCCTTAAATAAAACACTCTGGCATCTGTTTCTCTGCAGGTTCCTTCTTCTTTGGCATGAAAATATTGTTACAATATTCTAGATATGAATTGGAGCACTTCCTTTTTCCCTTGTTTCCACAACAAGTAGTCCTCCATCTCATTTCAGACAAGTCACTGAAAGCTTTTAATATGTATTTTCGTGGAAGCCATGCAGGACTCAGAGTTTGCAGCATGCACCTGTATATGTTAAGTGGTCTAATGCCACTGTCCTGTCCTTGCTTTGGGATAGCAAAGGTGTTTGTCCACCTGTAACTGGCTGAATTTTCTTACTAAATTTTCATGTTTCTTCTTGAGCCAGTGTGTTTTTCTTTTCCCTAAGACAGATCCCTGGATGGAAAGGGAGATTCAGTTACCTGAAGAGTTATCTGCCTACTCTGATGCTTATAACTCAGCTTACTGTAGCTCATGGCTCTCGTACCCCTTTTTATTTATCTGATCTGGCCCCTTTATAATATCAATCCTTGTTAGTCTCCCTGAAGAGAGTTAGGTTCAGCATTGTAGTATTTCCAGCAACCTGCAAGTGAAAGGTTTCACTTGTCTGAGGTTTTTTACATCTTGGAAAGTAACAAGATATAGATGATTGAGGCAATGATGGATAACACATAAAATATTTTTAATTTCAGACCTCTTGACAGAGTATTTAACAATAAGTAGGAGGTGTTTCCAATCCACTGGGAGATGTTATTTGCCAGGTAGTATCTTCAAATGGAACACATTAGTAGAAAGAGATAGAATAACTTTAAATAATATCAAAGAAGTATTAAATCTACATGGAATTAGTCAGTTTTAATACTTTTCTCTGGTATATCTAATAGAGTTATTATTTTTTTTCCCAGTGAATGCTGAGTAAAAATGTTCATCCTTTTATTATCATTGCTATTTCACTATTTATTTATTTTTGCTATTTATTATCATTGCTATTCACAAAATTGTACTTCAATACAAAGAAGAGCAGACAGTGCCTTCATTCCTGTTGCCTGTCATATTTGAATATTGGCATGTTTGTTCTACAAGGTCATTGGGAATTGGAAGCCATGCTACTCTCTTGTGTAAAATAAGTAAAACTGGAAGTCAGTTTTATTCAGTCAGTTGTCAGTGGTGCCAGAAAATGTAACGAATTAAAGGGAGTGAATCCTCTACAGTTTTGTGCTGTTTTATCATAAATATTGACCAAGAGTAAAATACTTAGAGTCTAAGCACAAGGCTTACTTCATACATACACAGTGAGTGGTTTACAAATAACTTCTGTAGGTAATTTCTTCCCACTGATTCCTTGAATCTTTCCTCAGAAATGCCTCTGACAGCTGAAAGAGAAGGATACAAGTGGCTTTGCAGAATGTAATTTAAGCCCCTTTTGAGCAGATGGCGAACACTAAGTGTTTGAGATGCAGTGGTCTTGGTTGGAGCCTGTAGTACCTCTTCAAGAGAGTATCTAAAGTCATGGTGACTTCTTTGGGGCTAGATAGGTCTTCAGTCCTTTTAGACAAATTTGGATGAGGATTGCTGACTGTTGCCCTACCACAAGTCCTTCAAACATCTGATTTTTTATTTTATTTTTGTTTGGTTCGTTTTTTTTTTCTTTTGTTATTACTGTAGCTTTTATTTGGTATTAAGAGATAGAGCAGAATTAAGCAGCTGTGGTTAAAATAAACAAAGAGGATAAAGTGGCTTCAGGAGAATTGGCTCAGGAAAAGAGAGACAGATTAACAACATGTGACCAGAAGAGGTGCCTAGATTTCATATAATTATGCTAGTGGATGCTAAACTTTGTAAATGTATGTTTGGTGGTGGACTGACCAGAATCTGACTGTGCTCCTTGTTGGGCAGAAAGTGTCCATGAATAAGTAGTAGGAGCTTCCATATCAGAAGAAAGTACTGCAGATGCCTGCCCCTGCATTTGTGCAAACATGTAACATATAATCTTAACATATATTTTTAAACAGCCATACAGTTCTGTTTGCAAAAGGCCTTGATGTAGTTACCCAAAAATTAGAGTGCTGAGGGAACTCAACTGATAATGATTACATTTGTTTTTCTCTCTACTAACAATGGAATAAAATACAATTTCCTGTCTTGCCTGATACATTTCTCTTGGGGTTTTTGTGTACAGGAATTTGGACTGTGATTTAGATGTGCTGTTTGTTACTCTGAAAACTATCTTGGTAAAACTGTCTTTTCCTGTTGACATCTATGAAAGTAGTAGAGAAGTTTCTTTCCGGCTTCCAAAGTCTTGAGTGCTGGTTTTGAGTCTGGGAATCAAATGTTTTTGGAAAGAGGTTTTAATAATGAAGTAAACCAAGACATTCTTACTAGCCAAATCATGGTTGCTAACATGTAGAAATCTTGTACTTTGTTATGCTTGCACAGGGATTAGAAATTGCAGTAAAATATTCAAATTTGTCCAATAACTGGAAGAACAAAATTCACTTCTCTTTCTGTTCTTCAGATCTAATGGGACTAAACAGCAACACGCATTTGCTTTTACTATCAAACTCAGATCTAAATAGGGAGCAGTGAATTCAGGAAATCTTTCTGTCCAGCTGGTTTTCAGATTGGATTTTCATTTCAAGTGAAATTAACTTTATGGGAATAAATGAGAAAATAAAATAAAAGCATTTTAAAATCATTGCAGATTTCCATTTTGTAATTAATGTTATTACATAGGGAAAAGCTCTAAACTTACATCTCCTGACATGTAGCTTCAAAAAAGTTGTGCATTAAAAGACAGCATTGTAATTTGCTGTCTGTTTTCAGTTTGAAGTCTGTAGATAGGGTCATTTGCAAGAATTAAAGAGAGACTGATTTTAATCCCCAAACTTTGCATTTCAGAAAGATATCTTTTCTGTTATGTGTGTTTAGCAAATAGGGCTTAATGCTCAGAAGTGCTTTGTTAGGCTGATAGATTTTCATTCATTATGATGAATTGGTTAGAGAATTTTTCAGCTCTTATCCCCTTGCTTACTAATGAGAAAACGGTTTAATGTGAAGATTATGTATAATGCTTTGTTACTATATTTTAAATGAGCTATTATTGTCAGTCTGTTATCAAGGACAGCATAACTGCACATTCTAATGTATGCAAAAGGTTAGTGTTTCTGTAGAAACCACAAGCCCTTTATGGGCTTTGTGAACTATATAGGCTTCATAAATTACATAGTCTTTATGAATTATTTGTTAAATACCCTTCCAATCAGGTTTCCTCTGTGGAGTGACTGCATAATTCTATCTTCTATATTATTTATTCTCTGGATTTTATATATGTTGTCTTTGACATTTTGAACTCTCTTTGCTCTTTGATAGTTTTCCATCCAGCGAATCAGTGACTGGGCTCCTGACAGTCCTGATTTGAGGAGTCTCGGTGTTTGATCTATAATTTTTACTATTTTTTTTTCTTCTTTATCTAACACTGTTTCCCAGTTCTGCCTCTGTTCTCCTTCCTGCCCCTCTAAGTTTAACTGTCACTTAGACTGTTGCACACATTCTAACCCTTCTTCATATATCACCTCTGATTTCTCTTCAAATGTTCAGTCTTTTTTCTTGCCTACTGCACTTTGGGCATTGTGTCTTATATGCAAAAAGATTATAATGCTGACATTGGCACAACTAAATTTGACCTTTCACAGCTGCAGGCAGAGACAGTTTTGTTGTTTTTTCTTTGTTGCCTTTGCACATGCCACTCAAAATAGCTGTGAAGTTTTGGGAGAAGAAATACTGCAGTCCAAAGTAATGTCTCATTTACTTTGACACTTTTACTTTTTTATATCAACTTTTTCCAAAACATTTTGCAGAAAGTCTGTGTTCTGGAATATCATTCTGCAGGGGTATGTTGCCTTTAAATGAATCCTTTCTTTCTTTTCTATTGCTACTTTTCTCCACACTTAGGTTTTAAATAATGATAATTTATCACTTAGAAATTTCATGAACAAAATGTTTATCCCCTAATAATTAATGACAATCATTAGCAAGTCAGTGCTGTGCTTATGTTAGACACAAGCTTGAATAATGGAGGGGGCACACTGGGTATTGGGGAAAAAGAGGAGGGGATATGTGTGCACAGTGGAGAATAAACCTGGAATATAGCTATTAATTGATATCTGAGAGCTTATACCATAGTGGAATCATGGAATAGATGTGGTAGGAAGGGACCTGGTGAGGTCATCTAGACTGCCACCACTTGCTCAAGCTGAGTCAGCTAGAACAGGTCACCCTGTACAGCGTGCAGGCAGGTTTTGAATATCTCCACAAAGGGAGTCTCCGCAACCTTTCTCAAGCTGAGTTAAACAACATCAGCAGCTCTCTCCTCATCCACCCAGTTAGTAAACTCATTGTAGAAGGCTATTGTGTTCCTTAGGCATGATTCCCCTTTTGTAAATCCACACTACGTATCACCTTCTTGTCTCTCGTGTATTTGAAAATGGTTTCCAGAATTAGTTGCTCCATCATTTTCCCAAGGATTGAGGTGAGAGTAACTGGCATGTGGTTCCCTAGATCTTCCTTCTTGAAGATAGGAATGACATTTGTTCTCTTTCAATATTTTCGGCAACCTCTCCCAATTGCCATGACATTACGAAAGTAGCCAAGAGTGGCCTTGCAGTGACATCACTGTCATATATTCCACGAACATGGAGAAGCACAGATGATGGCCCTTCTGCAAAGTACACTGCCATGCTTTACCCTGCAGTGCTGTTTTGAAGATGGCATCTTTGCTGATGTTATTTCAGCTGTGCGGTTTCCATCACTCCCAGCTCCCACTTCCCACAGAGTTCTGGGGGCCTCCCCAGCTGTACAGGGAAGTTCAGAGTGGTGTTTTGTGGGAAGATGCAGAGACCTCACAGTCCCACTTCAAGGACTCGGCTCTTTGCCTATGACAGGCTTTGCACTGGGGCCCTTTGGTGACCTCCTTCGAGGGATCTGTAACCCTTGCTGCTGTTTCAGCTTGTCTGTGTCCATCATCCTTTTGGTGCCCTTCCACCTTCTTGAAGACTTCCCCCATCTCAGACACCTCAGGGCTTGTTCTGCACTCTGCTGAAGTGGGAGACCCCAACACAGCCTTTAACTTTTGTTTATATTTGAACTTTAATTATTCATTCTGTTAGCTCTTATTAAAGAATTTTTTATCCATTTTATAGCTGTTTTCAGCCAATCACAGAGAGGTGATATTTAACAAAATGGCAACTTGACAGGAATCTCTGCAAGTCATGCCATGTGGTACTGTTACTAGTGCTAGGTCAGGTCAGCCATATTTGTTTCTACCAAACCATTGCAAACCTCTCTTACTGGAGATTTTGATGCCCCTTCGGTAACTTCCAGTGCTGTACTAATTTTTCAGTGAAAGTTTTTCCTAATGTGCATCATGAAGTACCCAAGTTGCCCTTCAACTAAATGAAAAGATTAGGCTCTCTTAGAGAAGAGGTTTTTCCTTGACAAACTAAGCAAACCCAGCCATTACAACTTCCTTTTACAAAAAAATGTCCTTTATTGAAGACTCCAGTGTGACCAGGGAAAAGCATCCAAGCAAAAACTCAAGGCTTCTGGCTACAAATTTGCACATTCCAAAACGACAGATTGATAAAGTATCAGAATTTAATGCTCCTCAGGGCAGCTGTCCCTCTGCTGGCCCCACAAAAGATCACACTCTCTGATACCTCATTTCAGTTCTTCAGGACCATCCCAGAAGTACTGCTGGGGGAATGATTAGGAAAACCATAACTGCTTTCTCTGGCAGATGAATTAAGGAAATTCAACATTTGCATACATTCCAGTTCTGTAGCATCTATTACACACAGGCTGTCGTTACAGCTGTTACAGCACTAGACTCAAAGAAGAAGTCAAAATTATTCCCATGTCTTCCATCAATGTCCAGTTCATGGAAATGTTGCAGAGGACCTTAAATTTGATATATTGTTATGGCAGTAGCACTAAGTAGGTATTTTTAAATATATTCACCTACTTCTATACTCCATTCTAATTTTCTAGTTTATGGCTGAAAAACTCAGATTTTGGTGTTCTTGCTATATTTTGGATCATATTTAGAAGATGATCTTGCTTTGAAAGAAACCTCTGAGATTGTCAGCTGTTAAGCTCCAATTTTGATTAATCCTGTGGATTATCTGGGCAGTGTGGGAAAATTTATCTGGTCTTACCTGAAAATCTCCTTTAAGCACCAGTCCTTTCCAGAGACGGATTAACCACCCAAATCCAGAGAAGGCAATTGGCATCCAAAAACTTAATTTGCAGAAAGCATATCTCTGTTTTGGAATGTGTTTTGAAGTGGTAGAAACCATTGTAGTTCTCATCCCTGCCTCATTCCAGAACGTTATTCTGATCTGTAATTCAGGAAAGGATACTGCAGAAGCAAAAGATGAGCACCTCTGCCTGATGGGAAATGGATGGAATGACTCTTTTGCTGACCTTTGAGTCCCCTTTGCCTCCCCGCCCCCCACACACACTTTGATTAATATTGTGCTCTCAACAGAGCAGTTAATGTGCTGTGATAGTTTGAAAAATCCCATTATTTGTGGTGACAATCTGTCTGGACAACCAAGTTAGTATCTTCCAAAACTTTGGTTAGTTAATGTGCATTGAAAGAAGACCAGGGACGCCTATGTCTTTTGAGACCAGGTGGTGGTTTTTTGAATGGCACATCCTCCTGTTTTGAATCTCTCTACCAGGCTGCTTCCAAAAGAAGCACTAGATCTGAAATGCACAGAACTCTTCCTGCTGATCTGATGAGTCTTTAAATCAGGTTGTCAGCTGCTAAAGAAGATTATGTCCATCTTTATGTCTCATAGAAGTTTTCTGTAAGAATTTCTGCATGGTGAGAAAGAGCAGCCTTTCAAACATTTTTCCAAGATGTGCTGCTTCTTGATTCCATAAGAAGCCTGTGAGCTCATTAAGATACCATAAATGAAGGAGAGAGGAAAATATTAATAAAAAAACCCAAACAACCCCAAAACACAAAAAAACCCCAAACCCAGGATCAGAGTGAGAAGACTTTACTGTTTTGTAGGCACCATTGTCTTTCTTATCTCATCTGCACGTTGACTTGTCTGAGAGTCAGTTGGAGAAAAGGTGGAAAATCTATCTTGAAAAGATAAAGCTAAGATAGGTAATCTTTATCTTGTAGAACTTACCAAACAGAAGGAAAATATTACTGGCAGTTTTTCCAAAGTGTTGCTAACACCAGCAGAAAGATGAGCAGAGCCACCTGGACACTGAAAAAATCTTTTCTGTGGTAGGCTTTGGTGGTGCATTCTGCTTGTCCACATGGCTTTTTCATTCTTCTCCTTTTGGTGCAGGTCATCTTCCTGTTAGATTTCTATTTAAACAGAGATCTGTCAAAGCTTAATTCCAAGCATCTTTCTGTCACTGCAGTTGTCCTGAAATCAGTTCAGAGCACTGACATCGTTTTTGCAGTCATGCTGTTAGTATTTCCTCATAACAAACCTCCTGTGCTTTTTGCCACTTTATGGGGGGCATATTTCAGCTGTTCCTTGTAGTTTTCATTGTATCATTTTTGCTTCAGGCAAGATTGCCTGTTCTAACACAGCACAGAGGAAGGTGGGGAGCTTTCTGTTCTCTGTAACTGGGCCACAGACCGCCCAGGGCATGTTATTGGAAGTGGAACACAAACTGAGACGCTTCTTCTTTTTGTCCCTAGTGGTTGTCTCTCAGTATTTGGTTTCTAAATGTCTCTGTTCTGTTCCAAGTGCATTAACAGCTCTCCTGGTGTTTAACCAGCACTAGAAAGTCTGATGTCAAGAATAAATCTTTCCTCCACTCTTTCTCACATCTAGTTGTGCAGCTTTTCCATCACACATTTTGTGCATGGGATGGAATGATGTAAAAGTCAACAAGAATATGTCCTCACCCCTTTTCCTCTGGATAGTGCCTTTTTTAACATATTCCTTTTCCTGATGCTGTTCAATGACATCAAGAGCAAATCTATCAATACAATTCTATTAATAGACCTTATCAGGATGGCATTTCCTACCCCTTCTTTAGCCCAGCTTGTTTGCTGCTTGGTAGTGTTGCTGGATTCTGCATTCATTATGTTGCTCTGAGAAGCAGGAAATGTCATTATATATGTATATGCTAAGAAACTACAAGTGTTATTACCAATACATAAAATTCTTGTAATCACTTATTGCATAATTTATCAATTTACTTCTCAGTTATGTGAAGCAAAATATACTAAAAATTCGTGCTGAGTCCCCCTGTTTCTATTATTGGAAAAGACTGAAGAGACAGGCTGTTTGGTTTTCATACTGACCTCTCCAGTTGTGAATATTTCATTTACATCCTGTCTAATATACCTCCTGGTCTAGATAATCCTGTGTACAATCTCCTTCTGTACAATATGCCAGCCTTGGCATACCACTGACCATCTGTGTTTCCCTTTCCTAGGTCTTGTAAACTCCTCCCGTATCTTCTTTTGGTTAGGGCAACTAAACCCGTATTGTGAAAGTTTGTATTGTATTACTTCACACAATGCTCAAAAATGCATAATGAAATAAAAGAGCCCCTTTCCCACTCTGGTGATAGCACTGGTCGGGGAAAGACTTGTTTTGGGGCTGCTCTGTCTCTGGGTTTATTTGAACTTCTAATTTCTTGTGAAGCATTTGAGACTCTTACTGTTTCCTAGAATGCTGTAATTTTTCTGGGCACAGTGAGGATGACAGATAGATGTTGAGGTACTGAAGAGAATCCAGATTTTGATCAGTGAAATAGCTAAGTGTGGGAGAACCTGTGAGGAAAGTTGGCGTTCCTTTTGTTTGCTTTTAAGCTCAAAATATGTGTACCATAGCTTGGCTAAATTACCCTATAAGTAAAAGTGACTGACTTTATGATAGTGTTCTGCAGTGGCATAAACACCAGGGGAAGGAGAGATTTGATGGTTGCCTGGAGGATGATGATTTCTAATCATGAGAGGGAAAGAAGCCAACATTTTTTGAGAAGAAAAATCCAGTGAAATTTATTATGCTGTTGAACCATTTCTCTAGGGAAGGAATGTCAGAGCCATCACTCTCACACAATTAAATACCAAGCAGCATATATTATTTAATTATATGGTGAAAAAGGAATTAATATGATGACTTGATATATTTTTTCTGCATTTACTCTCCAGGATTCAGTTGTTCCAAACAGAAAGAGGTGGATCCTCTGAGAATAAATAGCTGCAGAGCATTTTTTATAGTGTTAATGTTGTATAAAAAATGAGAATGGTATAGAATAAAGTGTCAGAGAAAGGTGTTTTATTGCTAGAATACTAAATAGCTTTGGTTGGTATGGTTGTATGCAATTAAGTCCCATGTCAGTGGAATTATTTGGGATATTTTTAAGAAGCACGAGTGAAAAAAGCATTTGTCATGGGACCTGAGGTTTAAAGCATAAATTTTAGCATCAACAGACTGCTACTCAGTAGAATGACAGAAAGAAAAACCAAGAAGAAAGCACAACAATTGAGAAGCTGTGAAGGGAAGAAATACTAGATTTGGCTTAAATTCTTGGAGCTATTTGGTATGGGATGCCACCTTGTGGAGGTTTTTAGGATGCCATGTCTTTTATCACATCTCTTCCATATCTTTCCTTTTTACTCTCTTCAGTCACTGTAGATAATCCTGCTTGCATAGATCAGCCTTGGTCTTTAATAGCCCCTCCATCGCCTGATTTTTTATGTAATCTGAAATTTTAGTGTAATTTAGGGATGGAGAAGTCTTACTTTGGGAGGTAAAAAGTCTATGAAAAGGAGAATTTAGCTTGGAAATCAGCCATGATGAGAGCATGATCAGTACAGTTACTGTGGTGTAGTTATAATACTGCACTAAATAAGTGTTTTCACAAAGCTCTGGATGATACTGCAATCACACAGTGCACTTTGGTATGCTACCCAATCACTACAGAAATTGGAAAGGAAAGCTGTCTTCAGTGAGAAATTAGAACTGCAGGGAGAAATAGAAAATGTTGATATGTCTGCAGCCTCAGCTGACATATCAATTCACTTTGCATCTCCCAACATGTTCATATGTCTGGCATTCAAGTTGCATCTCCACAGTGGTCTGCCTACAGATAGCACCAGACCTTTGTTACAAACATTTCACATCAAGTATCAAATACTTCTTCTCTGCTCAAGGCATTGTGGAAAGGTGAAGGTGCAGATGAGCAGTCTTCTGCCAAAAAGCAAAGTTTTTTTCTCCTGAGTTTACCAAAATACTGGTGTGACTGCCACAAACAAGTGAAGAAACAGTCTGCCCTGTAGGAAAGCATATGTAGGTCTCCTGAACTGAGAGCCTGTCAAGAGCCATCTGTCTGTTTTTCTGTTCTCCGGCTTTGATTCTCCTTCCGCTCTTGGTCCTTTTTTTAGACTTCATGTCCATCCCATGGAGCACCAGCAGGTCTGTCACTTTTCTGATTTCCTACATTTGAAGGGAGCTATCCCTCCCCTCATCTTAGCAATTAGCTGCTTCTAACTGTCTAATTAAACATAAAGATGAGCCTTGTAGAGTAATTTTCAAGCTACCTTTCTCTTCTAGATCAAATCTCAGTCAAGATTGTGCTGCAGAATTTTTTCAGATAGTAAAGAGATGCTGCTTAGGGCTTCTTTCTTCTATCTCTTTTGCTACTCTCTCATAATTGGCATTGGACCCTGAGGTGTGACTCTTCATGGGCTGATCTTTCTATTGATCATATGTGCTTCTATTTGTCCTTTACATGCCCTTACTCTGTAAGCCTTTTGCCCTAATCTTGCTCTTACCACCACTTTGTTAATCCACAATGTTCTGTTGCTTTTGGGCCGGACAATTCCAGAATTCACTGCACTGTTTCAAAACACTTCAGCTAGGGCTGTGATTTCTGAGCCTAATAGTATGAAAGTCCAAGGAATACATTTGTGAATGACTGTTAAAGTCTGATTCAGGTTCTGATGGAAAACTACACTGGAAATTTTCCATCTTTGGTAGAAGCTTCTTTGGAAATATTTGAAGTCTCATCGCTATCATGAAGTCATTGATTAAAGTGCTATCAGCTAATGGCAATGGCAGTCCTGGCAGCTTAGAAATGCCATTTAATATCTTAAATGAATGTTGTGTGGTGAGAGCTGCTTCTGACCTCCTGAACCATCGAGGTCTCAGCTTGAACAACTGCCTGCAGTTCTCATCTAACGGTGAAAACAGCTGAGCCACAGAGAGGATTCCTGAGTGGGCTTGAGGCACCAAAACTGCAGCAGTTCAAGGACAGAGTAGATGAAATTTATAGCAGGAGCAATAGGGTGGCTGATTCCATGAACTTCGGACAGTTTAAACCTGTGGCAATGTCCACTGGGTCCTGCAGCAGAATATGATCAGGAGGTTTCTGTTTTGCATCGCCTCTCCCCAAGTCTTTACTACTCTAAGTTCACTTTGACCTTGCTGACATACCATGAAAGGCAATGAGAAATCAAAACTATTAATTGGAGTGGACAGATTTGAGGGAAGAGATGAAAGTCTTGTAGCCCTCTGCAGTCACATGTGTTTTTTACCAGTCTTTTCATAGAGATTTTAGGTGTTTGACTTTCTTCTGCTACACACATTCATGTTGCAGCTGCATCTAGCTCTGTTATAGGAAACAGATATTGTGACATTTATGCACACCCAATGATGCAAAGCTCCCCAGCTCACTCTGGGGAGTTACTGTGTGTTGAGTTTCAGAAGCAGAGGTGCTTCTCAGTCTCCTTACGAGAATGCTGAATATTTCCTCTGTGTTTTCCAATGCCTGTCATTGTGAGCTTTAGACACCTATGGGGTTTTTCTCCAGATTGCTAAACTGGAGCTTAAGTGCAGAGGGGTATGGAAATGACCACCAATGCAGTCTAGTTAATCTCAATCTCTCTCTGATTCTCTTTCTCTGCCTATATTTTTATGCTTAGCACATTGGGAGATGCTTCACTGCCTCCCTTGGGAATGCCTGTGAACATCTTGCATAAGGTCTACTCCTGGTCCAATTTTTTCACTGAATTGATCAATCTCCTTAGATGCAAAGGAGTTTCAAAAGCTTCAAGCAAACTAGGAAGGGGGCTCAGATGGGACAAAAGGATCACAGGGGAAGTAAAAGAAAATAGCTATGCATATGTTTATAAAACATACACCTAACTCATAGATAGGGTGACACAATTGCAAGAAGGTGCAAAACCAAAAGAAGCCAGTTGTACCCTGAACTATCAGCCCTGCTGGTAAAATCACCCCAGATAGAAGTGGGGATATTTACCTAAAACATTAGGTCTGTAGCTCTACATCATGCCAGATTGATGCTCACCACAAGGCAGGATTGGAACCTGATTTAGGGGAGGTGCTGTTCTCTGATGTTTGCTTTCCTGTCTGAGTAAAAGTATGCAAACACGATTGGGTGGGCTGGGTGTGGGGAACTTGCTAGATGGCAAGAACTCATGTTTCACTGCTGACAGGTGAACCACAAGCAGCTTTGGGATATCACTGTGAGTAATAATTAGGTGCAGTTCTGTTTTTCCTGTACAGTGGTCCAAGTAAATCGGAGCAGAAATACTCTGAGTTGGGGGCAGTGGGTTGTAGTTTGATGCCCCTGCCAGTTGAAGATGATGTGAATTTCACCTCTGACCTTGGCAAAGGCCAGATTTGGTGAGAAACTAATAATACTGTTGAGTAGCTCACAGATTTAATGAAAGAACACTAACTCCTACATCAGATTTCACTGCAAAGTGATCACAGATCAGATAGGAAATTGTATAACAACCATTTTGAGCAGGTACTAAAAGATAACCAGCTTGAGACCCTCTGTAATGCAATACTTGGCCCTTGTTCTGAAGACCTGCCTCATGACTTAAGATGGGAAACCTTATTTCCTTAACCAGATGTGATACTTTTAAGAGTGAGAAGCAAGGTGAAATAATTTTATATTTTATTAGCAGCTCTGCATTTCCTTCAGGTTCTTTCACTGATAGAGAGTAGCAGAAGTTGAGTGTCCTGTAGACAATGAATGTGGAAAGCTGATTTTTACGACAATGAAGACAGGCAAACAACACTAAAGCTATGAGAGCTCATACCAAAACCCAATCTGGCTACTGGGACTGGGCATTTTATGACAAATATTTATTGAAATTATGCTATTGATTATAATTATCTCCATTACTTCCTTGTCTAGGATGAGGCAATAGAGGGCTGAATACTCCGAGACACTGCAGATGACTGCAGAAATAAGTGGAATGGAGCATTCTTTCAAATATTTTCTTGTTTCTTCAGAAAAATTGCATTGGGTTTGCTGTTGGAAGATCAGTGGATAGCCCTGGTTTCATATGCTAAGTCTTTGAGAAGAGAATTCTGCCATCCAGTGGCTTTTAAATAGAAGTATAGGGACATGACCAAGTCTAAGTAAGAACATTTAGTTTCACTTTGTTTCTGCACTAAGCCAGTGAAAGCATTACTGCAGAACTTACCTGAGAATTTGCTTGTGAAATTCTTCCTTTTCAGAGTTGCTGTAAAAGGATACAGTGATGTTTTTATAATGGTTACATCTTTTTTTGTTTTGTTTTTATCTCTTTGCAGTTATGTGGCTGTGGTCTGCTGGGTGTGGGCATCTGGCTGTCAGTGTCACAAGGAAACTTCGCCACATTTTCTCCCAGCTTTCCATCACTTTCAGCTGCCAACCTAGTCATTGCCATTGGCACAGTGATCATGGTGACCGGCTTTCTGGGCTGTCTAGGTGCTATCAAGGAAAACAAGTGCCTCCTGTTGAGCGTAAGACATCAATACTCCTTTTCACTATGACTGTGACTGTTGCTTTGTTATTTTATTTGAATGACCAGTGCAAAATAGCCTTGTGGCTCACTGTAACATTGCCCTTGGCTTTAAATCTTCCATATGCTTGCAGTATGACATCCCACAGCTCTGGTCACAGTGATACCAATCGTATATTAATGCACATACCCTTGTTACTATGTACCTTAATGTGTTAGATAGCATAGCAAACTCCTGTCAGTTACCTCTGCATGACCTGTCACTTACCTAAGCATGAACCACAGGATCAACCTGGATAGCCCTTCTGGAAATGGCTGTTGGAAAGACTGACTAAAAAAATCTTCAGCATAGAGCTGCTCAAAGCCTCTCATTGCAATTTCCTACACTACCCTTGTCTAAGGCCCTTGTCAGAGAATGGTGGAAAACATCTGACCCAAAGCTAAGAAGTCAAGGTCTCTGCCAGGCCTTTTCAATTAAAAAAAAAAAAAAAAGTCAGTTACTTGCCAGTCTTTGTTCAGAACCAAAGCACAGAGGCTGGGAACCCCTCTCAGAAAGCACAGTATGGATCACTCCTCTTGCATAAACCAGGAGGCTTCATCATGCTTCTCCACACCCCAAGGAGAGAGGTATTGTGTCAGACCATAAGAGGAGGGCTTTCAAAGTAGGCAGCTTCCTATTCAGTCACAGCTTTTGAATACAGATACTGTGACATTCAGGAGCATTTTTCCCTTGTGCAAAAGTCTCCCTTATATGATGTAGGGGAACAGCTGGGCAGCATTCTTTGGACCAACTCAAAGAATTAAATTGGAGGGAAAATGCCCACCTGGTTTTTGCTATCTGATTCCTTGGATTTGTGTGTTGTACACTTAGAAGAGCAAAGAGAGAATAGTAATGAGATCCATGTCATTCATCCACACAAACGGCAACACCAGCCTCTTTTTTTCTTTTTTTTAAAGAGAGTTTATATTCTTACAAGGTTCTGCAGAAGTCTTTTTATACTGTTGTGACTATCATGAGTTTCCAGCTGGAGAGCTAGCTGTGCTGCATACTGTGTCTTCTCCTGTCTGTGGAGGCTGGTGCCATGCCTGTCTAACAGTCTGCTAGGGCATAAAGGCATGAAAAAAAAGGTGTAGTGGGCATGAAAAGTAGTGAGAAACTACTAGAACTCACAGCTGGGGTGCCCCTGCAGAGAGAGATTTCAGATACAAAGAGCTGGGAATGAAAGTGCTGAGTAATATACTGACTATTCCACAGTCAGATGTGGTTAAAGCACACCTGCCAGGGAATCACTTCTGAGGCACGTCACACTGATCTTTGTGGTAAGGGGTTTAGCATCTGTTTTATAGTCTGTATGAAGGAAAGAGGGCTGTGTGCTGTGACCAGCAGTCAAAAGGAGCAAGATAAAATCATGGCTGAAACCTGCAAGCTGGTAGTAGGGCAAAACGCAAGATTTTGAGAATGCTAAATAGTAAATGTCCTCATTGATGGCAAGACCATGAGAAGCTTTAGTGGCAATATAGTATCAATACACCTGAATAGTTTGAAATCAAACTTGCATGTTTTTGGCAGTAGAGGAAAGATTTAGAGGACAGGGCCCGTAGCCTTCATAGGTTCTAGCAGCCCAGGGTTTGCTCTCTAGTTGGCAAGTGTGTCTACACTGTCTGTTTTTTCTTTGTTCTAGTTTTTCATCGTTTTGCTGATAATTCTCCTGGCAGAGCTGATACTACTCATTTTGTTCTTTGTTTATATGGACAAGGTAAGCAAATATGCCATATAGATTAATTATCTGTACTAGTATGTAAACCAGATTCAGTTTGTTTGATAGAGATATGTGGGTTCTCCTTGATCTTCAGTTTGATGAAGGTTAACCTTGAAATCTTGTCTGTTTTCTGTAAGCTGCTTCTGAAGGGGGAGGAGGAAGTGAGGAGGAGAGTAAGCAGGAGAGAAATCCCTGAAATAAGACCATGGTCCAGGGCCTTCCTTTTCGTCTCCTAAAATCTTAGATAGCCTTCAACATAGTTGTTTGATGTCTGCAAAAAGCTGATTGTCTTGTGGACCTTAGTTGTGGGAGGTTCTACCTAAAACCTGGTTAGCTTCTTAGGGGCAACCCTTGGAACAGGACTGGAGAAGAGCAACACAGGATATTCACATATTATTCCAGATGCCACCAGTTGTCTCACTTGACTGGGCAGTCCCAGAGGGTTTGGCAACGGTGCAAAATGGATTAAGAGGCAGCTTCTCATAAAGCTCATCTGTAGGAATCTGCTGTCTCATAGAGACTAAGTGAAGTAGATACAACTGGCTGGCCCATCAAATACATAAGACTGGAAAAGTGCCTGGAGGACTGGAGAACTCTGCTAAAGACAGGGCAGAACCTTACAGTATAAGCATATCCAGACCTATGTTCAAACAGCTCCTACCAGACCTTTACCTGTTTTCAGGTTGTCATTATGATACCTGCTACTTTCAGGGAGCTGAGGTGAACTTCTGGTTTTGTCTGGGATGTCAGAGAGGGATGAAATAGTTCTTACACTATAGTTGACCTTTGTGCCAGGGCAATAATTCTTTCTCTGCTGCCAGCTCACTCCTGTCAGAGACAAGGTGCATCATTATCTGCATCCAGGACTCCAGGCTCAGACTGAAATTTTTGAAAGAAATGGGACAGTTCAGATCTCCCATTAAGCATTCCTACTTTATCCTCTAAAGAAAGAAGAGCACAGATGAAAATCATAAATTCTACAAGCCTCTTCCCACAAGGAGAACAACAATAATGTCTTTTTTCAATAAATTTTATATTGGCTATTTACTATAGCCTGCCTGAATCCAGAAGCCATGCAAGAATAACTCTGTTAGGATTGGGAGGCAAAGCAAATTAACGTAGGTGATAGGTTACAGGGAGGAGAGGCTGCTGTGGGGTGTTGCCAGCAGCTGTTTTATCTACAGTAAGCTCAGCAGATTTATGCTGTTCATGTTCAGCTAGCTTGAATCAGATGATGACTATGTGATGAATTCTTTGCAGAGGTCTCTATTGCAAAAGAATTAATCCAGTATTTTGCAATCGGAGGGAGAGGTAGGCCTTGGCAGGTCTCACTAACTTGTGAGAGTCTTGAAGCTTTTCTACCCCTGTTAAGTTTGTGGTGAGAGAAGTTAAGACACAGATATTCTATATGTGTGTCTGTACCATTTGGTCCTTTCCTCTGAACAGTATGGACTTTCTCTATCTTTTGCATGGTGCAGGTCAGTGAAAGTGCAAAGAAGGATTTGAAGGAAGGTATGAAGCTATACAATTCAGAAAATAATGTTGGACTGAAAAATGCATGGAATATCATTCAAGCAGAGGTAATATATTTTCTCAATAGAAAAAAAAAATCAAAACCCCCCAATTTGCTCACCAAGCCTGTTGCAGTCTGTTAAGTATGGAATCCATGCCAAGTGTAAAAGAGATGGCTAATGCAGGTTTTGGTTTCTGATTTTGCACTCTTGGATGTCCAGAGAGTACTGTGAAACTCAGATCAAAGTGTACTCTGTACGGTGAAAGACATTCACCTGTCTGAGATTCTCTGTGCCTATCACAGGCAAAGAGATGATCTGAAACAGCAGAGTGGCAGCGAAACCTGCATAGGTGGAACTGAAGCTTTGGCAAGCTTTTGCTGTTAGCAGTTGTGGGCAGCTTACCTTATGTTTTGGTGTTTGGGCTTATGTCTCTGTGACAAGAAGACTAACACACCTTGGGCATGGAACCATATATTTTCTTTGGCTTTGTTTTTTCTTGGTGCTTTAAAGTATTTGCTTTTAGTGATCAGAGACCACAGAACACTTTAAAACTACAAAAGTCTTGTGATGGCCCTTTGCAAAATACAGAATGGTTTAGTGGGAGTAAAAGTTTGTGGTTGTCACAACTTTGTCACAAATGGTGCTACTTAATTTATGAATCATTTACTTTTGCACAGATGAAATGTTGTGGTGTGAATGACTTTACGGATTGGTACCCAGTCCTGGGAGAAAACATTGTTCCAGACCGATGTTGTACAGAAAACTCCCAAGACTGTGGACGGAACTCCACTGAATTAGTGTGGAAAACGGTAAGGCTCACTTTGTCCTGGTAAAGTCTTAGGAAGGGGTGGGAACACAGAAAATAGAGGGAATACACATGGAAGAAAATGTGCCCTTGGGGTTTCAATTTTGATCTTTCATCATTTCAGGGGTGTTATGAGAGAGTTATGACCTGGTTTGATGAAAATAAGCATGTCCTTGGTTCGATTGGAATGTGCATCCTCATAATGCAGGTAATACTGGTATGATGTTTGTCAACATGGCTTTGATTTGCTGTCACCATTCTTGATTCTGCTGTGTGAAAAGTGACACTCAACTGCTTTGAGTTGGAATATTATTTCAATAATGTCAGATTTGTTTTATGAGCTCAGTTAAGGCCATCTGCTCAGAAAGGAAGCAGGTCAGTAGTAGTTCTGCAAAGACATGCAGCAGTGGGGTTTTGCTTACCTGTGTTTTGACTTCAGAGTAGCCCTTTGGAGTTCGCAAACTTAGCCATTTGTTATGCTGTCCCTTACGGAACAACCTTAGGGTTGTTTTTTAATTTTGGAAGCAAGTTTTAGAAATTACCAAAATTATTCAAGTTATGGCCACTGAGCAGAGGAGATAAATGTGTTTTAAAAAAGAAATGTAGGGTTCCTGTTCCAGGGAATTGATCATGGCACTAAGCCTGCCAGAATTCAAGAAGCATTTGGACAATGCTCTCAGGCACATGATCTGATTTCTGGGCTTGTCCTGTACAGGGCCATGACCTGGACTTCCAAATCACAGTATTCTTTGATTCTATCACTGCTATACCTTTGGGGGAGAATACCTGGATCAGATATTTTCAGTCACAATTATCTGGTTAAACAAGCACAGTTTGTGGGGCCAAAGGGAAGAGTGATCCGTACTGATTCTGAAAAACTGTTGCATACATGACAAAGAGCCCCGAGAGCTTTTTCCCTCCATCTGTGCACTGATGGATACAACCCTGGACATCACTGTGTGCCTGAACAACATACATTCAAGGTTACTGCTCAGTGTTGAAACTTGAGAAATATGGCTAGTGTAGAATGACTGTTAAAACTACAGCTGGGCCATTAACACAGGTCAGCAGGGCAGTTTTGGCAGCCTTCCTGTACTAAAGGCCTCATTGTTTGTTTTCCTTCAGATTCTTGGCATGGCCTTCTCCATGACACTCTTCCAGCAGATTCACAGGACTGGCAAAAAATATGATGCCTAAAGCCTCTGAAACATTATTACATCAATCCTCTGTCTCATCATAAAAATGAACACAAGGAATGACCACAAGGAGCATCACACTTAGCCCTGCTGAGGGAATCCGTCCCATTGACCGATCCACTTTGTTGTTACTTGTCCAGTTATTATCACAACTTATTTGACTCTTTTTTTTTTTTTTCTGTTTCACATTTGCCATTTATTTGCCAAAGAGGGGGAACCCCCCAAAACAAATGGATTTTCTACACGAAATCATAGATCTGCTCTAAGAATGTTTCTTAACTTAAGAAAATGTTCTGCTCTACTAATCCATGCTATATGTGCAAAAATTACGTGTTTGACTTCAAGGGAGAATTCTTCAAAGTCTTCCATTAAGTTTTCAACCCTTATGTCCAATTTACTGGAAGACTCGGAAAAGCCACTCTAACTGAGAGTCCTAGGAATTGGAGCTGCTTTGCTTTGCAGCTTCTTGTACCTTATGGTGTATACTTTTTTATTATGATAATGATGATGATTATTATTATGATGGATATAGCTTAGAATTTAGTTGCCTGACTTATAACTTCTTACTGTTTTGGGTTTTACACATTTATTGTACATTAATTTGGGAACCACTGTGCGATCTCCAGAGGACATGTTTTTCAAAGTTGACAGTTGATGCGGGCAAAACCACAACTTTTCTCAAGTCCATGGAGAGGCATCATCTACCTTTATCAGGGCCGTGATGCCCTTACTGTAACAAAGGTGTTTCCTTTAAAATCAGAGACTTTCCTCAGATGGAATGCAAAGCCTTCCCATTGGACCAGATGATGATCTTCCTGCTTCTGTGAGGCAAAATTTGCAATGCCTTTACTCACCCAAAGCAGTGCCTGGCTGCTTTGATGTCATGCTACTTTGAAAGCTAAAAGTACTGATCAAGCAACTTACTGCTAATGCAAAGGAGAGAGATTGCAGTCTGACCTACTGGTAGCAGACTTCACAGATTGTGTTGTCTGCTTCAAAAACTTTGTGCAAGGCACGGCATGCTGCTGGGTCTGAAGGAAGGGGGTGACAATTTGATGGCAACATTGTCATGCTATGCCCTTCGTTGTAGGTGTTTCCTCAGGCTAAAGACAGCTGTCTCCCTGAGCTAGAAAAGGTGGTTTGATTAAAGGTGACCCGATAATGCAGGAAAGGGGCAATTTCCAAAACAGCACTCAGAGATGGTATGTGTTGTCACATCTTCAGTACAGAATTGATTCTTGCTGATGGGTTGCCAAATCCATCCACTGGGATAGTTTACTCAATGCATATTTTTACCAACATTCCTGTTAGAAAACTTGAATATATATTTCTCTTCTATGAATGCTTTTTAATTGCAAGAAACCCCCATGTACCCTTTGTTCCAGGTTTTTGATGCTTTGTGAAGGAAAAAGGAAAGGCTCAGACAATGGAGGATGTTCTGACTAAACTTTAGTCAGGGCTTAACTCAGCTCTGAAAGAATCACAGCCTTTTTGCATTAGCAGCTGTCAGAAGCGACCTTCAGAAGTTACCTCATCCAATGTCACTCTCAAAGGGGTGCTGACACATATGTGAGATGGGATTCACTATGACATTATCGGGCTAGGTTTCAGAAACTATAGAGGATGGAGATTTTGTGCCTTTCAGAGTCATGCCATGTCAAACTAGTCCTCTGGTAAATAAGTTTCTCTTAACGTCCTGTTTGAATATTTATACTTTAGCTCTAAAAAGATATGATTTTCATTGTATCATTCAGCCTATCTTTTCCTTGTGGTCTGAAATAGCTGTTGAGCCACTTTATATCTGGGAGGTTTTAGTCCCCTGTTTATCTTCCTAGTAAGTCCTGCATGCATCTGTACATCTGGCAGCAATAGTGTTTTGTGTGACCTATGTGTCACTTTTTTGGGTTCCTATGAAATCAGTGTGACAGGAAGGAGTGTGAATGTGTGGGAGATAGAGATGAATTTGGGTGTTGCAGTGAAGAGGGTTACTATTCTTAGAGCAAAGCCCTTGCCCGTATGAGCACAATGCCCAAAGTTTCACAGGGCTCTTGTTTCCCGCTGAAGCAGACAAAGCCATATGGGTTCAGCTGTTTCACTTGGATAGCCTTTGAAGGAGTCAGGGAAGAAGTAGAGGGAAAGCACAGAAACTGAATCCAGTTTTACTTCCATTTCTAACAAAAATTGGGACCAGGAGCATCTGAGCCTCACTGGAGATGGCTGTTCCATGCTGAAGAAGGGGCTCTGATGCCCAATATATTTGCTGCTACATGTAAGACTGTATCAAAAGTTGCTAAGATGCGTTCCCATTTTTGCAAGAAAAGAAAGGATGATTTTCATCTGATGGCTCCACTGCATTCTCCCTTTGGGCAGAAGTGCTTAGCTTTCTCTAGCTTTCTCTAGCTTTCTCTGGTGCTTAAAAAGAGCAGGGTGCAAGGCTGAGCAGGAGCATCATCTCTGTCCTTTGGGATCGCACAGTGGTACTTGCCGCATCTTAAATTTTAATCTGCAGCCAGTTTTTGTACAAAAATGTTAAAATATATTAGTAAAAGTAATAAGGAAATAAAAAATGTTTATGAGTAACTCAGAGATGAAATGTGTAGTTGCAAACTCAGCTACTTTGCCTTCCATCCAAACTTATTTTTCTAGAATGCTTCATTCCATTTCATGATCTAGCAGCATAGATCCTGAAATCTTTTTTTAATGACTACTTTTTGGCATTTTAAGCACAGTATTAAGTGAGATAGTTACATGAGCTTCATGTATTCATCTCTATGAAGCCACCAACAGGAGAGGAGTCAAAAGCAGGACTGATTTGTGTCTCTAGCTGACTCTCTGATGTGGGAGGTGATGACAGATATCCTCAAAGGAGCAGAAAAGTAACACCATTTTCCAGGCAGCAAAAAAGAGCTCTGGAAAGTGTGATGCTGCATCAGTCAGTTTGTCAGAGAAGGCACTAATTGTCCTGCAAACTGATCAAAGGGAGCTTTAGCTCATGTATGTATGCACTTTTTTTGCTTATGCTGGTGGGTGGCTATCTGTGTGTTTTCCCCAAATGTCACTCTGATTATTTAACTATAAGTTTTTAGCATGTTTTTAAATAAAAACTGATACTGAGCAAAAGTATCTTTAATATACAAAAATATTGTTTTGTATAAATGCATACATCCCTGTAGCTCTAATTCATGAAAGCACAGTTCAAGTCTGTGGAAGTGCTGTTTCTCTGAGTGTTCCTTCAGACTGCAGCATACCTGCTGTCTTACTACCCTTTGTGCTTGGAAGCTGCAATAGAACTTAAGCAGAGACAAAACAGGAGGACTGCCTGAAGAACCTCAACTTGAAAGCTGATGAAGTGTTAGCAGTGAATTCTGTTCCCTCCTGGATGTACCAAGGCTGTTAGTTACAGGAAGGCCAGGTGGAAGGCACTCAAAAAAAGTGCCCATGGCTAAGTAGCATGTAAGATGATAAAAACAATGACAAAAATGTCTCCAGGATGACAGAAGATGCCTTGGATATGTCATGCATTGAGTTCCTGGACTACAGTCACCTTAGGCCAACTCTCCTCTCCTGTGTCCACCCCCCATTTGTGTGCATGAAATACAAACTCACATACAGGAAGGGTGCAAGCAGGGGGCAGCCAAACTCACCCTTGTGGTCTTTCTTGGGCAGCTATGGGTCAGGCATTGAAAAGGCAAGGAGGTAAAGGGTGTTTTCACAGCAGATGGTTCTTGGGAGCAGCATGGAATAGGCCACACATAATTCTGATGTAACTTCTTTCAATAGAGTTGAGCAGCTTCATCCTGTAGCTGGCATGGGGAAACCTGGAGATGTCTGGCTATGGGCTAGCCATCTGTTGTGCAGTAGATAGTAGACACTAAGAAACAACATGCCATTCCCACCGGGTGATGTTTGCACCAGTGTTTCTTCTATGCAATACCTACTTTCGCCTTTATATAAAAGATTTTTACTAGGATGATATAAAAATAAAGGATTTTTTAAAAGGTGCCTCTTTGAGCTCATTTGTCTACTAACCCCACCACCAAAACCAAAAACGGACCAAAAAAAAAAATATTTCCTAAAGGTGACTCGGAGATCTATTCTAGCTCCACTGCAGTAGAAATCCAGAGTTCTTGAAACTGTTGCATCTCTGAAAAGATTCCCCTCATCCCCTTTCATCCTCTCTCATCCTTCAAAACAATACTCTAATGGAAGAGAAATAGGTGTGAAAAATCCCCAAAGAATGGGAAAATAGTTTTGAGAGCCTGTTAATATAGGAAGGAGATTGCAAGTGTCCCAGAGAATATAGAATATAGCTGAAGAGAGGACAAATTAGTAAAGACAAAGCTTGAAAGACATCCAGAGGACACTGAGAAGTTTTAGACAAAATGTGAAAATTGATTAACACTCAGACAGGGAAAGATTGCAGAATAGCCTTCCAAATGCCAAGAAAGTAGAAGATGGGCTGAAAGATCACCAGATAAAACAGTGGAGCCAAGCAGAAGGGGACAAAGCAACAGAGCCTGAAAGAGATTCAGAGTATATAAACTAGCCTCAGGGAAGAGAAGAAAGCCTGTAAGTGCTCAAGGAAACAAAATGTAGCAATGTCAAAGAGGCCAAGAAAGAATTAGATAATGCAAAGGATCTTCCAGAGAATACAGAAGAAGCTCAGTGTTAACAAGAAAGTATCAGAACTGTTAAAGGAGTTCCAGAGTACTCAGGAGTACCCAGAGTGGTTTCAAGACCAAAAAAAAAATTGAAAGTGCTCCAAAGAGTAGCATCAAAGAGGGGAAAAGGAGCCAAAATCTGTAAAGACTCAGAGAACACAAAGAAACCTCAAAGAGACGAACTAGTGAAAGCCCGGAAGAACTATGATGAACACACAAGAGACCTTGACAATAACAAGAAAGTATCAGAGATTCTGCAGGTGTACTAGGAATGTATACCTGCATCTGCTAAGAGAGGAGAGAGGCTAAAAGAGCAACAGAGAATATCTTGGAAAAGGAAAGGAACAAACAGGAAGGCTGAAAAAGTTCCAGGAGAAAGAAGAGTAGCTGCTGAGATGGCATAACCTTGAAGGGAAACTAAAACAGCCCCAGGAAACTCAGTCTAAGGTCAGAAAGGGGGGACAAGGGGTGACAGGGATACAAAACAAGTAGAAAGACTGAAAGTGTTCCGAAGTCATGTCAGTGAGAGGAAGGAAGAAACTGAAAGGCAACCATAGCAGTTTTGGAGAGTCTAGGAAAGAAGTGGAGAGGTTGAGAGAGTCCCAGAGAACACAGAAGCCTTGCAGAGCCTGAGAGACTAGAAAAGAGCCTGAAAAGAACCTCAGAGAAGACACAAAGCCTGAAAATGTGAAGGATAACAAAGATTACCGTCAGAAAGGTGGAAAAAAGTAGGAAAGAAAGAGACCCAGAGATCATACAGTAGCCTTGGAGAGGTGAAAAAATACAAGAGAAAGACTGAAAGAATGCTGAGAGAGAGTAGCCTCAGAGAAATCAAGAAAAAAGCAGATGTTAAAAGAATCCTAGGAGAGCACACAGTATGACTGGAGGGCCACAAAAGTAGGAGAAAGACTAGAAGAATCCCAGTGCATGCAGAGTATGCTAAGGGCATGCCCTGCCAACTAGGCTGAAAAGCCTGTTGGAAAACATGCTTTTGTCCTTGTTCCTCAAAGCGGGGCTCCACTGTCGTAAAACCCAAAGGAAGTCTGCAACACTGGCTGTGGAGTCAGGTGTTATCCCATAGGCTGGGGGCCCTCCTGCCCAATCCTTGCCTTTCCACTGGCAGGAGACCAAAAAGAACAGCACCTGGGCTCAAGTGCAGTGTAGCCCTCCTTGGTTTGCTAAGGTCTTCCTTGACAGTGTCATTAGTGCACAAATGGAGAAGCAGGCCAGAGGAACAAGCCAAAGGCCAGACACACTTTAGTGCTCTCTGCAACAGCCTCAAGTTCAACTTCCCTCAATCATCAGGTCACGTGAGGCAGCAAGCAAGGACAGTAGATGGGTGCCTCTGTACCCTGTAGAAGGAAGTTTCCAACCAGTATCACAGTGCTGGCTCAGGTGTGGTTCAGATGCAGCTGGCTGTGATGCATCCCTTGGCAATTCACAGCATCAGTGTTGTCCTGGGGTGAACAGTGGGGTGGTGAGTGACTGCATTAGAGCAGATGCTGGGATGGACATACATGCATACATTTGAGTATGTAGCTGTGTGGAAGCACGACTGTGTGTACAGCAGAGAGACTCTGGAAATTTTCTTCATGGTAGGTTAAACCTCACCCACAGCTAACCACCATACCATATCTTGCTCACTCCCCTCACAAAACCACAGCAGGATGGAGAGAGCAAAAGCAAGAAAACTCATCGATTGAGATACAATTTCATAAGTGAAGGAAAGAGGAAAAGGGCAGGAAAAAGTGATGCAAAAGTACTGATGTCATAGCCAGTGTTTGAGCAATGGCTACGTTCCCAAAATATCTCTCTCCTCAATTTCTGTTACTGTATATGATGTGATAGAACGTATAATATTATTTGGGTCAGCTGTCCTGCTTGTGTCCCCTCCAGATTTTTGCATACCCTTAAGGGTGGGACAAAGAGAAAGCCTTGATGCTATGCAAGCACTGCTCAGCAATAGCAAAAACACAGGTGTGTTATCAGGGCTGCTTTAGTCACAAATCTGAAACACAGCACCATACAGCTTGCTACAAAGAAAACTAACACTATCTCAGCCAGACCCTAGTACACCCTTAAACATAATTTGAGTGCCAGTAGATAAAGACATCATGAGAATCCAGAGAGATGTGGAAGGTAATTTTGCCTCTTCTTTTTATGGATTACTATCCTTTCCAGACTTCCCAGACAACCAGTGTCTCCCAAGCCCACTGTTTGCAGCATGGCATCATCTTGGGTGATCCCCCTTTTGCTCAGACACAAGAAACTACTGAAACTACAGTTGCTTCTACTGCCTAATGTAACTGGGCACAAAAGTACTCTGCAAATGCTTTTCCCCCTCGGAGATAGTCCAGCCCAGCACAGGGAGCAAAGAAGGAGAGGCCATTGCCTACACGAGTGTTATTCAGTAGGAGGTGAGGTGGACGGGAATGTCATCTCCAGTCATTGAACAAGGTTGCAAGTAATCCCTGTATCCTTTCCTAGGTTGCAGTGAATGGTGGGAAAGGAATGCATCGGGCTATGGGTAAGTCTTCTTTTTCTCTGTATGTAAAACCGTGTGTTTATATTGAAATCTTAGGTGGATGGAGTCCAGTGGAGGCATGACATGTACATGGAAGCACAGAAGGACTATGCATGCTACACACAGTAAAGGAAGCAGAGTGATGAGTGAAGTTTACTCATTAGAATAACACACAGGGAGCAGCACTGCAGGATCAATGAGAACCAGACACTTTTTTTTTTGTGTCATACCTGAGAAACTGCGCAGGTGCTGGCAGACTCACTGCTTTTGAGGTTATCTTGTTCTCTGGCTGTTTTGGCTGTTTGGCTCAGGCCTTGATGTCATTATGCAATGCTGCAGTTAGCGATACATGGTTGTGCTAGCCTAGAAAAGAGAGGAGTAAAAAATGAGTGCAGGTATCAAAGTATTCTCATTGCCCGTGGATCTTCTATGTCCTTTTCTAGAGAAAAATGAACAAAAAAAAGCTCTCTGCCATTCTCCTGCTGCTACAACTGCAGCTATTTGCTTTTAAATTCTCTTAATGTCAGTTTAAGAATTGGGAACTTCCTGGACTCCTCCTTCAAAGAAAAGAAAACAAAGCAAAAAAAACCCAAAAAAATTAAGATGATGGAGCTCAGTCTACCCATAAAAGGAGACAGAAAGGCAACTGGCATTTTTAAGCAACCAAATAATGGTGAAGTATTGGGTATGACAGTGAGACTACCAAGGGAAAAAAGAACATCTAGGAATATGAAAGAAAAGCGAAAGGATACAAGGAATGCTCTTGGCTGTGGGTTGTGTTCTTCTTTGATATGGGGTAGAACAGGTACTGCCTGGACCACGGTTTTCAGGCAGCATCATCAAAAAAAAAAGCATCCAAGAACTGAGATGTTCCCAGACCTTTTCCATTTCCCAGAGAGTGAAAAATAGGCATAACTGAGGAAAACACAGCAAGACCAGCGCTAAGAGAGTATCTTCTAGAAAACAGAAGGATGTAGGTGAGTCAGGTTAAGAAAGATCACTTGACACATCTAACAGCTCCTTGAACAACAAATCAAGAAAATGTAGACTTTCAAGGAAAGAATGCATAATGATTTGCTTCTTCAGCTTCTTCCACATCTCACGATCAATGCCATATTTGAGGTGGACAGTCATCGCCTTTAGATGTGATGCTCTCTAGTCAAATATTTCGTCATTCTCTTCTCTTCTATGAGCTACTGTATTTGTGAGTTCACAAGTTTGTGGATACCACCAGCTTCATATGCATCCTACAATTTCCTTTATACTCCAATACATATGCCCGTGACAAAATCTTACAGTTTTCTGAAAAGTGACAAAACAGTGTCAATATTTTACTTTAATGGCGCAGTCATTTTATTCTTACGGGGTTTTTTTTGGCATAGAATGTTTATATTTCACTCTTTCTTTTGTTGTTCTGTTTAGTTTCTGCTTATTTTCAGTTAATGCTGGCAGAATTATATTTCATTATCATTTACATTATTATTTCATTCTATGCATGCATTGTTACATTGATTATTAAAAATTAATCTATTATGAAAAGGCAAATACCAAAGAACCACCCCCTTTTCCCTCTCAGAGAATGTATAATGGCAGTTTACCTTCCTTGTCTTATCCTTGATACACTCAAGAGCAGAGAGCATCTCTTTAGAAGGACATAGAGAAGCTGGAGGATTGGGCTCAGAGGAACCTTATGAAAGTAAATATGGACAAAAGCAAAGTTGTGCACCTGGGAAGAAATAACTCCTGGCAACAATATCGGTTAGGAAATGACTACCTAGTGAGCAGCCATTCTGAAAAGGTGTTGTGATCCTGGTGGATGGAAAGCTGGATGTGATCCCGCAGTGTGCCCTGGAGGCAGTGTAGGACAACTGCAATCTTGACTATGAAATAGCAGGACCCTACCCAGTATCACAAAGGAAAGGAATACTAGGATTTGTTAGCCCTGTCTAAAATACTGCATCCAGTTTGGGGCCCATCAGTAAAGAAAGGCACTGAACAACTTAAGTAATTTCAGCAGAGGACCACTATGACATTCAGGAGGCTGGAGCATTTGCTCTGTGAGGATAAACCGGTGGACCTGGACTGGTTTAGCATGGAGAAGGCTTGGGTGGGAGCAGCTTATTCCACTCTTCCAATACCTATAAGAGGTTAAACAGAAGACCAGGCTCTTCACAGTACTGCATGGTGGTAGGAGGAGGCAGAAGGCTTAAGCTGTAATGAGATGATAAAGAGAAAATTTCTTCACCACGATTAGAGTCAAGTATCAAGCACTGGAAGAGGCTGGCCAGAGAAGCTGCACAGTCTGTATCCTTGTAGGTTTCAAGACCTGGCTGGATACAGTCCTGAACAAAATGACCTGATCTCATAGTTGACCCTAATTTAAGAAGGAGGTTGTGCAAAATCATATAATCATAGAATAATTTGGGATGGAAGGGACCTTAAAGATCATCTCATTCAAATGGCCCTGACGTGGGCAGGGATACCTTTCACTAGACAAGGTTGCTCAGAGCCCCATCCAACCTGGCCTTGGACACTTCCACAAATGGGGAATCCACAACTTCTCTGGGCAACCCTTTCTAGTGCTTCACCACCCTCACAATACAGAATTTCTTCCTAACTTATAATCTAAATCCTCCCTCTTTCAGTTTAAAACCATTCCCCCATGTCCTATCACTGAATGCCCATGTAAAACGTTCCCTCCCTTTTTATAAACGCTCTGTAAGTACTGAAAGACCACAATGACATCTCCCTGGAATCGCCTCTTCTCCAGACTGAAGAGCCCCAACTCTCTCAGCCTGTCTGCATAGGAGAGGTACTGACTGTACTTTACTTCTGCTGTTTTTTAGCAGCTTGGAGACACTGTGCCTGTTATTTTCCTATCCAAGTAAAGGCATCAGAAGGGAGGCTGAGGGAGCTCACCTCACAGGGTTACATTGAAAGGAAAGAGTCAGTGTGCACAAGTTGCAACACAAGAAATTATGGCTGGACAGAAGGAAAAAACTTCTAACCTCTGAAAATAGTTCAGCAGACATGCTTGGAGGAAAGAAAAAATAAAGGTTGGATGAGAAATTGAGAAATCTAATCTACATTTGAAGTTAGGCCTGCTTTTGTAAGGAGACTGGATTAAAGAACTTCATGAGTCCTTTCAAACCTAGATCCTTGTACTATCCTACAATTTATGTACCAGGCAGCACCAGGGAGTTCTCTCTTTTGCTTTCATTTGACCATTCCCTGAAAGAATGGTCAAATGGACCATTTGTAACTCAAGTCATGTGGCCAAATGTGTCCAGTTTCTGCCATTTTGCTGCTTGAAGTAGAGGCTGATGAGATCAATTAATGCAATTATGTCTTCTCCAGATAGGCTATTAGACTGCAAACAGTACATAAGATATCCACTGAAATCTTTGGATTTTAAAGGTTTTTAACTTGTTGTTGCTATAAAGAGTCTGGCATTAGCATGTGGCTTTCTGAGAATACAGTCACTCTAACAAGCTACGTTTCCCCTGTAATGAAGATACCTTTATCTTAAGAAAGGCTTACATTCCTTTATTAATTATCAGTCTGAACATGCACAGAAAGGAAAAACACACAACATAAATCTCAAGGCTATCCCATGCTTCAAGACGTAGGAGGAGAAACCTCTTTAAAACTTTTGTCTGCTGCAAAACTGCGTGTTGTGCTAATGTAACTTCAGACATGCTTACGCAAATTCTACAAAAAACCTGACCCTTATTTAAAAAATACACAACAGGCAGCTATAAATATAGAAATAGATGACTCAGAGAGGCCCATGTTAAACAAAAAGCATTGCCAGCATCTTTTCAAGCAAAAAAAGATGTTCAACAGACATTCAACAGCTTGGGCAGTAACAGAATCTTCCCTTGCCTCTATGCTGTGAATAGATTCAAAAAGAAAAGCAGGACAGGCAGGATACATCCACACAATCTTCAAGTGCTTTCCAACAATGTCAATACAAATATCATGGCTGAAAAAAAAAAATAAAAATGTCTGTACTTCCAGAGAACTCCTTTATTCCAGAAGCATCATGTTCATGCCGGTAAAATACCTCCAGTGATTCACCACAGGCTGCTTAACTTTCTAACTCAGAGAAATAACCTTTTCTAACTCTGTACTCAGAGGCAAGGTCAGCACAGACAGAATCTGGATACACATCCTGCCTGACACTCCCTCAGAATTCGTGAAATTAATTTTCAGTCCACCTGTGTTGGTTTTGGCATGCTGCTTGAGGAAAATCCTTCACTGCAGGATATGCTCCAATGGCTGCAGACATGTAAGATGACTGCGTGTTTCTTCCAAGTTACCAGGCTGCTGGCTGACTGCAGACTGATTTAGCAGGTGTCACCGCCTGCTTTCCTGCTCAGCAGCTCCCCTCCTAGACCACCTGCACCAAAAAGCTGGGGTGAGCTACACTCATGACTGCATCCTGTCTTCCTGACTGGTCCTAGAGCTGCTGCTGCTGGGGCTTCTAGACCTCAGTTGTAGCATGAAGATGCCTGTGGGCCCCAAGTGTCCACCACAGCTCTTATTGCTGCCTTCTTTGCACTGGGTGACCATGCACGGTGTGATGGTCACATCTGCTGCCATGCCTGGCATCAACATGGCATCAGTTCCTTAAAATGCTGTGCGTGCAAAAATGAATGCGTGTACAGGCTCAAGTACAGGTGTGTTTCATGGGAAAATGATGAATTGCATTTCACAGGAAGATGATGGACTGTTGTATTACCGAATTACCAATAATTACCAAAATTATTTCTTGGTAAAGCAGAGGTCCATTGCTATCAAGGCCAAGAATCAAAAGCAGCGGAGGGCAGGGGGGGGCGGTGCTGTTGATGCCTAAAATCCTGGAAGATAGGCACTCAGACAAAGCATTAATGGAGAAAGATAGACAATACCTTTATTGGGA
>JAWWEE010000001.1:28809215-28831912 GCA_035221455.1 Xenops minutus | reverse complement strand
CCCGACCTGGCACGGCCCGGCTCGGTACGGCCAGGCCCGGCCTTCTCCCCGCGCCCCCGCCCGAGCCCCGCGCGCCCCGCAGGCCGCTGCCCGCCCCGCCCCGCCCGTCGCGGAGCGCGCTGGCAGGTTGCGCAAGGGGGTGGGGGGCGTTGGCCAGCGTTTGTGTGGGAGCGGCCTGCGGCCCCGATGCGGACGTAGTGGCGGTGCTGTGCTCGGCCCGGGTGCCCGGCCGTGCCCTTGAGCTGCAATGGACTCGGCTCTGGAGGGGTCGGTGGCGGGCATGACCGCGACGGCGGCCTTCGGCAGCACAGAGCGGGTGCGTGGGGCTGCAGGCGGGAAGGGCGTTGTCGTGTCACCTCCTGTCACATACTGGTGCCTGTGGTGGGCCTCCCTCTCACCTCCCCTCCCACGCCCTGCACGCTTACCTCGAACAAGTCCACTAATCAGGTGTCGTGTTCTCTAACGAAGAGCCGGAGAGTCCCTTAGCACTGCCTGTGTTCCCAGCAGGGAACTGTAACAAGTTGGTGTTTGTTGGCACGATGTGCCAGGTGGAAGCAGACAGCACAAGGATGCAGACAGAGTAGCCCATTGGGATGCTGCTGTATTTTTTACCAGGAGAGTAGAAAGGCACTGGCACGGGTTGCCCAGAGAAGCTGTGGATGCCCTGTCTGTGGACGTGTTCAAGGCCAGGCTGGATGGGGCTTTGAGCATCCTGGGCGAGGGGAAGGTGTTCCTGCCCATGGCACAGGGTGTTGGACTAGATGGTCTTGTAAGTGCCCTTCCAGCCCAAACCATTCCATGACTCTATACGCTATAAAGCTTGTTTATCATTGAAAAATAAAGTACCTAGAGAAAAGGAGTAATGCATTACCAGTAGAAAGGTCATTCAGTCACAGCACACAACAAGCATTCATCATGTTTAGGAGAATGTTTTTCTGCCACAGTAATTTGTTTAATTTGAGCTGTTCTGGTAACTCCTGGACCAGTAGAAACAGTGCTGGTAAGGCCTTCTCAAAAAGCTACTTGATATTTTTTAAATGGTGTGCATTTGATTTTAAATTAATCTGTAATTTCCCCCAGCATTTTGGATTTGTGTCACCTTTGAGAACAGCTCTCTGGATTTTATGGCTTTATGTGTTCATGCCTTTGGGTCATTCTGGAATCTACCTGCTTACCCTAGACTTTGTGACTAGGGTAATATATATGTATCGAATGTAATAATTTTAAAAGCCATGGGAATAACTGTCTCCTCAGTAAATGGTTTGTTCTGGAGGCTGGGTTGCCCCAAGAGGGTTGTGTTGACAGGCACTGGTAATCATGCCTCTCTGCTTGTAAAGACATGTTCTCTCTTGTTCAAAAGGCATTACTGATTTGATTCATCAGAGTCAAGGCCCTGAACTAGCAGTGGGATGGAGCTGAGGTCTGGCTGTTTTAGTGGGAACATGAGGAAGCTAAACATTACCAAAAAAAGCCTGAATTGCTTTTGTCTTAGCTTTAAAAAAGTGCAGACTTACCTCTGCCTCTCTGCCTTCTCTCTGTAGGATAGAATGTAGCCAAATACTTAGCTGAGAGAAAGAATAGAGTTGAGGGTGAAAGTTTACCATCAAAAACTGTTGTCCAGTTGTGGTTTTAACACCAAGTGAACATAGGCTCTGACTCTGTATTGCTGTGAGGAATAGAAGAAATGATGGCAGATGCCCTCTGAAATGGAGAATGGTTTTCTTACCTCTTTCAAAAAAATTTTTTCCACGCAGTTGATGTACCTTTAGTGTAGGTCTGCTTGAACTTGCAATACCTGTATGTAGCCTTAGGCAAGCTTCCATTTGTACCGAAGCAGGTTTGCCCTCAGTTTCTGCCCCACTTCTGAGTCTGCTGTTTTCTGAACAGCCTTTGGAGCTTTTGATAGTTAGAATACAATCTATATTTATTATCACAAAGAGGTATCTCTGGTTTTTCAAACAATCACAGTAGAGTAGGTTGGGAAAAATAGGGGGGAGGGAAGGGTAGTGTTAGAAGTGCCTTCTGCTCTCCTGCTTCTATAACTCCTGCCCCAGTAGCACTGACCAGGTGGTGCTTACTTCTCGTCTCCATTATTTGTCTTCTTCAGGACTCTACTTTTTTTCTGGGTTGAAGTGATCAGGAAACAACTGAAACATCCAGTATTGTTTGACTTAGTTGTGCTGGAGGTTATTGTTTCACTTCTTGGAAGCAGAAGTGAAACTGAGGAAAGTTCTGGGAAGATTGCCAAAGTGTTTTGGTTAAACAGAATGGACGAATTGCTGACCTTTAACGGGAGTGGTGTAAGCTTCTTCTTTCTCTGAAAGATTTCCCCCAACTTACTTAGAATTTTTGCTTGGGGAAGTTGTTGCAGAGAGTTCACTTGTTAGAAAATACATGCAAGTGGAGTTCTAAAGGTATTTTGGCACAGCTCTGGTTGATTTTAACTTATCTAGCTGCTTTTTGAACTTCCATTTGCAGCATCCAACCATACTTTGAAAAGGAATTCCTCTGGTTCATTAAGTTTTTCTTTCACTTTTTTTGAACTTGACATTTGCAACCTTCAATAAGTGTCTCCTCCATTTGTCAGAAAAAATTGTGGTTCTTTATTCCCTATTTGGTTTTGTTATGATTTTGTAGATCTCTGCAATATCCTTTCCTCAGTCCTTTTCCATCCTACAGAACCTCAAGTATGGTAGTCATTGTTCCTGTGAAAGCCAGTCTGGCTTTTGTTCTGAGCCTTCTCCGAGTACCAGTAATTTTACTGTGTCATTTTTAAATAGGTATATTAGGGGTGGAAACTGCCTTTCATACATTGTGAAAGGATAGTGTAGTCTGGTCCTACACAGTTAAATAATTATATTCTTTGTCTTTTAATTTTTTTTTTCTTACAACTTTTGATATCCAGTCTGATTTGTTCACTGTTGGTGAGTACGTAGTAGATGTTTTCATCAAGCTGTGGGATGTAACTCCAACACCTCATTCCTGAGAAGTATGTATATATCCGAATAACCTTGGTCTTACAACCATCAGCGTGAAATTTGGCACCTCTCTTTGATGTGATAAAGCCTGTAACTGTTGCCTTTACTGGCACACTTTAGAAACAGTTAAGAGAGTTTTGGAAATGTTTAACTAAGAGGATAATACTGGATAAGTAGCAAACTGAGAATTTTTCTCTGAAAAAGAAAAAACAGATCAGCCCTCCACCTGCCAGGGTTTTTTGTAAGTATTGCAAATGCACTTTATCTTGCTTATTCATAAATTTCTCAACTAAAAAAAATTTTTGTGTATGTGTGTGAATGTTTCAGGAAATGCTTCAAGGACCATCAGAAGATGTGTTTCCAAAGATGGAAAGTCCAGTTGAAGAGATGGATACCTCTGATACCCAGTGGGGCTGGTTTTATTTGGCTGAGTGTGGTAAATGGCATATGTTTCAGGTAATTTCCTATCAAGTTATATTGGCTGTGATGGATTTCCATATGTCCAATTACCTATTGTTGAATTTGTCTAAATGTGCTTTTTCATTTATTTTGAAGACTGATTCAAATAGTCATTGCTCTATTAGCAGTGAAGATATTGAAAGGAGTTTCCGAACAAACCCACATGGTTCTCTGTCTTTTACGACTACAAAGTTTAACTACATGCTAGACTTTTCAGGTAGGTATCTTTTCATAGAGTAAATTTAAATAATGGAGGGTGCCAGATGCACCAGTGTATTTGTTCATTCAGGAAGTTATTGTCTTCATATCTAGTGCAGAAACATGTAATCAAAAATATTGTCTTTACAGGAAAGTTCCTATGAATTTTTAGAAGCAGGTGCCCTGTTGCATTTTTTAGTGTCGTTTGCTGATATAGTAGCATGTCTTGTTTTGTAGCACTCCATCATGTTACTGCTGCTTGCCTCAATTGCAGGCGGTATGTAGCATACATGCATTAAACCAGGAAGTTTGAACCATTTTTTTTTTTAACATGCAACTTCCTGTACGCTTGAGAAACCTCTTTCATTCGGAGTCTCTATAAGAAACATTGCTATGAAGTTTTCTGCAAAATACTGGCATCAAAGTGATTTAAAGATAGCTGAAGCCAATTCTGATCTCTGAATAACAAGAAGATAGGCAAAAGGATTTTCTGATAGATTGTAAAGATCTTACTCATGTCATTTTTGTAAATTACAGAATATTGCAGGTTTCTAATGTGTGTAACTAATTATAAATGTAATTTGTTCTTTGTTCAAAACCTCCTTTTTTTCTTTGTTGCTTTTACATTTTGTGGATTGTTTATTTTCTGATTAAATTACAAAATGTCTGTATGTTTAAATATAGGAAAGCAAGGAAATAAATATATATTCCAATATACTCAAATTTCAAATACAGAAAGTGAGGACTGGGTAGAACAGCAGTGTACTGGTAGTAAAGTAGTATGTAACAATACAAGGAGTCTTTATGGTTACTTGTGTTGAAATGTCTGTTATAAAACCTGTTTTGCATCCAGAATAAAAGCACTCAATGCAAATATTAAAGAACAATTTTTGTGTTACTGTCTGTAGGTCGTGATATCTTACATTAAGGATAGTAGTAATATTCTTTGTCATCGTATTAAAGTCAGTGGAAGTTTTGCCAGAGATTTAGTGGTGCTGAATTTTAGATGGATATTTTAAAAATAAACATTTTGTGTGTGTAATGTTTGTGCATTTTGCCAATTCATGAAAATGACAGTACATTTAGAAACATTTATTGAAAATGCTGATTTGTTAATTGTTGAAATAGGAATTCCTGTCAAGCAACTTAGGGTGTAGTAATGTTATTTTAAAATATGTCATGTGAATGTTTCTTATGCAATAGACGAATTACACAAACTTTCATCTTAACTCTTGTTTTATGCTCAGTGATGAAACAAATCAACCTAACTACCCTTAAGCAACGTCCAATAAAGCGAGCTCCCTTTTCTATCAATTCATTCAGGTAAGCAAGTAAAAGAAAAACCTCCTTATTTTTATTTTATTCCTGATTCTTCTATGTAAAATGAAACAAAAATGTTTTATCTTCATTGTTTATATTTACTTGCTTTTTGCATGGAACATTTGAGAGGTGAACCAAGGTGGGCAGAGCTAGTTGAGCGAAGAAGACATTTCAACCGAGAAGAGTGACAAGAGAATTTTTCGTTTATTTTTTATCATTTTTTTTCTGAAAAAGTAAAGAACTTGTATTGGGAGATGGAAGGCAAGCTGTATACTGATATCCTTTGGCAAGGTTCTTAAAGCTGTGCCTGACTTTAGCCGTTGGATTCACTTGCTCTGAATACCTGTTGGATTAGAATTGCTGTGGGGAAACAGCAGCACAAACAGCGTAGTTTGTGCCATTGACTTAATAAATTATTTAGAAGTATTATTGTTACAGCAAAAAAGATTGAGTTATATTTTTTTGCCTGTGTTTTAGTCATTTGCTCTAAAATTATTTGAAGTCAAAGAAATTGCATTGTAACAGCCAGATTTTTTTGAATCTAATTGCTTTAGATAGGATGTGTTTACCATTTGATCACTCATTAGACAAAAAGCTGTACTGATGTAAATCTGATACTCACTAAACAATAAACTGAACTATGCAGTGATACTACCACAGGTGAAATTGATTACATGGAACATGTGTTATTTTTTTTTTCCCCAAATAGTTTCTGAGAAATAATTTTAGTTCTGAATTGTAGTCTGATTATACATTCAAAACCAAATTTGTTATTTGTCATAAGAAATGTAGTAGCAATCTGTTTACACTGACTTTCAAGAAGGTCTGTTTTTTCACTAGATATTTGCTGAACAGTGCAGACAATGAAGTTGCAATATACTTTTTTTGTTTCTTGAATATAATTGCATTCAGTACTCTGGTTTCCATGTGATGACATTCTTTACTTTCATTTCTTTACTTTTTTCTTTTAGTCCCAGTTTTAAGGTTTAAAACTGGCTACATAGGTAGTGTATATGCTTAAAAAGCTCTTTTTTAGGGTTAAATTTTGATGTTTTTTTAAAAAAAGCATCAACTTTAATTTTCAAGTACGTATTTGTAACGTGATGCTTTTAATTACTTCAAATGAGGGCTCAGTTTCCAGACAATAGGCTAGTTGTGATTTCTGATAGTTTGGAGTGTTCAGGCTATATCTTCACTGTCACATTTCTAAATCAGTGTTGCAGAACTTTTTGTTGTGGAACTTTTTGACCACTCCTTCTGATTTATCTTCCTATTTTTTTTCTTGAGTAGATGGTATATTAAAATTGGTCATTGCGATGGTTTAGTTATAAAAAGCTAAGGCAGAATTTGAATACAAAATAAGACCTCTTGCCTTTGACCTTACCTGCTGGCAATAGCCTTTGAACTAAAACCCTAAGTAGTTTTGTATGGTTTTTGGTGTTTTGCATACTGTATTGTTTGGAGCAGGAGTTTGACAGGGAAAAAATGCCTCGTGTCTTTGGTGTGATGTATTTTTACCTTTTTTTGTTTGAAGTTTCATCTGTGAAAATGAGGCTATCCCTATGCCTTCACACTGGGAGAATGTAAATACTGAGGAGCCGTACCAGGTAAGAGTTGGTATGCAAGTTGGTTAAAAATATGTGATAATAAATCAATGCATCGAATTGAAATCGTACTAACCTCTTTTTTTCCAGCTTATTCCATTGCAAAGGAAAACAAATGAATATAATGAAGTTTCTAGTCTCTTTGGAAAAACAATGGATAGCCACCGAATTAAAAGAATTAAGAGAATACAAAATCTAGACTTGTGGGAGTTTTTTTGCAGGTGAGATTATTTCTAAAACCAATAGTTTTAGGATTGTTAATGGAGCAAGTTTTTGAAGTCATGTAGCAGAAATATGTTTAAATGTTTTTGTTATTAATGAAAATTTGTGTTACTTTTTAATATTTAAAAAATTTTCTTATTTGTCATTTCTCTCTATTCAAACTTTGATTTTCAAGACTCTCTAGCTTTTACAGGTGCAGAAATGTAGTATTTGTAGAAATTCATTAGTTGTAGTGTAGCACAGATAAGACTAATTCATTATAGATGTTCAGAATGTCCACATGGTAGATGCCCATAATACTTACAATGAAGTAAGGAGAAAATAAATAAGTTTTTTTCTAGAATAATGAATTGAGAGGATTATCTTGTTTTCATTTTTACTGAACAAAGCAGGTGAATTTTTGTGTCCTGTTGAATTTCTCAACTATATGAAACCTAGGACAGAATTAAGTGTTTAATTAACACATCCTGCAGTTTCATCAAGTTTAATGTGCTACAAAACCTTGTTCTAAGTTCCTCTAATTTTCCCTCCTCACGTTGGAAGAAATAGGAAGTGCCCAGTTCTGCATCCACTTATTTTGTAGTATCAGTCTTAAGCAGTTGTATTTGACAAAAGTTATTTGTGTAGCCTCTCAGGAGGAGTATATATCAGAAGTTTTATAGATGTATTACACTAAAAAACCCAACAGAAATAAGTTAAACAGTGAGGAAATTAAGCAGATTTATATTACAATTTTGCATAAGTTACATGATTTTTTTGAAAGATATGTAATTTACTGTTAATTGAAAGGTATATTATTAATACATATAAGGAAATTAATTTCCTTATAATGCTGATGGTTGAGTTATCGTACACTTAATTAAGTTTGTTTATTCTTGGAGAAGTAAGGAAAAGGGTCAGCAGAACTGCTGATTTGGACTTCAGAGGTCAGTCTTTGGCTTGTTTAGAAGACTGTTTGACAGAGTCCGTTGGGAGGCAGTCCTGAGGGGCAGAGGAATACAGGAAGGCTGGGCATTCTTCAAGAAGATCCTAAAGGCTCAGGAGAAGGCTGTCCCGATATGCTGGAAGACAAGCAGTCGAGGAAGAAGACCAGCCTGACTGAACAGAGCTTTGGCTGGAACTTAGGGGAAATAGAGGGTTTATGACCTTTGGAAGGAAGGGCAGGCAACTTGGGAGGATTAAAGGATGTTGTGATGTTTTGCAGGGAAAAAACTGGATGGGCTAAAACCCAACTGGAACTGAATCTGGCTACTGCTGTAAAAGACAATAAAAAAGTTTTTTAAATAAATCAGCAACAAAAGGAGGGCTTTGGAGAATCTCCATCCTCTTCCAGATGTGGGGAGAAAAGTAGTGACAAAGGATGAGGAAAAGGCTGAGGTACTTAAATACTGAGGCAAAAGAAGGCATTAATAGTAACACTGGTTGTTCCCTGGGCACCCAGACACTGATCTGGAAGACAGAGACAGGGAGCAGAATGGAGCCCCGTAATTCAAGGGGAAATTCTCAGTGACCTGCTACACCACTTAGACACACACAAGTCTATAGGGCTGGATGGAATCCACCTGAGGGTACTGAGGGAGCTGGTGGAAGTACTCACCAAGCCACTCTTTTACCAGCAGTCCTGGCTCACTGGGGAGGTCCCAGTTGACTGGTGGGGAGCAAGCATGACACCATCCATGAGGAGCTTTGGAAGGAGAATCTGGGAAACTACAGGCATGTTAGCCTGACCTTGGTGCTGGAGAAGATCACATAACAGCTCATCTTGAGTGCCATCCAATGGCATTTACAGGACAACCAGGGGATCAGGCCCAGCCAACACGGGTTTAGGAAGGGCAGCTCTCGGTTGACCAACCCAGTCTTCTATGACAAGGTGACCCGCTGTGGATTTTGTTTACCTGTACTTCAGTAAAGCCTTTGATACTATTTCACCCAGCATTCTGGAGAAGCTGGCAGCCCATGGCTTAGACACTTTTTCACTGAGTAAAATTCTGGCTGGATGGCTTAGCCCAGTGAGTGCTGGTGAATGGAGTTACATCTAGCTGGCAGCCAGTCACTAGTGGGCTTCCCCAGGGCTCATTGTTGGGGCCGGTCCTGTTTAGTATCTTTATCAATGATCTGGATGAGGGGATTGAGGGCACCTTCAGGCAGTTTGCAAATGACACCAAGTTTGGGTAGGAGGGTTGATCTGCTGGAGGTTAGGAAGGTTCTGCAGAGGGATCTGGACAGGCTGGATCGATGAGCTGAGGCCAATTTTATGAGGTTCAACAAGGCCAAGTGCCGGGTCTTTCACTTGGGTTACAACAACCCTATGCATCACTACAGGATTGGGGAGGAGAAGCTGGAAAGTTGTCCAGTGGAAAAAGGACCTGAGAACACCTTTTGACAGCCGGCTGAACATGAGCCAGCAGTGTGCACAGGAGGCCAGGAAGGCCACTGGCATCCTGGCTCATATCAGAAATAGTGTGGCCAGCAGGATGAGGGAAATGATTGTCTCTTTGTACTCGGCACTCCTATGTTCAGTTTTGGGCCCCTAACTACAAGAAAGACACTGAGGTCTGGAGTGTGTCCCAGAAAGGACAATGAAGCTGGTGAAGGGTCTAGAGCACGAGAGTTGTGAGGAGCAGGTGAGGGAACAGGGACTGTTGGTAAAGGAGGCTCAGCGGGGCATCTTATTCAGCTACCTGAAGGGAGGTTGTAGTAAAGTAAGCATCAGTCTCTTCTTCCCATGTAACAAGCAATAGGACAGGAGGAAATGGCTTCAAGTTGTGCCAGTGGAGGTTTAGATTGGGTATTAAGAAAAGTTTCTTCCCTGAAAGGGTTGTCAAGCATTGGAACAGGCTGCCCACGGCAGTGGTGGAGTCACCATCCCTGGAGGTAGTTAAGAGATGTGTAGATGTGGTGCTTAGGGACATGGTTTAGTGCTGGACTTGGCAGTGTCAGGTTAATGGCTGGACTCAAGGTTTTTTTTCCAACTTAAATGATTCTGTGATTCTAATTGCAAATTTGTTTGGTTATACTTACCTGTTTAAGTATTAAGGCTTATTTGCTTGGCCTTGTGTTTCATCATCTGCCTTCCTAGAATTAAGTTTCTGTAGAGGTGTATTTATACATATATCTTAATTCCTGAGAATAGGAGTAGCAAGCAGGCTTTGAGTCTCCAGTGTAGATGGCAGAGGGAGGCTAGGGAAGACCTTTTTTTGCTTAGCTTAGGTACTGATGTCGGTTGGAGACTACTAGTTTGTATGAATGGTCAGTGAGAAGAATTCATGGTTTAAGAACTCTGAATCTGTAGATGCTATGCCAAAATACTCTCAAGGTATGAAACAGAATGGGAATTAGGATCACCATATAATTGACTACAAACCAGGTACTTTCTAGTACCTGTACAGTATAAAAGTATATGGAGAAAAGTAATTTCAGTTTTAAAAATTTTTTTCCTGTATTAAAAAAATACAAGTAATAATGAAAATTTTTAGAATAAATGTATGCAATTGAGGCTTAGCTGCTTTTCTGCTGAGGGTAAAATACTGCCTTGGAGTAGATGGGCTTACGAACACTGGTGAAGAAATCATTGCCTGGTAGTATATTAAAAAGAAATAGGTGTTCCAGCATTTCAAATTCACTAAAAGTTCTTTTGGTGTTCCAGGTAGGAATGTTAAAAAGAAGATGAAGCTTAGTCTAGCATATTTTTGTTTATACATCTCAGTTCGGAATTGTAGAGAAGTACAGCAAGTAAAAATGGTGTTGGTCACTGAGATTACTTATGTGCTTGCATAAGTACAAAGAGCATGTTTATGGGTATTTAATTTTACTTCAGGTTTCTCCTTTTATTGAATGAACTGGCTGTACAAGAACTTTCTGAGTGCTGGATCAACTTAATTTTGTTGGATTAGCTTGTCACTGCTGGTGGAAAGTGCTAAGATGATGCTTTTTAAAACAGTTAGAGTCCTCGATTTCTGTTCCAAATTAAAAAAATGTCCTGTTGTGGCATTTCCGCATTCTGCCGAACCAGCTTCCCAGTGTGTCCAGTATATTCTACTACTTGCGAGGAACAGTTGCTACTTAAACTTTCACTGTTTAGAAAAAGTGTTTTGTTTAATTGGTAAAATCAGGGATTACATTTGAGTACTGCTTGAATGATTATTTGTATCATTGTAGTCATCCAAACACATTTGCCTCTTACAATAGTTCCTATATTAATGACAATTCTAAATTGGTTTTAGGAAATAAACTGGTCAGAGATAGTGAAGGATTGTTTCAGAGCATTCTTTGGCAATTGATTATGCAATTTTCTATAAATTTGTTCTGTTCCCCTCTTTCAAGAGAAGTTATATATATATAAAAAATACATTTATGTATTGCAGAGATCAGCAGCAACAATAGAAGGCTGATAATAGAAAAAATTCAAGTATTCAGCATTACTAACCCATAGATCCAAAGATGTTTCCTCACACAGGTAGTGTTCTCAAGATGCAGGGAATCCTGTCTCCTGGGTTTTGTTGAACTGCTAACAGCGTGGAACTTAAGTGCCTGGAGCCTGTCTGCCTCTGATAAAAAAAAAATCACAAATAAGATTAGCAGTGAAACCTCCCAGATGCCACTGAGATTATACTGACATTCTTCCGATGTGGAAAGCAGTTGTAGGGAAGAAAACACACATACACAAAAACTGAGTTGCCAAGACATAGGTTCCCAGACTGCATCTAAACTGCAGGCCCTGAGAACTCTTCCCCAATTCAAGCATGCACTCCAGTTATAAGCAGATTACTTAATTTGATAAACCCAAGTGTGTAGCACTGTGGCTTTTATTGGAAGAAAATTCAGGTACATAGACAAGAACAAAGCTATGATGTGCTCTGACTTGCTTTTGTCTGGACAGTCAAGGGATCATAACTATGAACAGCTTAGTGAGTTAGACACAGCTGCAGAGTCAACTTCTTCATGGATCTTAGCAGAGCCCAGCTAACAGAAAATCACTCAAAGTTTGATGGAAAATATATCTGTTCTTTAATTAGAGATGTGCTATGGTCTTCTGCCCGTGAGACTGTAATACATTTTCACCTGTAGTATAAAGTGTGGGGGGGTTGTTTTTATTTTTTTTTAAAAATACTAGACTGATGTAACCCTGCCAGTGCATGGCTTATCTCTTTTAGAAAGTATTAATGAACCATAAATCCATAAAACCATTATGAATGATTATGCAGAAGAAGATTTGCCAAAAAAATTAGGTGATTTTATTTTTAATACTCTTGCAATTTATCTAGGTAATAGTAATTTATAATCTACCAACTTTGCTATGCTTCCCACGAAGCAATTTAAATGGGTGGAGGGAACAAAATGTGAGAAAAATGCACTTCTTTTAAAAATGTATCTGCAGAAAATGACCACACAAACTAATGCCAAATGAGCAATGTTGATAAAATTAGTATAAAAGAACTTTTTTCTTAATCTTGACCTATGCTTGAAAATAGTCCACAGCATTCAGAAAAGTGTGATTTCTAAACATGTACCTTAATAATTCTGACCTGTTAAAAAACTGGAACCATCTAGGCACTTGTCAAAGCGGAATGTATGGAATGTTTTAGGTCTGTCCCCTCTGCAGTGTTTTCACAACAGTAACTTAATGTGATTGTGCTGCTGTTTGTAATGCTGTATTATGTGTTCTCTGTAGGAAAAAAGCTCAACTGAAGAAGAAAAGGGGTGTCCCAATGATTAATGAGCAGATGCTGTTTCATGGCACCAGCAATGAATTTGTTGAAGCAATATGTATTCATAACTTTGACTGGAGAATAAATGGGATGCATGCTGCTGTATATGGAAAAGGTAAGTATAGTTGTCACTTACAACAGTTTGGTAATCTTAGCAGTTCTCCGTTGTTAAGTGTTTGCTATAGATTACAGTTGATGATGTATGCCCTCTGTTTATCCAAGATGGGTCTGCTATTACATCAAGTGGAATTAAGAAAGCTAGGATGCAGTAAGGAATGTAATCACAACTGGCTGGTAGGACCGGGGAGCATGGGGAAGGGATGCCCAGCAAAACAGGATTCATCACAGGACAATCTCCCTACTAAAATGTTTACACTAAAAATATTTGGTCATGTTGCTATAATTCAGCCATTTAAATAAAAGGAAAAAAGGATTGCTAATGAACATAAAAGAGTAGCTGTTTTTCATCATCCTGGTACCCATATCCATGCTGTAATGGTAAGGCTGTCATGGTAAGAATGTCATCAGAATTTTTTTTTTATTTGAAAGGGACGTACTTCGCAAGAGATGCATCATATTCCAGCCATTTCTGCAAAGAGAGCATGAAGCACGGAGATACTTTCCAGATTCATGGTGTGAATCTGCAGCCTCATCTGCACAGACCAGATAAAGTCATGTTTCTTGCTCGAGTATTAACTGGTGACTATATTGGTGGTGATTCAAAATACATTAGACCTCCTTCAAAAGATGGAAGTTTTGTGAACTTGTATGACAGCTGTGTGGATAACACCTGGAACCCAAAGATCTTTGTCATCTTCGATGCCAACCAAATCTACCCTGAGTACTTAATAGAATTTTGTTAAGTTTGAACTGAGTATTGTTTGTGTCTTTTTGATACTTTTGTTCCTTTTGTAAAGACAACAACATAAAAACATGATGCGTAAAAGGAGAGAAGTGAAAGAAAAGGTGGCATACATTTATGAAGGAGGGAAGCTATTAATGTACAAGAGGGATTGCTGAACTGTTTTTAAAAATCTGCAAATTTTACTAATGCATTTTTCAAATGTAAAGACTATAAGAATTTGAAATTGCTTAGTGAGCCTTTAAATACATTGGGCATTGATAAGTTTTCAAAGGCAAGATTTATGTTTTGATTTTTTAAAATATATTAAAAGTATTTATTCATGTGGTAGAAATATGCCTCTAATACAGTATGCATATGATGAAACTAATCTTTTATAAAGATTGTCTATAAAGCGTAAAATAACAACAACGACAGCAGCAAAACCCCAGGGGACTTGGCTACATATGTATGTGTGTCTGTGTTCTGTATATATGTGCTTTGTGTTTGGAGGTCTCTTAGTTTGGATTCTAAACCTGTTGAAAAAATAAATCTACAGCACTTCCATCAGTTTTCTCCAGATAGAATTCAACAAAGATGTTAGGTTTAACTTTAGGTACATTTTACTGTAAGCTTCAGTTCTATACTTGCAGAATTACAAAGCCCAAACCCCTTGCACTAGGATTTGAACTTTGGTTTTGACAGAATTGAGGCTAATAAACTCTTGTGGTTGTTAATTGTGTTGTATGCAATTGTCGAACTCACTGTTGGGATATCAGCAGTGCCATACACCTTTCTGAGTTCTTATTCTATGAAATTTTTGCCATCTTGTTCAGTGTTCATGTGCAGCTGTGATTCTTGTCTGGTTGGAGTTTAAGAAGCACTCAGTGCTCATGTATTTACTGTTACTGAAGACAATGTTTAGATTAATATTACTGGAAATAATACAGTTAAACTAACAATGAAAATTTCAAAAGATACCATTCGTTAAACACTTTAATGGAAACTTTTCTGTAACCATTATATAGACCAGGTTTTCTTAGCTGGTATAGTTGTCAAGTTCAAGAGTATTTTTCACGTGTATAAAGAAAAAAAGTAACAATATTTGGCTGAAACCCAAACTTGAGTACCTAAAAGCATGAAGAACCTGAAGAAGTGGCTGTTGCAGTGAAATGCACTTATATGTTAAACGATTGGTTATGAAATTGTGTCCCTAGTGTTCTTCTGTGTTAAAGGACATAAGTAGCACTGTTGGACAAAGTTGAAGCCTTTCCAGGCTTTGTCTTTGGTTACGACCAGTAACAGTTCCCTATAGAAATAGTATATAATTGTGGCAGATATAGGATGATCTGTATTGGTCTATTACAGAATTGTTAATGGACTTTTTGGATCAAAGGCTATGTTTAAGATTTCTTATATTTAAAAGGCACTGCAACTGCTGGCATGACGAGATCTGCTCAAAATCTTATTACACTGATGGAATTGGAAGCAGAATATGACTACATAGCTGGTCATAACTGAGGACAAGTATCTCTTCCTTCTCTTTAGTGCTGTTATTGTTGCCTGTGAGTAGATCTTGCACAAGTTGTATGACTGTATTTGTAATTTCATGGCAAGTTTTCCTTTTGCTTCTATCCCTAAACCATTTAGGGCTAAAATTCATTTTCCTTTGTTTTAGGAAGTATGATTTCTGATCCCAGTTGGGAATTCTAGGTTCTACTCTTGTAGGTATGATTTGTGTTTGATTCACTACTATGCTAGTTGGGCAAAAGGCACTTTGTTCCCCAGGTTGTATAAAGTAATAGTAAATCACACAGGGAATTTGTGTATTATTGACTCCTTTTTATTCTTATAAAGTATTCTACAGAACATACATTTTGTGAAACTAACAAATACATGTATTGTTTTTCCTTTGGTTTGGTCTTTTTTTTTTTCCTGAGGTCTGAACTGACCTTTTAGTTTAAGAAAAGTCTTTTTTAGCATCTCATGGACACAAAATACCATAATCTAATGTATATAGAGACTTTTCCAATTGTTTGTGTGGTAGTGTCTTGTTTGCTGCTTAATGCAAACTGAATGGTGGAATCTTAATCTTACCACATCACTGCACAGTTGAAGTTTTAACTCTTCTTTCAATGTAGTGTTCTGCTTTTTGGCATCTATTTTTGTGCTGCTGAATTTTGTTATTGAAGCTGTCTGTAAAGTAACAATCCTTTTTCTGGCAAGGGGAGGGAGATTATTATTGCAAGCAAAGTCCAGAACTGTACAAGTAGCCAATACAGGAAATAGTTGGACCTAGAAAAAGGAGCAGTGAAAGAGGAAGGGAGGAAAATAATTTCTTGGCCTAAGGAGTGTTAAAAAAAATAAAAGGGATTTTGGTCTGATTCTGGGGAAGGAAACCTGCTACTTTCTGTTACTATTTCATGTAGTGAAACTTTATCAGCACACAAGATCATAGCAGGAAGGCTCAAGTGAATTTTTGCAGTCCACACAGTGGAAATTACTTTCAGAAAGATGAGCATGTCAGTCTTAAAATTCCTTTGACCTAAATGTCCATCAGTGCTGTAACTATTATTTTTAGGCACTGTCCAAAACATCGGGCTTGCAGAACAGAACAGGTCTGCTCCAGTGTAGCCATCTACTATTCACAAGTCATCAAAAAACTATGAGGACTGACGGACTGACAGATGGAATACTTTGTAATGTCTTTGCATCTCCCATGCTTCTCTTGCTTTTCTCTGCTGCCACAACCCTGCACAATCAGTGAGGGTGTTTAGGGGCATAATCTTTGAGCAGGCAAAATAAGAATGTGGTTGCTTGGCTGCTTTTGGGTTTTTTAACTGAGAGAGAGGCACACATTGACATGATTTTCTGACATGATTTTTTCATAGAAAAGCCTGTGTCAGCAAGCCACACTGAAGGGCTAATGTGGGGTTTTTGAAAAAGACCACAGCAACTGGACTGGGGGACCCTGGGATCCTAGGTCTCTTCAGTTGTTCTGTTAGTACAGCTTGAATTTTGCTGGTGAATGTGGACAGACACCCCAGGCACTGCAAAATGGGCATACGCAGACTTCCCACCACAGCTGGCACCAGGCACACGGTTACCCATGGTCCCACTCCCACGGCGCTGAGCTACTTGTCTGGCTCATGCTGTCTCCCTGGCACCTGGTTTTGGAAACAGATGCTGTTCCTGCCCCAGTGGCTGGGAAAGTTCAAGACACTTCCTATCTCCAGTAGCTGACATGAGGACCCCACTCCATCGCTGGTGTCACCCCAGGTGCCGCCACTAAATTCCCCTCACACACAGTAACTGGCACTGAGTCCTTCCAGCATGTTCACAGGGGAGTGAGTGAGCATACACAGAGAGATGCTTAAGAAAACATTTCATAAGAAGATAGAAGAAGCAAGACCCGACTGCAGTAGGCAAGCATGGCGCTTGGCGAGACAAATGTATTGACCAGTCCACTGGCCCCTCTTACATCCATTTCTGCCTACCCCCTTTGTTCTCCTCGGCTCCCCCTTCCCCTGTGCATCCCCTACCCCAGTACAGCTCCATTGCTTCCTGCACCCCTCACAGTCCAGTCTCGTGATAGTTCCAAAGTCCAGGCTGATCTTCCTGGAAGTGGCACCTGTGGTTTCTTGGTAATCCATCAGCTAGTGTGAATGGCAAGGTTTGCTTTTTATCATTGTTTCTGTGTTTGTCTTGACCAGTCTGTGTCTTGGTATGTTTCGTTTCTGCTTTCCTCCGTTTTTCTCTTAGTTTTCTCACTGCCAGGTCCCCAGTCAGATAACCTCACTGGAATAAACTTCTTCACACTCTTGCGTGCCTTTATTAATTGATGTGACTAAGTTTGGTGTTCATCATGGCCTCCCTTATCATGTCAGATAGGTAAGTGTCCCCTTATGTTCTTGTTTATGGCTTCCTTATTGTCCCTGCTGCATTGGAGAAGGTCCTTGACCAGACACTCTTAAAGGAGTAGATATTCTCCTTTCACATAGTCATACAGATAATTATGCCACATAACATGTCCTGCAGTTCTGGTTTCACCTTTGTCCTAACTTGGGGATTTAGTTGGAGAGGCACGTTTCATTCCTATGGTAATGAATGCACTTAGGATTGTTTACACAGTTTTCATTCTGATCCCTGGACAAGAGATGGACAAAGTGAACATAAAGACTGGAAGCTTGCAAGTTATATGGAGTGGATTTTCTAATTTTTAAGGACCCACTTCAATGTACAGAAGTAGGAGAATATTTGGTGTGTAGTGCAATAAGCAAGAAAAAAATTGCAGTGTAATGAAGAGAGGATATAAGTGTAGGGAAAGGATAAAGAAAATAAACTGTACCCATTATGACAGTATCAGTTCCATGGAATGCCATAAAATGAGTTTCTCTTCCTTGTCTGCTTTGAGCTGTTAAGGGTTGGATACTGCTGTCATATTAAGGATGGCAAACCAGCTGGTCCAGGCTGTTTGCACGCTTATTTGCAGACATTTGAAGATTAATTTACTGTTACTACTTTTAGAATCTTTTGCAAAAGAGATTGTGACTCCACTGCTAGAAACAAGTCTGAAGCTGTGCTCTTCTCAGCTATTGACTTTGCTAACTAGAAATGCCATTAATTTCTATATTTATATTTTGTTTGCCTCTTGCCTTAGAATGTCTTTTATGGTTCAGTTGGGGTTTTTTGTTGGTTTGTAGGTTTTTTGGTTTTTTTTTTTTTGTTTTTTTTTTCTTTTTTTTTTCCTTCAGTATTTTCCTTCCTAGAAAAATGGGTGGGTTTTTTCCAGTTAGAGAGGGATGAAGGATGAACAAAAAAAGATAAATGTATCAGCATTTGGGGAAGCTGTTTGGTCCATGTGCTGAGACTGTCCTTATCAGGAAGGCAGGTAGTGGGTACGACATGTTTTCTATCTGAAGCCAAGAGCACTTAGATCCATTTCCTGTTTCAGTCTTCTAGCCAATAAATGCCAAATTTAATTTAAAAGGAATGAAATCATATTGACACCGAAAGGAACAACCTTAAATGTTTCTTCTCTTTGCTCAGGTTCTCCAGTGATGCAGTTTTCTTCCCTTTGACTAGAAATTCAGTGTAATATATAAACCAATACAGGTGGTATCTGACTCATGTCCTGGTTTCATGAACAATATGAGGCAATAAGACTTTAGCCTGCTCACCTCCCTCGTTCTGTTCTCATGCTCCCTTGCATTCATGTAGTCATAAAGTGAAACAGATGAAAGATCTAGATTGTTGTTAAAAAATAATTTGGAGAGGGAATGTGCTAATGCAGTTTATTGTATTAAGTAATGTGTTTGGTTACAGAACTGTTGGTGATCAAGTAGCTAGTACATATAATTTCCTTTCTAGTCATTATCTACCTTTGAGCCTGTGAAGGCTGTCCAAGAAAGTAATCCCAGCTGAGAAGAGTGGCTGCAAATTAGGCTTTCAAAGGATGATTGGATATTGGATACACTATTATAATCTATGTGTTAACTAGGGGGATTACTTTTAAAATACTTGCTTCTATAAAAGGACTGGCTGACACAAATACTTTCACTGCAGATTTTTTTTTTAACACAGCTGTTGAGAATACTGTGTCCCTGACAAAGCTGTATCAGCTAATAAATGGATGTATATGAGAGTGTCTTAAATAGCAGCTCCAGACTGATTTAATTGTTTTTATTTTTAGTATAAGAAATATGATCCAAAGCAATGGGATAAGACAAGCACAAGAGATGGAAATACTGAGAGCAAAAAAAAGATTAATGGGAGAAAAATGGCTACATAAGTGAAATGGTGCATGTGTGTGTGTGTACATTGGGGCTGGGGAGTGGATGCAAGAAGGGGAGTGAACATAAAAATTGTAGTGCTTTAAATTGGTCCTTCAAAAATTTTAAACTCAGTTTTCATGCTAATGATCTTCCTGAATGTTTAGCAATGTATTCCCAGTGGCACAGGATGTTGGATGGAGAGTCAGGGGACCTGTAGTCAAATTTTCATGTGTTGGCACTTTGTGATGAGAACAGACTTACAGAAGTGGTACACTTAATGATACAGAACCGTCAGAAATGAGAGAAGTCACTACAGCACCTCTTCTGAGCACTGTTGTAATGAGTGTGGGGATAGCAAAGTATTGCTTCTCCTGTAAACATAACTGGCTGGCTTCTTCTGGGGCTTTCTGAAATATCTCCACACCAGTGACATTGCATACATCTTGTCTTTGCATGTCTTCCACGGCAAGTGTGGGGTATCAAATTTACTGTACTTGATTGATCACTCTAGTGTGACAGAAAGAGCAAAAATGTTATATGTTAATGAATTGGAGGAAACTCATAATGCTCTAAATTGCCTGCTCTGTGAAGCAATTGACTTCTGGAAAGCAACTGTCTAATATATGCTGTGTGCATATATTAGTTATTGCAACAGATCTCCATTTTTCTTGGCCTTTAGCTGCTGTGATGGTAAATACAACTAATTTCCACTTTCAGAATACAAACCTGCTCTGTTTCTTTGTAAAAAACAGGTTTTTATCAAGTTTGCTCATAAGGTGGTGAGTTTCTGAAAGTTTTCCTTTGATGCACAAAATTCTTCACTGAGCAGAATTCAACACTATGAGAATTGCATTCAGGAAGACAGTATAGTTCTCTCTTTATAATAAGTATTCATTTAAACTGAAAGCTCTGAGTGGAAGAGGTGACTAACAGAGCTTCTAGCTATCAGTGCACTTCAGCTGTTTCTGGGCTGGAATCTATGAAGTGTGTCATCACAGATGGACAGCTTGTGGGCAAAAATACACACTTTACCACCTCACCATAACCGTGGGGGGAACTGGTAAGGCAGCATATAATTAATGCTGGATTTGATCCAGTATACCTTTCCCTAAGAGAGAAGATCAAGATTTTTAATGGCAGTATGCTTTTAAGATTGGTTTATGGTTCAGCAAACTGTGGAATATTGAGTAAAATTAGAACTGTACCATGGCACAGACTGAGAGAGAAGATCATCTACTGTACTGCTGGCTCCACATCCTCACAGGGAAAGATTCTAAAATAGTGGTTTTCTTTTAAAATAAAAATTAAATGCTAATTCTTTTCAGTTTGAGAAATACGAAGACCATGGCTGTAAAATGTGATAGGAAAAAAAAATCAACATGAAGAACTGATTTGAATGTTCCCCTGGGAATATTGTGGTTTTTAATATTTCAGAAATGGGTTTGCTTAGCCCTGAGGGAAAGGGATTGGAAGAGCATGATAGACATGAGCATGCACAAAGACTCTATGTTCAGTATTAAGGGGGAAGAAATAGGTCACTGTATATTAGATAGCAAATTTGGTTTCCTTTAAAACCACAAGAGGAAGAAAGTCCTGAGCTGCAAATGGGAAGGGTGGATACTGTTTTCTGAGGGACAGGGCAAATAAGCAATGCAGATCTTAAGTCTCCTTGCTTTGTAAGCTCTTGGTATACACAAATACACCTGTTTATTCATGCTTTATTACTGAGCTGATGTTGCCTTACTGGAAAAAGTGCCATTTTATGCAATAGCTCTAATTATTCATGTACCAGTGCTGATACATGAATACGTTTCCTATGGTTTAAGGAAAACATTTTTCATGTGGGTTATATGGAAGGAAAGAATTTTTGTTGTTTACTGTTTTTCTTTGGTTCGGGTTTTTTTGTTTTCCTTCTTTTTTTTTTTTTTAATTTATTATACATTATGCCCAAAAATGGTCCATCCTAGCATCCAGAAAGTCATACAAAAGTGGCAAGATGCCTCAATGGATGAAGCTTCTGACTGAACTCAGACATCCAAAGGAAGCACTCAAGAAGTGGCAGCACAGAAAGTTTACCTGAGAAGAATAAAGCAATGCTGTCTTGAGTGTGCACAGAGAGGGTGAGGAAAGTCAACTAAACATGGTGAGGGATTTGAGTGGCATCAAATGGGCTTCTAGAGGTATATCAGTAACAATCAAAGCAAAACCAAACCCATTAGGGAAGTGATGGTCCTGTTACTGAATGGAACAGGTGATCTGGTGACAAAGGACAGGGAAAAGGCTGAGATACTGAATGCCTCAATGGTAAGATCTGCCATCAGGATTCCCAGGTCCCTGAGACAAGAGGCAAGGTCTGGCACAGTCAAGATTTTCTCACAGTAGTATTGGATCAGGTGGCTGGTGTAGGGTCTTGTGGCTAGGGTGTTGTGATGGACAGTTACCAGCTCTGCAGGAGGTACAGGCAGGGCAGACACGGCAGGGGTTGGATTGTATGGTGCTTATGGTTGGTGATGACAAGGTTGATGGCCTCTGAGTAAGGATGAAGGGAAAAGCAACTAAAGCATATGTCATTGTGGGAGTCTACTATTGACTACCAACTTGGGACAGCAACAATGGTGAATTATTCAACAAGGAATTGAAGGATATCTCTGGACCAGCTGCCCTTGTCCTTATGGATGGTTTTAACTTCCCCAGACATCAACTAGTTAATATCATACAGGGGACACAAAGAGGTCCAGGAATTTGCTGAAGCACATTGAAGATAATTTCTTATGTTATCATGGGACTTCTCTCCATTATTTTTCAATGGTTTTGGGAGTCTGGAGAGGTCCCAGTCAACTGGAAGCTGGCAATGTGTCAAGAAGGGTAAGAAGGAAGACCCTGCTAATTACAGGCCTGCTGGTCTCATTTCAGTGCCTGGTAAAATTATGGAAAAGGTTATTCTGAGACAATGCAATCATTGATTATAGTGAGCACAGGATCACAAGGGGAAAGTCCTGCTTAACCAACTTCATTTCATTTCATGGTCAGGTCACCCATCTAGTTGACCAAAGGAAGCCAGTAGATGTGGTGTTTTGGGATTTTACCAAGTTTTTGATACTAGTCTCAGAGTATCCTTCTGATTGAACTGCCCAGCACATGGCTAGACAAGTCCATTATATGTTGGGTAAATGGGGTTACATCAGGCTGGCAGCCAGTCACCACTGGGGTTCCCCAGGGCTCAATTTTACAGGAAGGGCTCTTTGATGTTTTTATTAACAATCTGAACATGGGAATCAAATGTACAGTAAGTAAGTCAGTGATACTAAACTGGGAAGAGCTGTGGACTCCCTTGAGGGTAAAGAGGCCTTGCAGAGAGATCTGGGTATGCTGGAAAGCTGGGCAATCTCCAACTGTATGAAATTTAACTAGACCAAGTGCTGGATTCTCCATCTGGGACACTAGTCCTGGTTATTCATACAAACTGGGGGACAAGAGACTGGGGAGCAGCATTGTGGAAAGGAGGCTGGGCGACCCTGGCAAGTTGAATATGAGTCAGCAGTGCCCTGGCAGCCAGGAGGGCCAACCATGTCCTGGGGGGCATCAGGCAAAGC
>JAWWEE010000001.1:28798908-28809115 GCA_035221455.1 Xenops minutus | reverse complement strand
GCAGCCAGGAGGGCCAACCATGTCCTGGGGGGCATCAGGCAAAGCATTGCCAGCCAGTCGAGGGAGGGGATTGTCCCGCTCTGCTCTGCACTGGGGCAGCCTCACCTTGAATATTGTGAGCAGTTTTGGGCACCAGAGTATAAGAAGGATATAAAGCTATTGGAGTGCGTCCAGAGGAGGGTGACCAAGATCGTGAAATGTCTCAAAGACAAGACTTAGGAGGAAGTGGCTGAGGTCACCTTGGTTTATTTGGCTTAGAGAAGAGACAGCTGAGAGGTAACCTCATCACAGTCTACAGCTTCCTGAAGGCAAGCCATGGAGGGGGAGGAGCTGATCTCCTCTCTCTGGTGACCAGCAATGAGGAAATGCAAAGAAGATGCATCAAGGTAAGTTCAGATTAAACATTAGAAAAAGGTTCTTCATTGAGAAGGTGGTTGGTCACTGAAACAGGCTCCCAAGAGAACTGATCATGGCACTTAGCCTGTCGGAATTCAAGGAGCATCGGGAGGATGGTCTTAGTCATATGTTTTGGTTTTAGGCAGTCCTGTGGGGAGGATGGATTTGGACTTGATCCTTATGGGTCCCTTCCAACTTGGGATATTCTATGATTCTAAGTCAGTGGAACCTGATGGGGTGCATCCCTGAGAAGGGAGGGAGGGATCTGGCCAGTGTCATTGCGAGGCAATTTGCAACATGGAGTGTTTCTGGCACTTTGAGGAAGACAATCCTTCCCTTCCACTCAGTACTCATGCACACCTGGACTGCTGCATGCAGCTCTGGGTTTCCCAGTATGAGACATGGATATATTTGAGTGCATACAGAAATGAGCCACTAAAATAATTAAGAGATAGAAACATCTGAGAAGAGACTGAGAGAACTGTGACTGTTCAGCCTCAAGAAAAGAAGGCTCAGAGGGTAATTTTATCAATATACAAAAATATTTGGTTGGAGGCTATAAAGAAGACAAAGCTAGTCTCTTCTTAGTAGTGCAAAGTGAAAGGACTAGAGGCAATGGGCACAAATTGAAACAGAGGAGATTCCACCTAAATGTAACAAAACAATGCTTTTACCGCATGCATGGCCTAGCACTAGGACAGGTTGTTCATGGAGATTGTGGAGTCTCCATCTCTGAAGATTTTTGAAAATCCTGTTGGATAAGGCCCTCGACAATCTGCTCTTGACTGTGAGCAAGGAGTTGCAATAGATGACAGCCAGGTTAATTCCATAATTAAGCCTTGATTTTTAGAGAAGTCTTGCATATTTTTTTGTAGTATAGCACTATCAATCTCATATTGCACTGCAGGTGCATTAGCATAAAATCAAGAGATGACTTTAGAACTGGTCAGGATGGAAGACCTCTGGTTTCCTAGCTGTCACTTAATATAATTTCCATTTTACTGTAAATTTCTGGTAAAATTTGCTGTAAATCTGTACATTTCTTACAGTATGTTTATGACTCCAGTTTCTGTAACTTTTCCTCTGATCCCTGAGCATAAAGAAGGAAAACACGATTTTGAATGCTACTGTGAAGTTCCCTCAGGGTGGTGCAATTTCATAGGCAATTAAAAGCTGCAGTAGTGTGAAAAGACAAAATAGGCCTAAATGCAGGAGAAAATGACCCCTTGCATCCCAGCAGAATGATGGCTTTCCTGACTGAAATAAACACACATCACCCTAAATAAACTGTGAAATACAGCCTGTTTTATTTAAAGGGTGATGATTTTATTTTTATATTGCACTTGGCATTTTCTTACTTAAGAGCTGCAAGCTGTCTTCTGCCTACCACATGTTTCTGTTTGTAGTTCTGGCATTTGTATACCCCAGTGGTAGAAACTGTCATCCAGTTTCTAACTCATTGTACATTAAACATATCAGTCAGAAGGATTCTAGCTCCAGACAATACATTTTGCACCCCAGTTTTTTCAAAAATCTCCTGCTTTTAGTCCTTGAAGAAAATCAAGTGAGTTTATACCTAGATTTCATAGAGGATGATTTTGGACCCATATAAAAAGGTTTTATTCCATTTGACACTGTAATTTAGGTCTCTGTTAAAAAATAGGTTCATGCTTATGCACCTTTATTCTTGGGCTGTTTTTTTTCTTTGCAGTTAGTGTCGTAATCTCTGACATCACAATACATGAGTTTACTGCTTTTCAATCCACTTACTCCAGGAGAGAGATATGGTAAGGGATTGGATTCTGCCTGTTCAGGAAGAACTAACTGTGGCTGCTGAGATCTATCAGGGCCTCTGTCTCTGCCATCATCAGCTAGGAAACAGAGTGCATAGGGAGGTATATGATCAGAAACTGATGAAAGAAATCACAGCAATACTGGAGTGCGACAGAATCCATAAGTTTTTGCTTTGAGAGAGAATAAAAACAGAGAGCAATAGCCCATTTCTAGCTGGCTCTGTAATGCTATATGCCAAAGTATTCACCAATATATGTATAAACCACATTAGATGTCTAGACAAGACCTAGAAAATGTCATTGACCAGCTCTTCTACTATTGCTTAGTAGGGCCCAAACTATCTTACAGAAACTTGAAAGTCTGAACTGCTTCATACTAATTGGTAAGGAAGAAAATTGCTTTGTTGCAACAGGGTACCTGAGCAGTCCTCAGTTTTGATATATTCCCTGAGGTCTTAATACGTTAATGTTACCACTAAGTCTGCAAATACTACTTCAGCAGGCTTTTTTTGCCATGTGTGTGAAAATCCCCTGCTGTTCTAAAACTTTCTATATGCTGTCTTCAGTTTCTCCGCAAGCTTTTGAATTATGTCTAGTATGTTGTGGCTGACAGTGTGCCTTCACTTCTGTGGAAGAATCTTGTAAGATTGTCCACACCTTTAAAAGAAATGTAATTCCATATCTTACCCACTATTTTACTCACATAGCAAAAAGTTAAATAGAAAAGTTAGCCTGAGTCAAGTCAGCATGTGCAGAGTATTATAACTATTCAACATGCTGATGATTTCATGGTAACTACCTGTATGCCTATTTTAGCTCACAGTACATATAAGGCAGCTGCTGTGGTAAGGAAGTTTCAAATATTTACTTTTTTTACTGAGCATGAATGTGAGCAGTAACTGTCAAGCAGTGCTTTAATGTACTGTAAATGCACAATGAAGCTTGCCTTGTGGAAACTTGTAAAAGCCTACAGTCAAAGAATTATAATAATAACTTGAAGACATGTTTCCCTCTGCAGAAATCATCCTAGTTAAACTCACATAATCAACTCGTTGTTTAATAACTGCTTTAGATGATTACTTGTGCTTTGTAAGCAGTTTTATCAGGCATGCATACATGTCTGTATTTGGCAGACTACCTGCAGATTGTCCTCACATTCCTCTTCATAGCTGCAAGATTTGCTTTTTTTACTAGTGTTCTGGTATTGTAGTTTACTTTAATGAGCTAAGATTACAAGCTGTTCAGGAAAAATGGGTTGAGGAGGCAAGGTGAGAAGGCACCACTTGTTTATGGTGAAAAGGAGTGCCTTGGGTATATGGGGCAGGCCAGTGCAGTTGATGTCACAGGTGTGTCTGCGACCAGATCACCTGCTCAAGAAGAGGCAGGCGAAGCCTTCTTTAGGTATTGTGCCCTAAGAACTCTTCTGCAGTTGGGAGATCTTACAGTGATGAGAGTGATGTTGAAGTTTTTTCTCTTCCTGGGGGACTACTCAGAAAACCCGAGCCCAGAAGCAGATACTTTTCAAAATATACTTCGGGCTAAGCGAAATCTTTGAATCGAATGTGAATTCTGTCTCCTGTCACCACCTTCTGTAAGTAGAACTCGCAGATTTTGAGACGGCAAGGTGGGGAAGATCCTAGTTGGTCCATTTAGACTGGTCGCCACCTTAAGATCTTGTGTGGACCAGCGTTCCTGCGCCCTTCCAAACTCTCCTGCCCCGAACGGCTTAGGTTACCAAATCCTTATCCTGGAAAGCTGTCATGCACATAGTCCTGACTGCAAGAGCCACCAGGGGAGGCCGAGCCTCCTCGACCTTCCCTGGCTCTGTGTCACCGAGGGCGAGCCGCTCTCGCCCAAGGTGAGGTGAGGACGGGCGGGGAAACCGCGCTCGGGCTCCAGGTGGGAAGGAGGGAGGGAAGGGAAGGGAAGGCTGTGCCGGCCGGCCCGCCCCCGGGGCGCTGCCCGCCTCGCCCAGTTATGTCACCCGTGCTCAAAACAAAGTTAGCAAAGTGGTTTCAGCCTTTCCGCCGCCTCGCTTCCAGCCCGAGGAGAGCCGGCCCGGCCGGGGCGCGGGGCGGCAGGTGAGTCCGGGGCGGCACCGTGGGATAAAGGGGTCGGGGCAGGGAGATGGGGATGTCCGTGCACAGCCGGACCGGACGGTTCTGCCGGAGACACTGCCCCCGGGCAGGCACCTGCGGCTGCTGCTTCATGAAGCCCCCTCTGCAGAGCAGGGTGAACCTCTGCGCTTCCCCAAGCGTGCCCAGCTCTGTCGCAAGCTGCGCTTCCCGCGGGGGTGTCCGCAAGGCGGGGCTGGGCAGGCTCAGGGCAGCCGGCATGGGACACGTCCTGTCCCCCCGGAGCGCAGCCGAGCGGGGGCTGCGCTGGCCGGCAGGATGCTCGGGAGCGTGGCCGGGGCGGGCATGGAGCACCGGGGGGGCAACTGGGCACTGGCCAAGCCCTGCCCTCAGCCGTCCTCGCTCGGCCCGCTCTGAGGCTGGGAGGCAGCGGGAAGGTGTCTGCAAGGAGCCGGGGTGGCTGGCGAGCAGGCTGGTGCTGCCCCCGCATCGCCTGCCGCCGGCGCCGCATCCAGCTCCGCCGAGCCGCACCGCCACCGCCACCGGCACCGGCACCGGCGTGGGGCGAGCGCTGGCGTGGGGAGCGACAGCTGAGTGCGGAGGGTGCGAGCTTGTCGTGACTCCTCCCACGCGGGAATGTTCCCTAAAGGTGGTGCCCAAAAGTGCTGCCGAGCGGTAGTCCTTGTGTTCGCGGCTGTGCGTGCCTCAAGTAGCTTCGTGCTGCAGGCTGGCGGTCGCTGTCACAGAGAAGTCCCTTTATGGTCTGGTTACCTCAGGAGCTGCCCCGCTGGCTTTCGCTCCCGTGCAGGTATTTGAGTCTGTGACGGGTGGCTGCCCTCAGGCCCTCCAAACACTTGGGGAAGATGAAGGCAGTGCTGGTGCTGATGGTTGTAAAAATGTGTGCCCCTGCAATAGTTTGGCGTCACTCTTACACTGCTGTAGGACTTGTGTGGTACCTGATTTAGTTTTCTGTTTTTCTCGATGCTGAAGGCTTATGATGACTCTGAATGACAGTTCTGAAAGAAACTTACTGCTACCAGGATAATAGATTTCTTAATATACACCAGTGGAACTGACTAGGACTGCATGTAGTGAGAAGTGGGTAGTGTCGCAACTGGCAGAATGGTGAAATCCCTCTGGAAACTTTGACTAATTTAATAAGCTTTTCTGTTTTCTTAGTTGCAACTTAGTGGTTTTCAACAATAGTTTTCAAGCTAGTTTCACTTTTCTTTTTTGAATATGTGAATTATTCTGATGCATGGGTAAAAGTTTATTAGTTATTTGTGGGATGTTCTGGTCCCCAAGTCTATCACAATGAACTTCAATACCATACAACTCAAAAGGGAACTGTTGCACCTAAAAGACTGAAAATTCAATTTCAGTCTTCTCTATACTAAATTATTATCCATTGTGACATCAAGAAAAAAAAAAAAAACACAAACCAAAAGTCAATGTTTCAAGTACAAAGAGCAGATGTATTTCTGTGAGTGGATTAAGTAGCAAATGAGATTTAGGGCAATAATAGTTTGCAGCATCCTGATCTGCCAGCTCTTGTAAACTTGTTCACTGCTGCTGAAATGTAGGAGGAGTATTTGGTTCTGTGTGAGACACCTCTCCCCACCCTTCTCCTCTTATCTTGTGGTGGACTAGAACAGTAAAGAAAGAAGCAGAAATTAATGCACTTAGAGAGCGTTACTCTGCAAGCTTTTCTTGTGGTTTCTTCAGACCACAGGATGTACATGCTGCTTCAGGCAGATCTCTCTTTTCCTCCTGTTTCTGTTCATTGACAAATGATACATTGTCATGATTTTGTGGATGGGTAAATGGTGGCTATATGGAGGGGTAACGAATACAGTGGTCTGCCCTGATTCCCTTTCTATCATTTGCTAATTTGCAGTTTGAGTATATATGAACATATAGTTCTAAATGTAAGGGGGGGAGTAATATATCTTTAGGGTTTTATTTCTCATGTTAAAAAAGGCAGATTTAATCAGTTTAAGTTTAACCTCATGCAAAACCATAATTGATTCCACTGTCCATGACTTACCCATGCAGAAACATCAGGATGTCTTTGTCAAAAAACTGACCAAAACTGAGTTTGAAGGTTTTAGAGCTCTCTCCAAACAAAAACTGAACCAGATCAGGCCTAGAGTTTTCAGTCTGAATTGGTTTATTTTTTTATTCTAAGAGAAAATAAAAAATTGGTGATAAATAATTGCCAGCATTTCTTATATAACTGCCACTGCCATTTTTGGGGGTAGTTCTTCCCCATGTTCAGTAAATTGACTCACCATAGGGGCAGATTAGCAGTAGTATATGTTATTGGAAATCTTGTCCAATTTGCCTCACTATCAGATTTAAGATGTGTCATGTCTCAGTCTAATCTGACTTCCTTCTCATGCTCTCCTTCTACTGTGTCTCTGTGTTGTGGGTTTGTTCTGCTGTGTCCCAGACTACCCCTTGCTCTGATGCCTTATTTTGCCAGATAAATGATGAAGCAGACATACCTGTTGCACAGCAGGAAGTCACCACCCTGCTGAGTGGTGGCCTGGATATGTGTCCTTTGGAAGAGCCTGTGACCTCCAGAGGGAGGATACTCTCCCTGTCTGCAGTACCATGCAGTAGCCCGTTTTTCTTCACGACTTGTCTTATTCTTTAATCTCACAGAGAAGGTGTCAAGAAAACTTCCATTCATTGAAGATCAGCATAAATGAAGGCAGGGATCCTGCACAATTGCAAGAATAACTTTTTGACTAGTTGACTCACAGAGAATGTGGAAGTTGTATTTCTAGTTGAAAGCAGTGGTGGATTAAAATCCATTTTTAATTGTTTTGCATTGCAAGGCTTTTTGTAGAACTGAACAGGATGAGGTACACCAATCCTACCAATCAAATATAGATAAGTAGATTTGTTTATATGTGTTTCCAAGGCCTTGGAAGTGAGCCATGCTGAACAGATAGCATGAAGGTTATCTTGTTCTGCATATAGGAAAATATGACTCTTCTAGTGTCATACAGTGCCATTACTTCTTGCAACAGAAAAACAGTGGGACTAGCAAATTAAATATTCCTGTGCCTCACTGGCATGCTCTTGTTCTTTATAAACTGTCCCACTGACTCAGGTGAAGGTGGTTTCCCAGAGCAAGTCTGCAGTTTTAGAAATTCTGAAAATTTTGAAAACAATAATTCTTGCAAACCCAACTGCAAGGCAAGTGCCAAATAACTAAGGAAACACTTGGAATATGCCTCTCAGTCCTCTAGTGTAATCTGCATTAGGTTGCATCCACTAATGTTAGTGGCATAGTAGACTGAAATTTTACACTGAAATTTTTTCTATTAAAAAACAGTTCTTATCTGAAGAGAATATTTAGTTTGCATCTCAAAATCCTTTAATGTAGGTTAAAGGTGTAAAATTCCTTGACAAACTAGAAATAGAGACTGAATTTTTGACTTCAAGAAAAAATTTTGTTGGTTTTTAGAGATAAAAGGTTTTGATTTTTTTTTTTCAGAAGTTACATTTTTAGCAAAGACTCTTGGAGGAGGCAGAATATTTCAAGATTCTTCTTTTTTCTTTCTTTTTCTTTTTTTTTTTTTTTTTTGAAAATGGTATAATTTAAAGATGTTCTTGTCAACCAGATTTCACCAGCTGAAAGCAGCTCCATTTACCAGTGAGTCATTAGGAAAACCTGAAAGATATGACAATTAAAAGGGATATACACTGCTTTACTTAAACTTTTTCCATGCCTTTATTTCAGGGGGAGAGGGTCTGTTTCCAATGCAAATAATTTGTCAACAAATGGAACGGCTCATAAGTATTGGGATTATATCCTACCAGAACATTGTATTACACCAATGCACCACAATAAATCATGCTGAGTCTTTAGGTATTTTCCAGCCTATTTTCCAGATTCTATAATTCTCTGCAGTCAGAGTCAGCTCACTTTTGTCTTCACCATACTTTGAATGTGTTGCATTTGTTGCAAGATGCTCCTTCTTAATAATAGGTTTTACATCTCTGAACTAACGTTTTATGCTTTAGAAAGAAATCAGAATACTGGCAAAATAGTTCTACATAGTTCTATAATAGTTTGGATACAAGTTCTGTAACTGCTAATGTCTGTTCTGTTTCCATGCAAGTGTTTCTAAAAAGTAATGCTGCAGCCACAAATGTTAGCCAGAGTTTTAGCCCATAATACATAACTGGCCAAATTGTGTTTGTATGCAGTAACAATTTATTGGTACATTAGAGACAGAATTTGTGAGGAAAACACACACTCAGATACACATTATAATTAATACCTGCTCAGGTATCAATTAGGTAGGTCAACAGTTTCTTGAAGACTCAAGGTTCTTGCAACGAGCAGGCTGGAAGGAACAAGAGCAAGGGAGAAGAGTTCCTCTTGGAGTTGGTGTCCTTGAATAAGGCAGAAAGAGGAGGTGGAGGGAAAGAAAGAAACGGTGGGTCCTTGAGGCATGCAGAAGACAGAGTGCTCTCACAGCTCTGATGATCTTGTGACTATTCTGCAGCAGTGATTTCCATGTTGCCCCTAAATTCAGTCTTCTTTTATAAGTAGTTTGCCTCTCCAGACAGTTCTTAGTTTTTAATTTCTTAAATACATTAAAAGGGAAGCATCCAAAGCAGTAAAGGAAAAGATGCATTTCTGCTAAAATCATAACTACTTAAAGTAGCCTTACTTCTGAAGAAGCCTAGCAGTGCTAAGCAGGTCCAGTTAGCTTCACCCTGCCTTCTCAATATGGGTCCCCAAGAACTGCTAGAATTTAGGCAATAAAAATCTTTTTAGTTGTTTTTCATTAGTGTTTTCATATTGAAGAGCAGGATGGGGAATAAATGAATCTGCCTACTTTCTTTGCTTACCTCTGTTACCTATGGACAACTGAAATTTTAATACGTGAATAGTTTGCGTACTACTTCTGTACAGGCCAGCAAGAAGCCAGGGAAGCAACGTTCTTCATCTGTGGAGGGAAAGTTTGGGAGAAGAAAATTTTGTCAGCCAAGTGAAAATTAGTCACTTGGATGGGGATGTTAAAAAAAAATACCAGAGGTTAATGAGCACAAGTGCACCAGTCAGAGTTGGGATTCTTCATCATGGTGCACAGGAGTGACATTAATTTGGGCTTTTTTCAACATTTGGATTTGTGGATTCATCTAGGGACAAATGCCAAGTGGGGATTAAGTGGTCTCTGTCCAAAGGCTTTGGTAGCCTCTTTTGGAATCATTAATACTTTCAGTTGAATGATGTTTTCTCGTTTCACAGTTGATATATCTGCTTCAGGTGTATGATCTGGATTTTTTCCTTCTCTAGTTTTAGTTTGTTTGTTTGTGGGGTTTTTAACTTTGTTTGGGTTTTGGGTTTTGTTTTGTGTTTTTTTGTTTGTTTTTGTTTGTTTTACTTAACAAGTAAATCTTTTGAAGTAATCTTCTGAAAAGGAGAAATTTCATTTATGTGACTATGATGTATGTATAACACACAATATCTTTTCCCAGGTCTTTTCCCTCCTTGATTTCTGCTAATCTTCCATACCTTGAAATAAATTGAATTATATTGGAAAATATAAAAATAAGAGGAAATAAATTTGAAGTAATTTTGTAGAAACCTAAAACCTTATTGTGGTACAAATGAAGCTCTAAGCATGCAGATATCAAAGTAGATGTTCCTAATAGTTCTCTTAATCTTTAAAAGCTAGTCAGGTCTGATTTCTACTAAGACTGATGGTAAACAGAATTCGGTTCTCCCACACAAATTTACTTCACTGCTGCAAGGCAGGAGGGCTCTGCAGAGGGACCTGGACAGGCTGGATCGATGGGTTGAATCCAACAGGATGAGGTTCAACAAGGCCAAGTGCCAGGTCCTGCACTTTGGCCACAACAACCCCCTGCAGCACTACAGGCTGGGGACAGAGTGGCTGGAGAGCAGCCAGGCAG
>JAWWEE010000001.1:28687432-28798808 GCA_035221455.1 Xenops minutus | reverse complement strand
TTTGGCCACAACAACCCCCTGCAGCACCACAGAGTGGGGACAGAGTGGCTGGAGAGCAGCCAGGCAGAAAGGGACTCGGGGGTTCTGGCTCACAGGAAGCTGAACATGAGCCAGCAGAGTGCCCAGGTGGCCAAAAAGGCCAGTGGCATCCTGGCTTGTATCAGGAACAGTGTGGCCAGCAGGACCAGGGAAGTGATCCTTCTCCTGTTCTCAGCACAGGTGAGGCTGCACCTCGAGTACTGTGTCCAGTTCTGGGCTCCGCAGTTTAGGAAGGATGTTGAGGTGCTGGAGCATGTTCAAAGAAGGGCAGCAAGGCTGGTGAAGGGACTGCAGCACAAGTCCTGTGAGGAGAGGCTGAGGGAGCTGGGGTTGTTCAGCAAGGATGAGGCTCAATCACTCTACAACTACTTGAAAGGAGGTTGTAGCCAGGCGAGGATTGGTCTCTTCTCACAGGCAACCAGCAGTAGAACAAGAGGGCACAGTCTTAAGCTGCACCAGGGGAGGTCTAGGTTAGACATTAGGAAGAAGTTCTTTATAGAGTGATTGGGCCTTGGAATGGGCTGCCAAGGAGGTTGTCGAGTCACTGTCCTTGGAGGTATTTGAGACTGGATGTGTTACTTAGTGCCATGGTCTGATAGACAAGGTGGTGTTAGGTCAAAGGTTGGACTTGATGATCTCAGAGGTCTTTTCCAGCCTAGCTGATTCTGTTCTGTGAATTACTATATAACTTAAAGTTTTCCTTGTATAGGCCAATGGATGTAGGATTCCTCTGTTGTCTTCCTTTTCTACTCCTCTGAAATTATTTTCATGACACATTTCTTTCAGACTACCTTCTTGTCGTCCCTCATAAGCACTCCAGCCTGAATCAGATCTCTCCCTCTGCAGTCAAACTCCCCATGCCCGCTCCATGGTACACTATGGCCTCAGATGAAGGATCATGAGAGATGGTGTTACATCATGCAAGAAGTGAATTCAGGCTGTGTGGAAAAGGCTTTGATGATACATTTAATGCCTTTCTGACTTGCATGCTTTTACTTGAAAAGTCAAAATCAGAGGAATGAAAGTCCCATGTTTTCATCTAGTTCTGTCTAGGTGTTCATGTGGTTAGGTCAAGTTTTATAATGCTTGCATGAGAGCTTAAAGGGTAATTAATTGTCTTAGTCATAGTTAAGAATAAAGAGTTATTTTCTTGAGCATGTAACTTTGTATCACTACAAATTGTTTTAAATGTGGGACCTGAATTTTTATGTTGAATGGTCTTTTAAAATCTTTTTTAAATGGCTAAAAATGGCTAAAAGCAGCATTGAGGTCCACTGATCCCTTCATCTTTCTCAAGGAATGCTCACCTCTGACATTATTCACATATTTTGTGTTTGGTCTGTTCTTCCTTGATGGCAGTTGCACTGTGTTTGCAGCTGGTTCAGTCCTTTACATTATCCTTGGATGGGTTTTCATGTCTAGCTTGTCTGCCAGGTTACAGCACAAGAGTTTCTTGTGTATTGTATTATGTGCATAGGGAGCATTTTTCTCAATCCTGTATCTAGCAAACTTCTGTGTATATGAGGATGGTTATATATAGTGTTGTCTTTGGTCTTAGCAGTCTCGTTCCTCTGTCATTCTCTGTAGGTCCTGCTGGTTTTAATTTTTTTCCTTGATGGACCACTTGACCTTAATTAAACTAAATAAACTAAGTTTCCTGATTAAATTGAAATAATTCAAGAGGATTCACTGTCTAACTGGATGAACACTTGTTCAAAGGCACAGGGCAAAGCAATAATGTACACAAGGATTTGTTTCATTAGGCTTGTGCTAACATAATATATTTCTGGTGATATATTTTAGCTTTAGGAACTTTTCAGCATAATGCTGAAAGATAAGTAACTCTGACACTAAGTTTTGAAGAGGTCCCTGTTGATGCATCAACTACAGAGCAGCTACAGGTTATTTTAACAATAATTTGGTTGTAGGAAAATATATTTCTTGTAGAAAAAGTATGCAATCTAATTTTTATTTTCCAGTGTTCATAAAACGTGTTACCTTTCATAAGAGTGTTTTGTGTAAATTCAAGGTGACCTCAGTATTAAGTAAGCTTGCTACATTTTTCTGCTGAAGATATGTTTTGAAGTGTGCTGCAGAAAGTTTGTACCTGTAGACACATGCTAAGGAAAACATTTTACTGATACCTAAAAACTCAGAGACATGAATGCAGGTAAAACAGCTCTGTAAGTTTTTAACTGTCACAGTTAAGTAAAATGAGGTTGTTTCAAGTCATCATTTATGAAATCTGTGGCTCAGCATTGCTCTGTACCTCTAGAGTTTGATGATTTACAGTAGACCTGACTGGAAATGATGGAAATGTCATTTAACATACTAAGAGTCACCTGGCTTTTACAGACCCATCCAAAATTACCTCATGATTAATCTGCAAAAGCCTCAAAAGGCCATATCCTTGTTTACTATTTGGAGCAATGCTTGTTTGCATCAGGTCGTGATATGACCTATTTTGCATGGTGAAGTGTGTACCTAAAATGATGGAAATCAAAGGTCTTAACAGGATTGATGTTTGTAAGCCATTTGTTTTCTAGAGGAGATGGATGAGTGAATGGAACTGGCCTTGAAATAATTAAATTGCTGATTCAGTCGTGTGGGACAAACTGCAGTTTTAATCTTTTGTGTTATTACCATCATTTGCAAAGTATCAGGACACTGTAGGAATTACTGTAGGAATTACAATGAACTCTGTCAGCTTTAGAAGCTGCCATAAGGATTAAGAATTTTTGCCTATGCTCTAATTTAATTTTCTGCTGTATTGAAGGCACAGAGAGCTGCGTGGCAAGTTTTTATGATGTGTGTAAAAGGTGGGGCAACTTGTAATAAGGTGAGGCTCTCATGATGCACGTAATTTCATTTTGTGGATTGGCAGCATTTAGCATGGTTATGTTTGCTGAATTGTACTGTTTGCTAAATGCAAACAACTCTATCAAACTGTATAGAGTGCCTTTTTGTTCCACTGTTTTTAATCCATTTTCACATTTCTGTTTTTTCACATGCAGTTGGCTTGCACAGTTTTTCCTTTTTCTTTTTCTTAAGGAAGTCTAGTGGACTGTGCAGAGACCACAGGCACTAGCAGCAGTTGCTCTCATGATTAGCTGGGCCTGTTTCTACAGTTGTGGCCTTTTGAGAAATTGTTAAGATATGGAAAAAAAAAAAGTCCAATAAATTTGGAGTCTGGGTCAGATCTTGTCAAGACCATCATTAGGCTGCACTTGTCCCTTTGACTTATTTTGTATTTTTAAACCTATCTTTAAGTTAGTGTCACTGCAAAGTTGAAACGGATTGCCTGGTTTTGAATACCTCATAGACTGGTGTCAGCCAGGAGTGAGCTGTCTTGATATAAGTGAAGTTCAGGTGTGTAAAAGCAGTATGAAAGGAGAATCTCGTCCAGACTGTTATACCATTGTAGTCTCAATGTGGCATTCTGTGCCTTTTGCATCTGATCCACTTGTGGGGGGCTATATGGAGTGAGAGCAAAGATTCCTCTAGCTATTATACTGTTTGTAAGACTGTCTATCATTGGAAACATCATGAAAGGAATTATGGCAAATATGGAGTGATCTTTTCCTTTGTGTATCTTCCCAGGTACTGAAGGCTGGTCAGACTTTTGAGCTAGAAGTTTTCCTCATAAGAGGAAGAGTACAGGTGTTCCGGCAGCTGTAATAGCCAAAGCCCCTTGTTACGTGTAACCAGTATTCCCTATGATGGCGTTTTCCAGCCTTGTTAGTTATCCAGGGCTTTCTCTGCTGCTGCCGCGGGTGCTCTGGTAGGCTTTGGTGCCTTTTGGGGATCACCTTGCGCAGCATGTTGGGTGCAGGTCAGGGCAGGGGTGTGGTTCAAATAGCTGGTCTTGGGGTCCATAGGGCACCCCTGACTGTCATACATTAAAATTGAAGCAAGACTCATTTTGAGGAGGAGTCCCCTAAGGCATAATGGTATTGGATATAGCCATTCCTTGGCTTATCTTGAGGTGGTTTTTCTTCTCCTGCTTGTTACTCTGCTTTAGGAAGGATTTTGACAGCTATTTTGGCTATTAAGCCCAAATTACTTCAGCTTCATAGAGTATTTAAACAATAGTCCTGGGATGATGAGAGTTGTAAAAGAGATGAGGGAGAGAGAGGAAAATTACCCATGTTTGCTGTCTTGTTACATGGTTTCAGAGGGGCTGGGTGATTTCATTATCAAAGTTTTAGTTTGGTTTGAAGTCAATGGCCTGTTTACAGTGCATTTATACTTACATGCTATATAGAAAGTCCAACAGCCTGGCCCATAGCTATTGGAGAAATCCCTTTGTGATGGGAAGGCACTGCAAGCTCTATGTGTGACATTTAGGAAATTCTTGAAAGATGCTGTGTTTTAAGAGGTATAAAGCACTGCCAGGTTTGAACTGAAGCATAAAATAAAACAGGCTCTGGCTGAGTTGCTCTGTCTGTGTGATCAGAGCCTTTTCTCCTTAAGAAACTGCATAAAGAAACTGAAGGTTTCCTCTGATTCTGCCTTTGCGTTCATGCAATGCCAAGGCCTGTATTCTGGAGGCAGCATACATTTCAGATTTAAACAATTCTCACTGGCCTCTGTTGGAGTAGTTCCAAGTAGTGCATGGGTCAGAATCTGGCTGAATTCCTTCATAATAATCAAATGCCTTACAAAATACTTTAATCTGTTAAAAATTATCAGACCAGTTTGTGGCTAGTTTAGGTAGTCCTACTTAGAAAAGCAGAAATATAAATTCAAAATGCAGACATGGAGTCAAGTTGTTGTGTGTCATCTGAGAGCTGGTAACTGTACACATGTTCTTAGCCTGTCACACATACACAGTGAAACAGGCTGTCTCTTACATGGTTTACCCACATGATAATGAGTTAAGATCATACAGGGAAGTCTTCCCACCAAGGTCACTAGCAATTAGTTCTCCTTCACAGGTCAAGGTCAAGGCCCCAAGAACTAAGGATTAATCTAAAAAATATTTCAGAATTCCATAATGCATTCTCTTTCTCTTTATTTAATTGGTTTAAACACTAGGATCCATCAGACATCCATTACTTTCCATTCTATAGCTGTATAGCTGTCATATAAACTGTGCTCCAAAGCACTACATGCAAATTGTGGTATATGGTGTTAAGATGATGACAATCAAAAGGATACCAGTCTAATACTTGTAAGGGCTTTAAATTATTTTTGCCTTTACCCATATTTCAGGTGTTTTCTTGTTTATATTGATTAATTGTTCATATGTCTTGCCAAACTGGCTGATCTTGCTTTGAGATTCCATTTCAGAGCTAGTTTTGTCTTCTTTCATTCATCATCCCATTTGCCCATCAAGGGTAGGCATTTTCAAAAAGCTTTTTCTTCTTTCTAAGCTTTGGTGCCTAATTAAATAGATGGTTGCTAAGAGATTGTGGAAAACATCATTAAGAAGGTCTGATTTGCTTTTTTCCTTACCTCCCATGCACAGGTTTCAGATCAGAATTTATGAGTAAATGGGATAGCAACATCCTAAAATGTTCCTGAGCTGAGATTGTGACAATGGACAGAATACAAAGAGACTGTGCCAGTCCTGTGCCACCAGAATATGCAGAGGGGGGCAGGACTGGAGAACAAGACCCAGAACTAACTGTGTTGGGAAAAGCACAAGAATTCTTTCAAATTTGTGATCTGGAAGGCAAAGGCTTCGTCACTCGTCAAGACATGCAGGTAAAACAAAATTGATAATGTGAAATGCACAATGAGAGAAGCTCCTAATGCCCTTAATTAGTTGAGACTGATTAATTTAGCGTTAAAAATGTTAACACTCTCTTCATAATTTTTAAGAGATACGTAAGATTTTAAATAATATCTTTGAATGTTATATAATGCTTGAATTTTTTTCACAGACAAAGCAATAAAAAAGTGGAAAATCAAAGTAAATTGTTTAAAGAAATGCCCCAGGAATGTAATTCCATTCTCATTGAAAAAGTTGAAACACCAGTAAATTCATTACTTTGTGATTTGCCACAGTGTCATTAATGTATTCAATCCACCAATATTATCCTTCTGTTTTTTTCAGCATAATTGTGTAAAAAAAAGCCCTCCACTTTGGTTGCACTGCCCAGCAAGGGTGAACTCTCAGCTGGATCACAAATATATATATATATATAAGTAAGAAGTATAGAGAAACAGTATTTTTAGCATTATTCAGTATTTGCAGTAATCTTACCAATTTGTGTTTAATTTGTTTGAGGGCCTAAAATCAGATTTGCTGAAAATGTTGATAAAAAAAGCAACTATTTATAACAAAATCTTTTGAAAATGTGATTGGGTGCATATTGCAGAACTGATAAGATGATTTGAACCAGTATGTGTCAGAAAACAAGTAGAGAGTCACGCTTCACATGCAAAGCATAATTTGTGTTAATCCATTTCTACTTCCATACTTATGGATGAAATAGAATTGGGAAGTGGGTGCAAGATGAATTAATTGCAAACTACTATAGAAGAAAGTGTCTAATGTAAAATTTAGAAACCTTCCATGTCCTCAGAAACAAAGATATGTGTGTATTATAGGAAAATACAATTGAAACAATTTTAACTATGCTGGAAAATCAAAATCCTAATTAAAAAAAAAGACAAAAATCTAAGTAAACTGCTCAGTTTACTGGCTCTCGAGAGCTTTCTGTGCACTTGTGTGTTGCTGAGTTTTCTGATGACCTCTGTTAATTATGCAAAATTGAACAAAGAGAGGAGGGCAGATGCTTGCTATGCTGCAGGCTTTACTAATCTACACTATCTCATTGAAGTAATTGAATACAAACAAACAAATATATTGCCAGTGGTAATTTTTGGTCAATCCAGACTCACAGAGAACTCAATAGGTTAGAATTTTATTGTCTTTCCTAAAACTGAATGGCATATATTTTTACCTAATGATAAACACACACACACACACACACATTTATCTATAAAGTTTTTTTAATGCCTGTTATTTGCAAGAATTGTAAAGCTATTTGTTTCTGTTTGGTTCCAGATTTGATGCTTAGAGTGCTGGTAAATTTATACTTCAGGTTCTAAAACAGATGTTGCAAAAGATGCAGTAGCAAAAGGGTTGCAATGAACATCTAAAGTACATTTCTTCTGTTTCATCATGAATGTTTGTTTCCTATATCTGACAATTTCAGTATGTATGTAGGTTCATTTAAATTCAGAAATAAAGGTGCTCAGGACACTTGAGATGATGTTTCTTTATACTTTTATTTCCTCCAATTTTCATGATATTTACTCCCTATAGCAGAGACAAATCAATTTTTTCTTGATCACTTTTGTGTTGTGCTGTTTGGTAGTTCTGTACTGCTTACCACTAATGAAGCTTTGCTTCAAATATGGGATGCTAATGTTAAGCTTTTCAATCTTTAATCATGTGATACAAGGCATGATTTTCAACAGAGAGTGCTGAGTATCTGAAATCCAATTCATTTCAATGAAACAAATTTTTGCAGAGTTTTCTGATTTGTCTATAGTAATTATACTAAAGATTTACTTCTCCCTGATTATATAATGCTATTTATTGTGAGACTACAGTTTTGAGTTTTTTTTAAAAAATTTTACATTCTATTTCAAAATGCCAAATGTACTCAACTTTCAAACAAAGAAGAGGTTTTCTGAAATTGCAAGAAAGCAAATTCTACCTGAGATTTGAAACCACAGCTTTGGCCTTTGGGCCTTGAGGCTGCAACGAACAATGAGAATTAGTGTTGTGAAGTGTGTATAGCAGAACTGAGTTGAGATCTTGCTCTTAGCTATTTGACCTCTGTCTTTTTATTTATCAGAGTACAGGCTTAGTATTTTCAGAGAGTTAAGCATTGGCATCATGAAAGCACAAAGCACATTTGGTGGCAATGTAGATAGTTTCTTTTGAAGCTCCAGTTGTATTTCTGAGTGTTTTAGTTCTTTTTTCTTTTAAAATTTGTAAGAGCCTGGTATTGAAAAGATTTTACAGCAAGCCTGAAATGAGCAAATAAAGAAAAACACAACTATAAGTCCAATAACATTTTCTTTTCCTAACAACAAAAAACCTTAATTTTTTCATTAAGAATAAAAACAGGAGGTTGGGAAAACATTGACCTAATCTTAGTAACAATAGTAAGTGTCGACCAGTTCATTAAATCCTGTAAATTGTACAGGGAATTTAATGGAGCAAAATGTTGGTACATTCCTCCAAATCTCCTATTTCCGTATTTTTTCGTGGTGTTTTCTACTATAAAATCAGTGTAATTCACATCAGAATTTGAACGCTGCATTAGGGCCCTCCAGCTGTAGTTGGAGAAGCATATATTTGTCAGTCAGGTTTGCAGCAAGACCCAGGAGCTATGGTACTGGAATAGCACGTGGTACTGTGTTTATGGCATGGTCAGACAAGGACAACCAGCTCTCAAGAAGTGCTTCTTCAGCAGGTCGCAAAGACCTGGCAGTGGGAGTACAGTTTCTGTTTTTCTATGTGTGAAAAGAGTAATTTGCCTGAAGCACCTTCTCTCTCATCACTGCAGTGTAGGCTGTAAGAATTGTACGAGAGAAGCTCATTTAAAAAAGTTTCTCTTTAGATCTAAGAGATTAAGATCCAAAGCTTTGGGAAGATGGATGTGTTTAAGTAAGATACTGATGACAGGTGTTATCGCCAATGAAATAACTTATTTAAACTGAATATACATCAAGTTTTCTTAGGCTTTTTTTGGAAGCAGGCAACAATGCACAATTAATCCTGCTCTGAAATCTCATTTTGATTGTTCCAGATAATTCTGTGCTTTAGAAGCTCTGTTGCTTTCACTTCTCAAGACCACCTTGGAATTCCTTTTACTGCTCTCCCCTTCAGCTCATGCAGTCCATAGCGCACACCCTGACCCCTTTGTTGCAGCCAGGGAAATCCTGGTTATTGCACTCAGCTAATTCTTACCTTGCCTATATGGCTCCGTATATTGAATAGTGGTTTCTGTTCTTGGATTGCAGGAGAAAGTTTCTTTGGCCCTGAATCCCTTCTGCACACTGGAACAGTTTAGCACTTTCAATCTGATGACCTTTATCAACCTACTACCTTGCAATTTTAATATGTGGTATATACAACAGCAATTCAGGCTGGGGATTGAATGGTTAACTAATAAAGCAGAGGACTTCACCAGTGTGTATTTAGATTGCTTTTCGAGAGGAGGTTTTGATCTTCCTAGTGCTGTCTCCCATTGGAAATCCTCGCTATTGTAGTTGTTTGCCACTCCAGTTTCCTTCTATTTCTGGGAATCTGTCTACACTGTTAAAAGAATTAGAGTAAAACCATTAGGATAAGTTTCACAGATTTTTTTTTTTTCTTTTATGCCTGTATTGAGATTACTAGGAAAAAAAAGTAATTTTGTGGAGCTGGTTTCATAAAGTGATGTCTTTTTTGGTGTGAGCATGCTGCATTTCAGAAGTAGTCAAAAGTCATTACAGGGGCAGGTTTGGTCCTTGGACCATGCAACTTTCTGAGTTTTGTTTTATTTATTTGTTTGTTTGTTTTATTTATATATTCTGAAGCAGCTTTAATTACGAAAGTATATCCTCTACAATGTAGTCATCTAGAGAGTCTCTTGGTGTGGAAGGAACTAGGCATACAATTCTGCTGCCAGGTTTGTCAAGTAGCCTGATAATCAAGGCACTTCCCTGGGATGCTGAGACTCCTCCTGAAGTTCTTCCTCTTCCATTTGTGACTGGAATTTATGTCACAAGGAGATCGTTCTTGCTGCCCTGTCATAATGGGTTCATAAAGGCAAAAAAAGAAGTCATTAAAGCAAATGCCCCTCAGTTGATCTTGTTCACTCTTTAACGAGTTTGGATTTTCATTCTGGGAAACAAAGGACTTATCCTTCTGTATTATGGATGTTCTGCAGAATCTAGTCTTCATCTTATTCTGTAGTAATGGATGAAGTTGCTGCATGTTTTATCATTCCAGAGACTGCACCCTGAGTTACCTCTTAGCCTGGAAGAGCTTGAAAAAGTTTTTGTTACTTTGGATGCTGATGGCAATGGCTCACTTACCCCAAAGGAGTTCATCACAGGATTCAGTGAGTTTTGGAAAGCATGTCTCCTGTACTGAGCTTTATTCCTGTTCTGTACTCTTTGCATCAGTAAAAAAGCATTTTGTCTTAACAGTACACTCAATAATGTACACAGGGTGTCAGACTATTTCCTAGATATAGCATATATATGTAGCAGATGAAGTGGTCATTATATCTGAATAAATAGACTAAAGCCTCAAGGGTCTTTCTTGTGTAAAATGGCAAGTGAGGGCATAATATGAGACAATGATGTAATCATCTGAATTACACATGTTTTAAGATGTGGAGTAGATCTATATACAATTATTTTAAGATTTCCCTTTGCAGGGGTGAAAATCAGGTCACAAGACCTGAAAGATAATTAAGGTTATCTCTAAGGTTAGTGTAAGACAATGTTAAAAATGTGTTAATACCACTGTCCTTACCACTGTGGAAATGCTTTCTACAACAAATTAATTCTTCAAGTGATGTTAATTTATTTCAAAACAAAACAGGATGAGGCACTTATTACTGCATGATGGGAGCTGATAAGTTCTTTGTAACTGCCTGTTTTGCAACAGCACTGTTATTGTCGAGTTTTCTGTGTTTGTACAGGGTTGTTTTCTCCCCAGCTGTGACATTCCAGATAAGATGACAGTATTAGTGAGACTGTGTTTGATTGTTTATGCAAAATCAATTTTGCACTTTAATTTTAGCTCTACTGAGTAAGGTTTAAGCATTTTCTATAGAAAATGGAATATTTTCTATGTGTGAATTGTAACATTAAATGTCAATTTAAATCCTATTTATTTATAGTATTTATATAATTTAAATACCATATATTCATACGATGTTTAGGTCCAGGAAATAAGACCTTGGTTTTTGTTTTCAAACTATCAGTTATTTGAAATCTTTTTTTCTTTCATGTCCCACCTCTCCCATTGTAGAGCTAGATCAAATATCTTAATAGAGTATGCTTTAATCTGAAAATTGCCATTATTAAAAAATGAAATAATGTATTACTGCTTTACTTTCCACAAGTAAATTATACATATGTCTTAGGTTAAATGAAGATTATTTTCATAAGTATTCCCTGCAAAACCAAAACTCTCTGTTAAGTAGGGTTGTAAGTGGCTGCTATCTCCAACAGCTCCAGATCCTGGGGATTGCTCCTGCTCAGCTCCTGGAGCCCCATCCAGAGCCCAAGGTGGATGTGGCCACTGCTTTCCTGTTTGCAGGTTCAACTGGCAGTAAAGTTAAACATGCATCCCAGAGACACACATACAGGCACACAGAGGGCATGGACACAGCACCTGTGTATAGGATGCAAAAAAGACTAAGGATAGGCAGTGTAAAGCATGGTACATTTTCACCTGCTACGCAGCATTCACAGGTATTCTCCAGGCTAGGTAGTTGTATGTTTGGCTAGGTGATGATGCTGGCATTCCTAGTAGAAGCAGAAGCTGTACTAGATATAGGCTGCTGTAGAAGGTAGAGAGTGGAGAAAGCAGAGTAGAGTCTGGATAAAACTTGTGCTGCACCAATTATTATGGGAGAATCCTGTTCATATTTCTAAATGGTGGCAACTGTGAAATTTCTTGTAGCCTTTCTTTGCAACATATTCTGTTCAGTTGTCAACATGCTCTGCTGGCTGCTCTGAGAGAACATGCAAGATGGAGTTAATAAAACCATAAAACCACACCAGTAGTTTGGTTTCCTTGTGTCTATAGTAATTTCTGTACTGGGATTTAGAATATAACAAAAATCCTCTGCATAAAATCATAATATCTCTTTTGCCTACAATCCTTAAAAATTTTGACTTGTAGATATGCAAATAAAATAGGTGGCACGTTTAGAATTGGATGAAATGTATCTGGTCTGCCTTAACTGAGCACAAGTGTATTGATCATTCATGTGGCAATTTCACTTCTGCATCCTCACTGTACAACTACTGTTAGTAAAATGTAGCTTTCTGGATGCAATTTTTATAGGAATTTGAAGTGTGCCTCTGGTCATGCACTAAAAAGAACATTAAATTTTATTTAATGTACATTTTATCAGTACCGAGGCTATGATTATTTTCGATTCCTACCATCTATTTAAACATATCAAGACATATGGCCACAGCATTTATGAAGTGCTCATTACTGTAATTTATGTATTTTTATTTTTTTTTTATGGAGATAGGAATCTTTCCATTATGTTTGTGAATTTTGAGGTGAGTGACTTTCTGAAGGTTGGACATTAAACTGGGCACAAAGTCAGCCATGGATTTCAAGAGATCCTCTTGCCATGCCTCATCCTTTTGTTGTTCCATCATACTCGTAAACAAGTGTAGATTTTTCCCTCACAAATTACATTTACTGTAAAATTTGTTCTTTAGTATGTTTGGTATTATATTGCTTCTTATATTAAGTTCTGAAAATGCTAATGTGTGTAATTTCTAATTCTTAGGCCGATTTCTTTTGGAGCAGATTGCTTTGAAAAATGACATGATGCAGCAATCAGAAGGTGAAACAGCCTGCCCGCTTATGTGTGAAGAGACCATGGGTGATGATGAGGATGAAGAATTCCAGTTCTCAAATCTGATGGATCGGCTTGGAGCTAAAAAGGTTTTGGATGAGTGAGTCTTTTCAGCAATAGTAATCCATTGTATGATTTTTTTTATGATTCATCTCTGAGTTAGATTTTAATTGAATCCAAGGTGAATAATGAGAACAAAGACTGCTCAGTAACACAGTGATACTTTAAAAAATTAATTTTCTTCGTTGTCAGATAAAGTACCGTTCAAGCAAAATTTCCAAGAACAAGCGTATGAACTCATTTTTCTGCCATATGAAAGCGATACCACTTTATGTGTACAGGTTTTGAACATAATTAGCATGTAACCCACAGATGCCACTGATTTTCAATCAAACAATGCATGATGGCTGCTTTTTTTTTTTTTTTTGGCAAGGGCTGTGTTTAAAGTGCACCAGTTAAGCAGAGGAAAGAAAGTTTTCTCCTGTTTTTCTGCTTTTTCTTACCTTCATGCATAATTGCATGTTTTGATTGCTCTGATAATCCTATCTCTCCCAGGGCCAGGATGGCCGTCTCTGAAATACGGAACATAAAGCCTGCTCTAGGATGTTTTTGTGTGTAGGTCTGACATTCATTGGTCAATCACAGTGAATGTTCTAGAACAAAAAAATCATGGAGCGAAAATGGGAGAGAATCTGCACAGATGGTAGGAATATTTAAGAAATACATCAGTGATTCTTACCGTGAAATGAAAAGTGCGTCTCATTTCTTCTCTTCACCTGATTGCCTGTTACAGGAAACAGTTGGTTGTCAGTCATCCTGAAAGGCTTTCATTGTGAAGAGATTTTTATCACCCACTTTTTCTATCCTTATCCTCAATTTGTCCTTTAAATATAGCACTCTGCTGGCTTGGTTCAGGCTTACGATGCACATGGAAGAGTGAGTCAGGAGTGAGCAAACAAACAAAAAAAGTTGTTCAGGAGAATATTGGCAAAGTATTAGAAAACCCATTATCATTCACAGCAGAGCATCTTTTTTTCCAGTATCTGCTGAACATATTTGGAAACAAAATGTTATTCTGGTAAATCTTTAAATCAAAATTTCAAGATGTTTTGTTCTGATTTTTGTAGCAGACTCATGGTAGAATCAAAATGTGTTGAAAACGAAAGAAAGCAATACAAACACAATTTCTTGACATGTCTAAGTAGCTTAGGAGACTGAATCTTATTTCTTTCTTATGAGGAAGGGGTTTTGATTAGCTTTTCCACTGCCTGCTTAGCTTTAGATCCATGAGAATGTCTTTGCTTCTAATAGAAGTGATGGGATGGCACATTGTATCTCATGTGTCTCTTTTCTTATCCACTCCTGTTCAGATGCAGTGTTTGACAAGGCACCCACTAAACGAGCAGTTCCTGTGATACTCTGCAGCCGTGAATGGCCATACATTATGATGTATTTTTTTGGAATAAATGCAATTTCCATCATTTCCCATTCACCTCATCCTTTTCAAATTTGGCACAGTTTAAGTAGCTCTTGTTTTTAATAAGTTTTGCATTCTGAGTAGTGATGCCCTTAAGCCTTCATCTAGTAGGATGCTGTGAACATTTATTGCAGCCTGAGAAATGTTCTCTCTTAATGAATCCTTTATGATCTCTACTTTCAGTGAGAGTGATGTGAAGCAACTTTGGTTGCAGCTAAGAAAAGATGAACCTCATTTACTCTCCAGTTTTGAAGAGTTCTTGGTCAGGATTTTTTCCCAGCTCCAAGAAGCAGACAATGAGAAGAACGAGTTGGAAAGCGCTCTAAAAAAGTTAGTACTTCTCTTTGTTAGACTGTTTGTGTAGTTTTACAACTATCTTACCTACTATTTGAACTTCTGAAATAAACAAGGTATTTCAGTGGAGAACAGAGGACAAGACTTCCCATTATGTAATGTTTTATCAGTCATGAGAAGTACTGGTAAAATTATTCATATTGCAGAACTGGATGAAATCAGCTTTTATCTTCCAGTTAACAGGCTTTGTTAACTGAAATTCTTTTGCAGATGTCCACTATTGCATTGAAGTTTTAAGACAATATGAAGTGATTCCAATCTAGTTAATCAGTTTGATTTCAGAGGACAGTCAGATTTACCAGTAAATCTGGTAAATTGTCTGTGTGCTTTGCAAACCCTGCGTGCAGAAAAGCTATAAATCTGGATTAACTGGCCAGAGACATAAGAGGTTTAAAATGTTAAAGCAGCACAAAGTACTGATATTAGTGAAATTGTAAGTTAACAAATATATAGAAAACAAGTCTATGAAATATAGTAAATAATATGTATTTGTTTTATATAGAAAACATATACTACATATATAAAAACAAATACATAAAATGCATATATATGAAAATATGTAAGAACTAAAAATTAATGTAACTATCGGGGGGGGGGGAAGTTGTTATGCTAAATTGAAACAGAATGAAAAATTATGGTTATAGTTGAAGTTCCACTGTATTTTTATTGTGAAGTGTCACTTCTGAATTTCAGATTGTTACAGAATGGGGCAAATATATTGTTGAACCTTTCTTTCATTTGTTCAGCACTCTCCTAGCTATTTTGAGAATGTTACAAGGTCTATGAAGAAGGAGAAGACCTGAAACTGTATGGTCATCAAAGGCCACCGGTTTATCTTGATAGTAGCATTTTCATCCAAGTCTACAAGTGTGATTTTAGCTTTCAGACACCTACTCAGTAGGAAACAGCATGCAGAGACTTTTCTGTCTCTTTTAGACAGAGATTATTAACTACCATGTGTGGTGAGGGGTTTATTTTGTGTTTTTGTTTGGGATTTTTGTGAGTGTTTTTTTGGGAACTGAATGAATAAATTTGTTTGTTTAATAGCTGTGATCAGCACAGAAATGCACAGAAAATGCATTAGCATTATCTTTTCTAGCTGATGTGAAATCTCTACCTTAAAAATGCATTGGACTTTTATGCTTTTCTAGTAAAAACAGGTTTTAGCTAATTTCTTCTTTTTATTGCTCCTGATAACACCTCTAATTTCAGCACATAGATTGTTGTTTTGTTTGTAGTCAATAGCTGGAAGGAGTCAGAGTAGTAATGTTGTCTCTAGTAACAGTGGGGATGAATAACCTCTTTTCTTTTAAACCATGTACAAATAAGAGAAAAGCTCAAGACAAGACTATATAGAGGAGGAAAAATTAAATTTTTTTAATAGCCACATTAAGATGATGTATCTGGATAGACTGGCCAGGATTTACTGTGGTGTCACAGAAGATAAGGGATGCTGATTATTGAGGTCTTATAGTGTCTCCAGTGGGTTGTTCTCAATGGGTGACAATAATACCCTTTGGAAATTGAATATGAATAATGTGATCTTTCATCTTTCCTTTCTGACTCACCTCTGTGAGTCATTAGGCAACAAGGCAATCTACTCTCAGCCTTTTGTCTCCTTTCCTGGATGTAGGCTGTGCTTTTGTCTTATGTTGGTTCTTTTTTTTCTATCCTGGATGCCCTCTGAAGCTTCATGTGCGTGTGCTGGGATCTTTGTGCTGTGACAATCTATGCTCTCAATCCATGATGTTCTTCTCTATCTGTTTTTTATCTTTTCTTCTGGAGTTTTTCTATATGGATATTTTTGTTCCTGAACTTGAATCCCATGGTCTGAGAGACTCGGGGATTTTCTCTGTTCTGGTTCAATACAAACACTATGCTGATACTGTCCTGTTTGTAGGTCCAGACAGTAGTGAGGCTGAACATATGTTCTCAATACACAAACGTGCAAATACACCACACGTGGGAGACTGTGCAGGTTAATACTGATGTAGCTATCTAGAAAGAAAAAAAAAAAAGTGGTTTTAAATCTAAACAGACTGAAATTCTGTGGATGCAATGTTTCTTTGCTAGGATAAGTTAGTTCTGCTTGATTTTTCTGGCATTTGTACTTGTTTTGAAGTGCTAATTTAAAATTACATGGGTTCTTAAATTTAGCAGTAGTGGTTTTGAAATAATAGGGTAATGTGTTGAGTGCACAAAAAAGCAGCAGATGAATGTAACGAAGTTAAATAAAGTCATGCTTACAGGATGGGCAGTTATTATTTCAGGAAAGTGCCAGGGGTCGTTGCAGAGAGCCTCCTGAAATCACCAGTTCAGGGTGCAGTGGCAGCAAAAAGACCCCAGTGAACTGCTGTGCATTGTCAGGGAGGGTACTGACCACATGACAAAGCATGTTTCTGCCACTGCATGGAATCTTGGTGCAACCCTATCGTGAATGCTGTGTGAAGTTCTGGTTTCTGCAACATAAGAAGAATGTAGTGGGATAAAGACAAAGTATAGAGAATGGTAACTCAGTGGTTAAAGGAATAGAACAGCTATTCTGAGAGAGCTATTTTTAAAAGGTCAGGTCTCTTGAATGAGGAGGCAGAGGCTGGTGTGGGATATGACAGACCTTGTTATTCTTCAAATCCCTGGCGGTAGAACCAAGGGGCATTTAGTAAGACTGATAGGAAGTAAGCTTAAAAGAGATGAGAAAGACCTTTCTCTTCAAATAGCAGATAAAATCTTCAATTGCCATTAGCTCTGTCTGCTGCTGTGCTTTGCATTTGAAAGAAAAACCTAGTAAAAACGTGGGCTGTTTCAAAACACTTCTAAACTGGATAAAGGTAAAAGGATAAAGGGGAAGTGGAAGGATGAACAGACTTCTCATGGGCTTAGCATGGGACAGTGTCAGAGTCAATCTTCGATCTTGGTGGAAGAGGAGAATTAGCATCTCCAAAGACTAGTGCACAAATCACTCTCTTTTTGTAAGAAGAAAGAATAATTCACATTTCAGCTACATAAATGGGCAGAAATTAAACCCTTATGAGTCTGTTGGTCCTGAACTCTTGTCTGAACTTAGTGAACTCATGTAACCTTCTAACTCTTTTGTCTCCATCTGTTTATTCCACAGCATTTTTGGAAGGAGAAAGATCACATTCTCAAATATTACTGAAACTACACAGTAATGCATTAAGTGAAACTAGATGGGATGATCCCAGGGAGTAGAGATTTTAATCAAAACTTGTTGCATTTTTCACATAACAATGATATACCCTAAAGGCTTTGTTTTTTCCACCCTGATTACACGTGGGGAATATTTGCCAGCTAAAGTGTTGGATTATCTTTTCTGCTGCTAGTTAGTTACATTACTTATTATTGTATTGCACTTTTGGTTATAATAGGATATTATTTTCCCTTTCTGTTTAATTTTATCAGAGTTAAGAATGGTAAGCTATGAACAAAATGCTTGGTGAGTATTCAGCTTGCAGAAATGGCATGTGCTTATATGCCAGACCAACTAAAAAGATTCCTACATCCAGCAGTGCCTCCTGGATGTAGTCTCAAGGATGCTGCCTTATCGTTTGCTTCCAAACACATCAGAGGAAAGAAATAACTAAATCAGCAGCTTAATAGTATAGGACTAAAGTTATTCTCCCTGTCACACAGAAGCAAAGCAAGTCTTTATGATTCCCATGGAAACACGGACTGCTGTGCAATATGTTCTGCCTGTGCAAAGTTACAGGGATTTTTCAGTACACAGTCAATCTAGCCCAGGTCAAAATGACATTATACTGCACGAATACAGTAGGTACATGATCTTAGCATCTCTGTCATACTTTTCTAAGTAATTGTTATTGCTGTATGAATGTGTCATATTATTCCATTGGCAAGTGCTAATTTCTTATGAAGCATTTTCATATTTATAAGAAAATAAAACGTAAGATCAGAATGTGACCCATCTTTACACTATAAGGGGAGTAAGGCAGCAGAAAGGGCTTCTGGATTTTGTGGCACTCTCCATTTGAGGTGGTGCAGTGACATGAAGATGCCCTTTTCTGGGCTGCTTTTCTCACCTAGTTAGAGTTTTAAAAAGTCTCACTGACAGCCATCATTTTCTTCAATTTCGTGTAGCTTGACGTTTGTTCATTGCTGCTGTAAAACCTGAGAAAATGTCTCCCCTCACATTTTTTACCTGTGACTGAAAATGCAGGTTGGCAGTGTCAAGTGTTCTGCTGTCTGAAAGGGGGAAGGAAAAACTTCTAGTTTTGCTCACTCTTCCTAGTTTAGGTAAATCATTTGAAGTTTCTTTCCAATTTACTTTGCTTTAACTGAGAAGAGAACCAGGCCTTCAATAAGTGAAAATAGAAAATGTAGAGCATTGGGTAAAAACAAACAAAAAAAAAATAGCCTGATTACAAAATTAATGTTGCTTTTTTCCTACTGTATATTCTTTGTCTTGCTTTTACTGATGTAAATGCCCTTGGAGATTATGTACTTTATTTGTAACAGATGCATTATGCAAATTGCTCAAGGAACAGCTATGGCAGAAAGAATAGGGAGGGATATACAGTAATGTCATATAAAAACTCTATTAATCTCTATTAAAAATCTTTCTAGGATGTCCCCTGAGTTTGATACAAAGTGATTTTTGCTTTTCAGTTTCTGGATTAGTGAAAATATAATACAGTAGCATAGAATAGTAGCAGAACAAAGCAGATGTCTTGTTCCCTGTCATAGTTAAGTTTTTTCTGTCCAAGCTAAAGCATCTGTTCAATGTAATCCTTCATGTATCAAACTGCAGTGATATTAATTGCAAAATTCTATAGGCAAAAAAAAGCGAACTTTGTAGGTCCTTCTTTTTTTCTAGTCACGTACACTTCTGCACCGCATATTTATTTTTATTCCTTGTCTGGGCTTTTCAAATTTGTTTCAGCAGAGCTGTTAGAGAGGCAGTAAGGCAGCTTTCAAGAAGGTCTTCCAAGAATTCTGCTCTAGCTAATGTATCTTAGACATGATAGAAATACCTCATTCAGTGCTCTTGAATGGGGAATAATGCGGTTCCGGAGTAAAAAAAGTTACAGTTAAAATAATTTTAACTGGCAAACTTTAGGCTCTGATATGCTGTGTATTGTCTGTTCCTTGGTAGTCGTCATTATAACTGTGTAACAAACAGCTGCTTTTTATGGAAACATCAGATGTGTGGCTTTATCTGAGCTTTAGAGCTGTTGAAGCTTTCTTCCTACCAGGGGAAAAAAATGTAATCTGTGAACTTTGCTACAAGAAAATTCTTGTTTCATTGATGTAAAAACATTCTTTGGAGTCTTGCGTTAAGGCACAAATGTGGAGCTTCGCTCATAATGTGAGCCATGACTTGAAGTAATGCTACAAAGACCCAGTAATTATACTTTTATCTCTTATTAGGAAAATTGCTGCTTATGATGAAGAAATTCAACACCTCTATGAGGAAATGGAACAGCAAATGAAAAAGGAGAAAGAGCAGTTTCTGCTGAAAGTGAGTGTCTCTTTGTTATTGTGGGCTTGGATTCTGCTGCCCCTTTCAGTGGTTTTATACTCATTCTGGGTGTGAAATTAAAGCCCACAAAATGTGTTTCACAACAGAGGAAGGAAAACATCTTTTACCTCACAGCTGTTTTTGTACTGATCCAGTCTCTGCAGCTTCAAACTAAGGGACTTGTTGGATGAGAGGAACACTGATGTGCTGTGCTCAGTGGCTGGCATGCAGTAGCAGCTGGCGTTCTTTTGGAAGTCAGTTAAACTACAGACATAGTTTTATTGGTGCTGCTATAGGTTCAGCTTCTGGTCACAATTAGGAAAAATGCTCTTTGAGGTTGTTCAGAGCAGCACCAATCCTGTTGACTTCTACAGTCTCTGCATTTTGGGAGGGGATGAATTCTTACTGAAGAGTAACAAGAGATGAATCGATATAATTTCTGAAACCACCACAGCTATTTGCAAAATAAACACAGGTCAGATTCTTTTGTCACTGCCGTGGTGCCTCCAGGACACTTGAAAATGAATTCCCTTTTCTTGCTAGGTCTTCTTCAAATCTCCTCTACTGCTTTTGTAGTCTTTTCTTTGGATTTTTCTGTCCTGCTTTTTCTTGTAAAACAAGAAAACCAACAAGAGCTTCTAGTATGCTTCAGGAAAGAGTCATTTTAGAATCGTGTAGGTGTCAAGATATCTATTGAACTTCTAACTTTCAAACTAGATCAGGTTGCTCAGGGATTTGTCCAATTAAGTTTTGGGTATTGAAATGCTTGAGGTTCCACAGCTGCTCTAGGTGGCCTGGGACAGTCAAAGTGGTACAATGAACTACTGGCTCATATCTTTTTGTTGTCCGGGCATCAGCCATGTAAATGAAAGCAATATAAGGTTTCAGCAGCATGATACATAAATGTTGCCAAAACAGTGGTTTTGTCTCCATTCTTGAGCAAATATGATATCTAAAACTTCCTTTTATCTGCCCAAATATGTGAAGTGTTTTTTGTTTCCTGACAAAAATCCCCAAACAAACAAACAAACAAAAAGTACTTTTGTCAGCTGTCTAAAGACCCCATTCCTTTTACTTGCCTCACGCAGTAATGAACCTGACTCAAATTTTCAAGTTTTTTCTGTTTCTAGCTGAAAGCAGTTTTTACTGGTGGATGAAATGAACCCTTTATATAAAGTCTGTATATCAACTGAAGGATAAAAAGTATTTGAAACTTTTCCTGGCAGCAGTTTTGTGGAAAAAAATAGTTTTCTGTAAGCAGTGATTGTTGGATCTCCTAATTAGTTGTGTATTTGAGGTAAAGCCATTTCTTTCAGGCTCTTTCATTAAAGCTTCCCACTCAAGCTATTTACAGTTTAGTCAGCATTTACACTAAGGGTTGTCAGACACTAAAGAAGTATTGTTTCTTGGCATGACTAATTTGGGATCTGGGGGGATCTGACTGTTAATTTCCTTCTCTAATGCAAAGTCTTACAAAGACTTTACAGCCTGGAGAGATGCATTGATGCCATATAAAGGGAAAATTATTATAGCTTGAATGAAGAGCAGCTCATGTAGAATACATTTAAAGAAATTGGTAAGATGCAAATAAGTACAAATTGTAGCTATTTACAATACTTAGTACCCTGCTGACTCAAGGTTATACAAAAGGGGCAGTTAGTCTGTCTTTCTCACTTGGATATGTATTCTTCCACAGAAGAAGCCAATTATCATGCATTTGATTACCCCATTACATGTACTGCTGAAGGGGAAATGCATGTAAGAACACTGCTGTCTTGAGGGAATTTTTATTTTTGTTTAGCAGCGTTTTCCTGGGGACCCTAGGGAGTAGAAGCCTGTTGTGGAGGAATAGGACAGAGTCTCAGCTGATACGAACTGCTGGAATCTGATTTTACTCAGGGGAGGTCTGACAGTTTTTTTCAGCTGAGGAGTGTCTGAAGGAGTAGTCCCATATATGACTGTGAGTTCCCAGTGATCACTGGATTTTTAGATAGTGGACAAGTTGATGTAATTGCAAAGCGAAAGGCAGAGCTTGAAGCCCCAATCACTTGTTTATACCAGTGGAACATCTGTGACAAATTGCTGTTAGCGATGGATTTTAAATGTGGCTGGTATTGTTTCTTTTTACCTTCAACCTAAGCTAATGCACTCTGTGTCAGTATCCTACATTTCCCATATCAAACCTGGTATCTTGTATCTGAATTATAGTATGACTCCATAATAATTTAAATTTGGCCAGTTGTTTCCATCAGTACATTCTCATCACTCCTCAGTGTCAGCAGTTGTCTAGTTCAGGAAAAAAAATGTTCAGGAATCTATTCACTCTTCTGCTGATTTTTTTTTTTTGCCCCAACTCGTTTAGGTCTCAGAAGCAGCTCTGTGCTGCAATCAATGAACGTGAATGCTGGTGTTTAGGAGCATGAGGGTATGTGTGGCTGGAAATGAGAGGATACATTCTGGCTTCATTGATTTAGACTGGCTAAGCTCCTAAGGCTCATCCCTGAGAAGAAGACTTCTGTCTCCACTTCATAGACTCAAGGCATACTCATGTGCAATCAGCACATTCCGTAGCAACTCCGCTCCTTGAAGTTGTTGGGCTGCACCAGTTTACAGAAGTTCAGAGTCTGGATTCATGAGTGTTACCATCCCTAAATTGAGTTCTACCTGCGTTTCATTTTCACTGTGGAAAGCTTGTCTATTTTTTTCATGCCTGATTCCTTATTTCTCTTCCTCCTGATGCAATTATGCTGTTCTGTTAATCCATTTCCTCTTTGAATGTTGCAGGACACAGAGAGGTTTCAGTCATACAGTCAAGAGCTGGAGGGCAAGCTGCTGTCAAAGGAACAAGAACTGGAACAATTGGTTCAAAAACAGAAAAGGGTACTAACTTATATCCTTCAGAGTTTAAAAAACAGATAACTCTTATTTGTTCATGTGATTTTATTTAGGTACTATTTTAGGTCCCAAAACTGCAAATTAGTGAGATGTGGTTCTGCCAAACTGTCACCCTCTGTTGCTTTTGTGTCATGTGCTTAGAAAAAATGTTACCCTCTATTTCTGGAGTAATTTTCCTTTCATACGATATAATGAAAAAGAATGCTTTGGATAGTCTCCCCAGGCAGAAGGTTAATTTTATGAAAATGTAGAAGGATTCACTGCCTTCAGTGTGCTAGGAACTCGCTAAATACCCAGACAACTCAAAAGCAGAGAGCAAGGATTTAGCTCTTTCAGTGTACACCTTTGCTTCAAGCTTGTACCAACCACTCATTTACTTGTTTTGGACGATTCAGCACCATGGACTTGAAATACTCTCTCCTGAACAACATGCTCCTGATATATATATGTGATAACAGTTTTATAGCAGTGCATGGTTCTTTTGCATGGTAACAGCTTGTCAAATTCCCATATTAAAACCTGATGTGTTTTACTTCTTAAAATGCATGGCCTGCTTGGGGAAGCAGAGTATTTCTGAATGTGTGAACTTGCTGGAAAGTGTCTTCAAGGTCAGTGCAGGAAAGACTAGCAATAGGGAAAGGCAGTAGCACTGGAATTTAAAGGGCTGAAATGGAATGCTGTAAACCCAATTCCCTCTGTAGAATGTGATTATAAAATACATATAAAAATTTTTCCTGGAAGCAGTGCTTGGGAGTGCCAGTGCTGGGAAGCAGAAGAGAGGAAGGGAGGGAAGAGGAAGAAAAAGTTTGAGGGTGGTTTCCTCGTTGTATGTAGTATTTAGATCCTCTTCTGAGGAATGAATCCAGGTACTGCTGAAGCTGATGGGGATGGTAGAATTGTACTTGAGTAAGGGAAGAGACAAGCCTCTAGCTTACTATAATTATGCAAGTTGAGGCTATCCTTGGGGGCTGTCACAAGTCAAATGAAGCACATGATTGGTAAAAGCCAGGATGGATTTACCAAGGGGAAATCATGCTTGAAAAACCTGTTTGCCTTCTATGGCCAAGTAACCTGTCCAGTTGATGGGGGGTACTCAGTGGATACTGTCTGCCCGGATTTCCTCAAGGCTTTTGATAAGGTTTCCCACAGCCTTCTCCTAGAGAAACTGATGTGTTATGGTCTGGACAAGAGTTCCATGCAGTGGTTGGGGAACTGGCTGACAGAAGGCATCAAGAAGGTGGTGGTAAATAACTCCTTTTCACACTGACAACCTGGTACAATTGGGGTTCACCAGCGATCAGTACTGGACCCAAGGCTGCTTAATATCTTTTGAAGTGATCTGGATGATGGCATTAAGTGTGCCCTGGCAAAGTTTGCTGATAATACTAAACTGAGTATGGTAGCAGACACTGTGGAAGAGAGAGCCACCCTTCAGGAAGACCTGGATAATCTGCAGGAGTGAGCTAACAAAAATCTTTAAGAAAGTCAACTAACACAAGTGTAAGATCTTGCACCTGGGAAAAGAAAATCCTGGAGTGCAGCACAGGCTGGGGTGTGCCTGACTGAGGAGCATCTCTGTGGAAAGGGACCTAGGGTTCTTGGTGGACAACAAGCTCAGTATGTGCTGCTGCAGCAAAGAAAGGCAACCAGGATGCTGGGTGGTATCAGCCAGCAGGGTTTATCCCACTCTACTCAGCACTTGTCAGGCCACACCGTGTTCAGTTTAGTTCCCACAATACAAAATAGATGTGCATAGGCTGGAGAGGTTCCAGAGAAGCGTCCCACAGTTGATCAAAAAAGTGGGAAGCCTGGCATATGGGGAAGAACTGAGAGAACTGGGTTTGTTCAGCCTTGAGAAAAGAAGTATTGGAGCAGACCATGTTCCAGTATTTAAAGGGGGGCTATAAAGAAGATGGAGATTCACTTTTTATACAAGGAGTCATGAAAAAGATGGGTGATGGTCTCTGGGAGACTCTTATTGGACACAAGAATAATGTTTTTTGCAATGAGAACCATCAGCCTTTGGAATAAACTTCCCAGGGAGGTGGTGGATTCCCCAGTGTTGGATGCTGTTAAATTCAGCTGGACAGGGTGTTGGGCCATTTTGTCTAGACTGTGCTTTTGCCAAGAAATGTTGGAAGAGTTGATTCTTGAGTTCCCCTTCCAACCTGGTATTCTATGATTCTATGACGTTTAGCTGATAATTGAAATCAACTGCCTCATGTTAATTACCCTTGTTCATTACAATTGTGAATCAGAATAAATTTGGTCTTATGCACTCTTTACCACATTGCAGCACTATAGTGGAATAATCTATACTTGGAAGATATCTTTGGGGGCACACAGGTCAGGCATTTTTAGTCTGAAGCTAACTGCAAAATATAGAAGAAACTACTTACTATAATTTTTAATGATTATATTTTAGTATTTTCCTTTGACTTTGCTTTAAAGCTATATTTAAAACTTAGTTACCAACCAGTAATTCTGTAAAACCCTTTTTTTGTGTTTTTCTAAAGTACATTTTTTCTAAATTTGGCATAAAACCCACAGAAGCTATTCAAAGACTTACACTCAATTTTAAGCCCGGAATAGTCAAGCAATACAGGCAACAGTATCAGGAAGTCTTATCTTATGATTGTTGTCTACATTGACATTGTTTACTATTGCCGATCACAGAGAATATATAAAAATAGCACAGACATTGCATTGAGTATTTTTTTTAATCTGATTTTGTTTTCCTTTTCTATTCACTACATTGCTTATTATTAATAGTATTACTGTGATTTTAATTTTATTTGCAATTTCTGTTATTTTGAATTTCCCCTCTCCCTTACGAATTTGCATGAACCGAACAAGGGTGCTTTTGAAGGACAGGATCTTTATACTATCATAAAAATTCAACTATCCCATTTTATTTTTATGGAAAGGAACCTGTGTTAGATGAATGGAATTCACTATTTCTAATTATGTGAAGAGTGAGATAATTTTATTTGGATGATTGATGGCAATTGAAGCTTTTGTCATTCAACCAGTTGATTGGCCCAGTGTTAATCTGATATGCAATATTTGGTGGTTTATTGAGTTTGTTTGTTTACTTTCTGGAATAGCAGCCTAGCCTTTTTAGTTAAATGCTTTACTCAGTATAGTAAGAGGCAGTGTTTTCTACATATATTTTTCTAGTTTCTGATGATCTCTGAAAGTGATTCTCATATTTACTCAGATCTGTTTTTGTAGAACTGCATCTCCATTTTTTTGGTATTACTTTTCATTCACCTAGTTACCCATGTGTGCTGTCTAATGTTTGCCTTATCCAGAGATCACTGTCACTTTTGCTTCCTCTTCTTGCATGGAAATATGCTTTGATAATTAAATCTGTTCTTGCAGAGAGTAATGGTAGCTTGATTGAATTAACATTTCCATGCTTGATTGTATGAGTGAACCTTTTGGGAGTAATACAAATGCTTTTTTCCAAACTTCATTAATGAAGTATTTTTCTTTTCTTTTTTCTCCCCCCTTTTTTTTTTCTTGAATAGTATGTAATTATTCCTGTGTTTGAAATTATTATCAAAAATGTGAAAAGGATCTTCCAAACTAGATGAGTTCAGTGTTGGTTTCTGCTTACACAGCCAGAGGGATTGTCCCTTATGAGAGTCTTTTGCCTGGCAGGACTAGAAGATGGGTCAGATTCCATGTTGACTGGCCAAGATTCCTTTGTCCAGGCTTTTTTGCTGGCTGCCATGATCTTGAATTGTCAGTTGGCTCTGTATGGCTTAGATAATACACCTTGTTCCTCAAGGGATGTGTGATGGAATGTCTCTGAAGGAGGCATCTGGCACAGAGGATGTCCAACATAATATCTAGGGCATATGAGGGGAAGAAAGTAGGTGTGGACCAGGTAAATGCAGAAGATTTGCTAGGCTTCTCACATAAAAGAATGAGTACTATGCTGATGACAGCCACTGAAGAGCATAATCTTGGGATTCTGAATGAGATCCAGGACAACATGGATCAGTAGCACTCAAAAAAGGTGAATCTGACATTATTAAGAAAGACATAAAGAAAAAAATAACCTCCAGCCTTATAACACTGTACAAATGTTTAATCTTTCACATGCACATGAAATAAATAGGGGGGGAAAAAAAGAGTAAAACTATTAAAAGGATGCTGGACTAAGAACAAGGGAATGCATGGAGAGTGCTTAATTTGAGTTCTTTGCTTAAATTTGTGATTTTTTTTTCTCCTGTTTCTGTAAAAACAAAAAAAAAAAATAGAATAGGCTCCATCAGCTACCATGTCTGTGCTTGACTTGTGGTAATGGGTTAATTCTCTCTGCTACCTAGATTTTCTTAAACGTGATTATGGGCCATGAGTCTTTCCCCGTCAGTTTTCATCTACCAGGTGAACACAGGAGCCAACTTGCAGCTCCAGTAAGCAGCTAGAGGTCTGTGCCTTTCTATTACCAGCTGAGCCTCCACCTAATGAGCTCCCACTGTATTGAGAGTTGTTTAAATGAGTGCTTTAAAAGTAGTGTTTGGCATCTCTCAAAGGATTTTATGAGTACAGTGAAAGAAAAGGGCTCTGTATTACTGTGAAATAACCCTTTCTTCTCGTGTGTCCTGGGGTTTATATATTATGATATTATTGTTTTTCTGACAAGAGTAAGCACCAAGATTTATAGCAAGTATTTCTAGCATCAGTATATATGATTCTGGGAGGTGTTGTTGGCTACCATTGCAGTTACATTTCCAGAACAGTCTCTGTATAAGTTTTCAGATGGTCACAGTATTCTGTAAGTGGGATTTCTGCCTGCAATTTGGAGCTCATAAATGTTTTGAAAGCTCATCTTTGTATGGTCACTTTTTGCTCCTCCCAAAACCTCTCCTCTGTATAAGAAAGTCTTGTCTTCTAGTACCTGAAGCATCTACTCTTTTACTTAGAATATTGTGGTGGTAGGTTCTGCCAAGGGGTGGAGACAATATTCAAGAACTGAAGTAATCTATCCATGTAAACCAGCATTGCTCAGCAGTAACCTGATGCCCAGCCAGTCGGTGTTCCATGTGAACTCTGAGCTTGCTGAGGCAGCAAATATGTTAAGCTGGTGCTGCTGCTGAGATAAGCCCCCCAACTTTACTTTTGTTCCTGACTTCTCACAATCCCAGCTAGAAAGGATTTTCTGCTTTTGTTTTTGGCTTGGGCCTTGTTCCAAACCAAGACCAGAACAACAGCAGTGTTGTGGAGTGGGAACAGACTGGCTGAGCTGAGAGAGGACAGATTGGGTTGGGTGAGTTCTGCTTGTTGGGATGGGCAAATTGAGAGTTGTAGCAATGTTGTGTCTCAGATCTGGAAGACTGAGATGGTATCTTTGTGATGCGCCTAGTACATTTTACATTCCTTAAAATGCATAAAAAATGAGAAAAAAATAAAGCTTTTATATTTTTAGGCCAGCAGTGTCTTCCCTAATATGAACTTTTTCTCTGTCATCTAAATGTGCTCAGTTAGCTAGGGAGAAGCAGGTAAAACTTCTTTATATAACAGATACCACTGTCATCTGCTGGTATCTGTTTTGCAGGGAAGGTATGTCTTTCCTTCAATGTACTTTTGAGAGTGAATAAAAAAGCTTTAATTCACACTTCTTGCAGATCTAGCTGAAGTGGCAGAAAGGTTACTGCTTGTTCATACTAGTGGGGATGGGTTTATCAGCTACCAGATTTAATCTAACAGTTTTTAGACAGACCTCTGAATCACTCTGTGTAGGCCTTGTCTTTATGGGTAATAGTGTAAAATAGCAGTTGTGATAATCAACTAAGTGATGTTAATCTGCTCCGTAGCACCTTTTTTTAATGGTTTGTCCTGGTGTGTTTTTGAACTGGATGAAATTCAGTCATAGAGTGGAATGGCTTTGTTTTTTTGTAACATAATTATGTCTGTACAAAGAGCAATGGAAGAGCACAGTATGTGTTTTATTCATATATTGGCTTTGATAGAAATAGCTTTGCTATTCAACTAACCTCTAAGATTTTAACTGAAAGCCTCAAAACCAAGATGCCTTGGTTAGTTATAATACTTTCTGTTCTCTTTTCTTCCACTCTAGTTAGAGCATCAATGTACAGAACTCCTCAGTGGCAAAGAGGAAACCAAAGTAGAGAACACCAAGTTGAAGCTGACTAACCAGGAGCTGCTGAGAGATCTGGAGAGAACATCTCACGAACTAAGCCTGGCTCAACAACAGCTGCAGGTGCTTCAGCAGGAGGCATCAAGGCTACATGAGGAGAAGGAAATGTAAGTCTCCATCTGCAGTAGTTGTAGTGCATTTGTTAGTGTGCCAGTGAGGCTCCTTCTCAGGGTATTCAGTGCAGTGATTTGAGCTTGTGTCATAAGCAGAAACCACCAGCAAAGCCACGTGCAGTTCTAGCCATTTCCCCCCAAGTAATTCAGCATGTTTTCTGTAGCATATCTGGCTTCTACGGAGTCTTTTACCATGTGTTCAAAATGTTGGGATTGTCCTCTCTGCCATTTGTTGAGAATATTTGGACTTAAAAATCAATTTAATGTCTTAACTTTGAAATACCAGTGGAGTGCCTTACAAAAATTACAGCCATGTCACATGATGCTCCTTCCTCCTCAAAGCTAAGTGTATCTGAAACTTGCTTCTCAGAATGCACTCTGGCTGAGTCACCTAGAATCTACCTTTTTTTCTTTATCAAAAGTAAACCTAGCACATAATTTCTAACAAAGGAGCCCGGCCAGCAAGATAAAACATAGCTTGTCACAATTCACGCAAAGCCTAATAATTTTGGGCTTTCCAGTTCAAATGTTGTGAATTTCAGATTCTGACTCTGAATAATATAATAATAATAAAAAAAAAAACAAGAAGAAAAATTTACAATTTATATTTTGAGGGATAGAAATTACCTTTAGGTGAGATCAATCTACCTTTCTTGTTCCAGCCTTCTGCACAAAGCAGAAGTTACATTATCCTGAAGCTGCAATCAGCAGAAATGTTCACTGAAGTCCGTTTTAAATAAATGCTCAGGGATCTGTGAAACCCTCTTGCTGCCAGTGGAGAGCACATGAATGCCAGACATATCTAGCAAGACTCTATACATTTCAGCAGTGAACTATATAACTCAGAGCTGTTGCTGTTTGACTTATTTCAGGATAGAGCAGAACATTGGTTCAAGTATCATATTCTTTTTCTCTTAAGCTTTGTGCCAATCTCTACTTAGTTATTATTTATTTATTTTTAACCTTGGGAGTATAAATAATGAACTTTATTGATAAATTATGGTTAAAGAATGGCCACTGTGTTTAGAACACTAGGTTTGCATGTTTGATGTGTGTTTTGGAAGGAGACAGTAGAAATATTCCTCCTCAAGGTAGTTTGTTTCCTCTCTGAGGCCTCTCTTTTCAGATCCAGAGCAAAGACTATGGAAGGATCTGATTTTAAAGCTACAGAGGAATTCTGCCCAGTGGTCAGACTGCTGAATAATACTACTGCGTTTACAAAGCACTTTGGATTCAATAGTGATTTATGGAATTAGAGCTCAGCCCTACTCAACTGCACCTGCAGTGTTGCTTTAAACATCTGTATCAGTCTGGTAAGATCTGAGCTGTTGAAGCAGGTGTAATGTTCAGACAGTGCACAGGAAGAACTTGAGGCTTCAGTGAAAGGCAAAAAAGCATTTAAGGCCAGACACCAAATTGCTTTAAGTCAAAGTAAATGGTATTAAAATGGCTGCATAACTGTCAGGAATTGGAAAGATATTGCAGGAATTGTAGATGTGTGTGAGCCTGACATATGGTTCCAGCAGCAAGATAAGCTCCAGCTTTGGATAAAATGTTACCTGTCTTTTAGTGGCCATGAGTGAGAAGTATTTCAGCAGTGTGTCTTTTCTGAATGCTTCAAGTGGCACTGTCAACATACATTAAGTTTTTTGGATGAAAAAATTAAAAAGTTGTATTTTTTAAAAAAAGAACCTCTGCTCCTTCCTTTGCTAACTTAAACTCCTGTGGTACTGTGGGCCTTTTATTGAATAAACTTTTTAAAAATTAGTAACCATGTGTGCAGAATAAAATCTACAGGTTTGTACAAGCTGAAATCTCAAATCTTCTCCTAGGGGGAAGCATTTTAGCAGTGTTCTTACCATGGTTAGAACAATTTAATTTTTTCCTTTTTGTTACAGGGAGGTGTACCGAGTGACAGAAACTTTACAGAGGGAAAAGTCAGGACTTCTGAAGCAGCTGGATTTTTTGAGGTAATGCAGACCTTACATTCAGGAGCTTCTTACATCATTCTAAAAAGCTACACTAAAGGATGAAATGATGTTGGGATTTATACTGAGTGTGGGTATCCAGGTGCTGGCACACAGTCTCTGTGCCAGAGAGAAGAGGCTGTGGCTGTGCCAGGCTGACACAAACAACGCAGGGCACAGCAGAGTCCCACAGCCACAATAGTGCTTCTGGAAAAGCCTCTGTATGGGGGGGGAAGAAATCAACACAAAAACTAGTTAGAGATGGGTGAGAAAAAAAGTGCCAGAAAGCCCTTCAGACACCAAGGTCAGTAAAGCAGCAGGGGTAGAAGGTGCCGGAGCTGAGAGTCCATGGTAGTCTGCTCAGAGCCCACACAAGATCCCATGCTGGAGCAAGTGTTCTGGCAGGAATTGTGGCCCATGGGGACCCACACTGAAGCTGTCCATTTGTGAAGGACTGTGCTCCATGAAAAGGGTCTGTGCTGGAGCAGTTTGTGGAGGACTGCAACCCATGCTGGAGCAAGAGAACAGTGTGAGGAGGAAGGAGCCACAGAGGGAAGCTGCAATGGATGGAGCACAAACCCCAGTTCCCCATGCCCCTGTGCCACTCGGGATTGGTAAGGAGGTAGAAATGCTGAGAGCATAGGAGTGAAATTGAGCCTGAGAAGAAAGGGGATTGAATAGAAGGTTATTTTAGTTTTGTCTTCGTTTCTCATCATCCTATAGTTTGTTTTGTCTGTAATGGTAGTTGGTAAGTAATTTTGTTCTTAGCTTGTCTCGCAAGCTTTTCCATCTTATTTTCTACCCTTGTCATCTTGAGGAAGTGGAGTTGAGAGAGTGGCTGAGTGCACATCTGGCGGCCAGTCAAGGTCAACTTGCCATAGGATAATGACACAAAATGTAGTAAAAATGGTTACAGAAGACTTTTGTATGCCCTGCTCTTGCATACAGTAGAAGGCAGCACATCTGAAAGATATGCTTTGTTCTGGTGATTCAGTATTATAGGACAATCTTCATTCCAAAAGTAAAACAGAACAACAGTGAACTGTTCTAAGCTGGTCCTATGATAGAAGCCTGGCTGCAGGAGACTTGAAGCTTACTAAAAGGCTCCGTTGTTTCTTAAACAGTGGGAGTCCAGCCAAAATAAATGTTCTTTCCTCAAAATGCTTGTTTGAAAAATTATATCAAAATATCGTTACCTAACATTTCTTTATTGACAGACTGCAAAGTTCGGAGCTATGTTCAGACAACCATAGCCCTCTCATTAATGTACAGCAATGTTAGGTTTAGTTTGCTCGGTGGTCACTTTGCGCGGGCTATAGATTGCACCTGCCTGCAGGCCTTCATTGACTGCATTTCCTTTGGGAGGCTTCATTTTAAAGTTACCTAAAAATTTCACATGCTGGAGGGAAGGCTCTTATTTTGCAGTGTGTTTTCCATAGGTCACTCTGTGTGGTGTGGTCTTGCCTGCTGCAGGCAATGGGGACATGGGCAGGAACGTCTGACAGCAGAGGTTGTTCCTGCTCACCCAGGCTGCAGTGGTTGCTCCTTCTCTTTTTGTGGCCAGTCCAGAAACAGATGCAGACAAAGGGTGAGGTACTAAGCAGATTTGTCAGATCTGATCAGAGCTTGCTGACTGCCTGGAGTCTCCATTTCTTGACATTTTTGTCATTTCTGCATAAAGGATGGAAGATGTATGCTTTCCTAGGGAGACTTCTCCATGGCAGCCACCACTGTAGCCTTTAGAGGGACATAACTGGCCTTTACAGCTGTTACCAGATGAACAAGTGGTAGTGTACATTACACCCTCTCCACATTAAGCGATTGTCTTTATTCTGAAAATCATTAAACATTGTAATTTATAGTAAGTGAAGGGACATTGACTAGGACTGATTTCGATGTGTTAAGGCCTTTTAGATAAACTACGGAATGAGGTCCAGATGCCATCTGGCTTTAATCAGCATAGCCCTACTGGAGAATCTATAGCCCAGGCAGGGAACTGGCCGTGGGGAGAATATATGCAAAGGATGATCAAAGGTTTCCACTTTCAGCTGTCCAGTCTATCTATTAGTGTGGAGTAGAAAAGTAAGCAGTTCTAAAACTTGGCCTCAGTGTTTCTTTTGTTTGTGTTCTCTTTACAGAGAGAGGAACAAACATCTTAAAGATGAACGGGACATATTTTTACAGGTAACCAACTATTATTTTCAAACCCAGTGTTGAGCAAACACATATCAAAACAGCCTCAGAAGAAAATTAACAGACTGTGCAGGAGACAGACTTTTGTACTACTTAATTCTTGCCCCATTCTTAATTTGTATTATCTTTTTTTTTAATTTAAAAAAAAAGATTTTTAAATTTGCTGAACAATTTTAAGAGCTATGTGTTTAGAATTATAAAGTTGGAGCTATCTGGAGAGGGATGAATGCATTTTAGAAGCACTAAAAATGCAATCACAAGAGGATGAAATAACCTAAAAATTAAACAATTAAATCATGTTAATCTGTTTAGTCAGGAGTGGCTAATATCCTGGAACACTAGCCTTTATACAACAGTACAATGACTGAGTATCTGAATACCTATTGGAACTGAGTAAGAGCAGATCATATTAACTTTTTAAACAGCAGCAGATAATGGGCCTCTAAGAAGTTCGAGAAGAATCCTGGTGTAAGGAGACTAAGGCCACTTAGTTTACACTTATTTGTGTTCTTTGTCCTACAAGAAACTGCTAGTGTGAAAAAAAAATATATCTGTTGACTTTTTTTTTCATGACATTATGCTGTTTTATTGTGGTCCACTTTGTTTACAAAGCAGGTGAATTCTTGCAGGATCTGGGTTTTCCCTGTTCTGCTTGTTCATCGATCAGGGTTCTGAAGCATTTATACCTGTAGGATTTTTTCTACACTTTTTTCCTTTCATATGTGTTGCATTATTCAAGCATTAGGAATGAGAGCAGTTAACCATAATGAATAACAGGAGTAAATTAGTAAGAAGTATTCTGTATTTCTGCAGAAATGCAAAACAAATGTTCCAAAAACCAGCTGGAAACAAAGATCAGGGTCTGTCGTTGGGAAATACATAGAGGAGAAGATGCTGTCTAACAGGTAAGAACTTTTTTTTATGTGTTTCCTATTTGAAGTATATATTTGAGTATGATGAAGCTTGTAGAAAGAAGGTATGGAACGTTCTTTCTGATACCTTTGGGCTTTTCAAAGCATGTATTTCTAAAGTGTCTGTCACTATAAGATTCCTGTGCTCATTAAAAAATTTGAAAATAAAGTGACAAGTTTTCACATAAATCAAGTGTACTGTCTGCAAAGGCCAGAGATTTCCTTGTTATGGATGAGTATATGCTGTGACAAAAAGCTGTCCCATTGCCCCATGTTAATGTGGTACGGTTCCCTTGGTAACTTCCTGAAAGAGTCTATCTCCTGTCATTGCAGAGAATGGCAGTCCTGTTGTAAAGGATGAGATGCGAGACTATAAAAAAAGACACAGAGAATTTAATTCTCAACTGTGTGGTTGTAAACTTGAAATTAACAGAAACAAGATGGTGATCTCAGTGAAACACTTGTGCTTTCTTTGAGACAAGAGGAACCGGAAAGATTTAGTATTTCACTTTGAAATAGTAGCTAAGACAATAACCCTGCAGGCACAGGGTCATGAACTGAAGCTTTCACAGGCACAGTTTAGTATGTTCAGTGCTAACAAGTGGAACATCATTGACAGAAGCAGTTATGGAACAAAAAAATCATACTAAAATTTAGGTGGGAAGGACCTCTGATGTCTCTAGTCCAACCTCCTTCTCAACCAGGTCTCACTCCTTAGCTAGACAAGGTTGCTCAGGGCCTTGTTCAGTGGCATTTTTGAACATCTGTAAGGAGGTTCCACAGCTGCTCTGGGCACCTGTTCACTTGCTGCAGCAGTCCCTTGAAGAAATTTTGTTCCCTGTATCAAGTTGGCGTTTCTCTTATTGCACGTTGCACCTGTGGTCATTGTACACACCTGAGAAGACTCTGGATACATTTTATCTACACTCCACCTTCTGTTGAATCCCCATTTCACCTTTTTTTAATCCATATTAAACAAGCCCATGTCCCTCCTACCTGCTAAAGAGAGAATTAGGTTACACATAGAAGGGATCTGGGTTGGGGGACTGGTTTATTCCTCCAAAATGGAGGTGGGGAATGGCAAATGAGAAAATCACTGTAGAGAAACTTTAGCTATTCCATGAGGTAAATCTGATATCCAATTCTGGCTCAGGTTTCTCTCAAATTTATTAATTTTGCCTATGATGCTTATAATTATCAAGTATGCTATATATATGCACAGGGTATGATGGGCTGAATTTTTGGGTAGGCATTGGACTGAATCTACTATGCCTGCTGTGAGTAGTAAAAAACATGGGAGATTAAATTCAGTTGCACTAGAATAAAACAGTAGGAACCCAGCTCCAATATAGTTTTGTGATGTACTTTCTTTTTTTCCTCTGTCTAGCCATTTGTTGGAAGAAGATGATATTTTCAGTAACTCAAAGAGAAGGAATTCTGCTGGACTGAATGGAATTCTCTCTGAAGAGCCTGATGCTGAAGTCACTGGAGGAATATCTAAAGCATCACATCTCCAAAGAATAATATCAATTGAAGAAGATCACCTACCCCAGCTTCTTGACAGGCTGGTTGATAAGCAGCTGAACAGATGGACTGGAGAAGATGACAGTACTTTTTCTGAGGTGGAAATGCCTAACAAAAACACAGAGCAATCAATGCAACACTCGCTTTCATCTCCTAGAGAGCAGCCTGTAGGGAAGGAAACGCTGTCAAATGTAAGAGGACAAAGGGGACCTCACCTTGAGTATAGTGTGAAGTTCTGGGCCTTATGATTTAAGGAGGATGGGAAGATCCTTGAATGCATCCAGAGGGGGTCAACAAAGCTGGTGGAAGGGCTGGAAGGCTTGAGGAGTAGCTGTGGTCTCTGGGCTTGTCTGGTTTGGAAAAAAGGAGGCTAAGGGGACCCCCTTGCCCTCTGCAGCTCCCTGAGAAAGAGGCGTAGAGAGGGAGGTGCTGATCCCATCTCCCTGCGGTCCAGTGATAGGATGCATGGAAATAGTTCAAAGCTATCTCAGGGGAAGCTCAGAATTGACATTAGGAAGCATTTCTTTACTGAGAAGGCGATGAAACACTGGAACAGGCTTCCTAGGGAAGTGGTCCATGCTCCAAGCCTGTCAGTGGTTAAGAAGCATTTGGATAATGCCCTTAATAACCTGCTTTAGCTTTTGGTCAGCCTTGAACTGGTCAGGCAATTGGACTAGATGGTTGCGGTAGGTTCCATCCAACTGGAACTGTTTGGTTCTGTTCTATTCTAAAGGACCTTGAAAAACATGAAATGGTGTTGAAGGGTAATGTGCCCTTCTTTGAATCTAAAATTAGTTAGTTTTCTGTTTTTAAGTTAACGCATGACAAATTAAGCCAGTGAGTGATGGAAATGTACTGCAGATAAACGTTGAAGGCGTAAAGAAGGGAAACTCAGCCTAAAGGAATGGTAACTGCAGACAATGTGTGTGTAGACTTATGTCTGAGGGACTGTTAAGGAAAAGTGAAGTTAAGCCTTGTAATAGATGACACAAGGAGATCCACTGAAAGGTAGCAATGGTCTTAAAAAAGAAGCAAGTAAGTCTTTTTCTGAAAAACTGTTCTTTTTAGTTTTCTTTTTTTGCCACAAAGTGATATTTCTCATAATCTGATACCTTTGGGTCAGCTTTGGTAACTCTTATATTATCTGAGAAATAATGAGAGAACTATCATTCCTTTTTAATTATTTTTGAATAGACTTTTAATTAGTGAATTGAATTCCAATTTCTTATTCAGCTCTAGCTGGTATATGCATGTTAGCAATGAATCCACCATACAATATTAATCCTTGAAACAATATGCTGGAAGGTACATTTCTTGAGAGTCTAAAGTTCTGCTTGCACTGTTATTGCTTCAGAGGTAGCTGTGCTTGTTTTCTAATTTTAGTTTCATTGTTAAGTATTACTCATTTTTAGATTCTTGAAGCACATATTAAAAAGATTAAAGTATAGGAAAAATAGGTTTGCTTGGTCATAATTATATAGTTCTTTTAGAAGCAGCAAGCATATCTTAAAATTATGATAGAATTATGCCATGGTTACATAATAACTTCTAAGTGGTACCTTTTAATAAGAAGTCTGAGGTACAGAAGAGAGCTTCATCTTTTGAAATTATTTAATTCAATGCATGCTTTTCGCTTGCTGTATGACTTACTTTATTGAGATTTTCAAAGTGTGGCATCACTGGACTTCAGGACAGCAGAAGTCAGGCAGCTCATCCTGTCCAGCTGAGGCAAACCTGTCCTGTTAGCTCTGCTTCAGCAGTTATGCCACTTGAAAGCACATCCTCTCAGCTGGGTAGGAACTAGGTCTTGTTTATTTTTTTTCTCAAAAACAGTTGATGGCAGGCAGGGGAATGGAGAGAAGAAATCATAAAGTTACTCATGCCTGGTTGTTGAAAACATTTTGTTTCAGTTTCTAAAGAAATGTGGTGAGGGTAAACAAGAAGTTAATTTCCAAAGATTACTTAGAACTGGGAATTCCTTGTTTTGCTTGGTTTGTTGTTTTTGTTGGGTTTTTTAAATTTCATTTTTTAAAAAAAATACAATACAGCAGAATACTCCTTTCTGGTAAACTGCGTCCATGTGGCATTGAAGCATGTGCATGGCTCTCTTGGCCTGCCAAGGACTATTCAGTTGATGGCATTTCATTGCTTAGGGCAGTCTCTGTGCCGTGTGAGTGTCTGACTGCTGCCATTTGGTGTGAGGAGTGCATTGTCTCCTTCCACACATGCTGCAGCTGCAGTCACATCAATTTCTCATACAATTTTGTGTTTCCTAAATGATGGCTTCTGGGTTCACCACTTTCTGAACATGAGATTTAGACATCAAAAGTGATCTTGTTCCAAACAGTGCTTGCACTTATTCCCTCTCTTGACAGCGTGCCTGGGCTAGGAGGAGTGGTATTCAATTAGTGAGCGTTTTCAGCTCAGGTTTGCATGTAACATTCAACTGGAGCTGAAGAAATCTTCAGAAAAAAGATAACTCCCTGCTTGGTGCATCGTGAGTTGTGTGTCAGGGCACCATGTCAACTAGGCTATCTTCTGCAGCTAGTCAGTCGCTCTCTCCCCTTATGTTTTGCTGTGCAAAAGCTCTGCTGTATAAAGGCAAAGAAGGCAGAAAGACTTGCAATTGTCTGCAATGGCTTTGTAGTATTGCATTCTGTGATTTCATTGCTTACTACATGGAACTCCTAGCTGGTGGCACTACGCCTTCCTAGTCCTCATATATTCAAAGCAATTTAGCTGATAATCCTTTATGACCTACTGCATATTACAGGTGAGTAGAACCAATGTTTGCAGCAGTCATGTACTGGCCAACAAGTGCTGTTGTATCAGAGAGCTGACAATCAGGTAGAACATTTTCTGAGTGGCTACAAAGATGAAGTTGCAGTTAGCATTAGCAGAAATGTGATTGGGAAAACACCTGAAGGAACTATAATGGAAATTAAAGGAAAATTTTGTGTTCAGAACCTCTGATTGAGATGCAATTCCTATCCCCTCTGTTCTTTCAATGTGGAATATAAACCACTATGTTTATACCTGTTGTCTCCCATATTTTTGTTAAATTGCACAAAAACTATGTATGTTACTTGACCTGGCTACTGTTTATATAAAGACCACCCAAAAGACACATCTAGGAAAGACTTTTTCAGAGTGCATTGTAAACCAAAGTAAATTTAGATCTTACTGCTATTACATTTTCCCATCAGCACTTTGTTGAAGAAGACTCTGAGATAGCTTATCCCTTAGTATAGTGCTCAGATGCAGGTTTATCATCAGGTTTGATTATTAAAGTTATTTTCATGAGTGGAGTTGTTACTTCGCAGTGAAAAATTACTTTCAATTTTACTGGGAGTTGAACTGAAGGTCTTTGGTATCTCTGAATCTTAGTGCTACTGAGGTGTGTATGACCACTAGGGACAAGGTATTTCAGGTCATGTAGTCCATGTATTTAGTTATTGTTCTCAGAAGCACTGTGAAAATGCTGCCATGCTGGTGATTGTATGTTATATTGTTTTATTTCCCAGAGCACACAGTATAATAAGCTGGGAATGTTTATCAGCAGAACTGAAAATTTGCTTTATATAAATGTATGTGTACTACTAGTAGCCTATAGTTGCAGGGGGGGTTGGAGTTTCAATATAAAAGGAAAATAAAAATCCTCTTCATAGTCCTAATGGGCTATTAGCCCAGCTCATGAAAGAGACAGGTACTGTTGCTTCCAAAATTTACAGCAGTGAGTGATTTTGTTTTCATATTAAGGAAGACAGCAGCTTGAGGTTTTGTTGTTTTTTGTTTTTTGGTTTTTTTCTCCCATCAAGTGCAGCCCTCTGTTTCTTCTTCTTTCTTTAAGGCTTCAGTATATTTGTAGAAAACACTTCTAAGCCCAGACTTCAATGGACTGAATCAGTTCAAAGGACTGTTGGGCAGTGAATTCAGTTCTTATGTCTTCATGACGGCAGCAGTCTTGAGGATTCTGCACCCTTATGTTTTGCTACTCAGAAGTGCTCAAATGACTGGCAAAGGGCCTTTCCCTCTCTCCTCTCCCTCCTCGCAACCCCCACCTCAACAAACTAATACCAGGACCATCCTTAGTCTTGCTTTCCTTCTGCAGCATTGGAAACAAATGTTCTATCTCCCTTTTCCTAAACATTTACATAAAATAAAAAAGACCAGCTAGGTCTGCAAACCAGCTGGTGCTACAGTGTTCTTCCCTAAGCAACCCCTGATCTACATACAAAGGAATAATGACCTACTTGACAGAGGATATAAATATTCTATCCAGCATCCACTTAGCTTAGCCTGCAGTAAACAGGACCTGGATAAGCAGAACAAATTGTTGTTCCTTCTGCTTAAAAAACAAAATGACCGAGACATAGCTGAATGTTTACAGCCTGATTAACTGGTCTAATTCTCTCTCTCTGTGTCTCTTTCCTCCATAGTTCTGCCTGTAGTGTTAAACAGATGTAGAAATGCAGTAATTGGATGGAAGCACTTGGCTCCATGGTAGTAGCAGAGAGAAGAATCTGGTAGCATAAGCCAAAAAATTATGACTTGGCTTCTGTTATGTAGATGAAGATGTGCTGTTTCCTTTGTGTCATTGGTATAGGATGAAGCTACTGAGCAGAGTTGTGTGAAGCTTTATAAATTTTGATTTGTGGTCATGAACATAAACTGTTTTATTTTGTTAGTTTCATGCATTTTTCAATGCAGTGTCATGTAAAGGTTCATACTCAGTATACTTTCAGAGCTCAGTGCAAATAACTGCACTTCAAATTATCTGGAATGATGCATAGCAAACATCTGAAATGCTGAGTTATTTTAAGAAACAGAATATTGCTCCATGAGTAATGGAGAACATGATAGGATGAAATCAATTCTTTTTCCCATCTCTGTCTTAAACTGGAAAGGCAACAAGATTTATAGAACAGTTGGAGACTAATTTTTGCTCTTACTTGAAGGAGGAGAGAATAAACTCTGTCCCAGAGCGCTTATTCAAGATTATTTTTGTGGGCAATTCGAGTGTTGGAAAGACTTCATTCTTAAGAAGATTTTGTGAAGATCGTTTTTTCCCAGGCACTGCTGCTACTGTAGGTAAGTTTAAGAAACATTATTACTATTATTATTTTTGATCCAACAGTACTTAGCAGCTTCTATTGAGATTAGGCCCTGTATTGTAAAACAGAAGCATACAGATGTTGCATAAGTAGGACATGCAAAGTGAGTTCTCCTAAACTGGGAAGCAGATAATTGATGGAAAGGTTTCAGAGTAGATTCCTACTGAAATCCTGGTAGCACTGAAATAAATCAGAAAAATCCTACTGGTTTCAGTGAAGCTGGAATTTCCTTGTAGATCTCACTATTCTGAAATGGATATCCTGTTCTCCTGCTGCTTTGGAAGACAGCAGGTCTCCTGGGTGTTCCGCAGTATTGAAACAGATATGTTGATTACCAAAGAGCATCTCAGATAGCACTAGGTACCTGTGAACAAACAGCTGAATTCTACCCTGCCATCCTCTCCAAGTTGTCAGAAAGAAGAGCCTAGGCACCAATTGTTGACTTTGATGCCTACTTCAAGATGAGATTAGTGATTTCCCAGACTCCTAGCTTTTCATTGACTCGATCTTTATTAACTGGAATGCAAGCTTAGACACCTATATGCAATTGTCTATTCATATATCCTATAGACCTCTATGCTATGTCCTATCCATGTTATCTTGCAAATGGCTGATACAGTTCTCTGTGCTCTGAGGTCTCACACAGTGTGTGCAATTTTCCAGAAGAAAGGCACAGGAATGAGTCTGACCTCTTTCATCTTTTGGCGGGTCATCCAGGGTTCTTGCAAAGAAAATGGCAAGAAAGTATTTGTCGTAGCTTTGATTTAGCATTCACATCAATGAGTTTCCCAGGTGTGGGCTATGGCGGGCAAGATACAGGCAACTGAAGAGTCAAGTGAACAGTCTGGAGAAGAGTGTTCTCATTGAATTTCTCCAGAATAGCTGAAATTTCTTCCCTTGAGATATAAGCAATGGATGTGTCCTCCATCCAGATTTCTTAATTGTCTGTTGAAGGAATGCAGATGCACATGCTTCTTCATTGCTGCCAGTGGTAAAAATCCCATTGATGTGGAAAATGGCCCCAATGAAATTGTTGATGCCCTACTGAAATCCCTTTCAACCTGAAATATTCAATGATTCTGTGATTTTACAATACAGTACAGTAGGATACAAGAAAATAATGCAGGTTATCGTTAGGGGGAGGTAGTGACTAATTAACATTTAAGACTCTAATTATTGTTATAAATATCCAGAAGACACTTACCTCTTCACAGGTTAGGGAAATCGGGAGAGGATTCATTTAAAAGTTTAGATAAATTATTTTTTTATCTCACTTCTACTTAGCCCTTAAATTAGGGGACTAACCTAACTGTAGTGAGTTCATCTTCTGTATTCTGAAGAGGGTAGGTAGGAGGTTCTCCACATGTTCAGTCCCTCTATCTTCAGCATTTCTCTTTGGTTCCACTGCCCCTTGTGCCATGCCTTGTGTTTTTCCTTTAATTGTAGAAAGTGCTTATGTGGTTAGCTCTGACTAAACTAACGAATTGTGTACAACTGAAGTTATACAGCATGAATTCCAAGCTAAATGGCTAAGACTGCTGTGGACTGTCAAATGGACCCTTGACTCATGTCATGAAATTGACTTATCTTACAGCTTTTACGAAATTGAACTATGCTATTAACATTCACTATTTTATTCCTGAAGAACTTCAGGCAAATAAAAGCTATTCTTGTCCTCTGATAGTTGGAGACTGTAGACATAGTTCTTAATGTAATATCTATTTTGTTACTTTTCTGGAAGTATTGCTGTTTGCTGGATCCAGTTTTCAAAGATCAAACAGCATATAAAGAGACAACTTTGCATTTCTGTTGTAGGTGTGGATTACAGTGTGAAAACTGTCCCAGTAGATAATACCCAGGTAGCGCTGCAGCTCTGGGACACTGCTGGCCAGGAACGGTGAGAAACATTCTGCTGTGGTTTAACCCTAATAGTCAGCTAAGCTGTGTAGCTGTTCCCTGACTCTCCCATGCAGTGGGATGGAGGAGAGAATTGGAAGGGTGGAAGTGACAAAACTCATTGTTTGAAATAAAGACAGCATGATGAAATTTAACTATCCCAGTCAAAACCAGTACACATTTTAAGGTTTTGCTTCCTTGAGTCATCTGTTTGAAGATGAGTAAGCATGGACCTAATTGTGCTTCTCAGGAGAGGAACAAATATAGGAGTACAAATAGAGCCAGTTGATTCAGTTTAGATCCTTCCCTTGCAGCAATAGTGTGCTGATTTACTGCTAAGCCCATTGAAAAACTGCCAATCTGCAAAAGAGATTCTTATTTGAGCTGTTAAAGGTTTAGTATCACACAATTTCTTTAGGAGGAAGACTGATTTTAAAGTGTACCTATAATTATTTATATGGCAGAAAATGCCTTAATAGATAAAAAATTAGGGGTTTTTTTTAAACCAAAACAATCCCATTGTAGTCAAAGAATTCCCAAGTTTTTGGAAGTCTTCAGTGGTAATTTCCTTCCCCATCTCCTTACCTGTTGTGTAGTTTTCTATTACTAAGAGCAAGGATGATAGTGATAATCTACATTTTCTACAGAAAGCTTATGTAAAAAAGCTTCATAAAGCTAGCTAGCTTTATAAGAGCATTTAGTGAGGGGGAAATTTCTGCTCCAATCTCAAAATGAAAGAGGGTGGGAGAAGGTGAGATATGCAGCTAGTTATACAGCCTAACCCAAAATCAACTAAAGAAGGCAGAGGAACTTTTCCAAACAGTTTCTTTTAATTTTTATTTCCCAAACAAATTTATTTTTCTTTGCAGTAATTTGTGGGGTCTGGTGTTTCAAGAAGAATGGGATTGCTTACTATGATTTATAATAAGCTTCACCTTTCAAACAGGATCTGCGGTGAAGATTGTATTGTGACTTCTCTCTAGTCTGGTTTATGGAATTTTAGAATGCATATGTGAACCAAATTGACAGGGAGTTAACCCTTACTAAGATGATGATTAGAAGATTAGGAGAAACTGTGTGGCAGCATATTCCTTTGGGAGATGAAGGGGAGGGTGGGAGTTACTATAAATTCTTTTGTGTCAGATTGCTGCTTCTGTTGAAGAGAACTATAAACAGGTTCTTACTTGTAGGTACCGAAGTATTACCAAGCAGTTTTTCAGAAAAGCTGATGGTGTCATTGTGATGTATGATATAACAGCAAAAGACACATTCACAGCTGTCAAGCAGTGGCTGATAAGCATTGAGGTAACGTGACATAACTTTAAGTCTAAACTCTGGTGTCATTATTCCCTACCTTCTGAACAAGGGCTGTTAGCATGGCAAAACAGAGACCAGCATGTTTCTTGTGTTGTTACAAGCATGTTTTTGCTAGTGAGTTTGATCTGCGTAGCTACCAGTAAAGGTTTTTTTAATCTCTCTGTCTATGAAAAAACTCCCATAGTTCTGGGGTTTTAAGGACTTCAAATGAGTGGTGGGAAATCCCAGCATGGAGTCCTCCGATTTCTCATAAAGGTAATTTAGCTGATGCCTCCCTTTGGATCACTGCTAGCACTGAGAGTGACTGCTAGCACTTTGGATCAGTGATGATCTGAGGATCACTGATCATCGCTAGCAGTTTGACAACCAAATCAAACCCCGTAGCTCATGCGAAACTGACTGTATTGTGAACATAAGCCATAAACTTAAAACTGTGCTATCTACATTAGTGCTATAAAACTGTCTCATAACAGACAATTCAGTTTCCTGGGGATCGTTCTTTCAATGACATGAAAATAAAATCATAGCCCGTGCCATTGAGTGACTTCAGTTAATTAAAAATTAAAACATACTAAGAGTGTAAGCAGCTGAATTTGCTTGTGGCCAGAACAAAAAGTAAAATTAAAACAAGCTGCTGCCACAAAGGGCTGAGTCATAGAGAGAACAAAGTGTGACTTGCTGTTAGTTCACTGAAAAAGTAAGGGACAAATTGATATGTAAAGGTCATTTAGTCTGATTTTTATTGGTCATATGTTCTAGTATAATATACTGTTTTCCATAAAGACCAAGAGGTGGTTTTTTGAGTTCAAATTAGGACTAAGTCATTAAAATGTTTCCAAACAGGCATAGTTATTCCACATATGAGAAGTCTTACTTAAGTAATGTTAGTATGCGTTTGGTAAGAGCAGGCCCTTATTAAATAGATGATCTTAATAAATCAGTGACTGTTTTAATTCAGCATGGTAAAAGCTAGAAGAGCATTCCAGATTTTGATTCTGAAAGATTGAATATTGTGGTCAAAACCTTTTTCCAAGCTGTAATAGTTCACTCTTCTTTACTGACTAATATAGTTTACTGCAAACTGTTTCTAAGTTGGACATACAGCCAAGTCCATTTACTGCTGTAGCATTCAGCCCACTTTATGAAGGCACTCACTGTGATAATTATAACCCTTTTCAGAATGAATTTTGATTTCTGTCTATTCTCTGTATTTTTGGGGGGCTGTTCTATGTATATCTCCATTATTTCATGTAATTAATTTGGCATAATTGTAACCAGGTGTTGTCATTACTTTTCTTGGCCATGTAATTAGAAAAGCAGAGGCAATAAACACACAATGTCTGAGCCTGTGTAGCATGGTGGTTTTCTCTCTCCCATTTTAATATAGAGTGTAATTAGCTTCTGTGGCGTTATTAAAAAAATGCCAAGTTAGTGTAATCTTAGCATTCTGTCTTTTTCATGTCTTTTATCCAACTTTAACTCCTGACATATTTGTAAGTGAAGTGCTACATACCTGGCTTGTGTGTTAAATCTTAAATGTCTTGTTACAGTGCGATATTTGTTAGTTTTTATCCTCTTGATCTGTGATTTTTTTAAATACAATGCCTCAGCTGATATTTGTACTTTGTTCTGCAGGAGGCAACAGGAGAGAACTTGCCTGTCCTTTTGTTGGGTAATAAAACTGATAATGAAAAGGAACGTGAGGTCCCTATGGGAATGGGAGAGCATCTTGCTAAGGTACTGTACTTGGGGAACCCCTTGCAAAGCTTGAAGGTTTTAATATGGAGTCTCAATATGTCTAAATTCATAGAAACACAGATTAATTTTAATCAGAGAAGTATTTTTAAGGATTAGGAACCCCATCGTACTCATGAATTCAGCTCCCAGTGATGTAAGTGCTGATAATTATAGTAGTTATAACACTTGTCTAGATTTAAAAAAAGCACCCCAAAACCAAACCAAACAACCAATAAAAAAACCCCAGAAAAGTGAGTGGAGAAATTCACTCTCATTGTCTCTCTTCTGTCTTCGTTCTCTCTTTCTCTCTATTTTTTTTCCCTTTTTTTTTTTTTCCCTTTTCTTTTTCTCCCTTCTCTCTATGGTTGGATTCTTAACAGAGAGATAATTTGGGGACCTTTTCTCCCTCCTACCTCCTGTTGAACCACAGAAGACCATCTGTTACTCCTGTGGTAGGAGTAGAAAACATGTTTACTTTTAGTAACTTTCCATCAAGGAGATAAAATAAGTAGAGTTAACAGTCTGCATCTACCAGAGCACTGGTGATCCATGGGCATAATTTAAGCATTAAAGGGACTGCGAATACCAATACTTGTTTATATTCTTGTGTACCATGCCCATCAAATTTTCTTTTGAATCTCTCTATACAGTGCACGTAGTTGAACACCAATGCCTGCAGAATCTTCTTTTATTTAAAAATAAGTCATCACAATATTCCTGATAAATTAACTGAATTGATAGCAATATACCTAAATGAAGCAATGTGTTGGATTTCACATACTTACCTGTTTTTCCTTTGGAAATAGATTTACAGTTCTGCTTGCTAGTAACGAAAAAAGGTATTTTCAAAATTTGAAAGGCAGCTGAATTTTTCTTCCAGGAAAGAATGCTACTAGGCACCTCACTGTAACTGAAAGAATTAGGGCCAGATCTCTTTTTATCTTATTTTGTCTATTTATACAGCCTTTTGAAATCGTACCTCCATATTCAGGTTTATGTCAATTAGTTTGTTTCTGTAGGAGAGCAATATCAGTTTTGAACTTTACCCCTCAAAGGTTCTCCCTGTAGGAAATCAGCTTTATTTTCTTGTATGCGTGAAAATGCAGATAGCTTTGAGACCTTGAAGGCTAGGAGGAACTGTAGCATGTAACACTGAATCCTTTTGTGAAAAAACAAGTGACACATAAATGCTAAGTGGACAGAGAGTAGGTGTCTTACATGTCATCTTGCTTTCTAAAAAAATTGTACTAGTAAAACAAAGATGAATCATTCTAGTATATAGAATTCACAGCCCACCAGGCTATTAATTCTAACATGTCATGCAAGAAAATAAAATGTTTTGCATAAGTAAAACAAAGAAAGTTGTCAAATAAGATGGTTATAGTCAAATGAATGGATCTGAATGGCTCATTTGAATGTGTGAATGTGCTGCCTGAGGTAGTTAGGACTGATTAATGACAATGGATTAGTTGAAAAGCAGCATAGATATAATTAAATTATAATAGTTTGCCTGCTGAGCTAATAATAACCATGAATTTTAATGAAATATTAATTCTTTCTAAATGGCCATGCAGTTCCTATGAAACCACATACCACTGTCTCTATAAGTGATGCAATTGAGTTACTTATTTTGTGAGCAATCACCTACAGTGAATTACTCAACAAATGAACCAAAATACACAGGACTAGATGCTGAGATGATACAAAGATATATAGCCATATTTGGTTAAAAGAATCATGAGCCTGTTATTGTGCAGAGAAAGAGTCAGATTAGCCTGTTGATCCCGAAGTCCAACAGTTTTAAAGACTGTTTTAATGTCTCACAGGATAAGTTTGTTTTTACCTAGCTTTTTCTGTAGTCAGAAAGGAATGTGTACTTTCAGAGGGCATTCCAGCCCAGCTGTGTTAGCCCTTGCTTGGCTTCTGTACAGCACCTTACAAGTCAGTGTGCTGTGAGTTCACATAACTCCTTTGCAAGGCAGGCAGTACAGTTCATTATTAAAAGGAAGAATGGCAGCCTGAAAAGAGTCCTTGTCATTTGAGAAGACTGGTAGTTGCAGTGTGTGTTACACCTCGTGGAAGGGGGAATGGAATGAGCATAGGGATTGTGGAAGTCCGTTTGACTCTTTTAGCAGAGGATCTAGAAGGAAAACTCCGTTTAACAAATTTCTATTTAGCTTAGCTTGAGCTAGTGACCAAGAGATCACATAAGCATAACACAGAGAGTATTCAGACATACTGTGAGCATCCAGGAACAGCTAATGTTCTGTTTGAATGGATTAGTGTAACCACTGACAATTATTTAAATAAAATGCCTTTTGATAAAGGTGCTGCTCAGGCATGCTCATACGCAGAATGATTTCATTTTGGCCCTGCACATGCTTCCTGAGTGATCTTAAATGGGTCAATAAATCCCTCTCTGTCACTCTTCCTGAACTATAAAATGAGATAGTAATGCCTTTTTTGTCTGCCTTGACTTTGCAGACTATATATACTTCATGGGATGAGGTCTGTTGCTGTGTGTTCATACAGACTCTCCTTTGTCAACCTGTCAGGGGCATTGTTATACAACCACTGCTAATGAGAGAGCTACTCTGAGTGATACTACTTTACAAGACAGAAATCTCCCATCTCCCTTTGGTAATAATTAATTTTCCTCCCTGTACTTTAGATGTCTGCTGATTTGGAGGTAAATTTTTAAAATTAAGTAATTGGCAGTGATCTCCAAGGTTCTGTAGCTAATTCCTGCATGGAGATGAATGGCGTTTCCTGGCTTATTAAATGTGTCCTGCCTTCTGCTACTTTGAGGTCCTTGTGTATACTATCAATTAAAGCTTCCTCTTCAAATCAAAGGGATGACACTTTGCATTTCTGTACTGTGTCCCCTTTCAGAGAAGAACCTTTTGCCAGACTAACAGAATTAAGCAATTATTGTCAATTGAGTTGAAACTGGTATCTTTCCACCCATGCAATTTGTTGAAAAATCCACTCAGATTCATGCCAGCATAAACGATGTCATCACTGAGAGTTCTCCTCTAGTGACATTCTCTTGTATGTGGGGAAGATGTCAGAGTAGTATTGCTCTGCTTCACTGACATAAAGTAGCTGGAAACTGACCACAGTATTTTTTCTATTGGAGTTCTGATCAGCTGAACAAAAAAGAAAAAAAAGTGCAAATTTGGTTTCAAACTTCTGTTTGCATAGCTAGCAAGAAATTTGACCCAGTCAAATTTAATCTTAAATCTTTTCTAAGAAAAGGAAGAGAATAATAGGGTTACATAATTGTAAATGTTATACAGAACACTGGTGTAAAAAAAAAAAAATAGCTGTCCAACACTAACATTGCCTGATTTCTTCCTTCTCTGCTCCTCTGTGCTTATCTGGCCATCTAGAAATTACTGCAAGTGGCTCAATCCTATTTTTTACTAGAACAAACAATATAACCATCGACAACATATTCAATACTGACATTTGGTAAAACTGAAGCCCTTTTTCAGTGATGATAAAATAAATTACCATATTTATGAAATTTCCCCACTTTTTGTCTTTACAATTTCATAGAGACAACAAAAATTTCCAAAAGTTCTGTAAATTTGGAAGCATGGTATATATATATAAAAGCCCAAACCACAACTGGAATATCCAGTCATTTAATGGGGACTTTTGAAAACTGAAAGTTTTGTCTTATGAAGAGTACAAATGCAGTACCACAGTTTATAACAAACAAATGAAAATATACAGACATGATTGTAATTTCCTGAGGTACTGAGTTATTTATTTGAATTTTAAGCTACTGCCATAAATAGCAATAAGACACATAGAAGAGTGGAAAGTGAATAGAAACTTGAAATCTGGATGGGTAAAAGGACAAGGACTAATAGAGACGATATAGGTGAGCTTCAGTGTAGTACACTGTGGAAGTAGAGGTGTCTATTTTGGAGGATAATCTGTCATTTCCTTTCAGACTTCTTTGTCCTCACAACTGCCAGGTCAGGCTTTTTTTGGCAGATGTTCTCTTGCATTTGCATTAATGGTGATAAGACTTCAGCTGAAGTGCTGAGAATCTCTCCAATACCTGAAAATTTAGCTACTGTTCTTAACTGCAAATCTACTGGGGTTACGAAACCAAAGGTGCAGGCTGACTGCAAAAGAAGGTGCAGAAAAATTTCATAAGTACAAAAAGATATAACAAAACTTACTGGAATTCTTTTCTCCTGCTTTGTCCAGCACTCAGTGATGTACTAGTTGCCTGCTCGTTACAAGAAAAGTTCACAAGACTTCAGTACCTTACAAGGCATGTTTGTGTTTGAGCTCTTAGAGCCAAAGCCACTGTGTAGAACAAATATCTGTTAAGAGAAGAATACCGTTGTTTGTGATCAATGCTTGGACTTCTTTTGTCACTCTTTGCTGTTACCTCTAGAAATAAATCTTAGTTTTTCCTAATGTGATCTATTTCTGTTTCATTATTTGCATATTTCAGTATATCTGCTTTTTTAAAAGCTGGAGCAAGGTATTGTGCAAAAGTAATTGAAATGGTCTTTCTGTTTGATTGTAGGATTACAATTTAATTTTCTATGAATGCAGTGCATATTCTGGGTACAATGTGGAAAAGTCTGTGCTTCACTTAGCTAGGTAAGAAGAAAACTCAGTATGTGAGTTCTTTACATGCCTGACTGCCCTGTCACTGATGACAGAGTGAACTCTTTTGATTAAATTAGTTTTATAGGAACGTAGGGTGATAAAATATTTGTTCCTTTAAACTGCTCTGTGGCCTGACCCCGTTGCTCTGACTGAGTAGTTGCTCAGGTACATAGAGTCCTATATTAAGCTAGTGAAGCTCTGTATAGATTCAGAAACACCTGAATTGTTGCTAAGAAAGCTGTGCCTACAATACTGTGATAGGTGTTGCAAGAATGTTTGGAGATGTATCCTTGAAAATGGATGCTCCTGGCTCCTTGCAGCAAGACATTGGATATGCTTCTTTCTTCCCTCTGCTCATTACAGCTCAAGTTCTGCTGTCTGCCTAGGGGCTGGGAGACAGAGAGAAGTGGATTTTTGAAGTTATATAAAGGATAGAGGTAAAAATACAGGAAAATATATCACCTCTGAACTAATTACAGGACTGAAGACACTGGTAATGAGTTGGCAGATCTTTAATATCGTTGCCGAAATCAGTGAAATTTTGTACAAGTGTCAGGTAATTGATAAATGTCTAGGTAGCTAGATGTGTTTTTGTTTTGTTCCAGTCTTGAAAACAACAAATGAAAGTCACTGTTTTGAGTCTCTGTAATATATAATGAATGAGAACAATCAGCACCAACTAAATTTTTCTAACTAAATGAACAAAGGCAGTTTTGTGATGGAGCCACCATAATTGTACTTTTATGTTTGTTTGTTAGTTCAAAAAATTCAATTGTTTTCTATTATTCTCTTGGCAATTGGGAAAACATTTTTTGTTTGATCTCTTACGGGTATTATTGACTTTTTTCTTTAAAGTATTGTTTCTTTCCCCCAGGTTTTTGAAGGAACATGAAGATAAAGTGAAAGAGAAAACCATTGAACTTCAATCTGATATGAATAAAAAGTCTTGCTGTATCAGGCAATAAAATGCTGGGGCGTGTTTAGACAAGTTATACATTTATACGACACTACATAGAACTATCAGATTTGCTTTTATCTTCCAAATATTCTGCTGTGTTCTGAGTGTAGGTGTAAGTGAAACTTAAAATCTTTGTTTGCTCTGATCTCCGCTTTTATAAAGATTACCTTTAATTAATTGACAATGTATTTGGGGCAGTAACAGTCTTTTAATTCTGTTTGATGCCTTACACCACTGAATCCTGCTTTGTTATCAGGCTTGTAGAAACTGCCACTTTTATTAATAATAAGGAATAATTTTGTAGGAAGAAAGCTACTTGGAATGTGAAGTAAATTCTTACTGGTTTGAATGACCTATCTTCTGAATACTGCTTATTTCAGTACTCTTTAGGTCCTGGCTTTGTGCTTTGTTACAGTTTTTTAAAAATTACAACAGGTGTAGCTGTTGGTAGTACAAAGCATGTTAGGCTGACTGAATGGCTCCTTGTCTCCAAAAGTCTGTCACAGAAGATTTCATGTCAGATGTTGGAAGTAGAGTTTTCAGAAACAGCAGATCTTACTTTGAGGAAGATTTTGAGAAACTTACCAGAATTTAAGGAGTGAAAAATCTCACCAAAATCTGGTGAGATATTGCTCTCTTTAGCAATGTTAAGAAAAAATTCTTCTTCATGTACTTAAAACATGTGACTGATTTCTCAAAAACATCTACCACACAGCATTCCTCCGGGGCCTTATAGCACTGAGATACAGTGTTTGCAAAATCAAACCCACAGGGACGTGTTTTGGAAAATCATGGCCCACAGATTATAAGAAACACAAATGTCATAATTAATTCTGAAAACCTTTATAGAATATATATGAAAATAGGAAACTTAAGAGTGGGTCACCCAGCCAGCACATGATCAACAATTATTCCTGTTGATATGTCTTCACTGCATCGAGTTATTGTGGTAAGCATTCAAGAACAATTATTCATGATGGTGAGGTTGTTTGGAAACTAGAACCCATGGCATAATTTAATGCATTAAAATATCAAGCAAAGCTGTAGATTTCATTATATGAGACTGTTACAGACATTGTTTTTAATTCCTTTTCTAAATGTTTTAAAAAAGTTATTTTTCTTTTGAATAATGAATCATTTTGAAACTAAAGATGAACGTGAAGCACTAGCCCAATAAGTAACTCTATTTTTTGACAAAAACTTTGTCTGTAATTAATTGTTCTCTTGGGATTTCAGTCTGATCAAAGGTATAAATCTAGTTCCAAGAATTACACAATAGAGGTTTGCAGACTTTCCACTGCAGCAATTTTTATATCCCCAGCAGCACTCAAATGACCTTTCCTATGAGTTGGATCTAAGTGTGTGAGCCGGTCCCTATCAGGTAAAATAACCAGGGTTTTAAATTTACTTCTATCAGGCATGATGGATGAACCAAGTAGCCCAGGATAAGCTGATGCTTAGGAGTATTTCTCCTGTTGCTTCCTGACAATCTGCTCATCCAAATGAAAAAAGCTCCCCTTGCTTTCAGTGAGATGCCTAAGAAGCTGTACAACACAAAAAGAGTAAAATGAGCACCCATTACTGAAAATCAATAGGCTTTCTGTTCACTTCCCAGGATTGCTCCTTGAAGTCCATTACTGTTTGTGGAGAGATGAGTCACATTATCAACTGTTGCATGTTATCCATCATGGAAATCTTCTCAGAATTGAACCATCTGTGTTCAGTCCTGGCTGAAACTGAACTAATACAAACCCTTAATTTAAACATCAACAAAACCAACTCCTTATCCCAATTTCAATTAGGGAAAAAGCGTGATCAGCTTAAATATTGGCTTTGCTAATTGACTTTGAATGATCTGTTCCTCCTCAGTAGGGTGTTTCCTACCCCATCAACATCAGAACTGGCAGTATTTTCTTCCAACCTCTGTCAGCCTCAGGAAGACAGTTTGAAGGCTTAGTTTCAGCTTTACTACCCATGACTCTAGCCACACAAACCCCCACATTCAGATCCTTAATTTTTTATTCCCTGAAGTTCATCTCGATTTTGAAGGACAGTGACACGTGGACTGGATTTTCTTCACATGACTTCCACAGGATCATTTTTATTTGGACATCTTTGAGTGTGCAGTGAGACCCTGCTGGCAGGATATACACAGATTGAGGGCAGACAATGCTAAGGAGCAGCTGAATCCTGTGATGATGGGGATATCTTCTTCTGTTAGAGGCAAATCTGGTGCAGTCTACGGTCCAGGCAGTATCTTCCATCTTGGACTGATAGCTGTGGCTGATGCTGTTTGTTTTGGCAAGTTCAGCCAAAACCCAAGCTAAATACATATCGCAAAGATGCAGATACACATGCAACACTAACGTCATCAGCCACACAGACAACACAGAGATTGATTTCTTCAGTGCTTATCACCCACATAATACATAAACGTCATTCCCATAAATAGGAACAAAGATAACCCAATCCTTCTCTTCCTTTCCAACAGATCAAGATTGAAGTTTGCTGATGAAAACATGCATATACACAGCTCCTATGACTTGCAGTGCTCCCTCCCTCCCTCTCAGCCCTCACCCTCTCCCCAGGATCATGCAGGAATTTGCTAGTAATAAGGTTTAATAGAAAAAATGGGTAGCCTGCAGCTAAGGGATACAAGGCTTAGTCAGATAAGCAGCATGCTTGGATGCAACTGGTCCCTTTTATTCTACCTTCTCTTGATTTTTTTCCTATGCTTCCACCATCTGCCTTGACCTCTCCCTTTCTCTTCCCTTCATATCCCAAAGAAACAACTTGTCCCTAGTTGCCTTTTCCCTATTAATCTCCGGTTTTCTACATCTGTACTCACACCCATATTTCTCCTACCATTTCCTAAATCACCTCAGCTTTACATGCTGTTAGGTGCTGCTGGCTGTGTAGGTTTTCACTCCCAAGAGTCCCTACTCTTCCCTTCCAATTTTCTGTAAAGTTACCTGTGAAGTCCAGCCATTGCTCATAGTGCTGTCTGTAACTATTATCAGCTTTTTACTCTGTTATTTGTTGTGTTCAGAGTTGCCTGTGGCACGTCCAGAGTTACTCCTGGTTTGCTTGGTTAGCTAAATCTCAGGCCAGGGCCTGGTCTCCTGTTGGCACAGCTGAACAAACAGCAATTATCGATTGAATCATGCTTACAGAAGACAGGTATGAATAACATGATACAAGGCTCTGCTTCTGGACAGATTCTACTGTCCAGGTGGTCATCAAACTGGTGTGGGAATTGTCAGCTTCCCATGTTCCTTTATGTTTATCTGATCCTCTGTGTCTCTGGGTTGCTGTCTTCTGACTCTTCACCAGGGTTTCATAACTCCTGTCAGTATTATTCTCAGATCTTCAGAAACCTAATACTGGCTTAATAGCAATGAAGCTTCCTTCCTTTTCTTTTTTCCCATTATCCTTCCCCTCATTCTCCATCTCCCTCTCCGTCTCCATTTTTGAATTAGCTTTAGCTTGCTCACAGGCTCCCTGTCCACCTCTCCCCAAAAGCCTTTTGGATGAAGATAAGCCAAGATCATGATGCAGCTGTGCATCGTGAAACTGGCCTCTGGGTCATGGATTCTTCCCTGAGCAAAATTCATAGGTGGTGTAAGGTTGGCAACAGTAATATATTCTTGTAGGGATGTATAAGATCTTGAAAATTTCCTGTTCTAGAATGAAAAATACCAACAAAAAAGAATGAGAAATTCTGCCGCAAAATAGCTCCTTATATGCAGAAGGCTTCATCCTCTGAAGTTCATTGATGTAACTCTTTGACTTGGGAATGTTTCTTCTGATGCCACCCTGTGTACAGTTAATCAGCTCACAGGCAGTGTGCACCTACGTAAACTCTTAGAGAGGATGATGAGTTGGTAGGAAAAAGTGGGAGGAATTAATCTTAGCTCAGTCAGGTACCCAGCACTGACAGATCTTTGGGTGTCACGCACACTACAAAGCCTATTTGCATGGATAGTGCTCTTAGCCCTCTGGAATGGGGAGCTCATGATTTATTGTGTTCCAGTCAAAACTGATTTTGGGCTGCCCAAATGCAAGCCAACCAACAGTGGAAAAAAATCACTACACACTCTAACCTTACTGAGAGAAGTGTACAGCACCTCCTGCCATAACATATTTAAGCAGTAATCTGCAGCTGTTTAGGTGGGAATACTTCACATGCAAGGAATGTGTGAGGAACAGACAACATTGAAGAAATTTGTCTGTGAAAGAACTGCAGTCAGTGGTCACTCCCCATGCTGGAGCAGCGACTAATGAGGAATAGGAGAAGTGGAATCCTTATGTCCCAGAGTACTGGAAGCATTGGGCACTGAATGGCAGAAGCCATATTACTTGGGGTGGCTGAAAGTTTTCCACATGCTGCCTCAACTTCTGTGCTGCCTCTTGGCTCGCTGGGTAAATTCTGACAGACAAAGTGCACCTCACCATGAAAATAAAGGAAGCTGAAACTCAGGAGCAGAGGAGAGAAAAAATGTACATGAATATGTTTGTCTAATGGTTTGTATTCTTTTTCTTTCCCCAGAACCTAATCATCGATAAAATATTTGTGTTGTTTGGTAGTAAATTAACTCCAGTAAAAATTCCCAACTTGAGACTGTTTTTGTTTGCAACATCCATATATTGGCAGAATTTTATACCATGTGAGATGGTTTTGGAATAAATCCACTTCATCATCTGCAGAAGTGGAAGCTTGTTTTAGAAAGCAGAAAGATGCTCATAAAGCGCATCAGTAGCAACTTCGTGAATCCATCCACAGCTGTTAAAATAATGGGTCTTTTTGGCTATTGAAATTGCGAGAATTGTAATAGCACTCACATATACCCTGGAAAAAAAGAGAAAGATGGACACTCTGACATGTTTAAACCTCAAACAACTAAAGTTCTTTTAATGTGAAACTAGCATAAGGCAGCTGATTGTTGTATGATGGAAAAAACACAAATCTGTAGATTAAGTTTACAGGGTGGGTATGAAAGTTCATTCCTGTTAGTAATCTGAAATATTGTATGTAGTGACACTGAAGTTAAAGGACATCTAATTAGTCAGATAAGCATTGCATCTTTCCAGTCAAACACTGAAGAGGAAAGTGTTTCAAACAAATCCAGCCATACTGGAAAACTGTTTAGCTTTTGCAGTCATCAGTCTCCTTTCAGTGCCTTTTCTGCAACATGCTTCTTCTGGGCACAACAATCATTACAAGTCTTCCCAGTCCTAGAAGAACCAAGATTCAGAGGATCTTTCTCACTGGAAGTTACTGGTTTCCATAGGCTGAACAGGAAGGCAGTAGGGAAGCCTGTGGAACTGAGACATTCAAGTGGAACATTATGTGGCTCCAAGTCTTACTCAAGTACTCGTATTACTTGAGCTGCTGTTTGTGTGTATGTGAGTAATGAACAGTGAAGGCTCTGATGTGTTTTCTGTGTGGTTGATGACATCAGTGTGTTGTGTGTGTATCTGCACTTTTGCAACATGGACTCAGCTCAGGCTCTGGCTGGACTTGCAAAAAGGCACAGCAGCAGCCACAGCTATCATCCCTCTGTGATATACTGTGTTGTGCCTGGTGTTTTATCTTGTGCCATCTTTATCTCACGTGTTCTGAGGTCTGTGTTCTTTTGCTTGGAGCATACATAGTATGCTTTTTCAGGTCTTTTGCCACTGCATCCAACTTCCTTTTTTTTTTTTTCAATGATCACATTGCAAGGTGAGTATTACTGGCTTTGGAAAAATCACAATCTGCCTATTTGCAGGATTCAGTGCTGTTGCAACACTACACTTAAGTCTTGCCTTTTCAGAGCAAATCAAGCATATGAATCATGAATATGTACGTAACTGTGTCTGTATAGCTGTTATTAAAGCTCAGGTGCCATCTCTTCAGGGGATAGAGTGCAGCATAAGTTTGTAAGACTGTGCCTGCCAGTCTTTACTCCTCCATTTTACCTTTTACAAGTCATTAGAACTCTGCAGTAAACCATTTTAAATTACTCCCTTGTCAGAATCTCAAGGGGGAAAAAGAATAAAAAAAAAAAGGCAGAGTTCTCTACTGTATTAGTGAGTTGAATTAGCCCAGCAAAATCTGACAAATACTGGAGTTAGTGGGAGGATATGGGTGGAAAACACAACTAAGGTCACAGTTTTAAAATAAAGAAGTCTAGAGGGGTGGGCAGCCCATTTTCAGTATCAGCAAGGTGTTTATTTGTCTTATCTCTTTATAACTTCATCTTTTAAATGTGGATAAATGAGACTAGATACGAACTAATTCCCCAAGCTTCTCAGGTGGCTTCAGGGGCCAGTGGTGAGTTCAGTATTGCTGCAGCCAAAAACCAGTTTGGATACTTCTGCTAGGGGCTGAAAAGCCTCAAGACTACCACTGCATAGCTCAGAGGTAAGGCACTCAGCTGTAAAGCTCAGGTTGCTCCCCTGTGAGTGTGAGGGAACTGCTCTGTTCCTGCATGGCCTTCTCCCACTTCTTACAGGTGCAAATGACTGAGCTACAGTGAACTGCACTACTTGACAGTTTTGAACAAGGTCCTTTGAATCTAGGCTATTAAGGCTCATCAGTTGTCATAGCAACCCTGTATTGTATGGATTTATATTATGAAGCTGTAATAAGGCCGTTGCTCATCCCTTTGAAATGAGGCATAAATCACTAGTGCAGCTTCTCAGTGACAGGGATTCTTTAGGTATTATTCTAACAGAGAAATGGATTTGCATTAAGTGACATGTCTGTCATCAGAGAAAGATGAATGATAGGAGTGAAACTTTCTACAGGTATGCTATAGGCATTTTTATTTGTAATCACACTGTAAAGTCACCTTCTGCACTGAAATAATTGGTGTCATTAGAAGCCCCAGGGGTGGTTGTACAAGGAATTGCTAAACTTAGATCAGATGTGCAATGCTCTTGCTTTTATCATGTCCATACTCCCTGCAGGGTATTCTGTATGGCAGTTGAGTTCTACTCACATCAAGGCAAATGGAGAACATATACATGGATGATGAAATAGCGGAAATCTTTTTTTAGTATTTATTCCTCACTGACATGATTCTTAGGCTTGTGTATAACAGTAGCTAATGTATCTTTTTGTCATTGCTGTGGAGATGATGCAGCTGTGCAAATGTAGTGTACTTGGATTTCTGTAGGGTGACAATGATCAAGAAAGTAAAGTCATACAAAATCAGCATTACAAACATCTATCAGATGATTTAAAATTAACTGCTGGCAGGTTTCAATATATGATAAGCAAGGTGTGGTTCATTGTGAAGGGGAATTTTATCAGACCTGCTGATAACTTATAAAATCTCCATCCTTGGAAGCTTTCAGGACAGGTTTTACACAAAGCCACAGTGATTTAACATAACTTTTAAGCAATTTCTGCTTGGGCTAGAAACTTCTAAGTTTTGCTTACAACCAGCATTACTGTGGTACAGATGGCAAAAACCCAGACAGCTTTTTAGTTAAGCAGACCATTCTGCATGTCTCGACATTAAAGCCTAACAGTTAGTCCAAGACCACAACAACACCTGCAACAGAGCATCGAAGGGTGTTATGAAAGCACTCTATTGTGCAAGATGTCTGTAAGAAAGCAAATATTAGCCCTGTCTTTCAGGAGGGCAAGAAGGAGGGTCCAGACAACTATAAGCCTTACCATAGTGCCTGAGAAAGCAACGGACAACTAATCCTGGAAACCATTTTGAGATATATGAAGGGCAAGATGGTGATCAGGAATAGTCAGCATGGAATTATAGTGGGGAAATTTTGCATAACAAACCTCATAAGTTTCTACAATGAGATGTCTAGCTTGATGGATGAGGGGAAAGTAATGGATGTGGTTTAATTCAACTTAATTCAAGACTTTTGACACTGCCTCCCATAATAACCTCATTGAGAGGATGACAAAGTACAGGAAAGTGCTCTGAAAACTGCCTAAATCACAGAATCATAGAACATGCTGAGTTGCAAGGGATGCACAAGGATTGTTGAGTCCAACTCTTAGCCCTGCACAGGACCATCTCCAAGTGTCCCCAAGTGTGCTTTGAGACATTTCTTATTAATGTTTTAGGCCAAAACTCTTTCATGTTTATAGAATCAATTAGTCCTTGTAAAAACCTTCTATTACTAACAATATTCATAACATCTTATACATTATAACACTTCAGTGGAAAAGTGAGGGACAGGATAAGTTTTGGGCCTGACAGTGAGACTGATCAGAAAATATTACCTCTGCAAAAAAAAAAAAAAGTAATCTAGAAATCCAAAGGGGACAACCAAATGAAAAAAAAACAACTAACTTTGGCTAGTCAAGAACCCTATTTGTAAAAATAACTTGGGAATACTACTCAGTTTCTACTTTCTACAGAGAGAAATGCTGCCTTCTTGAACAAGAAATCAAAGGATGAGTTTATCTTCTCTCATGTGGAAAAACATCCGTCTGCTCAATTTTCTTACAAAAGTTTGTAAATCCCCCAATTATGAAGTTAAAGAAAACTTTTAGGTTAAAATATCTGCTTAATTTAAGAGTACTTTTCCCACTTGCTTTTGCTTTCCATTAGTGGTTTACAAGGCAAGAAGTCCTTGGCAGTGAATTACATTCAGTAGTTTTACACTTTTCCCCTGCATGAACAGGCAACAAACTTTTTTTGCTAAGATACGATTTATGGAATTGCAGAGTTTTAAAAGGGAAAAGGCCCATGAAGTCAATTCGATTTGTATATCACCAGCCATTCCATTGCACCCAGTTACTCTGAATGAAATCTAAAACATTGTGGTTGGTGAATGTGTATGTCCTTTCATTTGTCTTGAAGACACTAAGAACTGACAACTCTTAACTATGGTGGCAAACTGGTAGTCTTCTTCACTGTCAAAAATGCTGTTGTTATCTCTCTGAAATGATTGGCCTCACCTTCTGGTGCATATTCTCCTACTTAAGACTAAACAGCCTTTAATATGTAATGGCAATACCTAGAAACTATAAGTCATCTCTTTCTGCAGTTTCCATACTGGTTCAAACAGCAAGTCAATTTGATACAGTATCCTATCTCTAGCAGTAGCTAAAAGCAGATGCCTAAAAGAAATATGAAGAGGGCTTTAATTTATGATATTTTCTTCTGTATTCTTCTGATTTACACCCCCTACTTTGTGGGGTCCTGAGGATGAAATGGGTGTTAGGTATTTAAGTACTCTCCATTGGCTTCTCTTCTAAGACCGGAACATGTTAAGTCTTACCTTGAACTCTTATAAACCTATGACCCCTGCAATATCCTTGGCAAGGGGTTCCACAGCTTAACTTTATTCTACATAGAGAACCACCTGTGTTTATTTCAAATAACAAGTCCTACTAGCCCAAGTTAAAAATCAGGACACCAAAATTGCATGCAATTGCTGTGCCCATTTTACTGCTATGGTATACAGAAGTACCATCAGGGACTTGTTCTTAAGCAATATTGTTGCATTCATCCACCATGATATTGCCTAACCATTTTTTGCAGAAGTCTTCTAGCAATTCACATTGAACTGTCTACTGTAACTAGCCTCTAGATACTTTCAGAAGTCAGTACTTTACAGAATACAGTCCTCCAAGCTGTAGTTTTAACCTACATTTTTAGTTGCTACAGGCATGTTACGTAATTGGGCCAAGAGGGTCTAAAGAAGAAAAAGCTCAAGAAGGATTTTATCAGTGTGTGTAAATACTTAATGGATGTGGGGAATGAAGAGGAGGGAGACAGACTCTTCTTGGGAGTGCCCAGTGAGAGGAGAAGAGGCTACAGGCACTATTTGAAATACAAGATATTCCATCTGAACACAAGAATTTTTTTTTTAATGTGTATTTAATGTGTATTCTGGTGGCTGTACACTGGAATAGGTTTCCCAGAGAGCTTGTGGAGTGTCCATCCTTGGAGATATTCAAAACCCAAATGTAAATGGTCCTGAGCAACTTGTTCTAGTTTGTTCTGCTTCAACAGTGGAGCTGGATGTTTTCAGGAGATTGGTAAATCATGGTGGTACTTTCTGACTTCTAGAATTCTGACTCCTTATAAATGTTCAGAGTTCCATGGGACTGGCAGGATCTCCAGGCTGACTACATTTATCCTCACTACCACAGGCATTTACATGAGTAATAAAAAGAAGACATGACACACAGGCAAATAAGAGGTAAGGACAGCTATTTCGGAAAGTTTGATTTAGATCTGTTTTTGATTTATAAGCAGATTCCAGAAAGGGAATCCTGTATATTACTACAGTACAAGCTAGAAACATCTCAAGATGAAGGAAAAGAAATAGCATATTGTGCCAGTACTGTTGAAAGAACAAGAATGGGAAGAACATAACACAGTGTCAATGTTCTGGCAAGCAGAAGTGAATTTTGCATTTGGACCCATGAACATTAGGTTGGAAGGGTCTAGGCACTTGCTGAGATTGAGATCAGACATCCCACTGCTTAACAGAATTCCTTCTTAATGGTATCACTTAGCAATAAAATTCAAATGGAAATTTGTCCCAGAAAATGTTATGCTTTAATATCTCTGCTACGTTTGTTAGCAGGAGGAGTCAGACCAATTTACCTGGTCTTCTGAATATTTTCTGCTTATTTCCTCCATTATCTCCACATCTTTACTGGTAAAGGATACCTTGACATTTTGAATTCTGCTGTTTCCACACTCTCAATTCATAGCTCAAAATTTGTTGTCATCATGTGTTTTGTTGTCTACTTGAGCTACTAATGCCATCCATCACATGCTCCTCCTTCAGCTTGACACAGCACTTACATTGCTTGCCTACCTACACTCATCTCATAGAAAGCAAGCAAAATAATGAGCTTTTTTTCCTCTGAGATACTCTTTTGGTGATGATAATAGCAATTTTTTTTGCTTCAATCAGATCTCATTAGCTAATGACATTGATTAGTCATGCCAATAAATGTGAAAATATGCCATTATGATGATAAAGTGCTCCTGCTAACTGATCAGCATTGTAAGTTACTGTTAATGAGTTATACATGCCTTTTGGGGCTGCCATTTCATATTCCTGCCTCAAAATGGTAGGGCATGTATGGTTTGTGATTAAATCCTGTCGTGACTTTAATACAGGGGTCCATTTCTGGTTCTAGGGCTGTGTTGTACTGGAAATGCTGATCATTTATTTGAGTAAATGGAAAATGGCTTGACACAAAAGCACAGAATCAAACTGCAAAAGAGGGTGTTCCATTTTCCACATGAAGATTTAGGGGTCAGCTGAGGCTTGGTTTTGCCGATGTGTTTCTAAGAGACCACATTTGGTGATTCAGAGGAATGACCTGGATTGTAGTCCTGTGTGCTCTGTGAGAAGTAAGAGTGAGTTTCTGTTGTAGTTGTCATCTCAAAGCCAACATGGTTTCTTTCTGTTTCACAATCACACTATAGTTCTCTCCAAGCTTTCTCAAAAAATGGTATCTTCATTTTGTTTGCATCATCACTTACCTCCAATGTTTGTTTCAACTGAAAAATGAGAAATATATAAAACATACCAAGAAAAGGGAAAGGGAAGGGAGTCATGGAAATTGTATTGGTGCCTGCAGAGACTGGAAAGACAGGCAAAGAGAACAGCAGAGATTGCAAAAATTTTGAGATCATAAAAACATTTTTCTTCCCCTTCAGCTGTATTTGCATCCTGGGTGCTCTGCTTTAGCAGTCATCTGTGAGCAGTGGTCTGCTTCTTTCTCCATCTCAGCTGTGTAGAGCACGTCTTTTACCTTTTTTGTGTCTACCCAGAAGCAGCAGCTATTTTCAGGGAACACTCTTGTTCCATGTAGGCGTACTACTGCCCTGGCTCACCTCAGTCTACATACTGTGCAAAAATATAATTTTTCTCGGAAATCTCTGGCTCATGATTCACATCCTCTTCAAACATATTGTTCTATCAGAACTGAAACAACAGGTTTATTTCTTTAGTTGCTCTTTAAAAGGATTTGTAGTTGCTGTAAATTCACACTTAATTTTTAGGAAGTTTAGATGTGATCTTAAGGGTTTGTCGTCCTCCCACATGCCTGTGTGCTTTGGGAATTAACATCTGAGATGATCTCTGAGAAATGTTGAAAATAAGTGTTTCAAAAAAGGCTAAAAACCTCCCACTTTTCCAGTTGGAACTGGTCTGTGACTGCCGAACACCTGCTGAAAAAGAAATCTCGTGGCTTTGTTGTATATTCAAACTAGGCAAGTGCATACACTGGCATAAACTTAGATCTTATATGCCAACCTGAAAATTGCTCATAAAATGTGTCCTTAAGGCCACCAGCACAATGCAGCAGGAGAACCTGAAGTTCCCTTTGAATAGTGATCTTTGGGATTATGTTCTTTGCAAAACCCTTAGATACATTTGTTAAAATTTGTGTGATAGCAGCAATATATACTTAGAGTATGTTAGAAGGCAAAAAGGGGAAGGAGGGATTGCAGGTTGATATGACGTGTAATTCATATAAAAGGCCAGGATGCAATCATGGGTTGTATAGGGAAGAGAAGAGGTACCATGAGGGAACCAAGGTGAGAACTAATTTTGTCTTCCAGTATCTAATGGGGAGTACAGTGAAAACAGAGCCAGGCTCTTCTCAGGGGCAAATAGTAAAATAACAAGAACCAACAGTCCCAAGTAAAAGTATGAGAAATTCCAGTTGAACATAAAGTGCTTCCCTGTGAGATTAGCACAGCACTGGATAGCTGCCCAGAGAGGCTAGGGAGTCTCTGTTCTTGGAAATCACGTAATCCCAGAATGGTTAGGGAGGTCATGTAGTCTAATCCCCTGTTCAAGCAGGGTCCTTTAGAGCACATTAGTCAGGACTGTTTCCAGGTGACTTTTGAATATCTCCAGGGAAGGAGATTCCAGAACCTCACTGGGCAATCTGGTTCCAGTGCTCGGTCACCTGCACAGTAAAGTTTTTCCTCATGTTCATGTGAAACTTCCTGTGCATCATTTTCTGCCCATTGCCTCTTGTATCATCCTGTTGACACGCTCCCTTCAGATACTTATATACATTGATGAGGTCCCTTCTTAGTCTTCTCTTCCTGAGGCTGAACAGGCCCAGCTCCCTTAGCCTTTCCCCATAAGGGAGATGCTCCAGTCTCTCAATCATCTTTGCTGCCCTCCACTGGACCTGCTCCAGGAGCATCATGTCTCTCCTTACCGAGGAGCCCAGACTGGACACAACAGTCCAGCTGTGGCCCCCCTCAGCATGCTGGCATTGCTCTTCCTAATGCACTCCAGGATACCACTGGCCTTCCTGGCCACAAGGGCACTGCTGGCTCATGGACAGCTTGTCCACCAGAATCCTCAGGTCCTTCTCTGCAGAGCTGCTTTCCAGCAGGTTGGCCCCCTGCCTGTACTTTCTTACCTCCTTAAAGCGGGGATTTATCCTTCATTATATACATTGATTACCATGTGTCCTTTATAAAATTACCTTCTAAGTGGATGAAGTTTCTTCTGGTTATGTATAATCAAATCCGTATTTCTTAAATTATGAGTTAATATTGAATTTAAAACAAATCCTATAGGAAATTATCTTTAAATTAGCTCTGCAGTAAAAATATGCTACCTTGGGTAATACTACTATTTATATTCTGGACTGTTTCAACTCCTATTAAAAGTCTAAGATGGTGCAAAAAGGCTCTAAACTTCCTAATTGTGCACACAAGAAGGTGCCTAGCACAACCCCTGCAAAAACAAAACCAAACCTGAAACTTTGATAACATCTGTAAAGGGCTGGTTTGTGCTGAGAATGAGAAATGGATGTGAGAATCGAGTCATACTATACTGTTCTGTAGAGAACCTTGGGAACACAGAGTAGCCTGCCTGACATTGTGGACTGCTTCCTTAATCCTAACAAACACTGCAAGTGTGAATTACCCACTGTGCCTTTTAGAGGCACGATCTGTATTTAACTTTTTTTTGAATGCTTCCGTTTGTTTCAAGTGACAGGAAAATCCCTGAGAAGAGTTCTAATACTTTTGCCTCAGAGCAGAGTCAAGGCAGAAGCGACCTGCATTCTCTTTTCTCCAGTGATGTATTACTCATCAGGGACAGTCTTTTGTGTAAATACTGTACTCCAGTTTCTTTCTCTGTCCTCAACTCATGGTCTTCTTTTCCTGTCAGTGGGAAGGAAACTAAATCCTTTAAGCATGTGTCTGTTTCAGATGTAAATGGTCATTTTGTCATTAGTATTTTAATGCCAAGCTTTGAAAACCAGTGGGTTTTGTTCAACCCTGGAGCCCAAAGAAGACATTCTTGTTCAAGTCTTGAGAAAATTAGGCTCAGACTCTGTAGTAGTTACCCAGACTTGTTGGATTGCTGAGCAAAACCTAACAGCAGGTTGCATGTGGCCTGCAAGTTTTTGCATACCTTTTTCACTAATGCTGACCTAACAGATCCCGTGTGTGCTGAACTTACTGGTGCTTTCAAAACCTTCATGATAAGTAACACCTATAATGGCCTTGGAAGCCTAAATTTGCTTTTTGATCACATTGATTTGAAGACACTCAGCACTGCAGTAGGCACTCTCAGTTCTTTTTGTGATGGAGAAATATGCGATATGTTTTTGATATGAAGAAAAGCCAGTTTTCCAGGGCTGAGTGTGCCTGAGGTCTGACTACCATCCCAGAACTGTGCCATTAATATTATCACCCAGTAGGTAACCTTGCAAAACTGAAGTGAATGGGCACTTTAAGTACTAAGGCAAGGTGGTCACTGTTGAAAAGAGACCTACACTTCACTGTCAGTAGTTTAAAACCAGGCAGGAAGGGCAATCAATGTACAGCAGTGCTTAAATAACTCTCGAATTGGTTAATGAGCTGTCCTGATCAGGGTTTTTTTGCTGCTTCTTGACCAGTGCTGTCTGTCAGGCAAAAATGGCACATTCTCTGTAAAGACCCTTGGGAATCTCTTTTTTTTTTTTTTTAATTTTGTCTTCTTTTAAACAAGGTGTGTTTTTTTTCGTTTGGTTGGTTGGTTGGGGTTTTTTTTGCCTTCTTTGGTTTTCTTTTTATATTAAACCTATTGAAGATTCATGCAGTGGGCAAGAGAAAAGGATGGTTTGAAGTCCTGTCAAAGTAAAGATAAACAAAGCAAGAGTCTTTCAGTAATTGTCAGCTCAGTGATTAGTGGCAAAGGAGAAGAAGAAAACATAATTTGATTACCTTCATATAAATACAGGGGCCTGAGGAAAAAAATCTGGTAGAATTCTTTACCTTAAAGTCCTAGAATCAGAGAATTGTTACTAGGAAGGGACTTATAGAGGTTTTTTTCCCAGTCCCTTACCGAAAGAGTAGCTGAATTGATTCCCTGAAAATGAGAGCAGTATTTGACAGATAAAATCCTAGTGATTTGGTGGCAAAAGTTGTTCATCCTCATTTCAAAAAGTAAAAGAAAAGTGTTTTAAAATAACAGTGATGAACTGCATTGCAAACAGCATCTTTTACTGCTGAAATACAGTTTAATTTCATTCTACATAGATACCATGTGGTACAATCCCTAGACCATAATCTTTAGACTATAATAAAATGGAGGCACTGTACAGTTTCTGTGAAGGTAAAATCAATAGATATAGCTTTCTAAAACATGAGAATTTGACAAATACTGGCAAAATACATCTTCAAGTATGCTTTATTTGCAGGTGATTAAAAAGATTTTTAGGCAAAAAACTAGTCAATCTTATCCAATACATGATAGAACAATTTAATGCCTAATGCCAGACAGACTGGAAAATGGGTAGATATGACTGATGATGCAGTTGTTGATGAATTACATGTGATTAAATGGTCCACATTCATGTAGTAAAAAGACCTGATACATACATATGGGGAATTATAAGCACTTAATGTTTTAACAGTAAGCGGGAGATTTTGTAAGAAAAACAAGGGGCTTAAGGGGATGGGGAAGCTACAGACATCTTAGTAATATCAGAAGCCATCGACATTTTTTAAAGACATTAACTTAATCCTGCAAATCACTGCACTCTTGAGAATAGTATTTTCAATTTAAAACTTATCTAAAACATCACCAAAAGGAAACACTAATTCCTATTTTTAAAAAATTATTTTGAATTAAGAATCTTGCAAAGAACTGAAATATGGCATGGCTAAAAAACATGAATTACCCACCATTTCAGAGACTTTGCATTCATCACATTTAAATAGTAGGTGTCTGATTTCAGAAGGTCTCATGCAAAATCCAGCTATAAAAACTCACCACAGAATATTTTCAAGGATAAAAAGCTAATGTTTTTTAAAGCTCTGACAGACATCCAGTTGTGAAGGTGAATTTCAAAACAAATGGTCCACATTTTCCAGAGGACATTCAAAAATATAGTTGTTGAACTTCCTGTAAATGCCCAGCTCTTATCTACACTTTGCATGAAATATTTACCAAAGCTATAACATTGGACAGTTAATGGAATATATCACTGCCTAGAGTAGTGCCAGAGGTAACATCATTATCTTTCCATAACTGCATAATGAGAATTAAATAATCACAAAACAAATTCCTATTATGAAATTACTTTTTTTCTCATGTACAATATATATATATATTCATTTATATTGAATATAAGTCCAGTAATACTATCACAGTAATGTGCTGTAGTAGTCTTTCATAGTGAGAAAACTGCCCTAATCATCTTAACATGCAAAGCTTGGAAGAACCAGAAATTCACAGTAAGTAATACAATTTGTATATGCATCTTCTGCCATCCTGAAGTTAACCAGAACACTCAAGACTGGTGCTTATTTTTTCCTATGTTTGACAAAAGCTACAGTTCTGTATACTGTACATTCACAGTGGGATCCCAGCCCCCTGTACTATCTGCAAGAAAGATCAGGTTACCACTCTCCATCAGAGTAAACATTCTAGTATTTAATATAATAATCTTGTGAACAGTTGTTCTTAGCTTGAAGCTCAGCAGTTCAAGACTTGATAAAATCCTCCTTTTCATCTCTCTGAAAGGTTTCTTGCTAACGCATTTTGTAGTCATTAGATACTGACATTTCACATAGCTGTCCTTTAAAATCCAAGTCTACTGTGAAATCCAGGTCACGCTGTAAAAAGATTTAAATGTAACATGTAAGTAAGACCATAAGTTTAGTGTATCAGTTCAGTTATCATTGCTTGAATTGAAAAGATCTGCAGATTCAAGAGACACCTACAGTGTTTTCTAACTTTGTTTGGTTTTAAATGATGCTGACATTGAAAAAGCAGGGTGTAGGATGTGTAATAGCATCCATCATACAATCTATGCTTTGTTCATCTTTCTGTATTCTTCTGGAGGCTGGTTGAATGTCCTAGTTATTGCTAGAAAGCTTCTGAAATGGTATCATACATATCTTATAAAAATTTCTGAAGGGTATTCCCCATCAAGATGCTCTTAATCTATGCTGAAGGGCGTTCACACTGGGGGTTATTCGAAAAGAGTTCTACTAAACTTCACATTGTAGAGAAGCCCTTAGTCATTCTTTATCTTATAATGACATGGTTTTAGGAAAGAAGCACTACATAGCTCTACAAAACGAAGCTGTGTATCTACAAGCTTTTGAAAGCTTTCATGTTTCTTCATGAAGAACAAAACACTAACAAATCTTTTTGAACCAAGGTGGTCTCTCTGTTTTATGAAAACTATCAAGAACACATTAAATTTATCACCTAAATCTGCATTCAGGTGGTTAACTGCTGTGCAAACAAATTTGAGGTATTTTATTCATTTCTCTCAAAGAAAATTAATAAGCTCAACCCAAAAGAAAATGTTCCAGTCCCTCAAGGACAACATAAAGGTGGGAAACAGACTATTTTCCTCTCTCACAGCAAGCAGTAACTTCAGGGATGAATGTGTTTGTTTTAACGCCAAGTTTATTTTGTGTTTATTTCATTCCCTCTATCAACATTGCTATGAAAATCATATCCAACCATATACAAAAAAGGGAAAAGTAATGCAAGAAAGGAAGACAATAAAATGTTAAGATTTGTTGCAGTCAGCAAATGCAATATTTTGACAATTACAACTACTGCATAGATGGATTATAACCAGATTATTTTAACTGCTGTATCTTGAAATAAAAAATGAAGCAATACTGCTCAACTTTTTTGACAGAAAATGGTGTCACTATTTATCTCAGAAGACACACTTCTCGTCTCTTGCTTTTCTCTACTGCCATGAGTTGTCCATCAGACCATGTCTCATAGTCTCCTAACAACTTAAAAGAAGCACTGAATAATTGACATAGAGGAATTCAGCCCATAGCAGAGAAATTGAGGAAGTTTTCACCAGTCATCATAGCGTGAAATCCATCATGCTTTAGCTTAAGTCTTAAATAAAACACTGCATTTGCTATGGAAAACCACAATTTTTAAACTACCCTATCACTTGATTAGTGAGTTCAAGTACATTTGATCAGTGAGTTCACACAGACATTCATCTGAAAAGTCTTACTTAATTTCCTACCGGAGAGTTCTTGGCCACTGAGTGGGAAATCATCAGTGCCCATAGATGTGGAACTGAAGTACTTACTCTTGATCATCCTGTGTTGGCAGAAGGGATCTTACCACTGATTTAAATCACAGTATGAAGAGACCCTTGCCTACTTGCGTCACAATATGTGAGTAACGCAGATTGCAGAAGGCAGCTGACTTGGTGATGTATTTGATCCTTTCTCCCTTCCCATGCTAGCTTGTTTGCAGGCTGACTTCTGTAACATTAGCACTGCTTTATCATTGCTGTCAACAGCTTTGGTGAAGCTGTGACTAGAGCTCTTGCTAATAAACATAAATGCCTTTAGCATTGTCATTGTTTTATTCATATGCATTTTCTTTACAGTTGACTATAGCTTGTGATCAATAGAGTTGTAATTAGAATCAGGGATGCTGACTCACCACATTTTTTGCATTTGGTTTCATGGATATAGTCCCATAGATTTCTTCACCTCGTCTCACAGTTAAATAGTCCTCTAAGTAGAAGACAGTTTGCTTCCAGTGAGTATAAGGAGCATCGGGTGCTAAAAAATATATATGGGTATTACTTATTGAAATGTCTTACATGTCTTACAAATTAAATTAAAACTTGGGAACAATTGGAAAAAAACCTTTCCTCTCATAGAATCCTATAACTTATTTACTATACTAGCAAATATACTTTACAGCAACACAATTCTATGACTGTCACTGGGTTATCTTCTAATTCTTATAAGGATATGTCAGACATGAATCACACCCAGTAAGAAGGATTCCACAAAGGGGAGTAGAGGGCGAGATAGGCATTTTTTTATGCTTTCCTTTCAACCTATACATGTTCAAACTGGGAAAATCTTTACCACTAACTGTTTTGTATGTCAGAAGTCTAAATTAGTTCAAAAGACAATTATACAAAATCGTGAAAGAAAGGTTCATCAAAATCTATTCATTACAATGCCACAGATTAAACCTTTGACTTGTGATTCCAGAACAGCAGATTTTAAAGTTTTTAGGAGGATAGAGCTGGTGAAAGGGCATTTGCACTTTGATCTAGTTTTGGATTTTCAGAAGGCATATATTACAGGAAATCTGCCAGAGATGGAAACTGATCTAAATTAATTTCTAGTCTTGTTTAGCAGAATCACTATGATGCTCCTTTGCTATTTCAGGCTTTTAATTTACTTATTTATTTTTAATTTCTGATTTAAATTCAAATCTTTGAGCAGTGCCTAATAAATTACATTGGTTATTAGTGTTCCTAGCATTATTGCAGTTAAGAGCATCTAGGAAGCTATGAATAGCTGAGCAAGTTCAGAGACTTCCTGACCTGGCAAAAAAGGCCTCTGATAATTTATTTTATTTCTATTTGTACCCCCAGTCACATGAGATCATTGTATTGTATAATACTAATAATTTATTAACACTGTTTAATAAAATAGTGATCCTATTTCATTTTGACATCAATGTTTAAAAAAATTGGTTTTAGAAATTTTTTGTGACTGGGGAAATACTGATTTTTTAAAAAAAAAACCCCAAACATCAGGGCAGGAATTTTTAACTGTTTTTTTCCGCTCTCAAAATTCTAGTATCAGAATACTGATACAAACAAACTTTTTTCCAGAAACATACTGGCAAACTGGTATTTTCCAAAGGAAAAGTATTTTACCAGTTAATTTCTGTCTGTGTGTCTGGACAGTTTTAATTACTGTTAATCGCAATATTTAAATGGAGACATCTTCTTTCAGATCCAGACTTTGTTTACTATTTGGACATGCTTCTGTAAAACTTCTAAGTGAAAAAATGTTGGACCAAAACTAAACTGAATTTATAGTTTAAATCATAACTGCTACCTTGTAGTGTATGTCCATGTGCATATACCCTTATGGAGAGCTATGTTCCTTAGAAAAGCCTGACATAACTGGAAATGTGTGCCCCATGAACAGGGGGTGTGTGTGTAACATAGACACAGGTCTTTAAGTCCACTCCAAATCACATACTTATTTTCTTCATAATTAAAAAAAATATATATCAATGAAGTGGCACTTTGCCATGTCCCACAAACTGGTATATTTTACTGAATTCAGTAGAGCTTTGCCAACAGACACCAGCTGAGAATCTAGACCAGTCTTCCAGACAGTGGTGACATTCAGCAACAGATGGCCAAATGACTTTTTTATGGAGTAACTTCTTCTGCACCTACCTTATCATGATGTACTGAATAGAGGCAGAGAAACACTTCCTTCAACCTCCTGTATGCAGTCAGGCTAATACAGGATGAGGTTTTTACATTTCTTGCAACACCCTCTGGTTTATTCAGTCTGGTAAATGATGCCTTAAAGGAATGGGGTTATTCCTTTAAGTATCTGCTCACCAAGGTAAGTTAGAGTTTCACATTTGGGTTGTTAGAGACGATTTACATAAGCAATATGTGCTTGGCAAAAATGATGGTTTTGTTCTAGACTCTGAGACAAGCAAAAGCTTTGTTGAGTTTTGGATTTGGGGAAAACTAGGACACAGAGCTTCTGTCTCTCACTGAGCTGATAATTCCCTTTCTAATCAGAAAACTTGACACAGGATTTAGATATAACTGGTGAGGAGCATAAACTCCTAGGTCACAATTCCCACTGAACTCTAAGTTTGGTAGCCACTGTGAAATCCTAACTGTTTCCACAGAATTCATATAAGGAGTTGTCCTTTCCCCATCCTACTCACCTCCCCCAGAATGACAGTAATTTTTCTCACTGAAATTCAAACTTCATGTACCATCTGACCAGCAGCAGTGATAGACTGATAGCAACAGAAATGAAATTAAAAGAAATACAGATTACCTGTAGAAAATCCCATCTTCTTGTGGCACTTTGTAAATTCGATATTAAAATAGGTGACCAAGGCATGAATATAATCATTACGCTGAATTTGGAGGCAGAATGCAGAAGTAAATTCCAATTCTTCAGTCTTCACTGTATAAATATCTACTTCCTGTTTTGAGGAGAAAGGAAAAGACATTTACATGCAGATGTCTGTGACTCTCAGGTAAGCGTTGAGTGATGTACTTTAGCATTTCATTTACTCATCAACCACAAAGACAACTGGCAACCCATTAATGCTGTAAGAGATTAATGGTACATTTGAATATATCAAAAAATCAGCAAATGGCCCAGTTATCTGACTAAGCTGACAGAGTGTGGCAAGGGAGGCCACTCACTGAACAGTGTGTGTTCTTGGGAAGGGCAGGGAGGGGCTCTAGGAGCTGGAGAAAATCAAGGTAAAAATGTCCCTTGACAAATGCAGGCAGAATGGATGTTGAAATGAAGATATAGGTTCCAGTTCAAAGACCTTTTATCATCAGGGACTGTCAGCACGAGGAAAGATGGCAAAGTTGAGTTCTTAATAAAAATGAACTTTTGATTTGTTTGTGCGTGTCTGGAAAGGAAAGTGATTTGACTGTGTCAAGCAGTTGAAACATCTGAGGCATGAGAGGGGCCTGCTTTTTGGTGGTAATGCTTCCCAGTCCTGTGTCAGATAACTGATTCCAAATGGTAATCACAAGGACCTTACTGTTGAGCAAGACAGGAGCTAATTATGTAAATCCTACTATAGCTCGATGGCAGTAGTCAGAAGCAGTGATGTAGTCTTCACAATTGCTTATTTTCTTCAATATTTAAATCTCACTGTGTAAGGCTTAAACTCTGTTTTTCAGATGGATTTGGTTTTCCCAGCTACATATTGCTTTTATCAGGGTTGTTTGCAGAATATGTAGTCATGATAAGGAGGATAGTAAGTCTGAAATACTATTTATTGTATTCTAATGCTGTGGGAAATGTTTCCTATTGGTGCACCTTCTGATATCCTCATTGCTCATTCTGATCCCCTCATCGCTCATGCATACAGAGAAACAGAAGTTCTGTAGGCAGAAATCCAAGATTTATCTACCAGCCTAGGCCAGGAATCCTGTCACTGATCTCATCAGCATTTCTTCAGACCCACACTGCAAAAATGGAGGGGAGAGTCCAGACTGCCCTTTTGATGGAGTTTTTTAGACCTGTCTGGTTAGCATTATTGCTCAAGAATAACTTAACCATAATGAAAATCATTGTACTACATTACAATGATACCCTGAGGCACTAATGTTTATAAGTGACCCATGCATATAATTGGTCATTTAAAGTTGTGGTAGATTTAAAATGTTTTTGCTTTCTTCCCCTCCAAAGAAGGAAAGAAAAAAGCATGGTGGGAATAAGAACTTTTGAGGTCTCCTGGCAGAGTTCCACAGCAGCCTGCAAAATTTTCTTCATCAGGCTAGACTGGGCTGGTGGGTGAAAGCTGCAGATTTCTATAATTTTTGGTGTCTTTTTAGTGGTATCACTGTGGGGAAATTGTGATTTAAGTCTAATGGAGAGGTACATAAAAGGGAACTAGCTCCCTCTCTCTGAGCTGTGTTGGCTCTGCAGGAATCAAAAGCACTAGGAAATATTTTTATTAGAGAAGTTAGTAGAAATTTCTCCAAGATAGTGAACAGATGGGCTGGATAAAATGTTGGTCACCTCCAGAATTTTTTCTTAAGGACAGACACGTGCCTTTTTTACTATGGAAGGTATGAAACAAATGTAGAGTTTTTATTAATTAATATAATTTTGAAAATGGCCTAGTCCAGTTTTGGTGATTTCTTTGAATTGTACTCTGGCTACTATATACTCTTATATTAATTGGCACTGCTCATTACAGCTAACTGCACAGGGGACAAATGCTATCTTTGCATAAAATAAATGGAGAAATCGTGATTAATCAGATTTCATTCAGATTTCAACAACAACAACAAAATCGGCATAGTTAAGCAGGAATTTGATCATAATACAACTCTTTACTATCATACTACAAAAATCAGATGTGTTAAGCAACAGTAAAAGTGTCAGAATTATCAGATGAATAAGGAGGTTCAGACTGTGGTTGACACTGAAAGACCAGGAGACATTCCATAGTACATGTCCCTATTGGAGAAGGACAGACAGAGGTCCAGTTTTCACATGCACTGCATAAAGAAAGGTTCTTGGGTATATTACTTTAAGACTGAGCAAATGATGTATTTAAGATCCTTTAGAATGAACAGTGAGGCTGAGATGCGGTGTTCCCAACTACTATGTATTTCTTGTTTGAATGGCATCATCCTAGCTGAAAGCAACTCTCTTCTAAAGGGAGAAATGACCTGCAGTCAGGTTTGTTCACGGTAAAAATGCTGACTTGCTGCCTGATTCACTTCTTGATACACTCAGAGCTAAGTTTGCTTCCAGAGTGCCATGGCACCTCTTTTCTGACCCCCTTCCCAGACAGTCTCTGATAAACAAGAATGTTGCATAATTGTTTTGTCCAAGGAAGGCAGTTGTGATTTAAATAGCACTAAACTGTGTAATCTTAAAATGGTGTCTGACCTGCAGGAGCTGTAAACTGGTTTCCTTCCTATTTTTTTTTTCATCTCTCCCCTCCCCTCCCTCCCCGCCCCCCCCACTTCTGTGTCTAGATAGGGGAGGATATTCAGGAAAGTCTACCAGCATTTTTTAATACAAACTGGATGCAGCATGTCCTCTGTTCTTGTTTGGTTCTGTCGGTTTTTGCCACTCTCTCATTGCAGGTTTTTCTACAGGTGTGTGAGCAATAGATGTGTTGTTATTTTAGTCTCTGGTGCTGACATCAAATCAGAATTAACAGGCAGAAAAAGTTTTGGGTCAGCCCAAACCCATTTGTATTTTACCAAAGTACAAGTGGATCAGAGAAGAAAACACAACTGTTTTAGAGTTTGAAACAAACTTTTCCTTTTTTTTTGGCGGTGTTACTGAAAGCAATAGCTCCTCAGTAGGACACCTGCTTTCCCTGAGTTCAGTTATTAACTGGTGATTTGAAGATGCTTTGATTCCACTGCTCTCCCTGACTTATTTGGTTTGGAAGTTAAACAGAGGACTCCCATTAGTGTGCCCCTGAAATGTATTTAAGAGATCATTCAAAAGAGAATGGCTTCCACAACACAGAAGATTCTGTATTCCCTGCATGCACCGCCCCCAGTACACCTGTGGTCTTGTGGCTCGAATCCCTAAAGGATTCAAGACTTGTGTTACATCCAATTTCTGAGTAGTACAACAGAGGAAATTTTACTCAAGTCTGCAGCATTTTAGAGAAGTGCCATGGTTACACAGCATGCAGGGGTTGATGTCTTCTTTTTCTGTTTCTGTAGAACAATTCAGAACATCTAAATTGGGAATCAAAATAACTACAGAAGCACAGGGCTCTGAGTGGTCTCTGAGGAATGCATCTGGTGACTGGTCTATCCACTGACTAATGTAGGGAAAACCCAGACTCATCTGGTAGGCATCCTAACTTAGCTGGCTTTGGGTTGAATACACCCCTAGAAATCCCTTTGTGAATCTAATATGAACAAGCTATGCCATCTTGAAGTGCGGTAATAAAACATTTGAATAATTAAACATTATGGTTTTGTTTATTCTCGAATTTTTTTTAGGCTAATATAATTTTCTGAATTCACAAATATTTTTAGGATGAAAGAAACACACTTTATAAAATTAAATCATGTGCAAAAGTAAATTAAATTTTAAAAAAACCAAAACACCCGAACAACCCAGCAACAATGCAGACTCTGTTTTTCCTGCTTCCATATTACTAGCTTGAACATAAGCATTTGTCCTTCATGCCTTTCACTGACAATTTTCTTTTTTTTTAGTGATCAATTTGTGAGATTAGTGAGAACTTCTGGAATAGAGAATGGTTTCTGTTTGTTAGCTACTACCTGCTTTGCTCCCACGGTGCCATTACATGGTACAGCACTATTCAGTGTAAAGATGTCAAAACGAAATATAAAACCTGAATAGGAACACTTTGAAAATTTTTGTCTGTCTTCTTAAAACCAATTACTTTTGAAGACCTTCTAAATAAAGCATTGACTTTGCACACAGCTTATTCCAGAGAAGCCAACCCATTTTGTTCCCTAATTTCTCCTCTCCAGACATATTTTATATAGTCTAAACAGCTGCTTTGTTTGTGTGTGTTGCAATTTTAAATTGCTCTGGCTCAGGCTGCTTTCAGGCACAACCATCTTGTGTTCCCCTCAGTGCAGATGGACTGTGCATGCATATGTACTCATGGGGAGTTTCTATTGTTCCTTTTTGCTGCTTTCAGTAAAGGTTCTACAGACTAGAGGTATGTCTTTCCCTTTTACATATAGCAATACTTAATGCTGTGTGTTTGTTACTGGCAAAAAGTGAAAGTGAAAAATTATCTCTTTGAGAAAAATGAGCATATTCTTGGATTCATGGACCTGATCCTACCAGTGCTATGGATGTAGACAGTCTTATTTATGAGAGCTGTCCCACAGGAGGAGGGTTCCTTCATGTGGAAGGGATTTTAGAGCTTTAAAGTATCCCTACAGGTAGTTCCTGCATTCTTAACGTGATCTTATGAAAAGGGATTAGTGACCATTCTGTCTTATAGGTAGAACAGGGTACAAGCTAACCTCTGAATGGAGATGTTGGGGCTGGGAGAACACAGTAACATTCTGGATAAGGCTAAGAATTAGGAAGTTAGACAAATAAATTAGGTTTCAATTCAGATCACATGTTCTGGAGTAAATTAGTTATTTCCTCAGACTAACCAGAAACTGATGCTTCAGTCTTTTTTAATGCAAACAGAATTCATTTAGTCCTTCTGCTCAGCAGCATTCCACCAGTAATTTCCAACTTCTATCTACAAGAAGGTAGGGCAATTAATGTAAAATTTGTAAGAGTCTTGAGTTACAGCTTGCAGTAGCCAGGTGAGTACAGAGTCACAAGGAGCATCTTTCTTTTGGGTATCCCATAAGAAATCAAGGTATCAATGGTCATGCTTAGCTTACATGACAGTATTGAGCATGTGCAACATATGAGTACTGACTAGTTTAAAACTCCACAGTTTTCCCTCTTAGCATGACAGCATTCTATGGTGATGGCTTCTGCAACCAGATAAAAGCATACAAAGATAGCAGTAAAATATAAACAGCAGGTCTGCAAAGAATCCTACAGTTAGGTGTAAAAAATTATAATTAAGTATATTTGGAATTACCAAACCTTTATTAAACAGGCATTGGTCACCACTTGCTTTGGATCTACTATGTCCACCAATGGCTCCTTCATGGCAACATCCCTAATACAGGTCATGTCAAAGCCGTACACATTCTCCCACCCTGTCAATGCAAATGAATGTGTCAAGATTAGCAGTAATAATAGAAAATGTTTTTTGTTTCTCAAAGCATTTGAAAGAATTTCTACCATCTCCTAATTTTCAGATTTTCTCTTTAATTCTTTGCTCTCTGCCCCAGTTGTCTATGTCATCATTGCTATTTTACAGATAATGCAGTTGTGGCAAAATTACCCGTCACTGTACATCTTTGAACAAGTGGCCTTTGTACTTTGGTGTCTCCAAATGAGATTTGTCAATGATTATTATGGCTTTAGACATTTGAGAGTGTTGTCAAAAATCATATAATATGTCAATCTGAGTCTTTGGAATAACTGTTAGGGTTATTATATCCTTTCCTCTCCATTCTGGTTAATACTTCCTTTTTTTCTTTTTTAATAGATTGTTAGTCTATCAGCAGTTTGCATGCTCTTTTCATTATTGAAGTAGTCTTATTTTCAGCAAGTGAATTACTGGCAGGAGTAGAATTACAGATGTGTTTCAATATTTGTGACATCCAAGTTTTGATCTGCATGTACATCATGACAGGAAAGCCAAATGGAAAAGAGAGAAAAGATAGTGGTGCAGATAGATAGTGAGATGGAAATAACTGAAGACACAGAGGTATGTAAAGTGAGGGGGGAAGGGAAATCAGAGGTGAAATCAGAAAAGAAAGGAAAACAACATTTTAGAAGAGAAAAAAGAACCTGAAACATTTTTCTTTGAATGATGAAAAAAAATCCCCAAATTGAGAACAGATCTATTTTCAATGAGAAAAGAAAAATACTCAAGGTCTAGAAAGGAAAGGGTTCAAAAGCAAGGTGAAAGAACACATAAAGGATTTTAGGCCAAAATTACTTTGATTTCTTTAAGGAATAAATGCCTCATACATCCATTTGAATCTGTACATTTTGTAAGGAATTTAGCTGTCAAGGTCATCACATAACTGAGGAGAAAAATCTAGGTTGTGCTTGAGGAGGAGATATAATTCTCCCTGGCAACTGTGGAGACTTCTTGTCACCACCCCACTGCACTGGGCTCGCTTTTGACCCAAAACACCAAATGTAACCAACTGGCAGTTCTGTGTATTAGTACGGATTTTGATTACAGAAATACCAAACTTTCTTTTCAGAAAGGAAATGAGGAGTTAGGCATTTTCATTCAAAGGTTGACTGAACCCACTAATTTAACCCAAACTTTTGTACGTATCTTTGATTAATATAACTGCTTAGGAATTTTCTGATTTTTTTTTTTTGTCCCCTAATGGAAAATGCCTTTAAGTGAAATTGTCCAGCTCAGAAAAAATAAATAAAAGTCAAAAAATTTAAAAGGAAAAGAAAAGTAAAATAATGTAAAACTTATTCATTTCATTACAACTATTATGATCTCATGATCAAATAAATCCAAACTTGGGTGACCTGAGGACAACAATTTGAGCATGAACCAGGAGTACAATCTTGTAGTGATGAAAATGTACCACATGCTAAGACATGAGGAATGTTCAACAAAACTTGTGCTTGCTCAGCCTGGGACAGCAAAGACTGATAGTGGGATCTACTTGCTATCTACTGCCACAGAAACAAACTAAAAGTCAGATTCTCTTCTGGAGATGAAGGAATGAAGGCAACATTCAGCAACTAAAAGTCAGTCTGTGTATTTCGAAACATGTTTACTCCTAAGGGTGCTTCACTCAGAGAAGTTATGGAATCTCCTGACTGCCCTGTGAGTTACTTGCTTTAATTGTGAAATCTAGCCTGCTTGGAGCAGGAGCCTGGACTAGGTCACCTTCAGAGGCTACTAATAGCACCAGTTAATCAATGATAGTTCAAAGAAACACTACTAACATTTCAAAAGCAAGGGAAAAAGTCAATTTAATGCCTCTAGGAAGTATAAAAGAAAATTTAGAACCCTTTCTTAACATAAAAGTAGAATTGAAATTTCTGATCCTTTTTTTGCATTTAAAAATTCTCACATAAATTGTTCTAAAAAGTTAAAGAAGCATTATAGGTTGTGGTGTGTTCTGTTTTGTTTTGTTTTGTTTTTTTTTCTTCACAAGCATATTAGGGAGATATAATTTTTTCTAGGTTTATTTCTTCACATTTACAATTAATTTGCATCTTATTATTTTTCTGTTAAAAACCAAACCAAGGACATGGATGGCAACAGAATATCCCCAATTTTTGTGGCTGTTATCACAGATTATATATTTATCAAAACAACCACAAAACTAAATCTTCTATAATCCAGATTTTAAATATAGGAAGAGGTATTAATATAACTCTAAGCAAAGTCTACATCAATCTTTTTATGCATCTTTCCTTTGCACACTTTGAATTACTGCAAGTTTCCTGAATTTATCACCAAACTAACGTTTTCTTAGTGTTCATATTTATATTGGAATTCTGGCCAGGTAGGTGTGATTTCTTGGCTTTTGCAGTCCTTTGCCAATGAAGACATTACAGTAAGCCACTATGAATCAAGTATTTTAGGGAAATAATGATAGAAAAGTGTTACTCACAGTGAATTTTGAAGTCCTTGTACTGTCTGTCTTCAATTGCTACCACGTACAAAGCAGCTCGGTCTGGAAACATTAGCCCTCCAGGTTTCTGTTGATGAATTTTGGGGAAATGGATCTCGTAATCTATTCACCTGACAAAGACATCACATTTTGAACTGCACATACAAAAACCAGACAAGCACCCCTTGCATGCCTTTATTGTTTTCCTTCAGATTGCCACACCAGCTTTAACCTCAGCAACTCTTGCAGCCTGTAGCAATGTCATTAGGTAGTGCCTATACAAATTTCACCAGCCAGCAGCTAATCAAAAGCAAAGCTCTTTCACTGAGATTCCCTTTGTTATCTTAAAGCCTAAGAAATGGCACTTGGAGATGTAACTGTTTTGTTCTGGTGACAGTAGGAAAGGGAAGTCTTGTAGTCAGCAAATCTATGATGATTGCTCCAGCAAGGAGTATGACATGCAGAGCACCTACCAGCCACTTGTCTCGTGCGAAGATGACTGTGTTTAACATTGACTCATAGAACAGACAGTAACCCATCCACTCGCTGATGATGATGTCTACTTTATCCACAGGCAATTCAACTTCTTCCACTTTACCTTTAAATATTGTGATTACTGAAAAGAGAATCCAAAGAAATACGTTTCACATAATAAAACACCTGAATAAGTTCTTTACTGGTGAATGTCAGGCTGACCTTTTCAAAATGATTGTCTTCTTGAATGCCTGTAGATAAGGGGTGACTCCATGTGACTCAGTGGATTTTAAACTATTTTAAAACTACTTGCAGTAAGTATAACAAACAGAAGCTTTAGAACCAGTAAAAAGGGGGGGGGACCAATCAAAAACTAATGTACAAACAACAACAACAACAAAAAAACACTCCATGTCTAAAAAAGAACAGAAAAATAGGCCTTACCTGGTTACCTGCATGATCTCATTTTACATGCCCTTTGGACATTGGAAGATTTCTAGATCATTGACCAAGTAACACAAAGAATCCACCTAGAATCCTTTAAACATCCCTGCAGGTTTACACATACATGATCTTACCTTAGCACTGAGATATTAGAGATTTATTGAACTAGGATCTAATTCTCATCTGCTTTTCAAACATGGTGATGGCTTCACAATGAGTAAATCTAGGGCTTATTCTTTCCAGGAATTCTGAGGAGCTGACTCAACTAAGAAAGTCATATCTAGCCTGAAAGTACACAAACAAGAACGTTTGTACAAATCGTTCTCTTATGAAAAATATTTTTTCATTCCTTTCTGCTTCATGATTGACTCTTTCATATCTAAATCTTCTGTCTGGTTTAGGCTTGCACAACTTTCCAGAGTTACCTAAAGTGACTGCTGAAAAACATTGTTGTCAGGTGTTTTGTCACAAAATCGGTTTAAACAAAATTAAAAGGGCTGCTAGGAGTTTGATGTAGTAGAATGCCAGATCTCCAGAGACACTATTGCAACACAGCACATTAAATTACTGGCAATACTGTATACAATGTACGGGACACTGGTTATGCCCTGCAAAAGCAAATCAACAAGTAATGATAGAACTCTTTGAAACTAGAACAGGTATCTTGCTTAAGGAAAAATTAAATGATCCATATTCAGCTCAGTTGAAATAAATAATTTTGTTTTAGAACAAGTGACACAAGTCACCAATCATTCCTGCTTTTTTAAAAAATGCATTTACTATTTCCAAATATATTTTCAGCTTGTGACAAATAATTTTCAGCTTGTGTTTCTCTGCTATTTATACTGTTTGTTGCAGTGGATAGAGTCTCGTGGTTCTGGAATTTTCCTTGTCAAGGTAAAAGGTGCACTTGAAATTTAGGAATAAGTCGAATAGGGAATATTTTACTTTCCTTTACTAATTGATAAGACTACTCTATTACTCTTAATTAATGGCAATTTTTCTTGATGAAATTATCAACATTCAGTTTGCGACAGATGAAGGTAATTTAATTTAGCTAGAACTATGTTAGTTGGTTAAGAGTGGAAGTGTGGGCTAGTGATTTTCAGAACTCAGCCCAGGAAAAATGAGGTTTGTCTTTCTCAAATACATGCAGTACTAGTATTACTCTAACCAGATGTGGCCACTTTATTTGCACAGCAAACTTTTAATCCAGACTGTCCCTGTAAGAGATTTGGAACATCCTGATTCAGACTGGTAACACAAAGTATCAGCTGGTAAAAGCAAACTGATTGGAAAAAAACAGAGTTCTCTTCTGCTTCCTGTTCTTTAAACTCCTTTCTTTCCCAGTTAGTAGCTCAATAGTTCATCTGTTGTTATACTCAAGACTCTTCATGTCTATAAACTCCAGCCATGAATTCTCTTTATTTCTCATTTCTCACAAGAACTTCACTGCCACAATTCTTTTGGAGTGAATTTTAGCACTGTTGGCAGCTGCCAGTGTGACACACCTGCAGACTTTGAAGCCGTCTGCTTACACCTAGAGCAGTCACAGTGTAAGCAGCACAAGCAGCACAAGGTTCCTCCCACCTCCCTTCACTCTGATGAAACATCTTCATTAAGGCATCATGCAGGAACAGATTGTGCTGTCCCCAGCTGTATTGCACCTGTTCTGAAAACAGTGGGTTTTCTCCTGGTTCAGCCCCTTTTTCTGGCTCTGCATTCCTCTAAACATTTAGTGGGGTAAAAAGGAAAATTTCCATGAGCAACAAGATCCTTTGGCTCAGTACCTGGCTGCATTAAAATAAAAGTGAGTGTGGGTCAGTGTAGAGTGTGAAAGTGTAAATGTTAGTTCAGGTGTGTAATTTGTTTATATTGGAGACCAAACTGCAGTCATGCAGGCTGCTGAACCTGCCCAGGCAAGTCACCTGACAAAGGGGAGGGGTCTCTACTTCTTCCTACAAAGTTTCTTAATGACTTGCTTCTTGCAGAAACAGGAGGAAGAAGCAGAGATAAATACCTTCTGCAGCCTCTGGAGCACACTTGAACCTTCTAATTTATTCTGACAATGGTCCCTTCATACGCAATTCCTGTTGCTGGAAATCCAAGTGCAAATTGATTGGTGGTATGCTATTTTTGTTGCTACCTGATGAAAGGCCATTCCAGAAATATATGGCCTTTACATGAAAGGTGCAGGACAACTAAGCTGAGCTCACACCTCATTGCTTTAGTGTCTTATCTCTACTGTGGAGAAGAGTATTTTGTGATCCTTTGCTTCCTTCTTTTCCTGAACCAAATGTTGCATATGCTGGCTGGCCTCTTATATCCCATGTCACTGCTCTTTCACACCACACCACTTGAATGTCCATGCTGTACTATAAATTCTCCTCCCAAAGAGCTCTGGGTTAGTCAGAAACTGCCAGTGACAGCAACAAAAATTAGAACAGATCCAAACCAGAACAGAAATCTATTCCTGCGTGTATGTGAGCAGAGCATCAGTGCAGACACAGCTAAAAGTGGGGGCACATGGTACAGCCCAGCCAGCTAAGACCTGACCTGCTCTGCAGCAAAGGCAAGCTCTTCACAAAGAGCACTTTTAAATAGGAGCTGTCTCACAGTCTCAGTTAAAAAAAGACTGCTTTTTTAGGTTGTTACAAAGATATCTTGTGTACTGTTATTTGGAGGAGGACTGAAGACATGAAACAGAGCTTCTGGGGGATTATTTTGTGCTATGAATTTTCAGTTTGTTGGGGTATTTTTAGTGTTTTTTGTTTTGTTTTGGTTTGTTTTGTTTTGTTTTTTAAATTTAGAGTTTCCACATCCCTGGAAACGTCATCAGCTTTCTTTTCAAGAAAAAAAAGAAATTTTCTGTGATACTTTTATTTTTAGAACCGAGTATTTTCATTTGTGTAGATGTTTCAATATATTTTAGAAAACGAAGTAATTTTTTAAAGTTGAAAGTCAGAAATCTTAATGCAAAATCTGTATTGCTGTTGGATACTTTTTTGCTTTGAACCTTATTTCAATTTGAATGTCAGTGTATGTGTGTGTATGTGTGTGTCAGTTCTATTTAAGAGAAAGGTGAAATTCAAATGGCAGAATTATTTTGAAAAGTTCAGCTCTAATATGGGGTCTTCCATCTGTGTTGCTAAACCAAACTGCCTGTTGATAAGTCCTATTTGCTTCTATTGCCTGTGAGCCTAAAACTATATCTGGAAGTAACAGTAATTCCTCTGAACAATTGTTGTAGTGCCTAGAATGAAATGCTTAGTTTTGTATTTATGTAAGTAAATTCTGCGTTTACATATAAAGCACACAACATAAATTAATCAGAAAAAGCAAAACAATTATCTTCTCTTTTTCCTGAAGAAAAAAGTATATATGCCTTACTGTTGTCCAAGTGGTTGGCCTTGATAATTTTTTCTGAGTAGTCAGATATACTTGAGCATTCAATCTAGGAAAAAAAGAAAAAAAGAAAAGAAAGAGGAAGAGTAATTTATATGTTAAAGATCCAAGCTATGTGAATAAAAACAGTGTCTGCTGAAGGCAGCAAAGACTCTATAAAGCATGTAACCATTGATAAAAAGTAAATCAAACCTCTATGTGTAGAATCATAACCAATGATATCCTAATATTTAAATTGCAGTCTGTGTTTGAGTTAAACTGGCTCCTACAGAAAAGATTGCTTTTAAAACTGTTGAAATATTAGAGGGAAAAAAAGGTCCTAACTACAAAATTTACATGATTTATTAATTGTATTATTTAATCATTCCTGATACATTAGAATGTTGCCTCCTCCTACCCCCCCCAAAAATAATCTGCTGAAGGGAATAAATTAGCACAGTGCTATATTTCAACCCATATTTTAAAACAAAATACATTCAAACTTTATGAATAATGTTAAAATTCAAACTATGCCAATACCGGTCTGTGCCAAGAAGCAATTATTTTTCTACATGAAAATTCTGTAATTTTTAGCAATGCATACTGTCCCAAAAGAATGCAGACATTTTACACATAAGAAATGATTGAAATTTTCTATTTACAAAAGCATCCAGATCTGCATGTCTTTTCCTCTGACCAGTTCTGTGCTTTTACTGGGAAAATAATTATAAAGTACCTTCTACTTTTAGATTTGCCCTTAAACTTGGTATAATCTGCATACTAGAATAAAAGCCCATGTTTGCAATGACCTTTACTAACTTTTAGAGAAATACTACATTCCATTAATCTGTTTTTTTGCCCTTTGAAAATCATGAAAGCCAAAGTTGCTTCTAGTCACTGAATCGGTTCCTAATTTACCTCTTCAAATTTGACATTCAACTGCCAATACTACTTTGCATAATCCTTGTATCTCTAATTCTCCTATGGGAATGTCAAATAGAACTGTGTTATCTCTAATGAAGTGTTTTATATATCCAGCGAATCCCATTTAATCTCTAAAAGCTAAATTGTGCCTGACCTCTGTGATAGCACTCACAGATGGCCGGACAGTGGATGAAAGGACACACAAATCCCTTATTATTTTTATATTGTCCATGAAACAGACGTAATAGCAGTCACAATATCAATCCCAGTCCCTATGGGAACATTAATTCTACTTAACTTGCCTGCGGATGTAAACTGCTCCTTAAAATGTCTGTCTCAATGGCCTGAGCATAAACAAAAACTGGCTTGAAGAAAGGAACATCTGAGTGCCAGTCCAGAGACTTCAAGGAAGAAATCCATTGGGGAGGGCACCATCCTTTTGCTCCGTCCAGCTTTTTCCTTTACTGTAAACTGTACAGACTCTACACCCTGTCAATAATTACAGCCATTATAACATACTCATTTTCTCTCAGACAAATGGTGTGATTCTTGGGGATGGTCCTGTGCTGGGCCAGGAGCTGGACTCGATGGTCCCTATGGGTCTCTTCCAACTCAGAATATTCTGTGATTCTGTGATTTTCCCTGTCTGTATTCACATCTGTCTGGTATTTGCAATTCCATTGCCCATTTTGGATGATTTTTAAATAAAGCGTGAGTATGTAGGTGTTTGGAGGTGGCTTCCCAACCTTTCTAGAGAAAAAGATGCAAAGAAAGAAAAAGTTCTATTTCATGAATGACTGCAAGTTTCCAAAAATCTGCTTCATTTGCAAAGAAGCAAAACAATAAAAAACCCAACACTCAAAAGTTTCATGAAGGAATATGTATTTCAGAAAATAAACTTCATCTAGGGTAGTTAAAACTGTTCACCTGCATTTTGACTTGGACACTGTACTATGGTTGAATTTTATTTTAAAAAGCAACTCATTTCAGAAAAAAAGAAAACACTGAAGTCTGTAGGTGAAGAAAAAGAGGAAAAAAAATCAGTTTTGTCAGGTTTTTTCCCAGTTCTTTTCTGAGTCAGTGATCTACTCAAATCTGTCCTATTTTACGAAGCATTTGGATTTTATGAAAACTGTGCGTTCCAATGAAATAAGTCTGTACCTGAGTTCACAGTCACAGAATCATAGAACTGGGCTGGAAGGGACTCTAAAGATCACCTAGTTCCAACCCCCATTCCACAGGCCAGGACACCTTCCACTAGATCAGGCTGCTCAAAGCCCCATCCATCCTGGCCCTAAACACTTCCAGGGATGGGGCATCCACAATTTCTCCAGGTAATGCCAGTGCCTCTCCACCCTCATCATAAAAAATGCCTTCCTTATATCCAATCCAAACCTACCCTCTTTCACATTAAAACGATTGGCCCTTATGCTATCACTATAGGCCCTGGTAAATAGCCCTTCTCCACCTTTCTTATAAGCTTATTTTATATATTGAAAGGCCACGGTTGGCTTTCTGGGCTGCGAGCACACATGGCCAGCTCATGTCCAGTTTTCCATCCACCAGTATCTCCAAGTCCTTTTCTGCAGGGCTGCTCCCAATTAGATCATCACCCAGTCTGTACTGACATTGGGGATTACCTTGATTCAAGTGAAGGACTTTGCACTTGGCCTTGTTGAAGTTCATGAGGCTCACATGGGCCCACTCCTGAAGCTTAACAAGATTCCTCTGTGTGGCATATTTCCCCTCAAGTCTATCAACTGCACAATGCAGTTTTGTGTCATCTGCACATTTGCTGAGGGTGAGCTCATTCCCACTATACATGTCATTAACAAAGTGTCATTAAATAGTAGTGGTCCCAGTATGGACCCTTGAGTTCCTTCAGCTGTATCTGATTCTGCGTGTGTATATTCATCTCTACTTTCATTTTACTACTCAGTCTGTCCTCTAATGCTGCAAATGCTTCCTCTTTTACTGTGGTCTCTTTCTGAAACAGTCACCACATTCCCAGATTTCCCCTGGGCTGTGTCCTCATCAGCACCTTTTTATACAAATCAGCTAACATCTAGCAAGTGACTTTGTTTCCTGTGTCTGCTTAACTCCTTACTTGCGCTATCTTGTCTGTCTGAAAATACTACAGAATGCAGATAGTTCTACTGCAGTGATTGTCCTGAGTTTTGTATGACTAAATGCAGCAGATGAACCAAGGTTTCAAGGGATATTTGAATGTATTTTTCTCTCCCCCACTCACCCCTCCCAGGCACCAATAGCTATGTGCCAATCCCGTCTCTACAAGTCTTACAACAGCTCCCCAGTTAGATGAACATCATTGCATGATGCATGGGCACCCTCCCACTATGGTTAGGGCTCAGAGCACGTGAAGAAAGAAGAGAAAATGAGGGGGCTGGTTATGTTCAGCTTGTGGAATAGATCCCCCCAATCTAGCTACCTACAACTATCTCAAAAGGGCTTGCAGAGAAAGCAAAGTCAAACCCTTCTCTGAGGTGCACAGTGATAGGGTAAAAGTCAGTAATCATGAGCTGCGGCAAGGGAGATTCCTGCTGATGGTAGACCTGGAAGAGGGGCTGAGAGAGGATTTAGAATCTCTGTCCTTGGACGTTTTCCAAATTGGACTGGACATCCTTGGGCAACTTGATATAACTTTAAGTCAGTGATTCTATGATTTCCATTTCTTGAAGACCCAGAGATGATTCTAGCAGTTGGCTTAGGTAGTGGTAAGGAGTAAGTTCCAACAGTGAATAAGAAGAATTAAGAAGAATCAGACAGGCTAGTGGATGACTTTGAACCCGAAGAAGGAAAAGAGTGAGAAAGAGGAGATGATTTCAGTGGTGCTGTATTCAGAAAACTAACACTGCATTTGTCAACAGTTCCCACATCATGCTATTTGAAAAATCACATCTAACTGTAAAGAAGAAGCTGGAACATCTCAGCTCTATGTAATAACTCATGGCAAATGTTTGCTTTTTAAATGGAACACTCACAGTTTCCATTGGCACTCTTTGACAATATGACCATAAAGTCTGAATTTGACTATAAGATTTCCACTGCCAGATCTCTGAAATACCTGCTTGTCCAACACAAATACCCCTCTGTGGTTTGCTGTGTGACAGGGTTCATGGTGAGGTAGCTCTTGTGACAAGAAGGTTGAAATTCTTACACTGTAGCAGAGAAATTTCACACCTAAGAGAGTTCCCTGGATAGCACACTCCTCAGATTCAGTACTAAACAGTCCACGGGTGAGCTGGCACTGGTGTGACAGTGAGCTTTATGAAGGCCTGAGGTACAGTCTGAACTGTAAAGAAGTTCAAAGAAAAAAACAAACAAAACCACAAAAACCCCACCACAACAACAAACATGTGGAAAAGTATTTACTTTTATTTTACTTGGTGAATTTTCTGCCAGTGAGCTGGCTCACTGTAGAATCAGATACGCATCAGTGCCAGCACAAGGGAGGGAAGAAGACCATATGGCCAGGGATCTGAGAGATAGGAAGGTGGGAGCACAGCATCATCATTTTGTATATGCTTATACTTTTAGAGCACTGCAGCATCTTTGCATGAGACTTGCATTTCTGCATCAGAGAAATCTACAGATTTATCCTCCCTGAGGCTTTGAGGTAATAAATTGCATACTTGATTTACAAGAAAATACATTCTAGCTGCCAGTTCTATACACGAAGTCTCATGCTTAAACTCCAAAACTTTTGCCAGCACCTTTTAATTTTAGCTATCTATACTTCCATGCTCCAGTACAAAACTCAGATGAGACACTCAAAATTAACATTGGATTTTGAAAATATAAGCCTGAGAATTGAACAGGAGCCCTGGCATTTCATGTATCATTACCAGTAGTAAAGACGCACAGTTTGGGTACTTAGTGACATCAGTGTCTTCAAATGCACAGATGCAGACAATTAAGTTTTAGTCAACAATTTTGTTGAAGTACACAGAGAAATAGGATCTAGTTCTCCTTTTCTGTGTTACATTGTGTCTGCAGGGCAAACAGAAGTCCAAAGCAAAAAGAAATTGCATTTGTCATTTTAGAGTCAGTACAAATAACAGAGCATACTCAGGAAGTAAATCTATGCTCTCTCTAATGACTTCTCTGCAGACATCTGCACATTCATGCTCCTAAAGTTCAATATATTTAAGGTAATAATTTCCTTCTGCCTCTGAAAAGCGTTATTGTTGGCACAGAAAACATGCACAGGCATTCTTGTATGATTTGCTGAGTTGTAATATGCAGGGAAAAGTGTATTAAAGAAATTTGTTTCCAAGACTACAGAGTTGCAGACCTTGAAAATTTAAAAAAGCAAGAGAGTTCCTTCAACCTCTCTGAGTAGGAGTGAGTCTCTTTAACGATTTTTTTCAGCCAAGAAGATATGTGGATGTGTACCAGGTCACCAAAGGTTCCACAGATTAAAAGACATTACATCTCAATTTGAAAAAGGCGCACTAGTGCAAGTCACAGAACACAACAGAACTCCCCTGGTCACTGTAAATCAAGCAATAGAAGAACTTGGAGAGAAGAATTTCAAACCAAGACAAGTAAGAAAAGGTAAATCACCAAGCCAAATTCTCAGGCAAAATGCACAAACTCAAAACATGAGAGAAAGTCTTCTTACCCCATATACCTTCTTGGCTCCTGCCTTTGCAGCAAACATGGAGAGGATTCCTGTGCCACTTCCAACATCGAGGACAATCTTATCTTTAAAAACATGTTTATTGTGATACATTGAGTTTCTATAGGTTAATGTGCGCACTTCATCTTTTAACATTTCCTGTGGTGGAAATAAAAGTAATATGTTACTATTTGAAGGGCTTAGATGCATTCAACACTGCTGCTGAACCCATTCCTTTGTTACCAGTTAAGCATTATTAATACACAACATGAAGGGTTTTTCAAGTACTTTGGGGTGCACATATCAAAGCAACTGTAAAATGCCAGCTACTTAGAACAGAATTATTAAGAAGCAGCATGATGTCCATTGTACAATTTTATTTTGCTATTACTTCACTGTTGCAATTGACAACTAGAACATAATCTAACCACAGCACTGCTTTGGGAGTAGACAGAAGCCATACAGAAATCCAAACATTCCTCTCCTCCTAAAGCATGCACAACCCAGAGCCTCAGCGGAGGGACCTTCTGAGGTTCCTTTTTGAACACAGAAGAAATCGTTCTGCAAACCGTTATAAGACACCAATCCTGATAGCCTTGCCCAGTGAGGCAGGAAGAGCTTAGAAATCATCCTGTGCTGTATAGTCCTCCCTTACTGCTCTTCTGTTCACTCATTTATCTGACCAATTTCCAGAAGATATGAATATATAACCTGGACCACTATCTCAGTATTTTAAGTTGTCATTGTTAGGTGCTGTTTTTTGCTTCATTGATAGCAGCAGTACACACAGTTAATTCCATTGATACTTTGCTTTCAGGTGTGCATATGTCAGCCAAGAGAACCCGGGTCATGACCCAAGTACCATTTTTAAAATAAGTGTAGGCCACTTAACATACACTTTTATTTTCTGAAAATACTTCTCTTAGGTCTAGAAGGCTGAGCTTTTGCTTATATTACTGCCATAATTTCATAGTTGAAGCAAATAGACAAATGATTTTTTTAATTTCAGTATAAAAAGAATCCATTCAGTGATGTGCAGTCTGAGGCACTAGTGAACTGGATTGTTACGGGTATCAGTTGCTCACTTACCTGTCTTTGCAGGAGACTATGTATATGCAATAACTGTAGAGGAATAAAAGGCTTTTTTATCATCATAAAGCATGGTTTGGTATCAGGGAAAGAACAGTCCATCAGCACTGGAAAGGTGACAGAGCATACCCTCATGGAAACTGTTTCCAAACATATTAAGGACAAGAAGGTGACTGGGAGTATTCAGCATGGATTTGGAGATGACTAACCATCATGAGGGAAGAGGAGATGCTTTTTGTCTTGATTTTAGCAAGGCTTCCAACACTGTTACCCACAACATCCTCCCTGAAAAATGGATGAAAAATGGACAGTGGACTGAAAACTGAATAAACTGATGCTCTCAAAAGGTTGTGATCAGCAGCACAAAGTCAATGTGGAGGCCAGTCACTAGCAGTGTCTCCCCAGGAGTCAATACTGATGCCTTTTGGCCTGTTTGTTTTCTTTTTTGTTTTTTTTTTTTTTTGTTTGTTTGTTTTTTAAGTGGATTCCATCTCTTGCCAGCAGACCTCAATCCTCAAAGAGGGTTCTGTAGACATAAAAACTGAAAACTTGTCATTGACACCAGCTGCACGACCAACTGTGGACCTGTGGGAGCACTTCTCCTCAAGTCCTTATTAGAAATATTAGAATTGGGGCAAAAACCCACCTGACATGGCACACCTTGCTGTTGATCATCATCCTGAGAGCTGCCTAGTCCTGCTTGATATGCTCCAGGTCTCATTGGTGCCCAGGCAGAAGAGCAGCAGCAGTAGTCCAAGGCTGCTCTAAGGGCTGCACAAATGGCAGCAGCCTCTACACAATGTCCCAGATCCAAATGCTTTGATAGAAGCTCTTCTCAGCAGATGGGGTCCTCTGTTCCCTGCAGGAGAGACCCTTCCATTGCTATCACTTGGCACTTGCTCCCAGTGCTTCTGCACAGCTTGGGGCAGATTGGTTCTGATGGTCTGTTGGACAGAACTTCCTGCCCCTCATCTACAATCAAGACACTGATCCTATTCTATTGGTAGAGATCTGCAGGTGGATCAAGAGCCTTCCTCCTGTTACCAGAAGTCACAAGTTTCCAGCCTTTACTATCAAAGGAGTCTTCACTTCCAAACCTGGCAAGTACAGACTCTGACTGCCCCTCCTTTCAAAAGAGTTGGAGATTTAGGCTCTTGTACCTTGAAGCTCTCAGAGAAGATCCAGTCAGTCTCTTTCTCATATCCCTAAAGCTCCAAAGTCTGCCAGCCCCTTCTAGCAGCATCTTTCCTTGTAGACACAGATCCTCTACCAGTGCACACCACCTGCAGGCAAGCAGGAAACCTCCCACTTCCCAGACAAAGCAAGAGGCTCCAGGTACTTCCTGCGCTCCCTGAGACTTCCATGGCTGTATCCTTCCACCAGATTAATCTGATTTGAGGTCTCTGAATGTGTTTTCAGAAATTCTCTTAGGTCTCCTTCCTACTCAGTTGTTCCTCTCTCTTCTTCCCTTCTTCAACTGCATTTCTGAATGCAACACTGGCAAGATGTTATTGGGAGATAGAAATCTTATTTTTATGTATACACCCCACAAACAATTACTGGAGTAATGGAAATATATATTGTTTGCTCTGTGGCTTGTGAAAAGTGCCACTGATTCATTTCACATTGTTGCTTTTTTTGCATCCTAGTCTTAAAGATCCTGTCCTCCTGGGATATGCAAATATCAGTGGTGCAAGATATCAGTGTCTTCTTTAAAACTAGTCTACAGTAAATAAGGTCCACTGTGTATTTTGAATTCTTTCCCGGAGTGTATTTAATGCAGGTGATTGAGCTTAATGTTCTCATCGGTGCAGTCTATGCATTCAGAAATTCAAATAACATGCCAGGAGTCAAGAAACTACTTGGCTTCTCGTGTCAGTTGAGTAGCTGTTCTGCTGATATTGCACTCAAATACACAAGAGAACAAAAGACCTAACTTAGCAATAAGGAAGTTTCCATGTGTGATTGGGTTACTTTGCAGCCCTCATAAATGCACTAAACTGATGCACTTGTGAAGCTCACCACTGTACAGATAGCTATTATAAGCTCTGGGGAGAATTCATATGTAAGAATCTAAGTGGGACAGAGGTTTTGAGTACAGGTCTCTAGAGATGTGGGTGCTATCTTTGGCACTTAACCAGATTACACAATCATCTGAGGAAAGGCAGAGGAATATAATCATGAGCAAGTGGGATGAGGATAAATAAGTAATAAATCAAAGAAAACATAATAATTATTATTGTTATCATTATTACTATATTGCTTTTTAATAATTGCTAAAATAAAAATAAGCATTACCTCATGAATTCCAAAGTGAGCATAGGAATCAAAGTAATAATCCCTGGATGTCATCTCTTCTGGATTGATGAGCTTTGCCATCTTTCCTCGGCCCGGACAGCTTGGTTGCAATGGAACATGTATGACAGATTGAACTGGCTTTGGAACAACAGTAGGCTGTGGAGGCTGGGATGGAATGGGGCAAACCTAGGAGGACATGGCATATTGTTAAGAAGCATTATTAAAAGAAAACATTTCTCTCTATGTCTAGCATAGTGATATTATTTAACTACATAGGAGATAACAAGTTCAAAGATGCCTAGGGTGTAAGTGAAATTTAGGCTGCCTTCTGTTCCTGGATCTTTAACTTATTTGCTCTGCCTTGGAAAATTCCCTTAATGGATTTTTCCTTGGTATTTCTCTGCAGATACCTAAATTAGAGCAGAGTAATGGCAAATTATTGGTTTTGGCTGAAGTGGGTTACTGCAAACATTGACACAAGGCAGTGAAGAGCTAGGTTTTCTCCTTTAGTGTCATGCTCTGTCAAACTGCCACAGCTTTGTGAGAGGCAAGTTGCAATAAATAAATAGTTCCCCTGCAAAGAAGAGCTTGTAAGCAAAGGATCTTGAACACGATGTTACCAGTAAGGAGGTCAGAATTCACAAATGATTTTTAATCGTCAGGTAATACACCTGTCTGTATTGATGAGGTAGGGTTGAATATCTGAAAGTCCCTGACACTATCTGAAAGTCTCTCAGCATGTCCCGAAAGCACTGTAGGGGGCTGTGTGCATATGTGATCCCTTAATGTAGTTTCCTGTTGTTGGAAGATGTGAGAGTCATGTGTTACCAACACAGTAGGGCACATTGCACTCAGTTTTTTGTTGTGTATTGTATCTCCAATACCAGCATTTCAATAGATACAGAATGCTCACACCCCTTTGACTCATATTTGATGCCTGTAGCATGTAAGACAGAAGACAGTGTTTTGCAAACGTGAGATAAAATAGACCGTGGTCTGGCCCATGTGTATATCTACATCTTTGATCCCTAACATGAAGCAAAGTGCTGAAAACTGGGAATAACTGAGCAATGATATAGCTTCACATATGCATTAAGTCACTGCAATTTCTTGGTCAACAATTTCATATATTAAGGTCAATCCCACTTAAAATATGTCATCTCCTCTTTTTTTTTTTTTTTTTTTGTTTTGTTTTGGTTTTTTTTTGTTGTTGTTGTTTGTTTTTTGTTTTTGGGGTTTTTTGGGGTTTTTTTTTGGCTAACACTCAGTAGTTTCCCAGTGTGACCAAAGTTGCCTGAACTTCTAGCTGCTTTCATAAAGTTCACTCTATCTTCTATAGCTTGGTACTGTGAGATATCAATCCATTGTACTTTCCCTGAATAGCATCAACTAACCTTATTTGGTTTGCTTCAAAGTAAAAAACCAACAAAAAACACCCCCACATTTCCTCCCTGTTCATTTGAAGATTTAAATGTGTCATCTTTTCATGGCTTTTTGTTGGTCCATCTGTGAAAAATGAATACTAGTGGTTTATGTTCCTATAACACCTTTCATCCCCAAAGATCCAGAAGTGCTGTATTTATATGTCTTTTCTATTTCTGACATTTTTTACTTCATCACCTCACCCAGTTCACCTCCCACGCAGAACACAGTTGCTCCCAATTGGTGTTTGCATTTCTGTCTGGTGTAGTTTCAAAAATGTCCATCTGCAGTCATTTCCCTTAGGACACTACTTCATTGCTTGTTCATTGCCACCAGTAACACCTTGATAACTCATTCTGTCAAAGTGTTGCTTGTAATATTCAACCCTTTAAAATATAATCCTACTACTTCTAGTTACATACTTGAGGTTATATCCTACTTTTTTTTCTCCATTGGTGTACACATTATGTAATTTTTGCAGTTACCTTGCTGAGTAGCACTTTCTGTATTTGTCTGCTGGATTACAAAGACTTAAACTGTAGATGTTTGGAATTTTATTTTAATAAAATATGAACTCTGTAAGGTCTTACACTTTTCTCCTAAATCTTGTCCTTCACATAATTTTAAAAGCAAAATACATACATTTATATAAATTACAAAATGAAAACATGTAGAACAGTCATTGAATGCTTAATTCTGTTCCTGTCTTAGGTAAGAGGGTCTCCAGACACAAGATAGTACATCAAGGCAATTGCTCAAAAGCTATTCAGTGGAGAGAAGTTATATCAGTTTTTGTAAATGAGAACAAGGAGGTTCTAGCACTTCTGTTTCTGTCAAGCTACAAATTTAAATGTGTTTGCTGTACAACATTTTCTACAGGAAAAGACACCAGTCTTGAAGGCAAATCTTCTGTCTGGGTCTCGGACAGTATCAGTTCTGCTCCTGGCTGCATGGAAGGGTCTAGACATGCTTGTGAGAACAAGGCTTATTCTAACTAAAGACACAGAATAAAATCAAACCCATCGGCTAAGGCTAGGAAAGTTGTCTGAATAATTTTGTTTCCCAGCAAAAGAATTAACATCATTAGTTCATAGTCTGCAAGACAGCTGAATTCTGCTACAGCCAAGGGGTGGCAGGATAATTTTTATTAAGCTACTGAGGAAGTATTACCCCTTGGTCTCAACAGTACTTTTCAGGTTTATTTAAAGTACCTGAAGACTTACTGTTCTCAACTGTCCATCTACACCTGTGCCAGAAAGAACATAATCCATGTAGCATTTGAATAGACACAGAATGCTCTCACCCCTTTGACTCAGATTTGATGCCTGTAGCATGTAAGATAGTAGACAGGGCATTTTGCAAGTAGAGGCCTGTTAGGTTGGCTCCTCAACTGCCTGAGTCTGTTGCCAAGCACTCTGGGTTGCAATGTGCTCTTGGTGGTTGTGTGACAACATTATACTGTAAATACCATTAGGTCATGCACTGTCCATCCTGTGCTATGGGTATCAGAGCCTCATGCAGAAGGGGTAAAAGAAAACTGAATCTGGGTGGGGAACTTCTCAGCAAGCAGCACTGTCACAGGGACCTTAAATCATCTGCTTCATTTCTGTTTTAGGCATACTAACACACTACAGACCTTTCAAATTAAAATGATGGTGTTGGTTTTTTGTTTGTTTGTTTGTTTGTTTTTTCCAGCCTGTGTAATACCTACTGCTAAAACTTCTGTTTAATTCTGTAATTCTTGAACACAAAGACAAGGTCACAATTATATGAATAATTTTGTGAGTGGGGCTCAGGAAATCTCTCTGTCATAGACTTGCTATAGACTCTGAACAATTTCAGTCAAGACTAACTGATGTCCTATGGCAACAAATATCTGGGGAAAACATTTAAACACAGTGGACAACTACTAAAGAAAGAAATGTAAAAAAAGGTACTATTGGTATCAGAAGCAATAAAGTCTTCAGGTGTACAGCTCTGTGACTGTAAACTAGAAACAACTAGGCTTTTAGGAATATGATATAACTGCTTTAGGAGAAAACATGCATCCAAGAGAAAAGCTAGCAAGGAAAAGACAACTTCCTGTATTCTTTCCAGAACTGAAAACAATCCTTGATATGATTTAAAAGCTTTAGCATATATATATATATCCTACCTGAGAAATTACTCATCGTTTGAATAACTCCTGAAAAGGCAAAGCATCTGGGCTGGGGGCAAACCTCACATCAGTGTAAAGAATCTAACAAACTCTCTCTGAAGAACATGTGAATGGATTCTTGCCAGCTGTACACACATCCAGAAAACTGGCCACTGCTAATGCAGATGAAGCCTGAAAGAATGCAAGCAGCTGGCTCAGAATTCATTCATCACTGTTCTAAACATACAGCCCTCTATTTTTCCGTCTCCCCTTTGCTACTGAAGGTAGAGTTGGAGGGTCTGAAGGATCAGAAAAGCAAATCTTTTTCTACCACTGCTATGGGAGTAAAGTCCTACTGCTCTGTACCATTTCAATATTTAAATCAAATGCAATTAGGAAAATATTTTCCGACTTGTAAAAATGAAATAAAGTTTCTTTCCTCTTTTTTTTTTTTTTTTTTTTTTGGTGGAAAAGTTGGTACATTGCAGATGCATCAAATGTACTAGCACAGGACTGCTTTTCTTAAAAAGCTTTGAATTCTTCCAAAAGGCAAGATTCATAACCCTCATTCATTTTTCAAAATCTCACTCTAAACATCTTGACATAGGTTTCTAACATGCATATAGGCACCTCAGTGACAGATGTGACTTTCAGATATAAAGTTGCCTGTGTGCATCCATGGATACTCCTGAAATTATTTTCTGAAAACTGGACCAATTCAACATGAACTTAAAGTGTTGCCTGCATTTAAAATTACCAAATTACAAAAGATAACTGCATGTAAAATTACCAAATTACAAAAGATAACTGGGTATTCAAAAATCATGAGCTATTTTTGAAAATTTGAGCCTTTTAAATATATACATCTGTCTACAGAGAAGCAAGATTCTGAAATATGCACCACTCATTTTTTAGGAGGTTTGTGACAAAAGCTGTGTAGAGTAAAAATAAACTTGAATTTCAATTCTCCTTTCTCGATATTACTATGGAGACACTAGGCTGGAGGTTAAAATTCCAATCCTTGTAAAACTGTTGTTCAAGCTACAGTATTTTATTCTTGCCAAATTTTTAGTTATTTATGACATTTTTATGGTATTTAAGAGGTTAACAGGACCTTCTGCCTGGCAATGCTTACCTTTTCATTAAGAAACTAATTAAGAATGGAATTATAGTTTCACATGATTCAATTTCAGCATTGTCTTCTTTTTAAACAAATGGTTTTATCATATCTAAGTGCTGACTATACTTATTTTTGGGCTAGACAGCTTTCTGTGTCAGAACTACTAGAATAGAAAATGCCTAGCACCATTTTTCTTAGACTGAATTTAATAACCAACACCTCTAGCATGCAAGAGACTATTAACTGATATGCAATCACCACAGAAATTCCAAAAGTACAGCTTCTTCCTGCTGTGTTTATAAAGGCATAGCTAAATATAAGAGGTATTTTATATTCTCCTGCCAAATTTTAGGCTTCTACAACAACTACTTGAAAGTCATTACACAATGGTGCAGATTAAAATCTCCCTTGACTCCTTTATCTTTAATTGTTTTAAAGTAAGTCTTTGTCCAAGGCTTATTTTAAGAGATCTTTGGATTGAGCAAAGAATGTAACCCATTATCAGAAAAATTTTAACCTGTTTTTCTGAGGAAAGGAAGATCCTACAGTATCTTGCCTGTGTCTCCCACTGATAACTTTTGAGCTTGTCAAAACCTGTCTAATTTGACAGAAGAATGGAAATATCAAACACATTCATATTCCTATACATTACTTAAAAGCCAGAAATGAGGTACAAGGATAACCAATTTAATAATCAGTAAAACTGAAGCAGCTAGATTTCAGTTGTTATGCTTTCTACTTGCTCTAAGTCAACTGACTTGTGTTACAGGTGTAATGTGCAGCCTCCAGACTAACCATGCTGGATGATCAGTTATGAAGGGGTAGGAAGAAGATTAGGTATTGCATAGATCTAACCTGGGAGATGAGGGCATAAAGAACACATACTTGCAGGAAACAAGGTTTCATTAGTTCCTCTACTCAGGGAAAAATGCTAAAGACATGACGTTCACAAAGAGTGAAAAATAGTCAGAAATCAAGGGGTTTCAACAGAGACCAGATGAGACAGACATTCAACTGCAGACAGACCTAACAGCTTGGAAACAAGGATGTCATATATGTTTGTATTAGGTACATGTTTTCAGGAAGTAGGCTCTTCAAAGACCAGTAAATAATGTTTGCTTAATGGGAGCTTTATGCTGTGATATGTCTCAAAATCAGGATAAAATTGCCAGTTCTTCAGTAGCTATAAATCTACTTTCTGCTTGATGAAAATTATGCTCGGTCTGTTTTAAATTGCAGATAACTATGAGTTCAACACAACTGCAAATCTCTCAAAACTCTAAAACTGCGAATCTAGTCAGACAGACTCTGTAAGGGAGAACTGATTCTTAAACGTTTGCTTTGAAGTGGCAAATAGCCACTTCAAAGTCAAGCGCTGCTCTGAACTTTCCACATGGAGTGTCTGAAATGCCAGATCAACCTGTTATAGACAGACGCGTCCATTTGTTATCAGCAGGAAATTCACTGTCCTTTTTACAGATAAGCATAGCTTAGAGTGTATTACAACTGCTACATCATATCCCTAAGGTAATGGTGATAGCAAAAATTTTGTAAAAACACTGCCTTAAATGCCTCAAAAAGTCAAAGTAGAAGATGCAATCAGGTCTTCAGTAGGATGAAGGTGTGGTTCGGATATTTAGGCTGCGGCAGAAATAACACCGAGTAGCAAGGAGGAATGTAAAGATCACAAAGGTTTGCAAAGTTGTTACTTGTTGTTTAAAAGTTAAAAAGGAAATCAGATGTGTAAATTCAAGATAGGAGCTGTGATAACTTTGTGGATTTGACCCAAGATACTACATACTGTCAAGATTTTTAAGGGGGACTATCTATTTCAGAAAAGCTAGAATCTTCTTAGGGACAGGTCACAAATCAAGCAAGCAAATTTCCAGTTGGGTGCACAGGAGTAATTCTTCTCCCTAATAGAGGTTAAGCACCGAATTAAATGCATACAGATCTGTGGGGTCTCCAAACCTTGTAGATTGCAAAACTCATCTGAAAAGGGTCCCTTACCAGCCTGATCTGCCTTAAAGTTATCTTCTATCTGAGTAGGATGCTCGCCTAGGTGACCTCCAGAGGTTCTTTCCACCCATATTATTCTATGATATTGAGACATAGACAGTTATGTTTGTACTATATGGGAGATCTAGGTAGAAAGGTTTATAAACCTGAGCCTAGTGTATATTATGGGGTGAGTTATAAATTTGGGTTAATAGATTTGTACACACAAAACAAATAGCACCTGTTTTCACGAGACTAAAGAATGTACACTATAAGAACAGCAGGACATGACACCCAAGAATTAAAAGCTTTTAAAGCTACATGTAACAAAACTGGACTAAGATGACAGGACAAAACGTAGGGATGGGAGTGATATTAAGTATCTGTAGCATTTCTAAAAGTCTGAGCAGTTCTAGACTGCTCTGTGTGCCAGTGCACAGAATTAAAATGGCCTTCATCCAACTTGTCTCATGACTGCTTAGTGCACAGTGCAGCTGGGGGAAAAATAATGTGACAAATTGTAGTTACGGATGTTGACACTGAACTGAAGTTGTGTTCCTTTTCATAAAGATGGAGATTTTGCAATGTATGTAGATTAGAAGGTCCTGCGCAGGGAATAAACAGTCCTAGTTCAGCATAGAAGGATAAATGTATTACTATTAATTGAAATTTACTCTTTGCAAACCATCTTATGAAAGGATAGCAAAGCATTATTTTGAAAGTGCTGAAAGGTACCTTTCTTTAGGAGAAAGTTTTATTTTTATTATCTTTGAGTTCTGACAGATCTGATGTCTATTATTGTTTTAGTTCTAATGTCATGGGCTTAACTGCAACACCTTATGGTTTACAAGATCCCTGTTAAAAGGAGCAGCTGGAGAAATGTCTTGTGCTTTCTCACCTGTACTTTGTGGTGTTGAGCAGATGGTCTGTCATTAGACTCTGTTGCCCATCTGTTTGAAGCCCCTTAAGCCTCCTGAGGAGTGAGCTAAGTTGCACAGTGGAGGTTCTCAAGTGCTGGCTGAAGTCTCAAACCCATTTTTACTGAAAACAGTTTCACAGCTTCAGCTCAATGGGGGATCGTATTTTAGAAGCGTTGCCCTCTGGTGTATAATATTAAAAGTGATCTAAAGCTGGCAGGTGTCTAAATTTGTTCTCCATTTTGTGGGGTAGAGTCTTAAGTTAATTGCGATTAATAATCTGGAAATGAATCTTCATGTATAACTATGCTGCTGCCTTCATACATACAGCATATGGATTTCTTGTAGTAGAATGGTCTCTGTCATGTGAGTCAAGAATCTGAAAGGTGTAAAAATAAATACAGGAGAATTTTAAATAAATAAATAAATGAAGCTGTGATGATCTGTGGCTAGATGTGCTGTGGTTGTGTTTCCATTCTTCACTCAGTACTATGGTGTTTCTGAGAGGCATTCCAGACTTCTCAGCCTTTTCCTAACTCAGTATCATTTAACAGGACAGCTAGGAAGAGCTCTTCTGAATTTGGACCTTGCTAAGAAGTATGGGCTTTTTGGTTGCTGTATGTTACAGCAGCCTTTCTCCTGTTCAAGAATCAAGACTGAAAAGTCGACTCTGGTGTGTGGATCACAGAGCAGCACAAACTGCAATGAGCAGCTTCACAAAGCCAGTGTCTCTTTCAGGTTGAAGCTTCTGGACTCATACAGATTTACTGCTGTGTCTGACATAGCGACACTGCAAGTCCCTGCTTTCCACTGGAGCATCCTGACCCTTTTAAAGGATTCATTAAAGGCAAGTAAAACCAAATGATGAAAAAAAAATTATTCCTACCTTCCTATCACTTTAAGCCTCTCATTTTCTGACTAAAGAAAGTGTGAATTTAATTTAATTTCAGTCTTTATTAATTTGGCAGAAGCTGAGTCAGTAGTGAAAAACGGGAAGGTGCCTTAATGCATGGTCCTCAGCCTATCAATGTTGACTAAGTGAAATTCTCATATCGTCATGGCAATTTAAACTTTAAAACAGAGGTCAACTGTGAGAGTTAAGACTGTTATAGCCAACCATAAATGGTATTACTTGTATCAAAATTTGAAGTGCCTTTAATACCTAAAATAGCAAATAAAGGCCAGGGAGCACTTAAATTGACAGATCACCGTGGAATACTTTCCTTCTTGCATCCAATTATCCATAGAAAAACAAGCAGTAGGTATAGACTATGTTGTATGTTTGCCTGCAACAGACTTTCCTTCTAAGATTCCTGGGTTTTGGGAGTTTTGACAGATTCCATGTCTTTAAAGTGCTACATCCAAAACTCTCTAGAACAAAAGCAATCCAGACACATAGATATAAGAAAGGGAAACATCCTGTTGTTCTGACAGAGCTATTAGAGTCTTAGCTTTTGTGGTTGTTCAGAGGGAACGTTTGAGATATGACTACTGCCTGTCTATTGTTGAAAGTGAAAAGAGGAAAAGCTGATAGCAGACTTTTCCATTTGAATTAGGCTACAGCCTCTGGGAAATGAAGAGCCTTTCCAAGTTTAGTGTCATTTTATTTCTGATTTGCCTTTCAGGGAGTTGCATAAGGGAAAGAAATATCTCTGTATTAATAAAATGTATCAGGTCTTCCAGATGATTTTAACATATTGGTCTCAAACTCAAAGAATCTTAAAAATAAAGGTATCAATTTCATTCCTGGGCATTTATTGCAGAGTCATGTCTGTATTTGGCAGTAATGATTGTTAACATTAAATGCTTACTACTTTTGCAGATACTGATGTTTAATGTCCCATCTGGCCTCACTGGGCAAGCACTTCTATACCATCAACAAGTAACACATAGCTATGGGGTGCTGTTCAAGGGCTTGAACTCTCCCTACCACTTCCAACTCCCATTCAGGTTTGTTTTGGCAGATTGAGAAGGTTGCAAAGGGGTCATATTGCTTGATCAGAACTGGCTTAAAACTACAGTTGTGAAGTCTGCCCTTCCCCTTGTATTCTGCAATACAAGTACTCAAATAGCACCTGTCCTGCCTCTGTTTTTGAGACAGAATAAAAACCCCTGGTTTTATACGTGGCTGAGTGGAGTATTCAAGACCTGTCAATCCAGCACTAGTTCTAGGGCACCTGGGTACTGTGAAGCAGTAACTGGAACAAGGGTAAATGTTCTTCCTGTGTGCACGTGAACAAAGTTCAAGGTTCCCTGTCAGTCATGTTCTCTGCTGCTTGGGTAGATTTAGCACTATGCAATCAAACAGAACAAAGAAATCATTCCATGCTCTTTCCCTGGGAGTAACTCAAAACCTATATCATTATTTAACAAGTCACAATTCAGCATCTTTTTCTCCTGTAACGTGGGGCTCAGTACAAAATGAGCCAGTTTTCTAGGACTGCCTTTGCACTAACTTGGACTGGCTGGAAGGAGGATCTAGATTTATCACTGCTCTGTCCTTGTTGACTCCTTCCCTTCCACGTGCATCAGAGAGGACTCACTGGTTTTACCCTAATACTCCTTCTCTACAGTATAGCTCACAGGGTAAGTAGACTAAAAGACTGCCCTTGCATTTTTCTGCAGAATCCAACATTCAGTGTGAAAGGCTCTATAAAAGAAGCCTCCATAATGTGTGGTGGGTTACCCAGGTAAGCTGATGTAATTCCACATAAATTCTGAATTACAGATGATTTATCATCATGGCTATGACACCATGAATGGTGCATAGGGATCTATAGTCAGAGCATTAGGGGCCTGTTAACAGATGGTAATTGGTTCTACTTTAAGGATGGCTAGGCAAGTCAGCTCTTTTTGTGAAAAGAAAAAAAAATAATACAAGGACAAGGTCATTTTCTGAAGCCTGAAACCCTAGCAGTTGTTTCCACCCTGTGATCGACTATAGGCCAGGGAAGACATGCTACTGTTATCTGGAAGCAGTACACAGCAATGTAAATGTGACTGAAAGTTTTTATTGATTTTCAAGTGAAGAGAGAGATTCATGTGCCAGATTACTTTAAAATGCCTCACATCACAAGGCACAGCTTGTCGTAGAAATAGCAACAGAAGTTATAGAAGCCTGCACTGAAAATACCAAAGTTGACTGCAGTGAAGAGGAAGAGTTTGTTGCAGGTCATTGCATAAAGAGATATGAAGATACAAAGCCAGAAAAGTGTGAACTTTCCATTGTGATTTTTTACTGGCTTTTACTATCATTGCTGCTGCAGAAGTGCCTGCCTTGCTGAACAGATCGTGGTTCCAGTGATGCACAACTAAATAGCAAGTGACACAACTCCTTATGAGAAACCCCTTGAAGATGGACACAAAATGGAAAGTAAAAAAAAGGACTTGGTATTTCCAAGCCACTTTACACCACCCTGGCAAGTGCATTAAAATCTGTTGAAGAAAGCTTGGGGGGATTTATAACCTCCATTATCAATGCTCATAATACATTTCTTGTAGGGAAAGTAGCTGTACCAGCGGATGGCCTCTTTCCTCTCCTCAGCATCATCTTGACTGACTCTCTAGTGACAAAGAACAAGAACCAGAAAGTGCTAATCAACTGTAAAACCAGTTATTTTAAGGCCCTTTTTCAGTATCAGGCAGTAAGCTAAAAATCACAAGAAAAAGTAGAGCTCCACTATTTTTAGAGGCTAATTATTAACAAAAATAACCAGAGTATTCTTTCTGTAGAAATTATTTTCTTAAATTAGCAGAAAATTAAATGGAAGCCCTCCTCTGCTTAGCAAATTTCTAAAGCACTGATCTCTGAAAGTCACTTTGCTGCTGATATTCCAGTCTTCTCCTCCCCTCTCACTGAGTTTCAGCTCACAACAGTTCTAGGAAGACACAGTCTTCTGTAGCTTTGGTGAACTTTAGTATGGAGGAAGGGGAAAAAACCTGTCCACATGCTCCATATTCTAGCCAAGCTTTTGACCTACACTTCAGTGTAGTTTCAGATGCATTTCAGCTCTAGAAGAAGTCTCTGTCTAGGAAGTACCCAGGTTTATTACTTCTTACCCTCTGCAGGATAAATGAGGACAGAAAGGTGAAGAGTGAGAAATGACACTTCCTGAGCTAAAGTGCCAGAGAAAACCAGTGCAATGACTTCTAGTTCAGCGCTGCTTCAGAGCTACCAGCAAACAGGCACCAGCATTGAATGGAAGTCCCATATCTGGCACTTTCAATTGTCAACTGGCAAAAAATAGCCTGGTTGCCTGCACAGAACAATGCCACTTTGCCACTTCCTTTGGAGCTGTACTTCACTGGATCTTAATATGTTATAGCACAGACTTTCTCTTGATCACCTGGCAGTCTTTTTTTCCTCTGTGTTGATTTTAAGTCCATCTCACTGTGTGACTTTGAAGGAGTCAGCCATTTCTTAGTGTGGGTTATCAGAGTATTGCATCCTTCTGCAAGGGACAAAACCCCTAGAGGTGGAATGTGACTCTCTGAATCAACCCCTACAAATGAAGAAGGCTCACTGGGGATGGACAAGGAAGACGTGTCCATAGAACTCAGGGAATAATACAGAGTATGATTGACCACATCTATCGCAAAGAAACTGATTCTGAGTGGATCAACTGGTGGTTTAAATGCTTATTCTTGGGCTAGCTAGACTTGCATGAGAAGTGATTACATGGATCAGACCAACATAAAGTTCAGAAGTTGAACAACTAACAGAATAATTTCAGTGAGAGCAATGGACCTGAGCTTCCTTTAGCTCACATTTTCCATTCCCAGTAACCAAGGATACCCAATGCCCATGAGCATATTACAAAAACACACTGGTATTATGATTGAACTGCAATCCTGTATTTTGCTAAGTGCAACTTACATTTGTATTGTATTTCCAGTGTATTTTGTATCACTGTACTAAATCAGAAATCCCATGAAAAGCCAACTGTCTGCAAATAAAGACGTTAATAAGACATTTGATATTTAATGTTACACCTTCCGTGCATGGATTATCAAAAAGAAACTGATCAAGAGCATATTAAACTCTAATGCCTATCTACAAGTATTATTTTCATTTGTAATCACTGGAATTAAACTCTTATGAAGACATTCAAAGCTTTATTTTTTACTAGATGTAAAAGCCCCAGCTGTAATTAAATCTCTGGGGAGAAAACTGGCAGAAAGCCTAACTTGTGCTCAGGAGCCCCAGCTGCTAAAAAGAAATCAGTAGTTTTTCTGTCTTGGAAACGTGGTTAAGTGTATGGTATGAGGAAAATTCAGACTCCATTCTCTCACGGGCACCTAAAGTTCAGGAAGTCATTTCCCCTTGGGAGTTACAATAAAGAGTGCATTTCCTCTTCCCTCTCTGGGCTTCCCTCGGAGTCAGAATGCATGCGTTTTATACTGAATGTTTTCAGATTAGTTAAAATATCACAAACAGCCGACTTTGAGTCTCCTCATTGCTATATATTAATGGGCTATCTCCATCCTGGGATTTGCTGTTACAATTTGCCTTCCCTTTCTTGCTGCTGCCATGTTCATAAGGGATTGGCAGCACTCTCTCTTTGTGTCTCAGCACTTCCATTGATGCTGATTCACAAGGCAGCATATGTTGCTGTATGCTGAGAGTGAGTGCTTGGCTAAGATGGAATGGAAATCCTTGCCTGATTTATGGGCACGACATAGAATGCTTTGTCCACAAAATGCAACCTGTGACTGTCCTGTCAGTTGTCAAATGCCTCTTTTGCAACGAGCAACTGCTACTTGTACCATACAGTGTCAGCTGAAGCTGAATACTTTCTTCAGGTCTCAGGCAGGCAAGGACAGTCTGCCTTCTGCTATCCCATTTCTGTAGCAGCCACATGCCCTTTCATGCTTCTCTGTTGATATTCTTCCTGGGTTCTGATTCTTCCTTCTTCTGTGAGAAGATTTGGCTCTGCCAAGTGCATTCACAGGAGCAGCTGGCTAGCAAGACCTCCATGTACATGCATGAACGGTTCATCTTTCCCTTTACTTATCTAGTAATAGAGAAGCACCACAAGTGATTGCTGTAGAATAACTACAGACAAGCAAAACAAATGATTGCTGTAGAATCACTACAGACTAAAGTATCTCCACTTAGAAGAGCTGTGGAGCAAAAAAGGAAATTACTAGTGACAACATGAGCAGAAAATGTAACTGACAGTAGAAAGATCTGTATAACTGGGCTTCTGTTCAAATTAGTCTTGCATTGATGCTGTGTAAATAGGTTGATTAGTGTGAGACTGATGTTCTCTGATTAAAGTGCTTCTGACCTGTGAATTTCAATGATTCATGCGACTTTTCTTAACCTGAAAAGCTTAAGAGAGTGAATCTCAGCTGTAGAAAGGTTTTACTATTCACAGTTGTGAAGAAACCTTGAAAAGACTGAGTAAAAGTTTCTGGGTACTGAAAGGCCTATAAAAGGAACACATTGACGCAAATTCAGTGTCTTTTTTTAGCCAGTCTTATCACCTTTCCACATATAAGGTTGGCATTATTGTTCTTTAGCCACAGTATGGGCACAGCATGATGTACAGCAACGCAAAATTCTTTGTTGCACCAACCCCATCTGTGTTCCAATGGTGGAACAGACCTTCAGTTTCTCTTTCCTTTTGATGTGCTGTTGTACTGGCCAAAACTCCCCTAAAATTAAAACAAAACAAAACAAAACAAAAACAAACAAACAAAAAATACAAAGCTAGGAGTTAAAGGATAAGACTGAAAATTTCACTTGCTGTTTTTCTGAACATTGGCATAATCTGAAAAACGGGGCGGAGGGCGGGGGAGAAAGAACTGAGAAATAACTGAAGTAAAAATATTGTTTCATTTCAAGTGATTGGAGGTTTTATTGACATGGAAGAGTGTTTGCTTTTTTTTTGTTTTTGCAACATATCAAGCTTCATGGGATCCTGTTTCTTTAAACATTTCTCCTGTTCATGGAGTGATTGGCAGCTGAGTGGGATAGAGGAGAAGCAGCATCAGCTTTCACTTCTGAACTGGTTGCACATTCAGAATTAATGGGGAGGGAGAGCTTTCTGGTGAGGAGAAGATTTTGAAAATGTGAAAAACAGGAAAAAAGGAGGATTTTTCATAGGCCTATGAATCAGGGGCGTATGCTTTCAGTACTGTCATGCAAATGAAGAAACACTGTGTTTGGTCTGTTAATATTACTGAAAGTTGGCCGCTGAGCCACCCTAGGCTCTGTCTAGGATCAATAGAAAGAAATTCAGGTTTGAGGTGGGCAGAGTTGCTATTCAGAAATGTTTGCCTCTGCTGATTAGACAGGACAAGCCGATCACAAACTCAGACACCTTGTTAAAGCATTTGAATTTATGGAAGATTCCAGATTCTAGTTAACTCGTTCAAAGAAAAATGAAAATCTCCTTTTCATAAGATTTGTTGATAACGTTGAAACCCTATCCAATGAGTTGTGCGTGTTTGTTAAAACAGCATGGAAAACAAATTACTGTCATAAAAAAGATCCCAAAAAAGTAATTTGATATTTCAACTCTTCAAACTTTTCAGGGACTTAAACATTGCAAAAGGCTTGTAAAAATGGGGGCTTTTTAGACACAGAATCACTGGAGGTAAAGCCTTTCAGCACCACATAAAAGCGGGCTTATTTTTCTCATTTTACTGACAATATAGTAATTTTCAGCAGAACTCTGAAGCATAGTGCAAGTCAGACAAATACAATGTTCTGCCATCAGCAGCATGACACACAAATTGTACATTACAAACAAAAAGGTTTCTTTTGGAGACCACACCATGGAGAAAGATCTAAATTATTAAGAGATGAAGGAAGAACAAAGGACACTAACAGCATCTCCCTTATCTCCTAAAAAAGGTCCAAATAAATGATACTATATTTATTTAACCTAGGATTTCTCACTAAAATCAGCAGATAAAGCAGGATTTTGGTTTTGAAATTTGTGTCAGTGATGTCATACCCAGCAGTTAAAAAACTTAAACTAATGCAAAGTGATAAAAGCTAAATACTGAATGGTTGGCTGGTATTTTAAGTAATTAAATTACATGACTTCCTTTGTTCTGGATTGTACAGAATGTACAATCCAGCAACTGTAATAAATAATTGGTCCTTTTCATTTTATTTAGGCCTCAGTTCATCAGGTGTATAAAAACCCATAGAGATGTGAACATGCTCACCATTTCACAGGATTAAATGTTTGAGGAAAACCAGGGACTGTGTTCATTATAGATTTACTGGATTTTTTAAATATCAACCAAGGAAAGATGAATGTGACATATAAAATAAATCTATTAATCTCTCAGCTCTACAATTTTATTTATATCTTGTGTTTGATTTCACAGAATCACAGACCAGTTGAGGCTGGAAGGGACCTCTGGAGGTCACCTGGTCCAACCTCCCAGTTCAAGTAGGACCACCTTGGGCCAGTTGCCCATGTCTGAGCCCAGACGGCTTTTGATTATCTCCAAGGAGAGACACTCCACAATCTCCCAGGACAATCTGTGCCAGTGCTGTCATCCTTGCAGTAAAACAGCATTTCCTGGTATTCAGATGAAACCTTCTGTGGTTCAGTTTGTGCCCATTACCTCTGATTCTGTCACTAGGCACCAGTGAACTGAGCCTAGGTGCACCAGAGAATCACAGAATGGTTTGATTTAGAAGGACCTTAAAAATCATCTAGTTGTCCCCAACTCTGCCATGGGCAGGGACACCTTCCACTAGACCAGGTAGCTCAAAGTCCAATCCATGCATGTGCATAATCACCATCAAACTTTAAACTGGAATATCCAATGACTTGGGAGGCCCAGAGTCCAGGCCAGGGTTCCCTGGGCAGGGAGTCTGTGCTACTACGCTTGGGGAGAATTGTGAATGTGAAGCACGTAAGGCACAAGGGTGTGAGTGCTCCATACTTGCAACAAACACCAAGCTCGACCCTGTGGGGCACGTAAGGGGCCCAGGATCCAGGTGAGGAACTCTCCAATCTCTGAGATGTGTAGGGGTTAGAGAATTTAAGAAAACAACAAGAGCCTTTATACTTAATTGCTGAATCAAAGGTGTGAATGCTTGGAAGTGATCCAAACTGGAACAGACAAATATTTTTAAGCACTCCCTTTCTGAATTGGAAGCTTGTATTCCTAAGAGCTCACCAAGTTAGTTGAATTTAAACATATTTTAGAGCTCTGTTAGTACTGTATCTAAAATATGAGCTTGTTGTTTCAACTTGAAATTGAAGGGTGTATCCTCCTGTGATCCTCCACAACTAAACTGAATTTTGTCACAACACCCATCCAGAGGAACACAGTGAATATAAAGAATGTAAAGGAATATAAAGCTAGGACTTTTCCATGAAACTGCCTTTTTAAACACAGGGTTTTTCTGTCAACAGACACACACGCATATATAGATATATATATGGTATGTGGTATAAGACTTTAACTAGGATTTTTTCATTCTACAGTGTATGAGCTCACACAGGCACAATAGTCTCTTCTCTGACACAGTTTTATTAACACTGAGAACACGGGTGCACTAAGAAATGAAAGTTACAGTGTAATACACAGTTTGAATTTCGTGTAAATATAAAACATTTCATGTATATGTATATGCATGCACACAGACACAACTGGTAAGTAATTTTCCAGAATCACAGAATATGCCGAGTTAGAAGGGACCCACAAGGATCATAAAGTCCAGCTCTTAGTCCTGCACAAGATCATGCCCAAGAATCACACCATGTGCCTGAAAGTATTGTCCAAACACTTCTCAAACTCTGGCAAGCTTAGCGCTGTGACCACTTCCCTGAGGAGCCAGTTCAGTGACCAACCACCCTCTGGGTGAAAAGCCTTTTTTTAATATCTAACCTAAACCTCCCCTGACACAACTTCAGGCCATTCCCTTGGGTCCTGTCACTGGTCACCACAGAGAAGAGATCAGT
>JAWWEE010000001.1:28630742-28687332 GCA_035221455.1 Xenops minutus | reverse complement strand
AGAGAAGAGATCAGTGCCTGCCCCTCCTCTTCCCCTCACAAGGAAGTTGTAACTGCAGTGAGGTCTCCCCTCAGTCTCTTCTTCCCCAGGCTGAACAGACCAAGTGCCCTCAGCCACTCCCCATACGGCTTCTCCTCAAGGCCTTTCATCATCTTCATTGCCCTCTTTTGAACACTCTCTACAAGCTTAATATCTTTCTTATAATGTGGTGACCAAAACTGCACACAATATTCAAGAAGAATATTAATGAAAGTTTAAGGAATTGTGTGGCTGAAATTAGAAATTATCACAATGTCAAGGTAGCCATTTAATTATTACACAGCATAGACCTACTCACTTAGAACAAGGGTTGTGTATCACATTTGCATTTTAGTTCTGAGACAGGGAAGAGAGTAACTTTCTTGATTTGAAATAGTGTCAGAGTAGAAATTGTTGTGTCAGTGTGACTGAATATCTTCTGGTAATTCATTAATTAACAGACTCTGGAACTACACTGGATATTACCTTTTTTTTTTTTTTTTTTTTTTTTTTAAATGGTGATGGTATTTTAACTGCATTGAAGCAGCTGATTAACCTTCAATCTCAAGTTTAAAAATGCATGTAAAGGAAAACTTCTCATAAGTCTGCCTCGTGGTTTCAGCTGGGACAGAGTTCATTTTCTTCTTAGCTTCTACAGTGCTTTGTTTTTGATTCAGTATGAGAATAATGTTGATAACACAGTCATGTTTTGGCTGTTGCTGAGCCTAAGCAGCACTTATTCTAAGGTGAGGACTTTTCAGTTTCTCATGCTCTGCCAGCGAGGAGGTGCACAAGAAGCTGGGAGGCTGCATGGCGAGAACAGCTGACCCAAACTGGCCAAATGGATATTCCACTGAACATCATACTCAATGTATAAACTGGGATGACATGACTGGGACCCACCCATCACTGCTCAGGGATGGGCTGAGCATCACTCAGTGGGCACCAAGAAACTACATTGTGCATCACTTCTTTTTCTCACTCCCTCTCCATTTCATTGAAATCAGTATTATTAGTAAGAGCATTAGTAGCATTGCTGTTATTATATTTTACTTTCTTTCAATTATTAAGCTCTTCATATTTCAGCCTATGAGTTTTACTTTTTTTGGGTTTTTTTCCTGGTTCTCCTCCCTATCTCCCCAGGGAGTGAGGGCAGTGAAGGATCAGTTGTGCAGTACTTATTTGCCAACTGGGGTTAAACCATGACAGTCTGCTTCATAATGGAGAAAGAAATATTAATCTTTCTTCAGACTATATAGGCAATCACGTGTACTTCTGAGACTAGTCCTCATTTATAGCAAGGCAAACATATATTAACCACCCTGTAAATTTAACCCAATGAAGTACACTTGCTCATATTTTGCCGTTAAAGATTATTTGGTTTTGGTTTACCTAGTGTGTGAAATTTCATTGGAAGAGACTAATAACCCCTCAATTCAAGGCTTGGAATATTTGTTCCCAAGAGAGCTGCCAATGCCACAATTGACTTCAATGTATTTTCAGCAGTTATTTAAGAAAATGGAAATGTATCTATCATTCAGAACAGAGGTAATACAATTAGTTCAGTGGAATCACTCTTGCTTCATATTATACAGGGTAGATAAGAAGTGTTTTTAAATACCCTGCTGGCATGGAACTTGATTCTACCATAAATACTCATGCTGAGTGCTGCCGACAGACATGAGCAAACCAGTCTGTTCAGCATTTCTTGCATTTTTAATCAAACATTTACTGAACTGTTAAAAAATCTTGAGTGATTTATGTTAACTACAATGGGTTCTAAAATACACCTGTTAAAAAGGTATCTACACAGTGTATTTCAAAAGCAGTTGTTGGTAGTCATGTTGATATAAATCAGGCTTTTATAGCTTTGTGTTAATAATCAAATAAGCTTTTGCTATTTTAGACCCATCTTTTAAGTACAGTTAAGAAAGGGATACAAGAAAGTATGCTCCTAGCGTTTTTATACAATTACAAAACAGAATGATGAAAACTCTATTCTTGAGCAAAATCACTGGTGATTCATCCTTCTAAATACAATTTTATATATAGATGTGAGCTGGTTTTGAATCTATATAAATCACAAATAATTCTGCTAAAATTGATGTACTTACAAGAGGATAAACCTGTCTTGAGCTTAGAATGCCTTTATTTCCAGTAGGCATGGTTAGAATATTCAGTTTTACCTGGTGGAAATAGGTCTTGCAAACATAAATGCTTTTGCCTTCCCTTTTACAAAGTGGCAAAGACATATTTTATGAGCACTATTGGTTTCCTGTTGAAAAAGGAACAGACCTAAAAGATAGAAGGATGGCACAGAGATTTTTTTCTTCAATAAAATAATGGTACTGAGGCTACAAGAATAGTTTCACATTTTCTTGAAAATCTCACCATAATAATTGAAAACAACTTCTTTACTTGAAATCTTTATCTATCTTTGTCTCCCATTAAGTTTATCTGCTTAAGTAAAAATTCTCTTAGATAAGCAGGACAGAAATTCAATGTCAAATATGGAGAAAACAGAAATATAAACCCATTAGCCTAGTTTTACAATTTTTAGGCTAACCTTCATTAAAAGAGTATACACACTGTCACGAGACTAATATTATTAGAAAAATCTAAGAAGTGTGAGATGGAGTTTGGCACTGGAGGCTTAAATTAATCTCTTGGTACTGAATAAGAAATTCAGATAGGTAGCAGGACATATGCTTTGAACTGCCTTGAAAATTACAATCAGCTTTTTGATTTAATAGAATATAAAGATTCAGCAATTCAGATATTAATAGAAGGGTAATGTAGTTGAAAGACCGAGCTATGAAAATGATCTTCTCAGTAATATGTCAGGTTCAGCAATGACAGTGTGACTGTGAGGTGAGGTGAGGTGAGAGCCAGAGTGAGTCCCTGAGGTGGAGCTGTGGTGAGTTGGAGCTGAGCTGCTGCTCAAAATCCTGCCATGGAGACTAGTGAGGAGTGCTCCATGTTGTTCAGGCTCTAGTCACTGCAATGGTGATTGGGATGGGTTCCAGGTGTGTGTGCAAGGGTGTAACAGTGGGTGAAAAGCTTTCATTGTCAGTCTCTTTCACGTTATTGTAAATCCATCGTTTGTGAGATTACCAATTGATTCACCATTTGTGAGACAATGCTGGTAAAGGCAAATTTCAATGGAGAGTTTCAAGAAAGCTTTAAAATACACACCTTGATAACTAATTAAAAACAGTCCTGTTTTTTCCTGTGCTACAGGCCTAGAACTACATACCGTCTCTTCTCATTTCATGGCTGACTAACGTGTCAAAAAGCAGTGAATGTTGTTTTTATTCTTTCTGACAGAGAAATTGAGATTTGCATTAGGCCTTACCAGATGTTGCAAACCCCCCTATTTACTATTTCATTATTTACAGGCTGCAAATGGGTGAATTGATTCTCTCTTACTATGGCCTGCTGTTACCTCTCCCTACAGCTCCTTGGTTCCTGACGTGTTGAATCTGACAATGGGACAAGCACATAGGCACCAAAAAGAAAGCTGGGGAAAATGTGGGTCTATTGCCAATTCGAGATGCCTGTTGTGTCCATGGTGACAATGGATGCGGAAAATGCCAAGTTACTCACTGTGTTCTTCACCTTGGCCTTTACTGGTAAGAACAGCCTTCACAGAGTCACAGTGTGATTCTGTGACTTTTTGGCAGTAAATTTAAGTATGCATTTCTATAGTTCCTGTGCGTCTCTATATTGTCGACTGTATTTTGCCATCTCTCCTCTCTGTCCCTCTCTTTCCTTCTTTTTCACCCTCCCTCCTTTCTTCCCTCCTTGTCCACCTGCCTACCCACTTTTCCTGCCTGCCTTTCTTCTTTCCATTCTTTTCTTTTCCAGCTTCAAAAAAATAATTTCATTATATCATTTGACCTCCAGTAAATTTGCAAATCACATTCTGTTTCATGGTTAAATATACTTCATTTGCCACTTGTAATCCCAGAAATCTAAGAGATCATCAAACTTATAGCAAGCTGCAAAGGATTTAGCTGAAATTTTAGTCTGCAATATATTTTCTTGCACAATAAAATATGTTCCCTTTTTTTACTTCTCTGCCCAATGACTGTTTTTGTATCTCAGTTTTACCATTTTGCATCCTTGTTCTGCTTCAGGCTTGCAGAGGGTCTACTGGGCTTTACCAAAGCAAATGGGACTGAAGAGTAATGATCACCCTTATCTTTTTTTAAGGCTCAACAATAGGCAGAATGTCCCTAACAATTGCTGAACATCCCCTGTTCCCAGTAAATTCGGCTACTCCTAATTAAGTTTAAAACACCATGACTCCTAAGGAGACAGCTATATTGTCTTGTGGCTAATGCTATCTCATTTTATTGCTTTCTCAAACAGCTGTTCCAGATATAAGCTTAGCAAGATTCAGATTGTAGGTAAGAAGTAGTACTGCTCATTAGATTTGACCTCTCTTTCTAGGGAAAATAAGTAAGAATGAACTAACCCAAAATGCTGAAGTAAAACATGGCAGATACACAGCTGGACTTGGTCACAGGGGATTTCTGCACAGTACATTTTACTGACACTACCTGGCCATATGCATTTACTCAGTTAGTCTTCTGCTAAGTTTTTTCAGTTAGGAAAACATTCTTTCCATTGTCATCACAATTTCTGCAGAGCATTTAGTTAAAAGAAGGTAAGCAAGATGCTACATAACACAATGGTCATGGGCCTGAGAAGATGACCTGTAAGGAGAGATTACTGGGTGTTGAACTCATTTGATTTGTGAAAGAAGAGAATGAGGGACAATCTAATAGTAGCCTGCAACTACTTGAAAGGTAGTTACAAAGCAAATGGAGGCAAACTGCTCTCAGTAGTGGCAGATGATATAAGGAGGTGCAAAAGTCACATCCTGCTGTTTGGGAGGTTCAAATAGGACAATAAGCAAAACTTGCTCACTGAGAGAAGAGGTTGTCAAGAGAAGTAGTGGAATCTCTGTCCTCGGAGATTTTCGAGACTAGAAACAGCAATGGCCAATGTGCTGGTGAGTGCTCTACACTTCGTGTGAGGTTACAGGTGTTCTATAGCAGTTCTTTCTAATCAACACATCTGTCTTTCAGACACACCACTGTGATCACTATTTATATAGGACTAACTGGTGCTACTCCTAATATATCCTAATGTAACTCAGAGTAAAAAAAAAATAAGTACATATCCTATACTTCAGACAGGCTCTTGTCTAAGGGCATGATCATGAGGTATATGATTCTCAAATAGAAGTAGTTCAGAATGAGTTACAGAAAGGGTTAATTACTTCCCTGTTTGTGACTGAGGAAAAGAAAATCAGTAGCTGGTCTTTATCCCAAGCTGGGGCCAAATTTCACAAATGGGTTGATGAGTAGTACAAGGATGTAACGAGAAACTGAAACAGACGCCAACATCTCTTCTCTTCCTTTCTAAAAGAGGAATTTAGCTCCACAAAAGAAGTAAGTTTGAATGGGTGGGTTGTTGCTGGAAGGTCCTGGCTTGGTCACATATTATTCTGGGCTCTGAGAGTGGGTTTGAGCTTTTTGGTGCTATTGGACACATAAGGTGTATGGCCAGAAAAGGACAAGAAGGACAGGACTGTGAGGCCACACATGACCCCAAGTGTGCATTATGGCCACTGAGGGAACACTTCAATACCAGTCCTTGGAGACCACTACATATTACTGCTTCCCAACCAGGATATGTTTGCTTTCATCATACTGTTATGAGAGAGGGAAGTGCTACTTTTTCTTTTAAAAAGACCCAGGTACAATGCAGTCCTCAATACACACAAACTTCCAAGTGCACATCTTAACTGCAGGACAGGAAATTTTAAGTGAGGGAGAATACTATTCTCCTCACCCTCTTTATTGTTCCTCTGTCAAAAACTTTAGCTAAACATTTTGTTCCCAACATAATACCCTTGCAAATAATTTGTTACTGAAATTTTCAATTCATTTTGGAAAGCAAAAACATTGAGATTTTATTTATGATCACCTAGCATTTTAAACTCAAAATACAAAGCAAAATTATCTTTAATTTCTGCACTTAACAGAGTTTTCAGAAATGCAAGCTTGGCAGGGACTGCTTCTTAAAGCGAATCTGCCTTATTTTCAGTTATGATCTCTAAATCTCCAAATTGTTGATGCAATAAAATGAAGATAAATAGATTTTCTATCCTAGATTTTCAAATTGAGTTTTTAAACTATTCAATTTCAATTGAGTATTTCAATACTGTCAAACTATTTTTATAGTTATGTAGATCATGCAAAATTTTACATATTTTTTTCAAATTTTGATTTTTTTTTTATTTTTTCATGACTGGCACTTGACAAACCTAGCTTCTAATAAATAAATAAAGCTATCAACCTTCATCTAGCTATACTTCTTAAATCACAGAATCATAGAATATACTGAGTTGGAAGAGACCAATCAGGATCATCGAGTCCAACTCCTGGCCCTGTGAAGGACACACCAAGAATCACATCATGTGCCTGAGAGCATTGTCCAAATGCTTCTTCCACTCAGACTGGTTTGGTCCTGTGACCACTTCCCCGGGGAGCCTGTTCCAGTGCTCAACCACCTTCTGGGTGAAAAACCTTTTCCTGATATCCAACCTAAAACTCTTGACTCAGCTTCATGCTGTTTTCTCCAGTCCTGTCACTGGTCACAAGAGTGAAGAGATCTGTACCTGCCCCTTCTCAAGTTTAATTTCAGTTTAAAACTGAAATACTAAGGATGAAATAGTGCCCATCCTCTCACAGTCACTGTGAAGGGACTCAGCTCCCATGCAAGAGCCTGAAAGCAAAAACATGGAAAGAGATTCCATTGAGCCACTAAGTACCTGTTGAAAAACACAGGAAAGAGCCAGGTACGCTGTGAACAGTCAGCAATTGCTTCATTCTGGCATGCTTAATGGGTAATCTCCTCTTTGCTTCCTTGAGAGGAGTGCTTCTTGTTTCTGTTATTTAGAGGTTTTTTCCGAAGAAGAAAGGAAATTATGGAAAAGACAATCCCACTCTATCCAAAACTCTAGATCAAAATAAAGGTGGAATTAAAGCTAGTGAGCAGGACAGCAGGTAGCAGGATTCTCTGGGGAATCAGAGGTAGGATCAACTAGTTTCACCATTCATACTCTTCAGCTGTTCACCTCATCTGTCAATGGACTGAACTTTGTTGCAAACTCAGAAAGGCTGAGGCAAAATCTTATGAAATAAATAGGCTCAGTGCTTTTTTACCTCTATGTATTTCTATCCTCTGCCTCTGCCAGTAAGTCTTCATCTTTCACAATCAGGTCGAGGGTGAAGCTCTGGGAGGCAGGTGAGCCAGTCTTGATAAGCTCACTTTTGTCATGGATGTAGAACAATTACAAAGATGATCACCTACAGAATTTCTTGCACTCTTCTCTGAAGAATTCGGTGCCTTTCACAGACTGAGGTTGGAAGGAGAGAGCCATTACAGCCTTCTCACTAATATGGAACCTCTCTTTTAATATTGACACGGTGGCACAACATGATCTGGCTCATGATGTCACAAAGATGAACCATACCCCTTCTAAAAAATACCAGTCTTCTTGACACTAAAAGGCTGTTCACTGAAACAAACAATCCAAACAAATGATCCATGCTAAGATATTTTTATCTTGAAACTCTGCTTTGAATGATTGCTCTTATTCTTTACTTAAGCATAAGTGGTTCTTCATTCTATCTATATTATTAATGCCAGCCAAAATTTATTTTTTTTCAATGGAGCCAAAATATTATTGTAAGTGTCTTGAACTTTTAATATTAAATTTGACAAAGGAATTGGATGCATTCAGCTATATCTTCAGCTGAGTTAATGCTCTGCACAGCTGAAGTTGTAGAAAATGGCTCAGAGACACATTTCTGCTTCTCCACTCCTGAATTTTTGTAATTTCAACAGATCTTATGATCTCTTTTTTGCCCCCCTCCCAGTAGTGCTACAGTTGGATTTCATGCAGATAGGACACTGTAATTTCCTCACTTCTGATAAGCAAGCAGTTAGTTACATTTGCTGACTTGGATTGCACAATCAGACCAGTTTTAAGATCTAGAATTGTTTCAGTGAGGAAGTAGCTTCTTACATGTAGATGTCTATGTCTGTTGGATGTGCACATATGCCCTGGCACTTTGTGCTACTGCAGAAGTTTGAGCCTATTGCACCCTTTTAGTACCTAAAGGGGGCTTAAAAGAAAGATGGGGACATACTTTTTAGCAGGGCCTGTTGTGACACAACAAGGCATAATGGTTCTAAATTAAGAGGGTAGATTTAGATTAGACTTATATCTAGACAAGGCATAAGAAAGATTATTTTTTTACAATGAGAATGGTGAAACACTGGCACAGATTGCCCAGAGCAGTAGTTGATGTCCCATCCCAGAAAACATTCAAAGTCAGGTTGGATGGGGCTCTGAGGAACCTGATCTAGTTGAAGATGCTCTTGCCCATGATTCTATTCCTTTCACCTGGCATAGATTCACAAGTTACATTCAGGAACACTTCTTGTGAAAACAAAGTGTTTTCATTTTTTTTCCCCATCAGTGATATCAAGCCTACTATTAATAAGGCTTCCACTTAATACATTTGAAATAAAATGACCCAGAAACCAAAATCTGCAGTAGGTCAGCCCCATGAATTTTGCAGAATGTTCATGCATATGTTCTACAAAGAACCATTTCTCTTCTACTTTGTTTTCTGTCAGAGTCTCTTTAATTATTTGGAGAGAACTCAATTCTGCATCTGTTATTTATGCAAACAGTCCTGTTTTATTTAGACAAGTCTCCTTTCATGACTAAAGATACAGAGGTTCATTTTTATGTCTTGAGGAGAGATTCTACAGCTTTTGTTTCAATGGAACTACTCTTAAAATGCATGGGATGGCCAAGGGCAATAAAGATTTTCTGTACTCCTTGAATGCTCAAAACAAGGATCTGAAACCATTCTAGTAAGTTTCCTATGAGTGGGACTCCGTCACTTTCAGTGAGGCTCTAAATAGAAAAGACTTACAAGTTTATTCCCCTTGACTTTTATTTTTATACAAAACACTGTGTATTCTCAGGCTGCTATAAATGCATACAAACCCCCCCCACTAGTTCCACTTAAACCCTGACAGATAGGCTGAAAATTATCAGTACAATAAAATTACAAAACTATTCAGAGCCTGATCCAAGACCCAACAGCACCTGTGGCAACACTTCCGCTCACCTGACTACGCTTTGTATCAAATGTAAGGCTGTGGGAATACTGGTAATGTAAATGCCTGGTCCCATGGGAGCATCCTTCTCTAAGTTCCCTCGTAACATCAAGTGTCTTCCTTTTGACTGGAGAGAAATGTGAGTAGTAGTGCTATTATCTTGTATTCTTGCTTTGGTTTTCCTTTGTATTTGTTGTCATCATTTTTTTAAGCTCTTTAAGTTACAGACCTAGCACTACGGTCATCAGAGGGTAGTTAAAGGAATAAAAAGTTTCTCATGCAGTGACCATGTTCTTTGATTTAATGCATTGTTTTAAACTGCCCTACTACTGAAAGAGAACCCTTGCCACATTTGAGCAAAACTTTGATTAATGCTCTTAATTAAAAGGAAAAAACCCAAACCCCATAAAAATATACTAGGAAGCTGTAACATAAGTAAGTGGGTCAAATCTATCTGAGTAAGAGCTGGAAGGTCTTTGGAATGATTTGGAAGTGGGGCATTTTGATAATTTGTTAAATGTTTTAATTTTTCATCTCTCATTACAGCTGATATTTTTTATATCACACCCATCACCATGACATGAAAGTTCTTCAGAAATTTGATATCACATAATGAGTATTACTGGTATCCCATTGATTTCAAATTAAGAGCATTTATACCAATTCCAAATTTTCTCTGACTTGTGGTAACTCCAAAAGTGAGATATTTTGTCCTGCATTCCTTCTGTCACAGAATATTTGCAAACTTCAGGGGAAAGTTAGAGAAATACAGGTTTGAAGGTCAAACTGGTATCATATGACTTTGCTAAATATAAATGTTTGACGAGTGAAAGAGCTTCAAAGGTCTTGGCATATTTTGCTTGGTGCACTTCTACAACTACGCATATGCAGACTATTTCTATCAGTACATATCAGAAATATGAAAAGTAATAAAATAGAGAATATCTAGGCAGGTGTTACAAATGTATCCCTTCCAATTTTATTAAGGTAGAAAGGCAGCAGGATATGCCTAATCTGAAATATTTTCACTTTCATTTCACAAATCTGTCACTGATGGATACTCCAAGGAGATGAAGCACAGCATTTTAATATTCTCCTAACTTGTATGCAGCATTGAAATGAATCTGCCATAGTTTAAAAAATCCTTCTCCATAAAATAAGACCACAGTGTGTGCAGCATTGCACAAGCAGAAAGATAAACATGATTAAACAAGACAATTCTGCTAAGAGTGAACTTACATAGAAGAGGAATGTTTAAAGACCTCTTCTCACCTATTTTCCCTGTTTAAAATTATTTTCATTGAGAAAAAATGGCTTAGAAAGGAACTGCCTATGCTTGTGTATTTCTCACTGCAATCGTGTCCTGGGATCCTGGGACCTATAATGCAATATGTGCTGTCAGAACTATGACAGTTTACAGATGTGCAGCCAGACTTCTTGCTATTTATAGATGCCTCTTCTGCAAACAGTACTCTATGGAGTTGTAGTACAGTAACAGGCATGTTCTTTGACTAAGCGCTTACATCATATTCATTTAAGAAAATTTGGCTCTTCACCTGGCATGGCAAAGGAGGCATATTTATGAAGGTCAAGCAGAGAGAACACTATTGCGAAGAGAAATGTGGAATTCATGAGCGAGCAGGACACCTACTGGGAGGACTAACTGAAAGGAGGAAGCATTTGGCAGAGATGTTGAAATAATAAAAGATGGAATGGTTATGTTCGCTCACACTAAAGTGATGTTTTTGCTCTTTATTACCTCCGCAGGGCAACTGGGGAGATGGTTCTGTGCCGCCTGTGCATGTAAGGGCAAAGCTGTAAAGTTGGTTGGGGTGCAGTGTCCTTGGGGTCTGTACATGGCTGTGCTGCATCTCGCTTAACCATGTGTTAAGTGTTCAGTCAGAGTGCTAGGCACAGGCTATTTATAGAAACAGGGAGTTTGGCACACGCTCGCACTTTCGCCTGTCTCCTTCTCACACGCTCCCAGAGATGCTGGGACTGCATCCTGCATCCTTCTGCTTTCCCAGACCTGAGACTTCGCACACTGCTGTATGCCTTGAGAAGTCTCAGTGAGGTCAAGATAGCCCCAGACAAGTAAACAAGGGCTGCTCAACCCCAATGTTGAGGAAACAGAAGGTAACGGGGGAGGGGAAGGGGGAGTGGGGGAGTGGATTTCTTGCAGAAAACCTGAGAGCTCGCAGGGTACCCTCCCGGCCTGAAGGCAATGGAAATCTATTTTCGGCACTGCCCAGGCCAGCCGGACAGCCCCCGCCTCGGGCAGCTCCGCTTGGTAATATCCAGGATGCTGCAGAGACATGGATGCTGCTAAAGACCCCCCAAGCAATCCTAGCCAAGGCTGCCGGCGCAAAGCACGGGGAGCTGGCCAAGGTGCTGCCGCAGGAGACAGTGTGTCCCTTTCGGCGTCCTCGAACACCCGAATTACCGCCGCTCAAACCTCCGCTGCCCCCGCCACATCCCTCATCCCGCGGAGCCCGGCCATCCAACTTCCCGGGAACCAGCCGAGCAGCGGCGGCCCCGAGCATCCCCCACATCCCCAGCATCCCGAGCATTCCCAGCATCCCGAGCATCCCCCGCATCCCCAGCATCCCGAGCATCCCGAGCGCCCGGAGCGCTCGGCGGGGTGCAAACTTCTCTGCCTACGGGGAGCGGGGGGAACTGCGGGGGGCACATGCAGGAAACTGTAGCAGCAAGGAAGGCAGGAGCTGGACGGAGGGGCCGGGAAAGTTCTTGTGCGCTTCCTGCTGCTACTGTTTAGGGATGAGCGCTCGGGTCTGGGGGAGCGCGGGCGCCGGGCTCCGGCTCGCATCCTTACCTCGGTGCTGTCGGCAGCGTTCTCCGCCATTTTCCTCCTTAGGAGCAGGCAGCGGGAGGAGTGTTTCATTCCCATAAGAGCTAGCCAAGGGGTTGGGGCTTCGGGGCTGGTGTTTTGGTTTGTGTTTTCAAAGATCTCCAAACACTGGTGTGCGCCAAAGGACAGGGAGAAAAAAAAAAATATGGAAAACAGCAATAAATCAGTCAGCTTTGTCCTTTCTGCGTCGTCCACAGGAATGTTTGTCTCCTCTTAGCATCGGGAGCTCCTCGGGCACTTTCAAGTCCTCCTCTTTCTCCCCTCTCCTCCACCTCCAGCGAGTTCTTGGGGTGGGCAGAGAGAGGCGGCACACACTCTTCAGGTTACACTAAAAGGCTGTCGGGCTATGAGTCCTCCCCTTCAGTGAAAGCAGTCAGGCTAAACAGGAGAGAAGCACCAGCTAAACTGAACTTGGGCGGGCAGTGACCAGCTGGGCATCTTTGTGTCCTGTGGCTTCTCTTCCAGAGGCAGAGGGAGCCAGAGACAAAGCAACAGGACAAGGAAATCATAGCCCTTTATTTTCCTTCTTTGGGCTTCTTTCTTTCTCTCTATGTCCCAGGACACTTCCTTTAAAGATGGTCACAGAATTTGCCACCCTCTTTCTATGAATGTCTTCTGAAATAGAAATCCCTTCTCCTCCTCCTTCTCCCTCCCTCCTCCCCCCCTTTCCCCTTCCCTCTCCCTTTCCCTCTCCTCTTCCCTTCCCTCTCTTTTCCCCTTCCCTCTCCCTACCCCTTCTGTTCTTGGGCAGAGCTTGGTGCCCTTCGCTGGGAATTGCTTTCACGTGTCTTTTGTAGAAAAAAAAAAATATTATTTCAAGTTCCCCCCACCCATCGCCTACACCCTCTCGCACACAAGCACGAATTCACACGTTCGCACACACACGTTGTCTCCCTCTCACACAGACATGCACAATTTTTTTTTTTCTTCCCCATCCCTCCTCTTCTTTTGAATCAGCAACACTTTTCTTTGCAAGGACTCTCGGCAAGGCTCTTAGAGAGCAACCGAAGAAGTCTGCTCCAGCTTCTTTCCTCCGAGTTAAGTAGCAAACCTGCTTTCTTAATATATCTTCTCGTGTGTGTGCTCCCAGCTCCTGTTTTACTTGAAGTTTTTCGGGAGGATCCACACTCCGTCAGATAGTCGTGAACTGTAGAAATATAGTCCCGATCCGGCTGCAGCTCCTGCTGAAAAGAGGGGAGGAGGAGCAGGGGGAGGAGGGGGGAAGAGGCGGAGGGAGAGGTCTTGCTGGGGCGGGAAGGGAAAAGGCTAAAGGTGATTTGAACTTGTTTTTAGCCTTTTCCTAATGATATCTTCCTCCGTAGGAGTGCATCGCCACCTTCCCCACACGTTTATTTTGCTCTCACTCCTCCGGGCTCTTTCTAGTTCTGAGTTGTCAGCTGGGAGGATTGGGTTTACCTCACTCGTGTTGCTGTGGGTAAGGGCGGGAGAGGGGGCGTATTACATAATTAATCCTTCCAACTTCACTTTCCGCAGCTCCATCTCCAGCCCACTGTTCTCACGTTTCTGTTTTGTTTTTATATGGAGGAGGTGAGAAAATAATGCTGGTGTGTGGGAGTGTGTTGCTCGAAGGATTTCAGGGACCAGAACAGGATTGCTGCTCTCTGAACAGTTTGAAATTATTTCCTCTGGGGGTGCCAATAGAGACCTGAAGAAGGGGTTTGAAAAATTAATTCTGATGCATATTTTAAGGACATAGCCAGCTCAGATGCTTCATCGGTAACAGATTATGATAGATCTGGGGTTTTGAATTTTGGTCCCTTGCAGACTATTTTAACATCTTTCAATTAGAGTTTATCCTCAGCTGACCTCTGGAACACTGACATACCATGAAGTACTGCCAAAAAACCAGGAGGTCCCTGGGCACACAGGAGGCAGAAGTATTCCTTAGGGTGGGAAGTGAAGATAGAGAATGTGAATTAGAGAGTAGAGAGAGAAACTACTCTCCTGCCCCATGGGGATGAGAAGGTGGGGCCAAGAAAATTCAATAAGCAAATTTCTCCCTTTTACTCGAATGACCCTCACAAATTCTTGCTCAGATGCAGATCAGTAGGTGTGCAATAGATTCAAGAATTTGTAATAAATCACACAGAAGTAAGCAACCTAGGGAAGCAGAAGGTGTGTGGTATGCTGAAATGTCAAGTGACAATGAGAGTATGCCATGTAGGTCACAATGGTACCATGTGAAATGGTTTCAGAATATGGGAGTGTGTTATAGACACACATGCCATACAGCTTGAGACTGGACCTCTGTGAGATACTTTGCAGAGCCATTTGATCATTCAGTTTTTCAAAAGCTTCTGATTTTCCTCTATTCCTTTCAGCTCACATATTTTAACACCTCAAGTTCTTTGATTAGCTCCACACCACTGCTAATTTTTTCCGATGATCATCCACATCTCCTTTGTTTATAGAGTAGAATTTAATTTCACACCTTCTAGGCATGAGACTCAAATAATGACAGTAGTGGAAGTAGGCTATCTCCCCTGTTCTTTGGGACATTTTTAGAGCTCTTGAGGGTCTTAAGACCCTTCAAACATGAAAACCCTTATAGTTATTGCTGAATATTCCATAGCTACTCTCATAGTCTTGGGCTATGGATGTCTTTATCATCAAGTGCTTTGATTTCTAGGCGGAGAGATAGGGGGCAAAATAATGTGCAGATAAAAATTTAATGTCTCTGCAATCTTTTTCACAATGTTTTTCTCTGGTATGGCATGAGTATCTGGTGGTTAGTGAGTGCATGAAGTTTTAGTCAGCATGCATTTGAACTAACCTGTATAGTTTTAGTATGTCTTTTCTATTTTCAGGTGATACACACAGCTAAACTGAGCCTGATTAAATATTTTTAAATAAGCCAGGGTTCTATATAGAGAAAAAGAATTAGATTTTTCAAAACTACTCCAGAACATATTTTCCAGTTTTCTCTGACAGCTGGGTTTGTATTTCTGGTACAGCTCAATCACTCTTTAGTCAGCTAAATGAGGCATCAGATTTTCAAAAGCACTCGGCAACTGGCAAAACTGGCAGGCAGAGATTTAATATATCCTTCCCTCTTCTACTTCAGATACTGCATGACTTACTCTGGCATCTATTCTTGTCCTCCTCCACCTCTTTGTCAACACAGATGATACCTGACTGCTCATCCTTGAACGTGGTGCTGATGTTTTACAGATAGTAGGAAAACCTTCCAGTCTCATAGTTTCCAGCATAAGGATGAATGTTTTGGTCCTGAACTCCTTTGGGAATCTGCCAGATGGTTGGTGTCTTCACTCCTTTTATGTTCTACATGTGATTGAGGAAACTACTTTGAAAACACACACACCATTTGCTCTATTCTGCTTTATTCTAAAGGGAAAATGATTTGTCCTACAGGACTATTTTTTTAAATTTTATTTTATCAGCCATACGTAGAAGTTATTCCTCGTAATATCATTTAAGAGACTCAAAGCAGTTTGTTTACACATATAGATGTCTGTGTGTACACAGAAATACTTGGCCAGTCCTTCAGTCTGAATATGAGTCTCAGTGCAAGTTCCTGTTGATACTGAAATTCACAGCAACATTGAAATTGTGAGATTTCATACTGTTTAGGGGACAAATTCCACTCTCATCGTGTGAATGCAAATGTGAATGCAGTTGTAACAAAGCTAGGAGATGTCAAAAGCATCTTCTGAGTTTAAATATGTCATGTCTAGGTACATGTGAAGGTCACAAGGTATTAGAAATTGAGTGGAGTGGTGCTGAAGAGAAAATGGAAAGGGAAATATCTATTACTTCAGATCTCCAATAATAGCAGCTGTGGTTGAGGCTGCTGTGCTACTTGCTGAGTGTGGCAATAATACTGTGCTGGCCCTCAGAAGATTCAGATTTATTGCCAGCTTTGTCATTAGCTTGGATGAAATCCAAATGTCTGCATTTGAGGTGGGGTAATCCTGTGCATCGGTACAGACTGAGAAATTGCCTAGCAGTGCTGATGGAAAGCATCCGGGGGTTATGAGGTGGAGGTGTAGCTAGGTTGGATATGACTCATCACGCTTTCTCACTGCATAAAAGGCAAACTGCATAATTATCTACACTAAATGGAAAGTGACCAGTAGGGTGAGGGAAGTATGTTTGTTTCTCTCCTTGGCACTGATGAGACTGCGTCTTTGATTCTGTGTCCAGGGTTGGGTCTCCTGATTCAAGAGGGAGGCTGATACCCTGGAGATTGTTCAGTGAAAGACTACTGCAATGGCGTTTTAAGACACCAACCTCTGAGGAGAGCTGGGCGTGTTTTGTTCGGAGAAGAAGAGGTAAGGGGCACTCAGTAGTGGCTTATGACTAACTTTAATGATTGTGACAAAGATGACCCAAACTTCTCTTGGTACAGTCAGATCATTTGAAACAGAGCAACAGCTGCAAGTTGTGGCTTTTGATTCAGTATTAGCCAAAGAGTGTTCCTCCACAGAAACCCAACTAACTTTTCTCTGTGCTTTATAGGTAGTGGAAAGTTTTGTTTTGTGTTTTTATTGTGGGTTTGTTTGTTTGTTTTTTTTCAGTTGAACATATGAGACTGAGTATAACATCAGAGAAATATGTGGTCTGCTAAAGACACAGCTAAGGACATACATGAACAAGAAAACATTTTTTACCTTTGATAATAACTTTCTCCCCAAAACTTTTTTTTTCAGAAAAAGATGGAATGAAGTTTTTGCTGTGATGATTCCTATTGAAGTACATAAGAGTTATTTCAAACATTGACATTTTGGCATCATTTCAAGTAGAAGGCAATAGCAGTGCTCCAGTTGAACCATGGACAGGAAATATAAGGATGAATAAGGAGAGTAAAAAAAAAAAAAAATAATAAGGAAAGAATTCAGGTGGAAGACTAGCAAAAGAAGACCAGTAGAGAAGGTAAAAAAGTGCCTAACAAAGTTCTGCATAGGGAAGCACAGAGTAGCAATGGAAGGCAAAGAAAAGCAGACACAAAACAATGAAGACAGAAGAAGGTTAAATAGAATAGCACTTTGTGTCCCAGGTAATATTCCTATGGCCTGAATCAATGTTAAACTGTTGCATTTATAACACCAAAATGATCTGCTAGCTAAACCAGAGTCCTTCCATTGGGTCTTCCAAACCCTCTTGCCATTCTCATCTCTGTATCATTGGCATCTCTTCTCCAATTCACAGGTTATAAGGAAGATCAAGTCAGGAAATTTCACCTTTGTTAATATATTGTATCTTGATGAAAGGGAGAACACAAGGCACAATCAGCCTGTAAAATACTTCTGCCTTCTGTTTGACCTAAAACTTCAGTAGAGAAGACCAAGTGTCACTTGCCTTTCTTCATTGTTTGTTTAAAAAAGTGGGAATGGCTTTAGACAGAGACTGGGAGCAACTCCTAAAATCCACTTGGCTAAAAATCCACTTGCTAGTTGAAAGAGAAAATATTGTAGCAAAAATTTATTCCTACTCCAATATCCCCACCAAATTTTCTTTGTTATCTGATCAAAGAAAAGCATTTGGAAGGATCCTTTTGTAGAATCACTTTGCACTGTTCTTTATTGCTCAGGAAGTGATTTCCTTTACCTCAAAGCATACATTTGGCAATCTTTCCAATCTCTTAATGTGTCTTCTATCTACTTGTATCTACTACTATATTGCTAGTAGTTCAAATATTTCTCTTATTCTTACAGTTTGCCCAGGTTAATTCTGAAGATTTGGAAGTGAATTCTAATTGACACTGTGGATTTAAAGATCTCATTTTATTTATGCTGTTCCTTCCTGATCCTTTAACTTACCTCATTAACTTTTTTTATTCCATGCATTATATTCTTATCCTTCTGCATGAACACTGCATATTCCAGCCTCTTCCTGGGAGTCATTGCAGTTTTCAACCAATGGTTCTAGACTTGAGTGAGGAAAGGTCTATCAGAAGCTAAACTGATCTGAGATACCCACTGCCACAAGCCAAGAATATATGTCCAGAGCTCAGATAATTCAGGGTTAAATTATAGAACACCTTGTCATGAAAGAGCCTTTAGCCACGCTTACAGATAATGAAACACCAGAAAACTATCTCTGCAAGGATTCATCACCAGAATTTTAATTTTTTTTTCTCTAAGGTTGTAGACTTCATTTTATTCAACAACAGAAGCTCTATTTTGCAAACTGAAAACTTAATCTGAATTTAAACACAATTTTCCTTTTTTTTTTTTTTTTTTTTTTTCCCGTGGTGAGTGCTAAACTCTGAAAAAGTTGTAACTGGGTCAGTTGGAAGAAAGACCTATTCTGACAACTTCTATAAAGGCCACCAAAGTGGGTTTCCAGTCCTCTGTGGATTAGAGGAGCTAAGCAGGCTATTGAGAATTGTGATTACTGCAATGGTAGAGATAAGTTGACATAAGTATCATGGTATGTTATACACTGACCTTGTTCAATTCCCACCCAGCCTTTTAAACAATTGTAAATCATGCCCTCAGATCAGACAACAAAATACTTCTAAAGTCTGATGTCAAAGTTATCTTAAAGTTAAGAGGTGCCTAAGAAATGTTATGCAAAACTTCTTGCCTTGTGAGAAAAACATAGATATACTGGAGTGAGTTCACTAAAAGGGCCACAACAATTATTAAGTAACTGGAAAGCTCTCTCATATGAAGAGAGGCTGAGAGTCCTTGAAGGGAGAGGGTGTAAAAAAAGACTAAGTCAGACTCTTCTCAATGGTACCCAGCAAAAGGACAAGAGGAAATGGGCACAAGTGGAAATACAGGACACAAAAATAGTTTGAAAAACGCTTTTTTTACTCTGAAAGTGTCCAAAACCATTTTGGAGTCTTCTTCCTTTTATGTATTAAAAACCTGACTATAAATGGCCCTAAGCAACTTACTGTAGTTGACAATCCTTTGAGTGGGGGTTGGACTACATGATTTCCTGAAGTCTTTTCTAACTGCAATGATTCTGTGATTCTGTGTGATTCTAGAACATCTATGAAAATCAAGTAGATGGCTCTGACAGACCTGCCAAATAGGCATCTGTCTTCTTGCTTTCTCTTCCATATTACTCCTGAAGCTTTGAAAAGATTATACATGTATACTCTTATAACAAGGTGATTTGATAAGTGCAGCCAATAATTTCACAGAAAAAATATGCTGAGAGAAGTGACAGACTGTTGTTTACATTCTATTCACAAGTACTCACAGAAGAGAGAGAAGGTGTGTAATGTTGTTTGAAGAGCTAAAGCCTCATTATAATGCCATTCTCCATCAGCTATCAATTGGTCGAATATTGGGTCTGGGCACACAGCTTGTCAGAAAGAAAGTGAAGTAATACTCTCAGAATCATGAACCCATCTTTACTGAAAAGAAATGCAAATCACTAGCTTCCATCCTATCTTGCCACTTTCTGCTCTTGTGTGATAGCTTTAAGAAACTTTCCTTTTTGAGAAAACCTTTACCTTCTGCCTTTTATTGTTTCCTGGAATCTGAGATGGAATTTCTACACTTAGAGACCCACTTCTTTTTCATCTGCTCTGCTTTTCTCTCCTGGATTATATCATGCTTAGCAAGTCTGAGGTGAAGACCAGGTATGTAAAAATGTCACTATTCATTCAACCAAGAGATTTTCTTGCTTTCAAAGTATCAAATCTTAGCTGGTTCTTTGCTTCTCAAGATACAGTCTGTGCTTAAACTTTTGAATTGCTCTGACATGTAGAGTTAGAGGAATTTAATGAGACCATAGATGAAGTTGCAACAATTGAAATTACACTGCTCTTTTGTTTCTTTGCATTCTGTCATCTTGGTTTCTGTCACTTTCTGTTTTTCAGAAAATGGTAGAGGCATTTATTTGCCTTCCTCAGTAATATGCATAATGCTTTGGGAGTACTCCTGTAAAGCATTTTAACTGGAAGAGCTATGAGAATCGCTTAGATGTCTCTGTCAGGTCTGGCAAATGGCTGTCTGTCTTCTTGCTTTCTCTTCCATAACTGTCTGATGTAGTAAGTAATTCTGCTACATGTCTCACGTTTTCCTGTTGCGAACATTTTTCTTCAAACACACGCACATGTGTTCAGCCATCGCTGTCGACAAGCAACCAACTGTAACTATGATAGTGGGCTGGCATTTTTTCATCCCAGTTTGGTATTTTCCTTTCTCTTCCATTAAGGGAAATTGCCAAACTGCTGCTGCCTCCCACCAAAACATGAAAAATAAGAAAGTCTGATCAGTACTGTGTGTATTTCATGAGCTGAGAACAATGTAGCTCATTTTCCAGAACTGTCTAGTACTTATTAGAAGTGAGGTCATACCTCTTTAGAATGTTTCTTGATGATGGTCCCCAATAAATTAAATACAATCAGGCTTTGGCCAGGTTATAGCATGGAGTCAGCACTCTGAGGTGCCTAAGATGATGATTTTTCTGGCTGAAAACAGAGCTCAGCCTCCTGGATTATTGATCTGATAGTGGACTTTGGCAACTGATGTGGTTGTGAACTTTGGCAGAATGTAGAGATTCTGCTAGTTCATCTGTGAACCCTTCCAGAGAAAGCAACTTATTTATACTAAACTCTCCATAATATGGGTATAATTGTGTGACCTAGGTGTTAATGGTGACCATCTTCTCCCTTTCTTCAAACCAGATAAAATAAAAGGTGGGATAAACAAAAGAGCCACTATTGAGAATTACATGACCTTTATATGTGGTGTACTTCTGTTTTAATTCAGGGAAAAAACCATGTTGTGAGCAGTAAATAGTGGTTTTGCTTGTAGTGTTTAGAAATCTGTTTGATATCATAAAAAACCACTGGAAATACAGATGTATTGGCACAATTTTTTAAGTTAGAGAAGTCAGTGTAGCAGAGTTATTCACAGTCTGGGTGATAGTGAAAGCTCGTTCTGAGAAGGGGAGATAGAATACAGCTAGTATTACTAAAGGCAAGGTAAAGCTTCCTTAAGGAAAGAGTTTCTGACACTGGTGATTTTTGTTACAAATGTGGCCTAGAGGAGCCCATCAAGCTTGAAATCCCATTGTTCAAGGTATTGCCCTTCAGATCCTGCTTTGGTAATTTGCTACCATGTTGATGAAAGCAAAGCATTATTTCCCTGATTCTTGTTTTACACTTGTGCCACGGAGCTCAAGTGAATTACATGAAACATAAAACAAATCCCAGGAGGGCTGGGCCAGAGCCAGTTTTCAGGTCTATTTCAGTAGCTGACAGGATCTTTCTGTCCATAAACCTAAGAACTGGCATGCTGAAAAAAACTTGAAATTAAATTCAAGCTGCTCAATCAAAACAGTACATAATTAAAATGGAGGATTTAGAAAAAAAGAATGCAGAATTAGAACTCTTCTTGTGACTAAGCTAATGTGCGTGTTCCATTCCTTTTCATTAGGAACACTATCTGCTTCAATGTGGAGACAACAAGAATGGGTGGGTTTAACAAGAAGGGTAAACCATTGCAACTCCAAATGAAAATATTCTAATCTTTAGTGTAGCATTGGAGCCTGCAAGAGGTTTGACAAAATATGTAATTTCTTCATGACAGAAGAAATAAAAGAAAGTGGTGCATTCTCTCCCTTGCACTTTATTCTGGAAATACATAAAAATTATGATTTATGGGTACTAAATCCATGTGTGTACGGCTTTCAAAGAATTACCAGCTTGGTGAGGAGGGAAAAGGAAACTACAGCAATCTAAACCACAGAAGATTTACATTATGGGCATATTTAAAGCATATTTTTAAAATGGCATCTGAAAGGTCATGTTCATTTTGTAAGACTATGAGCTTAGGAGGAATTTGAGCTTCTCTGTCTGTTGATGTCAGGATAAATAAAAAATAAACACCAACAACCAATGAATCCTATAAGGACCCCTGCAGATTATGGTTAAACAAGAGTATAAACCTTGAAGAAAATGGGAAAGCATATCGACGCTTTTAATGCCTGTGTTAGAAATATATACATGGTGCATTTTGGGGTGTGGATAATAAGTTGATTGTGGTACATACCTAGTGTTGTACCTGTTTAGGGACAATATAAGTGTCTCCCAAAGTGTAAAGTATTATTTAAAGCACTTTTTATATGTGACACAAGAATGGGAGAGGCCACCTCGATTATCATTTCAGGTAGTGTATTGGGACATCATCAGGTATTATAATGATATTTGTAATACCATTTTATCATATTACAATGGTATTTGAAATATCATGTAAACACCTATAGACTGCACATTTGTATTATACTAATCATCCCACGCACTGCAAACCAAACACATTTCATTATCTAGTACAATCTTAAAATTTACACTAGAAAAAAAAAAGTAAAAAGTCCTCAAACTGTGATTTGCAAAAGGAAGAGAGCTAAAGAGATTGAGGGTCTTCGTCAAGTAGAGAGTATTGTTAAATATGGTAGCCTAGTCATGGCTACTCCCTAGAGCTAAACATATTTCATATATTTTTAGATTGTTTTAAAATTATTTTGTCTCTTTGAGCAATTATTTTGCCTCTCTGCTATATCTAATAGCTGTTTTATCTTCAGTAAAAATATAGTAGTGAAAGAGACAAAAATTCCAACATCTGAAAACACCCCAAAAGAAAAGCAATTGTGAATGACTCTTGTGGCAAGAATTATGGATTTTAAGTTTTAATTGTGATATAAGATTGAACTTTCCATTTGACATATAGTTTGTAACCACTGTAGAAGCCTTTGAAGACTATAATAATTGTACTAATAAGGATATTCCAGCATGACTTGTTGCTGCACTCTCAAGCCTGGTCATCCTGACCTCTGAGCCATCAGTTCCGTGCGTACTCACAACTAATTTAAAATACGGTTGTTAAACACTAACAGTTCTGTATATGTAGTGATGATGATCAGTATAGTATAAGTACTGATGATTAGTACAGTGCAAGTACTGACTGTTACCAAGAAGTGTGTTGCTGGTGAATAAATTTAGGAAAAAAAAAATCATTTTCCAGTTTAAAACTGGCCCAATTTGTCAGTTTTTTAAGCATTGCTATTCCATCAATCTCTAATTACCTGACTGATATATGCTATCCAAATATACTGATTTGTGACAAGTTACAGTCACAGTGTAGCTGTGTATCTTGGCTGTGGCAATGTGCATACTCGGCACAATCACTAATTCTCTGGGTGACTGACAAACTCTACAGACAAATTCTGCCGGCTGAAACAACTCATTTGAGACTATGGATTGAAACATTAAGAGGTGATCGACCAGACTCCTAGTGGCCTTCACAACCAAGTATTTGACAAACCATTGCAGCAGCATTCCAAGTGGGAATTTCAGGCAGTCCTGGAGGTTTCTCCAGGCAGTTCCCACTCTGTATAAGCTAAGTGACAGGCACTATTGTCTCCAAGATGTTCCCACATAGTTGGTGCTGCAGAATTGACCAAACTGCACATAGATAAGATGCTTGTAATTACTCTTTAGAATTGTTCTTGCAGTTACAGAAATGGTCAAACAAAACACTTCAAAACAAAATACATAGACTAAGTTTACTCATCTGATTCAGCTGAAGATGCTTTTGCAAAGACACTTGCAACAAAGACAGTGTCACTGTCCAGATACCACCTGACCAACCTGTTTGAGAGATTTGATTTCCATTGTGAATATAGTCTTATGCAAAAAATCTAAATATTAAACAAACAAAAACCCAACAAAACCCCAAAACCCAATATGTCTTATGAGTGCACCCATTCTAATGTATATCAGCTCCAATAGAATGTTCAGAGGGGGGAACTGGCAGAGAGGGAATGTGTGAGGCTGAAACCTCATGACAAACTGGGACTTTGGCTCAGAAGAAAACTTTCTTCCAGAGAAGTAAATCCCTGCTGATCTGACATTACTGGAATAATTAGATTGGTGTTGGAGGCCCGGAGTTTGAGCTTTGATATACTGCTATGGAGTTGTTAGGGACATAGCTTCTATTAGTTAAAGTGCAAATAGACAGGTATTATGAAAACACATGTAACTGGCAGAAATAATAGAACTTAACTATTCAGTTTTCCTGGCAGCCCACTACACCATTCAACTTAGAGCACCTCAGAGCACTCCATCAATAAGGTTAAAAATCCGAAATTTCCACATCCACCTCAGCCTGAAGGGGAGAACTCTACCGTCTGGAATACCTAACTCTGGAGCCACCTTCAGGGACACGTGGAATAAGCTCACATGTCTGGAACTGATACTCAGCCTACTCCTCCAGAACATTGACAGTCAGCTGCTGTTCTTGTAAGCAAAGAAAGGGGAAATAGAAATAACCACTGCTCTGTAACTTGGTTCTGTCTTATGCATCAATAACTACTCTTCCACAAAGGCAATAAACACTCAAACTCCTTCATGTGGATCCAATTATTGCATAATAATTTAGAAATGCTTTAGTCTGTCCTGATCAGAAGTACAGTAAAATCCCCCTTTTTTTTTTTTCTGGAGAAGTGACAAGTTGGGCTTTTTTGTTTTGTTTTTGCGAAATGTGCAAACTTTTTTGAGTAGCTCTGTACTGTTTTTTAAAGGAAGGTCTGTTTTCCAGGAAGATGAGCAATTACTTCCATTGAGATTCATACTACAGCATCACAAGGGTCAATCTGAAAGTGCATGTCAGAGTTGGACATGAGTTTATTAGAGGAACAGGTGTTTTAATCCGTGGATCACAGAACCAGAAATCTGCTGAAGCTGGTCATTATAAGAATATTCTCTTCTAATGAGCATTTATGTGAACTAAGGTATGAAATGATTTGGTGAGCTCAAGATGTAGCTCAACATGGCAATTTTCTCAGCAGCAATGCTGGTTGCCCATTGTTGCCTTTTTTAGTTTGCTAGAGCACTTGTCTGTGTGGATACAGGTTAATCCAGACCACGACACTGATTAGAATTACAAAAACAATTTTTTTTTTTTTTCCTTTTTAGAGTTTACTTGTATTTCATTTCATTTACTAAACTAATTTACTGCATAGCTGAAAAAAGAGGTGAACCAGCACAATGTTGGGGCTATTACAGGGTGGATCCAAAAAGCAAGGTATAGCAATTTTGCCTTTAGTTGTAAGAAAAATGTGACTAAACTCACACCTTTAATCCTGTGTTTGTGGTGGAGATAGTGATTCATTGATGCCTATACTAGGAATTTTGGGCCCCTCTAACCTGAGATCTGATTCCAGTTACTGCTCTCAGGGTTTCATACCAGAATGGTGGGGCTAATGGGCCCCTGGGGGCAGCCAGAGGACAGTGCCCCTTTCACAGGAGTCACCTGTAGAGAAGGGCCTTTAATGGATTGCTGGCTCTCCCTGGCAGAGGTCAGAGGCTGTAGTGAGCACCCATTATACTTGACTAAGACTTTAGTGATCCTGTCTCTAATCTCACTGCTAGAATAAGTCTACACTTATTTTTGCAGTCAGTACTTGTTTTATTTATCACTCCTCTTGGATTACTGATTGTAGTAATCACTTACTGAATCTGCAGCTTACAATACTTGAAGGGATGATCAAGGGATGGAATGTCGTGATCCCAGCTTAAAGAGCATGGAAGCAGCACAGCCTCAAAGGGAGGGGAGCATGATTCTGGTCTGCAAGGCATAGGAGCTGTGGGGGACTGGAGAACCACACCAGCATCCTGGGCTCCAGAGAAGGGATGACCTCAAAGGAAATGGGACACGACGCAAGGCAGTCTCAAAGGGAACTAGCACACCTGCCAGGCCAAAGAGACTGGGCAGCCTTGAGAGGAACAGACCTCCATGTCAGGCTCCAGGAGCAGAGAAACCTGAAGGGAAGCAGGCCTCCTTGCTAAACTCTGGAGGTGGGACAGCCTGAAGGGCCCCAGAGGACAACAGGGCTCTCTGATAGAATGCAAAGCAGGACATTCTGAATGGGAGCAGGACACCACTCCAGCATACTGGACAGAGTTCCATCCTACCAGAGACCAAAAGCAGGGCAGTTAAGGGAAGAGTGGAACACCTGCCAGAGAAGGGTAGCTTAGAGAAGAAGCAGGGCATAATGCTGAGCCCTGGAAGTGGGATAGCCCGAGAGGATCAGAAGGCAGGGTGGCCTCAAGGGAAGCAGGGCAATATGCTGCCTCACTGTACCCAGGAGTTACAGTGACCTCAGTAGGAGAGGGGCAACATACTGCTCTGCTTGGTCACAGAGGCACAGCAGTCTTGAGGGGAACAGGGTAAAACCACAGCCTGCCAGACCCTGCAGGCACGATGACCTCAATGAGAGTAGACCACTACTCTGGCCCAAAATGCTCAGTCTTGAGGGAAGAGGGGCCCCACAACAGGTCACTGGGTCTCAGAGGCTAGGTGGTCTGCAGGGCATCAGAGCACCTTGCTGAGCTTCCATGGCCAGGAGGTACTCTGACTTTTTGGAGGGGTACAGAGCATCACACTGGCACCTTCCTGGTCCCACAAGTGAGAGCCAATCTTATGGCTGGAGTGGAGGTCGAGCATAATTACATGAAGGGAAGATTAGAAGGATGACAGAGCAAAACTCTTTGCAATTAGGGTAGATGATACAACATGGACCAAAGGGCCTGGGAATTTCCCAAAACTTGGGAAAAGCTGGTTTTATCTTAGAGAAAACAGAAACATTCTTTGAGTAGGGCAGCACTAGAAGATATCACTCAGAGTGCCTGAGTAATCTTGGCTGATAACTTTCAAGATTCAGGTATGCAAAGCCAGTCTCCTCAGACAGTGTTGGCAACAGTCCTGCTCCAATAATGAAATTGGGGTGGAGACCTCTGAGGTTCATTCCATTCACTGCTTCTATAATTCCTGAATCATTAGCTGCTGTCTAAGTGCCTCTTTATTTCACTGGTTCTTCTTGTTATATAACATTTATTATTAGTAGCTTTGAGCTTAACATCTTCTTACTTACATCACAAATTCTTGACAGAAGAACACTAGTCCACTGAGCTTAGTGTGGCGTGAAAAATCGTATTTAGTAGACAGTGGTAGAGACAAACTGTGTTTATGACACAGAAATAAACAGAAAAACAAATAGAAATACTTAATTTTTAAGTGTGTATGTGAGTATCAGGAAGATCTGGGCTTGAAAAAACCCAGTAATTACACACTTTAACATGAGGGTTTAGTGCCATTTAACTCGTGTGCTTAAGCATTCTTCCTAGTCCTATTCTTCTGAACTAAGGCTTAAAAAACAGTTCAAAGATTATAGGCTATATAGTCTCCTAATCTATCATGAAATAAGAATGATTTAGCAGGACTTTTAATGAGACACTAGTGGGCATCAGATCCACTGAACACAAGGCCAACTAAATAAATCACATTTGTCTTATTGCCCACATACAGTCAGCTGCAGAATGTAGGTTGAAAGAAAAGTATGGACAGCGTAATCAAACAGATTTCAAACTGTCTTGATCATTTAATAAATTGTTATAGAATACCATGAACAATATCTGTTAAAATATGGCTAATAAAGGGAGACACTTCAATACGACTTTTCACTGTATTTTACCTACTTTGGTTTCTTGACACAAAGCATTTTAAAATTTGGCTTTTGGTTGTAGAAGGTTTCAATTTCAAAGGTTTCTAAGTGAAAAGAGTAATTAGTTCCTATGACAGAATAAAAAAATCTCCCAATCTCACTAATTTAGATGTAGGAGTTTTCTTTGCCAGGTTGCAGTTTATATTCCATATTGACGTCTTAAAACTTGGGATTTGCATTTTCATAACTAGACACACTCTGTTGCTAATGTATGTTAAGTAATGTCAGTGTATATTTACCCCCAAAAATTATACCAGACCACTAAAACTCAATTCACAGAAGTGATGACAAGTCAGTTTGCACCTTAACAAGAGAACATCACATTCCCAAAAGCAATGAAAAATTAACTCTGCTCAGAGTGCCACATGTACTGCGAAGTAGAGCTGTGTCATTCCAAATTGTATTATTTGTATAAATTGTATTACTATGAGATTTTTCTTGATTAAATCTAAGCCAATAGGATATGGCTTTATTGCTAAATGTTGATGCAGTTCAATTTTCATTTCCTTCAGCCCTGCCCCTTCTCTTTAAGACTTGCTAGGTATTTTTTGCTTGGTGTTGGCATCTGCTTCCTTCCTTTCTCCAAGCTGCCCTTGTTCCATTCAAAACATCTTTCACATGCTACAATTTCTGGTCCAAATGTAGATGAGTGTGGGCAGGCTGACCTTGAACAAAAATTAAAGATGAACTACTTCAATAAAAAAATAAATGTCAATTTACAGTCAATTGTAAATAAAAAGGAGACAAATGCAGCAATCCCAATTAAACATGAAGGGCCTGATGCTCAGGTCCCTTGAACTAAAGATCCAAAGCACAAGCCAGGCACAACCAGAGTGTTTCAAGCACAGTAGTCCTGAGGAATTGCTACCATTGAAGCTAATACGAGGAGGGTTACAAAAGCCTTCCACTAGAGGATGGTGACAGTGTTTACTCTGTTTCAGGAGTACATATTTTAACTCAGTACTCTAAACAGTGAATACTGGTTATGTAAGGACTCTTGCTTCATAGCAGAGATGAAGGAATCTCTATCTTAAAAAATGTAAATTAATATTTCTTTCTTATTTTGACTATTTCTCTTTTTGACCTAGACAGCTTAAAATCCCAAGAAATCTGTTTTATCTATTTATAAAGTGTCATAATTAAAATCTATGGTAGAGAATGCAGACTGATTGATGTTGCCATTAGACATAGTAGATCTCTGTTTTGCTGATATGAAAGGTCTTAGTTCTGGAAAGGTTTTTATTTCCTAGGAAATTTCAATGGAAATACGAGTTTTAATAAAAATTTAAAAAAAGCCTACAAATAAATTTAAGACTTGCTTACTCTTTGAAAAAATATAGATATTTCTGTCTCTTCTCCCTTTTATTGGTTACTTAGTCAAGCAAGGCATATTTATATCCTTCTTCACATATCCTTTCCCCATAAATTAATCCCTCCAAACAGGCCCATCAGAATTTTTTTTTCTTTCTCTCCCTTCAGAGTCGTCCTTTATGGGATTATCTGTCTTTAAGGACATGTCTAGTACTGCCCATAGGACAATTCTGTTAGCTCCAGGGAAAGAGAGTCTACTGCTGTGTATTATCAAAGTTCAATAACACAGACCTTTTATGCTGGCATATTCCTATAAAAATTGGTCTGATCTCTAATTCTTAATTTTAATACTTCTGAATTTAATACAGTTAAACCTTTCTTCTGAATATTTCCAACCAATCACATATCTGCCTCTCTGAAACCTGTCCCTTAACATACTTCTAAAAACTTTAATTCTATTTAATATCTTCTGGATTTATCAGTATTTCTCAGTACCTCATAAAATAGACCTACTTTTGAATTTGAACAAATCCATTAACCATTTTCATACAAATATAATCAAGGATAATGAAGAATATAATCACAGTAATGAAAATAAAGTAACTCAGAGACTACTTTATTGATCCATAATTTCATCACATTTCATTTCAGAGCCTCCTATGTTTCCTTCCCACACTATTACAGTGCTTCCTTTCCATATTTTAATCTTCATTTGAATGGAGATTTGCTTCTTAAATAAGAACAGTACAGAAAAATCTACCTCAAAAGGGAAATACAGACAGAGGAAAATTCTAGAGTCTTAGGGGTTCTACACCCTACTTCTAATGATAAAGCTTTGGCAACTAATGCTAATCTAATGAGCTGGGAAGCTATAAATGAAATTTCTCTCGGTGCTTTCATGGGAGTGAGATGGCATATTGGTGGTTGCTCTTCCCAGATCACTGAAATTTTTAACTTGTGGATTTGAGTTTATGATTTCAACAGGGGAAGTTTAGCAATATTTCCACTATGTGTTAGGTGCTAAGGAGAGTTTTTTCTTCCCACAGGTTGAATACCTGCATTGCAGTGCGCTTGAGAGGGTCTCACTGCTATCTCACTTTAAGCACTCATTGAATAGTCTAGGCTGGGACAAAATACAATTTCATCCCCTTTTTTTTTTTTTTTTTTTTTTTAGTGTCAGAAACCATAACTTAGTGCAGGTGAGCAAGCAAACATGAATTTTAAAGAAATTAATATGCAGTTCTGCTCTAGAAATGGCTATAGGAAAATTGCTTTTTCTCAGCACATTCTTCCTGAGGATATTGCAGGAAAGAATGGGACTGTGATACATAAGGCACAGATGCAAAATATAAAGCACACAGAAGATTATCAGTTTCTCAATTTCTGAGACCCTTCAAGTCCCCATATCAGAATAATTAATGCCTTGGTCTATTTTAAACCCAAATAAACCCCAATATAACCTCAGCATTGTGGTAAAATTCCATTTTTGATCACAGGGTGAAATTTAAATTATTGGTTCTAAAAGAAAAAGCAGGCCAACCCACCAAAGCTGACTTAGTCCTTAATCTAAGCAAATATGCTAAAGTATATTTGAGACAAAGCATTTCTTTTTCTTGAGACAATCATACTTTTAGAGTCTGTATGAGGATCATGAATACAAGCATGGTTTGTGCATCACTGTGAATGGGATGACTTTTACAGATGATGACTGAACACAAACTTGCTTTTGCAGACGCAACTTATGGTCTTTTTTGAGAGTGTGAGTTTTCATTAGATTGTTCCATAAGAGAAAGCACATGACCCCAAAGGAATAGCAATTTATTAACACAGCAAATGAGCTAATCAAAGTAGACAAACACCCACGTTGCAATACATAAGTGAATCTCAGAAAGTTTTCAAAACACTACGCTCGTTCCTACTCCAACTATATATATCTTTGCTTTCTAAACCACTGTGAGTTCTGCTTGAAGAATACAAGTGCAATCTACAGTATTAAACACCCAGCAAATAAATAATTAAATAATAAAATTAACCTATATGCCATAAAAATCATCAGCTAAGAAAAAGGAGAAGCTGGACAACCGTAACAGAATACTTCACTTTTTCAAGTTCCTGCAGAACCTCACAATACAAAGTGGCATCCACTTACAACTTAGTTAAGAACTTGAGTCTTCCCAAGCAAGTTCTGGTGTTTCCCTTCTAAAGGAGTATATAGCATTATCCAGGTGTCCTTGCTGCTTGAAACTTTCCACTCAGACACAGAATAAAAAGAAAACATGTCTGTTTCTCAAACTCTCCAGTTCATGGCATTATATTTTAGACCAAAAACCTTTTCTTGGCAGAACACACCAAGATACAAGACTTTCCACTGAAGGCTCACTTTCCCAGTAAGCGCCCTTACTCCCAGGACAGGTGCAAGTGTCATAGTGGCCAAGGGAGAGAGTTACAGGCAGGAATCTCTTGAACTGCAAAGCAATAGTCAGCAGATCCTTCTGTCATAGACCTTAGACTCCACAAAAACTAGTTTATAGAAGATTTCATCTCACATAATGCCAAGTTCAGTGCATCTTCAAAAATGGTAGCCTTTTCATATGCATTTACTCCTCTGTTTTAAAAAGTCTGATCCCAGAGTATACTGTCAGTCATAAATCTAGGCACATTTTTACCTAGTGAACTACTGTTGTTAGCAACTGTGACTCCAAATGTGGCAGTATTAACTAATGAGAAACTAAGAAACGTTTTTCCTTTGAGGCAAAAAAAAAAAAAAAAAAAAAAGTCATCTTCTGAAAATCACTTTTCTTGGGAAAATATGTTGGAAAATTTTGCTATTGACTATGTATGCATCCCTGACTGTGTAACTCTTTTTACTGTTAAACAAAACCAGTGAAAGCTATAAATTAAATATTAAGATTCTGTCAAAAAAAAAAATAAAAATGTTGAGATTATATAATCCAAATAATGTTTTGCTTTCAATGACATTAGAAAATGCATTTTCTTTTCAGGTGCAACTAGACAAATTAAGCTTTGATCATAAAAATCCCCCCATGGCAGGGATATTGAAAATAGATGATCTTTAATGCCCCTTTCAATCTAAACGATTTTATATTCTATGATCCTGTGATAATTTTTTCAGATTTACTCTTTGAACACATTCCTAAAAATAAACTCTGAAATTAAGTAATTCCTCACAAGTATTATGATCTCCTTATGAACATTTAAAAATGAGATTGAGCTCCTCATAACCTCACAAAAATCCATCAAAGCCAGTGATGATCAGATTCTGTGTAGAATACTTAAATGACAATGCACTATTCATGTGTCTCGTGTTCTGTTCAGGTTTCTCCTTTTCCCATCAATCCACCAGTTGCCTTTGGCAACTAGTTCTGTATCCTCTAGATAAGAAAAGAACAGTCATTTCATTTGATTAATTTCATCTGGGGTTGCTTAATGTTTGATATATCCAAAAGGGGAAAACTGACTGATGTTCCAAAACAACAAAATTAAAAAATCTCCCAACAAACCTAGTTTTTCTTTTTTGTTAGGTCAGGCATGGTGATCCAAAACTATAGCTAATCGTTATTTTCCTTACTAGAAAGATTCTTTTTCATTGCAAGTAATTTGATAAATTACTTCATTCTTATATAGCCAAGAATCTTTATGGCAGCTTCACTTAATAATAAAATAAATTAAAATCCTTTTGAGTTGAATTCCATTTTTTTCTGAAATGCTGCTTAAGGTACATGATGAATAAGGAAGTTTGTCAGTTACCAAGTGGGAAATTCAACATTTCTAAAGACAGTAAAAATGACAAAAGTAGGAACCTGATCTGAGTGCTTTAACAGTCATGTTTTAATGCATGATTGATTTAACAAATTTACAAAGACAATGTGTCACCTTGGCTGGTGAAAGGATCATATTATACAAGCTTAGAAAGAAGTTACCCCTATAAAAGAAAGTAGATAAACAGTACAAAAATGAACAATAAGATCATCTGAATCAGGCTTTCCTTCTTCCAGGTATTTCAGGCACACTCAAAATAAGTTGTTTAATTTATCTGGATTTAATTTGTTTTACTCTCCAAAATGAGATGAAACAGCCTTCTTTACAAATCTCACTAAGGTATTTCCTTATTTATTTATGTAAGCCTCTTCATGCTGATGCTGCAATTCTTACATGAAGGAGACTTGACCATTTGCGGCTGTGGATTAGCAAAAAAATTAGATGGAAAAATCATGTTAAAATTGGTTGAACCTGTTGAAGAATTGCTTTAAGCTTTCTTTGGGAAGCTGGAAAAAGGCCAATAAATTTCCATGTGCAGACTCCTGATAAATATACAGAATGAACACTGTGGAACCCAGGGCTTGCACAGGAGCACAGACTTCATTTAAGACATGATTCTTATTTAAGTTTCAAAGAGTGATCACTCACAAGTAAAGACAGGTTGAAATCCATTTAAGCGTTTTCAGAAATTGCATATTGCTTTATTTACAAGAACACAATGATTATCTCAGCACAAACTTAGCATTGCCTACTCCCTCCTTAAGCCATGCGTAAGTGCAGCATGAATCCTTGTGGTGGCAGGGCAAAACTTTGAGCAGTCATCAGAAAGGCCTTGGATGAAACAGGCTCAGAGAATAAAATGAAGTATCTTGGGAGAGGTCTGACAGAATAGAAGACACTTTTGCAGAAGGGAGGCAGGAAAGTCTGCACAGCTGCTTCCTTTTTTATTATTGAATGATTTCAGCCTCCAGAGCTGTCAGGCCAGTACATGACACAAGTCCTAAAATCTACTTAAAACAGCAATTGATTTTAATATAAGCGTGCTTTTCCTTGCCTTGCTAAGAGTTCTAAGGGAGTCTCATAATTAAGAGACGCAATTCTTTTGATATACAAAGCCTCCTATGCTTTTTTGACACCTGCTTTGTAAAGTCTCTCACTGGGGAAAATTCAGCTCAAGTATTTTGTTTATCTGTATTGCCTTGCATTACCCTAAAATGAAATTTTTTAAAAGACACATCATCTTCTTTTCAACCCCTCTCCATTCTCTGCGCTTGCAATAAATGTGTTGGGATAATAATTGGCTGTTAGCTAATATTAGCTATAGATTTTATCTTGGCACTCAGCATTCCTACATAGCTTGTCAGTTCTTTGCTTTTGTCATGAATCAAGTGTACAGTTTACTGTCCTATGCATGTTTGACATAAGCATTAGGGCAGGACAGAAAATGAGGCTAAAGACCTAATTTTTTTACTTTTGATAGTTCCTCCACTTTTGCTAGGAATGTGAAAGTAGCATTAAAAAGTGAGCAACTTTTTAACTAAACAATGCTCTCTACTGTGAGAAGCTTCCAATGTTATCTTCATTAGTGAAGCATCTGCCACAAATTTGGGGGTTTTGGGGTTTTTTGGTTATTTCCTTTTCCATATTCAACTTGGATGCACTTAGGAATTCTGAAGCCGTTATCTTTTAAAAGCTCTTTGTAAGATGCACCAAAATTTCTCTCCCAAGGGTAATAAACTTTTGAATTAAGAGTTAAGATTCTTCTGCGTTAAGGACACTCATCAATATCTGGAAACAAGAAGTGGTAGAAAAATGTTAATATATTGATATCCAGAAGTGAAACCACCTAATCAAAGTGCTGTGCCAGTAATTCCAGTTAGAAAATATATATAACCTAGAGTCTTTCATTAAGCACTCCTATTTTGAAACTCCAAGGCACTTGCTCTTAAACACTGATTAATTAACAACAACAACAACAACAAAAAAATGCAATCGTGCATAACTAATGATCTTTAAAAGTTACAGAATTGCATGTCTAACTTGCCTTTCGTAATATACCAGAATTTTCATGCTTACCTAAAGTGATAGACAGAATCCCACTGGTCATTTAGATCTCACTGCATTTGAATGAGTCTTTGTGGGCTGCCTTGAAAGTTCTGGAAAGTGTCTGAGCTTATGCAGTTTTTGCTAAAGTCCATGCATCAAAACCCAAAGTCAGTACTTTTTAAGAGGACTTTCTCCAAACACTTTTTTCTTGAGCACCTTCTCACTCTTTTTTTTTTTGTTTCAGAGTTTTACTTGGATATTAAGATGATTAATTCTATTTGACTTGCCATGAATGACAGTTCTCATAAGAAAAAAAATAGTGTCAAATGAATATATTTTCTATTTTTAAAAATCTTTCTTCCTGTCTTTTTTTAAATTTTATTTTATTTTTAAATATTTTTTTTAATTGAAAGTATAAAAGCAAGAATAATTAAAGGAAGTAATATTCACAATTTTTGTGATACTGGAACCTGCCTTTTCAGAGTACTTTGAATGGAATAGTTTGGGGTCTGTCCCATGAGAACTGATGTGTGCTCTGTTTATCCTAAAGTAAAATCACAGGATTGATAGTAATTTAGTTCAAAGAATATTATTACCAAAGGTCTGGAGGCAAGCATCTCTGGTTATTGATAGAATTTAGACTGGATTGATTTAGACCAAAGTTAGGTTTCATAAAAGAGAGTGGTGCAATGAAATACAAAAGTAAAGTACTTTTTGTACTTATCTCTCTGGACTGATAATATGAGAGAGACATGAGATGCAGAACTTTAAATTCTATCTCTTGAGAGACATAACATGTGGTAAGATTTCAAATAAACAGCACACAAAAGATCTATGAAATATTTCTACAGTGTCTGACTAGCAATTGCATTTATTATGTCTAAACCTTTGTGATTTCCTATCCCAGGTTTTTTAGAAACAATTTAAATCAGACAACTATTGTTATTTGACATGTACCACAGTGATAGACACTCCAGTAAGAAAGTGATCTCTCAAAGACAAAGCTAATGAATGTTTAGAGGATCCCCAAAATTCTAAAAGCATAAGTCTGCATGATATTTATGCAAATCCCCACTCCTCTCAGAAGGTATAACTGTTTGAGGGTACTTCTCCTCTGTATATCCCAGAGATTTCTGTTGAGTCAATAAAAATACCTGAAATATGCTAGGCTAAAATAAATGTTGGCCCTTACCCTTTCAGGATGTTCACATGAGAACTCGCTGGTGTACAATTAGATAAAAGAAAGGCCATACAGGTAGCCAGTACCAAGTGGAAGTTGCCTGGATGCTCCTCTGTTATAATGAGCGGTCTAGTTTATCCTGTGTCCAAGGAATTTGTGTGGTAGAGCACAAGCCTGAAGGCCACACTGTATGTGCAACACAGCACAGCACAACACAAACCTGGGCCTGTTCAGGAAACTGTTATGTGAATCACTAATTCCTCGATATATAGCAGTCTCATGGTCAGGATCATTACACAGGCAAATGTATTTTTTTCTAAAACATTAATTAAAACATTATTATTAGAGATATGTTTTGCTGAGATAATCAGCTACATAAAAAAAAATATGTGTCCATTCATTCTTAAAGTTACCTCTGTTCTAACATATGACTACTTAACCAAAGTTGAGCACAAGTCATTACGCAGGTAATGTACTTGGAAAAGAGAAATTTGTTCCTTCTTCAAAGGCTAAAGTTTATTCTGAGATAAATTTTCTGATTTGAACATATACTGAGTTTCCTTTACAATGCTTTGATTGTGAAGGACTCTTTAAAGCATCAGTAGGTACAAGAGACTTCTTTAATTTTACACTGTGCAAAAACCAAATGCATGAGAATCAAAAGATGGCTCTTACTCCTCACAGGCCTGATGAGTAAGAAAAAAACTGAAAAGAGAGCAGGGAAAAAGAAAGGGAATAAAGCAAAAACTGCATGCATGAGCAAAGCAAAAATAAGGAATTCAGGCGTTACTCCCAATCAACAGCCAGATGTTTTCTAGGAAAGCAGGGCTTAGTGACACTTCACAGTTACTTGAAAAGAAAAACACTGCAACTCTGAATCTCCACACTCCCTCCTTCTTTTCCCTGGCTCTGTATACTGAGCATGATGCCGTATGGTATGGAGCATCCTTTTGGTCAGTGGGGTCAGCTGTCCTGGCTGTGTCCTCTCCCAGCTTCTTCCACACTCCCAGCCTTCTCCCTGCCCTTGGCAAGGCCATGTGAGAAACAGAAAAGGCCTTGATGTTGTGTAAGTGTTACTCAGCAACAACAGAAGTTTCATGTATTATTGATACTGTTTTGGTCACAAATCCAAAGCACAGCACCATATAAGCTACTATGAAGAAAATTAACTCTCTCTTGGCCAAAACCAGTACAGTGTGTCAATAGGCACCTGCACTTACTTTCTATGGTCCATACAGTGAAATGGACTGAGTAGGCAAAGACCAACTTGTTCCCAGTACAGGATCTAGCAAGGCACTGTCAATCATGTGGTCTTCATTCATGGATGGAGGACTTTGTATGTACCTTAATGAAGCTTGTTTAATTTCTCCAGTCTGCTGAGGTGCCTCTGAAGGCAGTTTCATGCACCATCATAATCCTCTATATAATCTAAGTCTAGATAATCTGTTTATGAAATCAGAAACACTGCACAGAATTTTAACCCTCCCCCACCTAAATAAGAAACAAATAATTGCATTTATAATTTTAATTTATGTGTATTTCGCAGTGACTCTAATACTCTTTGCCTACACACAGCAATTTTAAACTGTATGAATAATTTAAATTTTCCCTCCAGAGAAATGTAGATTCCTTTAAGTAGACACCAGGATAGATCAAAGGTATTTGGCATGTTTCATCTGATAAAGACAAATCTAGAGAGGAATGATATATCTTGCTTGCATAAGAAAATTCATTGAAGATAATGGTTAGTTGATATCTACTAGACAATAAGAAGAACCAGAAGCAAAAGCAGCAGCAGAAGCAGCGAAAGAAAAATAAGCAAAGAAGGAGAAAAAGAAGAAATAGAACCAGAAGAAGAAGGAAGAGTAGTCAAAGAAGAAATAGAAGAATGAGGAGAAGAAGAAGAACAACAACAACACTGGAACAGGTTGCCCACAGAAGCTGGGGATGCCCCTTCCCTGGATGTTTTAAGACCAGGTTGTATGGGACCTCAAGCAACGTGGTCCAGTGGAGTGTGTCCCTGTCCCTGGCAAAGAAGGGTGAAATTAGATGACCTTTAAGGTTGATTCCAACCCAAACCATTCTGTGATTCTATGAAGAAGAAGAAGCAGATGCAAAAGAAGCAGAAAAAAATAGAAGCCAAAAAGAGCAGAAGAAGCAGAAGGAAAAGAAGAAGGAGAAGCAGAAGAAGAACATGAACAAGAATGATATGGAACGGAACAGAAGGAGAAGCAGAGAAAAAGCAGAGGAAGCAGAAATAGCAGAAAAACACAAAGAAGCAGAAGGGAAAAATAAAGAAGTAGAAGAAGCTGAAGCAGTTGCAGCAGAAGAAAAAGAATGTAAATCAAAAGAAAGAGAATTATAAGAAAGGTTGTTGGAATTACCTCTGCAGGTCTCACGTAGAACATGTTCAGCAAACATGAACTCCAGTATTTGAATTTTTGTCAAGGTCTTGAAATTTTGATGCTGCTGGATTTTGCAATCAGTCTGGATCTCTCACTAATTTTTACCATTCCAAAAAAGTCAAAAGACTTTGATATACAAACCTTAATCACAAGCTCAATGCATTGATATAATTCACACTGCAAAAGCTTTCCCGTTTCACCTGCTTTGTCCTGACAAAAAATAGATTATTATAGCTACACAGTTGCCACTTCATTAAGTGAACAGATGCCTATAAAATAATGGAGAAATCTCTATCTTGGTTGATATAAGATATTGTGTTGAAATTATTATTGAAATTATTAAATTATTATTGAAAGAGAGTTGTTCGGTTCTCCACTCTGGTTCATCTATTTCGACTGTAAATTCTTCAGAGCATGGGTTTTCTCTTACCTGGGAACAATGTGCATTATTATCATCTGACCTTCCTAGAGAATAATTTAGAATAAATTATAAGCATAAACAAGTACACTGATGCAAATTGTATCTTGCTTAAGTACTAACACAGTGAGTGTTTTATACAGCTCGTGCCACTCCCTCACTGATTATTTTGAGCAGGTGCATGACAGACTGGAAGAGAGTCCAAAGGCACATATGCTGGCAGGGAAGAGGTTCTTTTCAGACTCAGCAGTATGTAGTAACTAGGGAGTTACTACAGTGTGTATGGTCTTTGCACTCCACATTTAAGAGTGTTAGAGGGAAACATCTCTGATGGGATGGCATAGCTTTTGTGCCAAGTTCTGCTTCACTTATTACACTGGCTGCTGATTTGGAAAAGGGCATTTGGAGTTTTTACATCAACAATCCTCCAGGACACGGCTTGAAAAATCAAACAAGAGGAATTCACAGGTTAAAGAAGAGGTTGTTAGAGAGGGAAAAAAAAAAAAAAAAAGCAGAAAGAAAAATGGGAAACACAACTTGGAGACATCTAAGTAATTTTAATACCTTGAATTTTAATTAAAGTATGATTTATTGCATTCTGTAACATTCAATTCCCAGTGCATGGCTGGAACATTTTTTAAACTTCATTATTCCTTAAAAATATTCCGTGGAACCAGGAAAACTGTAGAAACAAATGATACTTAATAGATTTTGTGGACAGCAAATTGAATATATGCTTGAAATATGACATGAAGGGAAGGGGATGAAAGAACGTACTTTTGAACAGTATTTTCCAAAGTATTTCTTACACAATTATGGGGTATTATTCAGCAAGTTCTTAAACATATTCTTCAATTCAAGGCCTGGTGTAGCTTTGACTAAAATGATATGTTTAGATTTATCTGAACGACTAAGTGTTTAATTTGTTCAAGAGCTAGGAAATCTCATGTGATTGAAACTAAACCATACTAAGTAAATAAGCAAAATAAATACTTCATAGTGAATGTAAGATCAGAATCCAAGCCGCCACATAACTAGACAGACACACTTCACAATTAAGTTGGCTTGATAATCTCATACTAATTTTTTTTTTTTGGTAAAATACATAAATGAAAAATGAAGCTAGAAGCAATATTAACATCACACGATACTGAGCATTCCTCTCCCAAAGCTGTTAGCTGTCTCCCATCTACAGTTTCAAAGGAAAAATAAAATAAGCTAAACCAAACAAGAAACCAAATACAGATCAGACCAAATCAACAAAACAGAACCCCCAGGCATATTGATACTGGCTTTGAAGGCATTAATGCCACAATAATCTGAGGTTCTGGGATTCATCCTCCAGTGCTGATACCACAAGAACAGAGAAAGAAATTACTTGATGTAATCTTGTTAAAATTTGTTATAGCAATCAGACTCGTGACACTGCTTGGAAGAAATATGAGACATTTGACAACTGCTAGAAGGTGGGACATTGAAAAGATGCAAATTATCTGTCATGGAATATTAAATTTAGTTATCATCTTTTGAAAACATTTGCATCAGTCAAGAAAAATTCAGAGAATGTAAATTTTTGATTCTGCAAAAAGATAGTAATCTAATGTTCTGGTTTTAATTAAAACATTAAGCTGGACTGCTATCCCCTACTCATACATCAGTGCGTCAACATGGTATAATGTAACATTTCTTCTTGGCAGTTGTTTGTCCTGAATCATGATGGTTAACAGCTCTTGCACTTTACTGCAGGAAAATAGGGATAGGCATACGTGAGTGTCAGTATTTTTCCAGTCACAGTAAATGTATGCCACAACACTGTTCATCGAGAGGAAATTCCACAGGACAAAGTGGCAAATTTGCATTTAAATGAATGCCTTTTATTTCTGCATTCTAAATAAAACGAACCATCTGCAGTTAGACAATGTATCTAAAGTTAGCATGATCCAAAGGGCTCTGAGGTACAGGATAGCAGTTTCCTTTGACAACAGCAAGCAGTGGACTAGGTTTGTTCAATAGTTAGTATTTCTTCCTCATAGACATGCAAAATCTGATCATCTCTGTCTCCTTATGAGACGGGAGTAGAATTTGACTGTTCAGGAAATGCAAGAAGAAAAGTCCTTGATTTTTATGAATATTCATAATCTCCAGATGTTCCATGATTAACTAACAGGATTAAAGTTTTATAAGTACTCATTGTTTGGGCTAAGAGTTAATTTTCTTATATGGTGCTATGCTTTGGATTTGTGACTAGAACAGTGTCAATAGTACACCAAAGTTTAGGTTATTGCCAAGTAGCACTTACACAACATCAAGGCTTTTTCTTTTTCTCACATAGCCCTGCCAACGAGTAGGTTGGGAGTGTGGAAGAAGCTGGGAGAGGGCACAGCCAGGACAGCTGAACACAATTATCAAAGGGATGTTCCATACCATATGACATCGTGCTCAGTGATAAAAGCTGGGGAAAGAAGGAGAAAGGGAGAAGATCTGAGTTACAGTGTTTGTCTTTCCAATTAGCTGTTATGCATAATGGAGCTCTGCTTTCCTGGAGATGGCAAAATATTTGCCTGCTGATGGGAAGTAATGAATGAATCCCTTATTTTTGCTTTTCTTGTGCATGCAGCATTTGCTTTACCTATTAAACCATCTTTATCTCAACCCATGAGTTTTCTCACTTCTACCCTTCCGTTTATCTCCCCCCTCCCACTGCAGGGGAGTGAGCGAGGGGCTGGGTGGTGCTTAGCTGCCTACGAGGGTTAAACCACAACAGTACATTTTTAGTTATTTCCTCCCCCTCAACACCAATATTTCTTTCATAACTGTTCTCAATCCTGCATTATGTTCTTGCACCAAATATTCTTGGTATGCCACATATGCTTGGATAAGGACACTGATAAATACTAATTAATTAATCAGTTAGCTGTGCTACTGTAATATTATCATGAAAACAAGAATCCTTCCAAATCCTCATTCCATGCTTATTGTATTAAATACCATAGTTTCACAACTCCTATGTCTCTCTTTTCTAAGCCAAGTAGGTCTAGCAGGTTAATTGCTTCTCACAAAGAAATTTTCAGCCCGTTTTTCCAGCATGCCTCTAGATATGTCCCATATATATGCTATTTTGGAGTGACTAAAGTGTTCCTGAGAAATGTACATCACCATTACTACAATGAAAACATACTATTGACTCTGAGGTGATCTTACACATTATCCCAGATTTTGGCTCTCTGAGAAGGGAGAAGAAGTGGAAATTTCACCTGAAATATAATGTGATCCTACATCTACTATCTGATCAATTCCAAACCATTATATCACATATTTTTACATCTCCTAAACAGAAACTCAATACCATGTTCCTGTCACTGTCAGTCATCTCATCCAAAATATGAATTGACCTTATTCACCCTCCCCTCACACTGTTTTTTATCCTGGGCTTCCCAGCTTCCATGTCTGTGATACTGTTGTGGTTTAACCCCAGCCTGTCACTAAGTACCATGCAGCCACTTGCTCACTCTCCTCCCTGCAATGGGATGGGGAGGGGAGTGAGCAAGGTAAAATTCATGAATTAAGAATATAAATTTTATGATGATAATAGTAAAAATAATTTTAAAAGGGAAAAAGAGAAAGAGGCATAAAGCCCAAGAAAAACAAGTGGTGCACAATACAGTTGCTCACCTGCTGACTGACGCCCAGCTCTTTCCTGAGCACAGATAACGTGGCTCCTGGCTAACTCCCCTCCATATATTTAATGAGCATGGTGTTCTATAATATGGATTATCCCTTTGGCCAGTTCATGTCAGTTGTCCTGGCCATGCTCCCTCACAAATTCCTGTGCACCTGCTTGCTGGCAGTGCATGGGAGTCTGAAAAATCCTTGATCTAAAGTAAGCTCTACTTAGGAACAACTAAAACTTCAGTGTGTTATCATTTCACAGTGAAACCAAAACACAACACTGTGCCAGCTACTAAGAAGAAAATGAACTCTACCCCAGGTGAAACCAGGACAGTATCCACCACTTATTCCACACCATTTATGTCATGCCACACTTCCAGTGTCCTATCACCTTTCCTGTTTTTTGATATATGCACAGGTATACTCCCTTAGATATAGCGCCTTATTCTATTGACCATCCATTGAGTTAATTTAGTCTGTGAAGTTAGGCTCCATCTATCATAACAGTCTTTCAAGGCAGCAAAGATGGTATGTGGTGTTGAATTTTTGCATGTTGAAGTCAGTTATGATGCCATCACCACTGCATTTGTCCAGTTTCATCCAAGTTAATTTTTCATTAATGTGGCAATCCAAAGGGAGTGGGGTTCAGATGAGCATACAGCCACTGTAGAACTGATAATATACGGTGCTATGTAGCAGTTAACATAATGCAATTCAGTTAATTGGCTATTCTTACCCCAAATCAAATCCCCATGTCTTCCCCATCCTCCCACCTTACCCAGTAAGGGTAATCTTGCAGATATGTTTGCCTTTGCCTAAGGCAAGAATAACCCAGAGTTTCCCCCAACACATTTTTTTGTGTGCACTATAGGAACTTTACCCCCTTCTACAGTACTTAAAAGTTGTGTTTGGGCAGAGACAGACCAATCAGCAGATCCTCTGGTGTCGACTAACCAGGTGGCCTTTGCTAAATGTGCATCCCAGCGTTTGAGGGTCCCACCACCCATTATTCTCAGTATAGTCTTTAGCAGTCCATTGCACTGTTCCATTTTTTTTTCCCAGAGGCTGCTGCGTGAGAGAAGATCTGATGTACCCACTCAGTGTCTTGTTCTTTAGCCCAAGGGTCTATGAGATTATTTCAGAACTGAGTCTCTTTGTCTGACTCAATTCTTTCTGGAGTACCATGTCACAGATATTTGCTTAACACTAAACAAGATCTGAACTGTATACAACAACGTGCTGGGTCCTAGTAGAAGGACCAGGTTTGTTTCAAGATTATTCAAAAGATGAATAGGATTTAAGGGTTCAAAGGAAGGAAGGAAGGAAGGGAGGGAGGGAGGAAGCGAGGAAAGGAAAGGAGGGAGGAAGGGAAGGAAGGGAATGATTAGGAAGAAGTGTCCCCCGTAGGTTGGTTCTGCAAGCGGAAAAGGCGAAAGGTGTAATTATTAATAGTTGCCAATAGATGGCTCCCGTAACACAGAGATGACGGCAATGCTGATCACGCAGGTTAAATTATTAGTTTCACGACCCTCGATTCTATCATATCATAAACCAGTAGTGCACAGAACAACAAAATGATAACCTTAGTCCAGGCCCCAAGGAGGACAGACACCACAACGGGGAACAGACACAGCAAGTAAGCTTTTACATGAGCACACATGCAGAAACTCTAAGAGCAAATAAATCAGCCTTGTGACCAGTGCCTTTGGAATTAGTGCAATGAATGCTTAAATTTGTTTTAACACTTTCTGGTCAGATGTGTTGTTATCACAACCCTTTGTGCCCCACGCTGGGCACCAAAAAGAACTGCCACAGTTTAACTACAGCTCCCACTACACAGCCACATGCTTATGCTTCTCCCACCCCCTGTGGAATCGGGACGGGAATCGGAAAAATCTAAAGCCCACAGGTTTAGATAAGAGTTTAATAGTCATGGTAAAAGTAATTTGAAAGGGAAAAGAAAAAAGAAATAAAATCCAAGAAAAACAAGTGATGCACAATACATTGGCTCACCACCTGCTGACCGATGCCTGTCCCATCCCTGAGCAGTGATTGTCGGGTTCTGAATTGCCTTCAGTTTATGTACTAGGCATGAAGTTGTTTGGTACAGAATATCCCTCTGGCCAGTTCATGTCAGCCATCCTGGCAATGCTCCCTCACAAATTCTTGTGCACCTGCTTGCTGACAGAGCACAGGAAACAGAAAAGCCCTTGATATAGAGTAAGCTGTACTTAGCAACAACTAAAACATCAGTGTGCTATCAACATTATTCTCATACTGAATTCAAAACACAGCACTGTGCCACCTACTAAAAAAATAACTCTATCCCAGCTGAAACCAGGACAAATATCCCCCTCTGTTTTAACATCACCACTCTCTCCTTGTCCAGATGTTTAACACCGAGTTCCTGTAAAAGCTTTAAAGAATCTGGAGATGTCAATTCACATCGTGAAATATTATCAACATTTTCTCTGAGCAAGGCAGCTCCTACATTTCAACAGCTGATATAAGACAAGGTCATGGGGTATATGTATGGAGGGGGGGTTTGGTGGATTTTTCTAGGAAAAAATACATTAGAAACAAAACAGAATTTACTGTACAATAAACAACGGTGTGCTGATTGCAATTTTCTGCTATTTCCCCTTCCTTTCCACTGGCACTGTTGCCCTGCACATGAGAGACATTGGTTAAAACCAAATTCATTGTATGTCTTTGAAATTTCACACCAGAAGTTTACTGAAAACAAACTCAATACAAACATTTCCGGAGAATTTTCTGCAAAACAAATGCTGGGAAACTGTTAATATTTTTGCTAACTAAGCCGCTGACTTATTTTTTGAGATTTTTAAAATCTTGATATGATACGAAGTTCAAGAAAGTTTTGGGCTGTTTATAGTGAAGGTAGGAGGTGTTAAAATTAGTTTCTGCACTGAAACTCAACAACTATAGAACAAAGGATCTTTCAATTCCTAATAAGAGTTGCACTGACAGATAACTGTCAAGAAAACTCACCCATTTATCACTGCATGTATTGGCAAATTTGAAAGTAAGGAAATAATGAATAAAATTGAGTGAGGTCTGTATGAAAGCCTGAAAACAGACCAGAAGTTGTGGACAGGTTTTATGTTGAATTTTGTGAGGGGAAAGATGTAATGCCATTAAGAGTTTATGCAAATTAGACCAATTAATGCTGCAGTTAATAGAAAGCAAGTGAAATCAACCAAATGTTGAGAAATGAGGCAGACAAGCAGATTCAGATGGGCAATATAATATTTTATTGAAAGTCGTATGCTTGAACAAAATAAATGCCCAGAGGTAAATATAAACAGTTGGAAAGAGGAAGAACTTGCATGCAGTGGTACACTCAAACTTTTAACTTCTGATGTAAGGCACACGAAGAGTAGAGGAGGCAAGTGCAAAGAGTCCTGTCACAACACAATGCTCTCGATCTCAGTAGCAGTTTGCTCTTCTATGTGAGTTATGTGTTGTTTGAAAGACAACATGCATTTTCAGTAGGTAAACTAAAACCAGTTAGGTCAAATAAAGTGATAAAGAAAAAAGAGAGAGATGTACTTCACATTGGAATCAGGAGATACAATCCTGAGAAATGCTTAAGAAGAGATGACAGCAGTGAAGTCATGAAATCCTAAAAAAGTTGACAGTAAAGGTTAAACTGCTACTATGAGGACAAGGAGACATGAGAAGACCACTCAGGTTTACATCAAAAGGTCAAGTGGGAAAGGCAAATGTATTATTTTACAGAAAAGATTTTAAATGGACATCTTAGAAAGGTACTTAAAGTCAGATTGTACTCACTTAACTAAAAAATGGATAACTGCATAGAATATTGGAAGTCCTATTCCAAAAGTGATTACATAAAAATTGCACCTTCCTACTCAACAGATTTGAATGCTGTGTTTATTCAGAGTCAGATCTATTTACCTCAAAGACAAAAATATACTTTTATGACTTTTATTTCTGTCTTGTCTCCTTGCAAAGCCCACACAATTCAGCCAGGGGTCTAGATGTTATTCATTCTTGTGCAACAGCTAAATCACTTTGCAAGTTTCAACCAAAAACACTTGTAAGAGCAATCAGAACACAGATTCAGTGCAGATATCATGAAATTAAATTTTAGGGTCTTCATTTTGGAGGAGGCTAGAAAAAGATCTTATTGGTTCCTCCTGGTCCTAAAAGCTAATTTAAAATAATATTTAACCAAATTATTTTAATTCAGATAAATATTCTCTTAAAATACTGACTTCCCTAAAAGTCATGCAGTTTTTCCACTGACTTCAGTCAAACCTAAATATATGTAGACATAAACTAATTCTCAGTCTCTGTCATTTGTTGGCTTGAATGCAATTGACTTCTAGCAAACAAAATTTTTGAGTTGGCAGTGTTTTTGTTAAAGAGGCTTTATCCAGATTCTCCAATATCCTTCACTGTTTTTAATATTATACAAAGGTATATACTCACACAAAATATCTACAATGGACATTTCAGCAAGATACTTTAATTCAGATTGTACTCTCATATTTAACTAAAAATGGGATAAGTTATAAGTACTCCAGTTACCTGTGCTATGTACACTATAGAGATTCAACCCTTGATTCTCTCCATTGTTCTCTATTCAGTCTTTTAGACTTTCCAAGCTGAAATGAGGGTTTTTTCGATTCAACTTACACAAAGGTCTGGTAGCATGGTATAGTGTAAAATTAGAGGTGAAAAATGTATTGCCACGAGGGGAATTATACCACAGAAATCTATTGAAGACAAACTAGATAGCAAAAACTGAAAGCCCCCTTTCCCTTCCTGAGTAATTCCAGAGAGCTGTATGTGGTCAAAAACGTGTTTTACAGGGCATTTTTAAAGCTTCAGTAAATCACATAGGAAGCTCCTACAAATTACCTGTTCTTACCTTCCTAGTTATTATTATGAGTTACAAAACCTTAATTAAGGCATTAACATCACCTTTTTCTGTCATGTGTGCTTTGTTTGCTGAGTTGTCAGTCCTCAAAGAGCTAGAGTCATGGAATACAGACTTAATCAAATATAGATACAGTCTATTGACTGCACTGAAACTCAGAATGCCAGGCATCAGCATTTTGAGAATATTATTATTAATATTTTCAATTTTGATGGAGTTCTAGATTTATCAACCCATAATACTAGCAAGCCTTTGTCAATACCTTGTCTAGCTCCAAAACTGCCCTGTGCTAGAGGTTGAGAATATGCATTTTAAATACAAACAAATAAATGAAAATTGAGACAATTAAAAAAAAAAAGAAAGCAAGCCTGTTATTTGTGGACTTCTAAATGAAAAATATTGTGTAGATTAAGTGAAAAATGAAGCATTATTTGAGTCTAAAATAATAATACATTTTTCTTGCCTGCTATGAGAAATGAAACTAAATGTACAGAAATGTGTCGTAGGCAATGATGTATCTATCCTGGTTAGTGAGACCAAACAGATCCACCAAATAATTCTCAGAAAGGATGTTTGACATTTTGACATAATCCATAAGGAAATTAAATTATATGGGTAAAGGTAGGTGAATAAAAAAACCTGTATTAAAAAGCTGTCCAATAAAATATGTCTGAATTTACTTTTAAAGGTATCTTAAAAGACCCTTGGTCACAGCTTCACTGAAGTACTACTGAGGTCATTGCAAATATGGTGATTTATACCAGAAGCTAAGAATCCAATGATTTTTTTTTCCTTTCCAATATCCTATGTAGCGTTGTATAGGCTATCACTACTGAAGTTTTTGGGCTATGTAAAAAGAGAGCACAAAGGGACAATGAAAAACATAGCACATTTAAATAAAAATGTCTTATAGCTGTTAGGTTACAGGCTTTAGAAAAAGATAAATATATATATATATAATTTATGAACTCAGAGTATATGCCAGTTAAGGAAGAATAGATCCAAATTGTACAGGATGGTGCTAATACAAATTACAACTAATTAGCAAACTGCCAGTAACATGTAGGGACACTAAATATTATTGAATGGAAATGCTATGGAAACAGGGTAAGAATATCAAATATGATTCTGATGCCATAATCAAAAGGGAATCTGATAATTTTAATATTGGCTTTGGATGAATTAGGGAGAAATAAAAAGGGGGATGATTTTAAACAGTTTTTTTTAGTGTCAGCACCAAGCATTTACTATTTTCTTAACAGTCAGCTTAGACTCTACAAAAAAGGACAGTGAGAGTTGTCTGCTTTACCTTGAGCCATTCAGTGACGCAATATTTCTGTTTAAAATTCCTACAGAAGTAGGCTGAAGTTGAGCAAACATTGTTTTTTAGCTTGATTACATTCACCTCTGAAGGTATACTACCTTTATAGAACAACAAAGCCAGCCACAGAAAAGGAAGAGAAAAAGAAAAGGAAAAAGCCTAAAAACATTCTGTCCTTAAAATGCTTTCTTTTCCTATTTTAAGCTCCCTTTTAATTGACCTTAGCAACTGTTTTCTTCTCATACCGAATGAACTGGGAAACATTAATGTTTGTATTCACCAGGAAGGGTATGAAACCAGGATGTGTTTAACATACAGAATTATTGTGGTTTAACCCCAGCCAGCAAACAGTTACCACACAGCTGCTCACTCACTCCCCAGCTGCCCCTGCCCTTGCTTCCCCCAGGGGATGGGCAAACAGGAAAAAGAGTAAACCTCGTGGGTTGAGATAATAAAAGTTTTATAACTGAAACAAAATAAAATAGTAGTACAAGTGATGCACAATACAGTCACTCACCACCTGCTGACTGATGCTCAGCCCGTCCCTGAGCAGCGACCAACAGCTCCCAGCCAGCTCCTCCCTGTTTATATACTGAGCATGACGCTCCGTGGTATGGAATATCCCTTTGGCCAGTTCAGGTCAGCTGTCCTGGCCATGGTCCTTACCAGTATCTTGTGCATCTCCTCTCTGGCAGAGCATGGGAAACTGAAAAGTTCTTGATTTAGAGCAAATGCTACATAACAACAACTAAAACATCAATCTGTTATCAATGTTATTCTCATATAGATACAAAACACAGCACTGTGCCAGCTACTAAGAGGAAAATAAACTCTTTCTCATCCAAAACCAGGATAAGAATGCATTTAAAAAATGGTGTAGACAACTGTGGTGTTGCTGAGTAACTGAAGACATTTAATTAGCAACATGGTAAAACTGAATGCTGCACATCATAGGAATAACTTAGGGGGGGGTGAGGGGGAAAGACCATACCTGCAATCACCACCGTTTGAGTTTTGGCAGAGATGAGTAAAGAATGGCAATTTAATCTCATACTTAAAATTCTTGCAACTCAATAAACAGTGGTCAGCACTATTAAAAACATTAATAAGAAGTATACTGGTGAGAAAAATACTGTAACATTGAAGACATGAACTATATATCCTTGTGGTTTAGGGTTTTTCACACCTCATTTGTGTTATTCTATATCAGATCTAACACTGTTAGCTGAATTCTTGGCCTAGATCTGCAGTTGCATGTGTACAATTCCCTGACACTGTACAACTGCTTTGTCTCAATGCATTCAAGTACCAATACTGACAAGAAGGCATCTAAGATGCCAGGAAAGCTCAGTCTTTCTGGAGTCAACCTGTTGCCATCTTCGTATAGGAACTCATCCAATAAACATGAGATACTTGAGATAAACAAGTATATCCTGTGCAGGTTTGAGTTGGACTCTGATCCTTGTGGGTCCCTTCCAACTCAGCATATTCTGTGATTCTGTGATAATTTTTGAGGGATGAGGGTGGCACCAAGCCAAACATCACACCCCTAAGAATTTTCAATTTCTCATTGTTGACCCTTTGAGAAGCAACATGTATTGTTTCAGCTGCCTATCAGAAGCTGTTCTGATACAAACTTATATAGAAACTATGGTGGAAAAGAGATGTTATCTCTGAAGAGAGGTCAGAGGAAAAAGACTTCTCTTCCTTGCTATTGTCCCATATTCTTCAATCACCTCATATTTTCACTTATCATGTTCAAAATCCTAGTACTTAAAATCATAAACTCATAGAGTCATTAAGGTTGGAAAAGTCCTTTAAAATCATCATGTCCGACAGCACCACCCCCATGTTCACCATTAAACCATGTCCTCAAGCATCACATCTACAAATGAACACTTCCAGGTGTGGTGACTCCACCACTTCCCTGGGCAGTCTTTTCCAATGCATTACAACCCTTTCTGTGACAGGTCTTTTTCTAATATCTAAACCTTCCTTAGTGTAACTTGAGGCCATTTCCAATAGTGGCAATACTTCCCGCTATTCTGGTTTTTTTGTTTGTTTGTTTGTTTGTTCTGCTGACATTTTGTTTCCTTTTTATTTTTTTGGTCATAGTTAAATAAAGTGCAAACATTCTCCTTACAGGGCTCAGAGATCCTTATAATCTCTACTGACAACAATGACAGTAAACAGATAGCTACTCTCTTGTCAACACTCTTCCTGTGCTCTCTCACAGATGGAGCATTGTTTTCACCAAAAGGTATAACAAATTCACTGTATAGGAGCAAGTTTTAAAGTGTGAATCATGAAGTTTGAACAACAACAACAATAAAATAACCTTTTCTCTTCTTTATGTCTTTTAGAAGCTAGTATAGGCAGGAATGGAATGGGTTAATTTCAATATTAGACGTGCCCAAAAGTCATCCGTCTGCACAGAAAATTCCACCTGAATACGAGAAAGAACTTCTTAACTGTGTGGGTGGCCACACACTGGAATATATTGCCCAGAGAGGTTGTGGAGTCTCCCTCACTGGAGATATTCAAGAACTGTCTGGACACAATCCTGTGCAATGTGCTCTAGGATGACCCTGCTTGAGAGGGGAGGTGGGACCAGATGACCTGCTGTGGTCCCTTCCAACCTGACCCATTTGGTGATACTGTGTGCCTGTGTCATTTTTGTGAAAAGACTTCTAAAGCATGCTTCTTTTGCTTTTACCATTCCCAAGAAGAATGGTGTGTAAAGGTAAGGATTTCTCTCTTGGACTCTGTAAAGGGCTGCATGTATTAGTAGTATGTTACACTGAACAATATTAGCAATAGAGTGTTTGACCTATAGCTCATAAAGTTTTGCTGTCTTCTAACTGCACCAAAAAAAAGTTATGAAGTACCAAGCATAAGCTTCAGGTAAAAGAATAGTCAAAATAATTTTTGCTTACAATTTAGCTGTCATTCCTTGAAATACAATCTGGAATCCAAGCCAAACTTTCTATTTCTCTTGCCACAAGCAACAAAATCCTGCAGAATAACTTAGGATGTTCACTGGCATCTACATAAATGTGTTAAAGAAATGTCTTCACCCCAGGTTTCCTGCAACCAAGTCTCAAATGTCTGATTACAGGAAGAAATAATTTAATATTTGACTGGTACAACAATAGGAATTGCTCAAGCTGGGTATCCTGGGCAAAGGAATCCAAAAGAATTATACTGTTACAATCTAAGTTTCCCGCCCATCAGGCAGCAGTTCAGTCTGATGGTATTATTAGGGTCTGGGGTATTCTTGTTTCCCTTTGGTTCTCTTCACTGTCTCTAGGTGGGCTGTTTTTCCTCCTAGCTTCTGCTGATGGGGATAGTGACCTTCTTTTCTTCCTTATCTTCCAGCACAAACTCTTCTCTGGGGCTTCCCTTTACTTAAGCAGGTAAAAAGCTCAGCATATCTGCGGAAAGTTCACACCTTGAGGTCTGAGGCTTCAGCATGTCTAGCTACTAATGCTAATAACTTATACTAAGTGACTAATTTCCTTTATTCTTTCACAAATGTACCTCAGTCATGCTCTTGTAACAACTCCTAGGTGAATCTATTTAGTTTCTGTTGTAAACAGTTGTCTATTGGATCCAAAAGACTGATAACATGAAAGAAAACGTATCACTTTGAGAAAGTGCTCTCTTGTCCTTTCTCACTTTGAGAAAGGCTTTGAAAGAGAAATAGAGATAAAGTCTAGCAAAAAAAGATGTTTCAGTAACAAAAGGAAGGAAATTAATCTCTGAATATACACAGGGAACAAGTCTATTCAATAAGAAGGTGATATCTTCACATTGACATTTATAATAGTAGATTTGCTATCTGAAATGCTCTTGTCATAATACAACTTAATGAGGCTGGTCAGAGTAACCAGGATAGATATGAGCTTCAGACACTCATGTTCGTGGTCTGGTATTGTAGCACAAATCCATTTTAAGTTATATTTTAAGACAATATGCTAGACTATGAGGCAAAGTGACTAAAAATGCCGGTCCAGTTTCACAGACTCTGTTAGGGAATATTATGTTTTGGTCTTGCTTATCTCAGTAAGAGAGTAATTTTAGGTAGATCGCACCTGATGGCTGAAACCAAAGTAGTGGTAATTAGTCAGAAAATTACTTCTGGAAGAGGCAATTAAAAATGATCAATCATGTCTGGACTTTTAGCTGTTATGTGTAATGGAAACTGGGTATACATTAAATGTGAAATAGGGTAATAAATAAGGAACCTGAAAACTACAGTGGCAATTGATGAACAGCCATAAAGCCAATGCTACTTTGCAACCTCTTTCAACAAGACGTTATAAAGTCAATTTCATTTTCATTACCAACAAGTCATGGGAGCTCTATATGCAGAGATTGCCATTGATTTTATGTGAACAATTTCATATTACTCTTATATTTGAAAGAAACAAACAAATAAAACAAAAAAACCCCAAACCTTGTGTACTGATAGTGTAAATTCTTGTAGGATCTTTCAGGTTAAGACATGTTTCTTTCTATATGTCAGACCAGAGTACATTTTTTCTCTCTCACACTGGTCAGTGAAATTAATCTCCTCTAAGCAGACACCTTGCAGTACCAGCTCCTCAAAAGGCATATGAAATTTTTCAGAAGACCACCTTGCCTCTGTCTTGATACTCTGTTGTGCTTCACATTGCAGGACTGGTCCAGGGTCCCATTAAGACTTCATAAATGGAAAAGGCAGTTCCTTATTCGACACTGATTTCATAATCATCCTTTGCATAAACACTTCACATAAAGAACATCTTTACAAAAATCTTGAATATAAGCAATATGATTGCAAAGCTGTCATGTTCCTGGAATACTGACTGCCCCCCATCTCTTTAAAAATAGTAAGGGAAGCCAGATGCAGTCACATTCCTCTCTGAGTTTAGTGCTTGATTAAATCATAAGCAAATCATCAGACTATGATGAGCAAACCACCCTCTATACCTAATGATGTTATAATCATCAAAGCAATGTAAAAAATCTAAATCTCAAAGCAAAGACTGACTGAGTCTAGTATTTTCTAAACAGGCATGGATTGTTGATTAATGTATCTTATACAACCCCCAAAGTAGACCAAAGCATATGATTCATTAAAGTCTGCTGGCTGGAACTGTTGATTGATTATACTCATATATCTGGGATCAAGAACAGATTTATAGCAGCTCTCTCCAACTCACTTTTTGAGGGATAATATTACAATCTTATTGGATCAAGAAATAAGTAGTCCATATGCAAGAATACCAAAACACAGGCACCAACATCAAAGTATATGAGCACATATCAATATCAATAAAGGTACATAAAAAGAAACTATTTTTAAGCAACTGAAGTACATAAAAGCAGTGCAAAAAGCTATTCAATTGCTGATAGAAAATACCTGTAATCAGGCTGCTATGAGTCACATGGTTTTATGACAGCTGCCTTTCAGTTACTAGACCTTCAAGAAGTTACATTACAATAATATATATTCAGATCTGTATTCTGTTTATTTTCAGTTTGCTGCAAAACTTGAGTTCAGTATAATCAAACTATACTCTCCAAAAGGAAACCATTATCCTGAAAAATCAAACTGGCAATGTAGACCAGCTCTTAGCAAAATCCAAAATGGTTTTCACTAGAAAAAAGTCACCTTTTGAAAATATTATTTCTCATCAGCTTCATTATGAGCACTTGGTAGGCCTGTATATTGGTGTCATGACCTTGCCTCCTACATCACTAGGCTTTTGCTGCAATTCTGAAAATCACAGAATCATAGAAAAGTTTGGGTTTAAGTGACCTTTAGAGCTCATTTAGTCCAGCCTCCCTGCAATGAGCAGGGACATCTTCAACTGGATCACGTTTCTGAGTCCTGTCCAACCTGACCTTGAATGTTTCCAAGGATGGAGGATCCACCACCTCTCTGGGCAACCTGTTCCAATGTATCACCACCCTCATCATAAAAGGCTTCTTCCTTTGAATCTAGTTTTTTAGTTTAAAGGCATTACACCTTCCCTTATCACAACAGGCCTTACTAAAATATTTGTCCCCATCTTTCTTATAAGCATCCTTGCAGTAATGAAATGCCACAATAAGGTCTCCTGAGTGTTTCTCCTACAGGCTGAACAACCCCAACTCTCTCGGCCTGTCTTCATAGGAGAGGTGTTCCATCCTTCTGATCATTTTTGTTGCCCTCCTCTGGACTTGCTCCAACAGATCCACATCCTTCTTGGATATTTTCCAACACATGCTTACAAACATCAGCAAGAAAATGGCTTGATATGTTGTTTCTTTGTTTTCAAAGTTTGCAAAAAATCAATTACTTAAATGGCAAGAAAAATATTACTAGAGAGATATTTCTTAAATTAGTCTATTTTAAAATGACGGAATAATACCAATAGGGCTAATTTCCCACCTCTAAAATTAGCAGGAAAGAACTGTGCTTGTCTCTGAAGACTGCAGTGTCTCATCCCTTTCACATATGAGGACTATCTCATGCTTTCGAAGACCTTGACCCTTGTTCCAAGTCTGGCACAAATCAGGCATAACTCCATGAATATTCACAGAGCAATGCAAGAGCCAGTAATATATGGTTCATTCCTTAATTTGACTTTTAGGAATCTGAGCTTGACAAACCCATCCTGACAGAACTGACCCTTAGGCGTAGCCTTTAACTTCTAATAAGGCCTTCCAGTTATCAACAGCCAAAGTATTTACGATAAAGCCAACAAATGTCCAAGGCAGTATTGCTGCAACTTTGAAACTGCCTATTTACCAAATGCTGCTGATGTACTGCCAACACACTGGCACTTTGGGGACTGTGGGGGTTTACAGTCAGTCTTAGCCATTGACAGAAGGGTGCTCGCAGTTGCAGTGCACATAGTAGGGTCAAACCCAAGGGATATAAATACAGGGAATTGGAGAGGCAACATTAAGAAAGAGGACTGAAAGGAAAAGAAAGCATCCAGGTGCTACCCATCCTTTTTCAAAAACACTTCTGAGGAACTGGACTGTTAAAACTGTGAATACTTCTGCCTGCAGGAGTGAGAACAGACTGGCTAGAGAGAAGCTGTGAGAACAAGGACCAAGTCCAAGGTAGAAGCAGGCAGTGAGGGGATGCAAAAATGTTCCTCATTGCATAAGTTAAGGGGCTGAGTGGCACAAGGCATTGGTGGGGATGCTGCCAGGGGAGGAAGGCATTGCTCGAACAGGCATCATCAGCTGGGCTGCAGTAGCAAAAACATTTCTATTTAAAAAACAAATCAGTTTGTGTATAGCTAAATGATCACAGAAGCTTCCCTTCTGCTACTGCCCTTGCTGGGGGAGCTTTGCTATCCCTTTCAGCCCACTGACATTCCAGATACACCTCCACACACCCAACCTTGTAACCCCAAATGACTATCCCAAATAAGACTGCTCACAAACACTGGCTGCTGACAGGACCTTGGAGACCACAGGGCACAGCACCTACTTCAGAACTGTGGTTGGTGTGCAGAACTCAACCTTTAGTGGCAAAGGCACTGCAGCAATTCATGTGGATCCTGGGTTGGAGCTTTTTTGGGAAGTATAGCAGGTTAGAGCTGGGATATATCTTCCATGATTTTCACATATATCAATTTCAAAGAAAAGCAAGTAAATAACCAAGGAAATTATACAGTAATGGAGTTTCCTTTTCCATCACCTTATACCCAGCTTCCATGTTTACATTAAAATGCTACTTCTCCTGTTCCCTGAATCTTTACACCTCACTCTCCCCTGATTAAGAATTTCCCAAATGTGAAAATAGTCAGAAGTTGGAACTTAGGGGTGGCTTCTGGTCTCTGCTGACCTACACAGATGTCCTAGTTCAGCAGGAGGGACCAGTTATCACTGGGTGGGAGTGATAAAAGCTATGTATTCTACCCCCTCTAT
>JAWWEE010000001.1:28619253-28630642 GCA_035221455.1 Xenops minutus | reverse complement strand
TTTATTGTAATATCTTCAATTAAATTGTAACTCTGACTCATAATCTCTCTAGTAGTGGGTCCATTTCTTCTGCTGGTCTACCTTCAAACCAGCACAACAGAGCAAAGAAGCAATGCAAAAAATTAAGCTTGAGAGTTTCTCAGACTTTTTTCAGATGAGCTTGTAGCAAAAATGTTTTTGTTTGCTGCACTCCTCTTTTGCCCTCTTAAGGCTGGAAAATGCTATCAAACAGGAAGAATGAATAGTGTAGCGATACAGTAGTATTCTTTCCTGATACTTCTGAGATATAGCACAAGGACTGTGTGGAAATCAGCCACATGGCACTTTCAGTCTAGTTTATGTGCTGCAGGGCTTAAAAGGAGTAAATAGTTATTCTCAAATTTTTATTTTTAAACATGCCATCCTAGATGAAGGAAGCAGCAGCATGAAATAAAAAGCTGCATCAATACACATGGGGAAACATACTTTTCCAGAGATATGGAAATACAGTCTCCTCAATGCACAACCCTGCATAAAAAGTATGGTAGTTATCTTAGCTCCAGAAAGCAGCTATTAAAAAAAACCCAAATATTGAAGCTACCAGGAGAATATTCCATTAGTGATGTGCTAAAATTAATTTTAGTAAGGTCTCTCTGCTTCACTTGGCAAGAAAACCTAATGCACCAAATGATCCTTCAGTTTCTGATGAATGCTTTTAATCCTATGTGGCCAAACAATTGCAAACTACCAGTGCTAGAGAGCATGGAATTCTGGAAGTCATAAAATATTCTTAGCAGTGATGTCTGGAGCTTTGAAGGGGATCAAAATACATGTGTTTTCTAAATATCTGCCGGGTTAATGGATCTGAAGTGCAACATGATGATTTTCATCTTCCTTCACTGGAAACTGAACATGACATATGCAAGAATAAGTGCAATTTTGCAACAGAATGTGCTTGGCATTAATTTGTCTTTAACTCATAGTTTGACAACTAAGGTGTTAGTGAAGACAGCATATTTTTGCTGTAATTGGGAAGATACAGGAGTAAAATCCATGCTTTTTCCACATTTTTGCAAGCATACAACCAGGCAGACAGTCAGTTCATTACATGCTAAGTAGTAGACTGGCCTGGTTCTTCAAAGGGAGATGCAAGAAGCAGCAGATTTAAGAGCTAAAGAGTAGCTTTCTCAAAGGAAAAGTTATTATATGCCCTTCATCCTTTCTCTTATCCTGGATGAAAGATAACTTTCATAAGTTCATAATAAGAACAGTATATTCAGCCAGGGGAAGGGACTCAAGAATGCTATCTGCCTGACTGCCAGAACCTCCTGCCAGAGCCATCTGATTGAGGGACAAAGCGAGTTGTTCCATTATATCCTAGTTTTTCAAATTAAAGTGAGAAAAAATTGGGTATTTTAAATTGGTGTATTTGCAAACAACCACTTCCCATAACTGCAGAAATCTATTAAAGCTTCTCATGTCAGGCCTTAAAAAGTTACCAGTCATTCAGTGCATTCCTGAGCTCCAAAAAACTGAGCCAATATACACTGGGCTTTGATTTTTGCTATTATTTGGTCCAAATCAATTTCTCTTCTATGTTTCAATTGCTATAGAAAGCCAAATTCCCTTGCAGTTGACATCAATGGTATCAAAAGAATAATCCTTAAGCAACATCAGTGGCAGGGTAAATATAAATTTTAGTCAGTGTTGACTTCCAAGGTCTTTAGCCCTGTTTCAGTTGGCTTTCCATTGGTCAAACAATTCAGGAAGGACACAAAGCATATGTGTGACATAACTGTAATAGTTAATGGTTTTCAGCATTTTAACTGAACAGAAACAAAGCAAAGATTTTATTGGCTTCCTCAACCCATTCCTCTTTGGGGCTAGTTTGCAGAAAAAGTTTTTAATGGATCAATAGCATAATTTAGTCCATATGAATAATTACATAAATCTCAGGTTTCTGTGAATCCTCTGAATGAATCCATTTTGCTTAAAATCTCAGTAAGTCATTGAATCAGCAAGTGGAAGATTAAAGACCTTGTTGTGAGAAGAGGAGAGAAATGAAGTGCAGTAAAAAACTAGCAGAAAGTTGTGAGGAAAGAGAAGGGAAGGGAAAGCTGTTCTTAAAGAGTATTTGTAAATATTGAGTAGGAGCATACACAGAGTGGATGTAGCATAAACTGACCACTGACAAAAGCTCAACAACATACACTAGTTGCAGTAAAGGGTTCTGCTTAGCCAACTTCTGCTCTCACTTTTACAAGTGTAAAGCACATGATATGAATGTGTGACATTGCAAGCTACCTAAAAAAAAGTTCTCATTGTGACTACTAATAAAAAACTATGGTCCCAAGTGGCAATTCTCACCAAAAAATCCTTGGCACTCTTTGCCATGCAGATGAATTTTATTGAGAGAAATGGAAACACAGTTATGCAAAGAAAGTTTCTCTAAAATAAAGATTTAGTAGCAAGACAACCTTTTCTTTATTGGTTTGTTGTGAGTTAGGTTGTCTCTTGCCGTGAACTGCCTCTGGATCAGAAGACTTTTACAATCTTGAGATTAAGAGCTTCTTTGATCAGGCGCAGTCCTATGTTAACATGTATAAATGGCTTTGGGAACAGATTTTGTTTCATGTCCTGCCAAGAGTGTGGGCAAGCCAAGATAATAGTTGACCACTTATATCCAGCTGTGCAGGAAGCCCTTGTGAGTTTCTGTTCCAGTAAAGCACTATCCTACTCAAGAGAGCATCCAAAATCATTCATAACTGTGATCTAAATTTTGTTTTGTTTTGTTTACCATTAAAAAGGCATCCATTTTAGCATCCAGAAACAAGGAAATAAGTAGGGTAACAGAATGTAAAGTGAACACTCCAGAGAAAAGCACACTCCAAATATTACCACATTCACTGACAATTGCAATAAAACATCATAGCAGTGCCTTTCAGTATGCCCTGAAACTGCAGGGTGCAGCACAATAAAATATTTAATAATTATCACAGTAAGTTTTTAAAAAGCTAGAATAGCATCAAAAGAAAGCCCAAAGTGAGTATAACCCAAATAAGAAGGAAGAACTCTGAAATAACAGGATATGATCCATAGAGTATTTATATTCCAAAGGCATTAGTGTATTGCTCAAAGTGATTAAAGTACCATCTTCCTGCTTCTGACTTCAAGAAAATTTCTATGGATCTTGAATAACAGAAGTTCTCCCTGATGTGTTGGGTTACAGTACCACACAAACACAATTATAGAACCCTGAAATCAATACAGAGCTGTACAGAAATGTGCTGTTCAATAAGAATGGTATTTCCAAGTCCCATGAGCACTATCTCTTAATACAGCAATAGAGAGAGTGAAGCATAATAAATAACCTTGAGCTTGATTCCATTGTTAACTGACCTATTCTTGAAGAAGTGCAAATGAAAATTTTCTTCCTTTCACAAGTTGTTTGTGTCAAAGCACACAGTCTTTTCATGTGTTTTTTTTCTGACTTCTGCAAGTGTTACCTACAACTTACCTACACAGAATATAACCCAGCCCTAACCTGTAACAGTTCCTTACAACTAAGGTGCATGCTAGAGTTGATATGGCTTTGATACCTTAAAATTACTCCTATGCTGAAGAATGAATTGAACTGAATTAAAACTGAGGTCTTACATAAGAAAATATACTTGTCTTTTGGAGGAGAGGGAAAAATGTCAAAAACTGTGTCAGACTGTTTTTCAGTGAAATTGATAGCAGGACTAGCAGTATTCTGTGTTTATAAGACTGTGTGTCAACCAGAATTTGTGACTGGAATACTCTCCTTGTGTGGGGTGCAGATGATCAGAAGCATCTCAAAGGAGAAGGATTTACCTTTCACTAAGTTCAGTAGATGTTGAGGAGCTTTAGTCCCCTCATAGATTAGGTCTAGATTAGACTGTGCTCCTGCTGACTATAATCAGGGAGCTTGAACTAATCTCATGAACAGACTTTGGGTCTTGGAATTGTGTGGGCTAGGATAATTATGACTTGACAAAGATTGTGTAAAGCATTTGATCTGTGACACAGCTGTTGAAGCCATTATTAGAATCCTTGCAGGTTTTAGCAATTCTAGTATCATAAAACTGATAGCTGTGCAGTGCTTACTGGTAGCATTCCAGATTCTGGAAGCCCATGCCAAATACTCATCTCCAGTGAATGGTTTGCTCATTTTGCCTCCACGACTGAAAGCACCTTACACTAAGAGACCATTTTCATGCCATACAATAAGACTTCTTGTACTTTGCACAGCTGCAGAGAGCATCCTGCAGAATAGGTTATGTGCTTTCAGTAGGATAGTTTCCCTACTGCTTGAACTGCAGCCCCTGAAGTCACTGGCACAACTACAAATTTCCTTTCCATTCTAGGAGAGAGAAATCAGTGAAATAAGTGAAAGCTTGAGAGAAATCTGCAGGGATACAGATATTATGTACTGTGACACAAAGAGGGTTATGGTGGGAGTCAAACAAGATTAAAGAGTGAGAAAAGGCTGTATATATACAGCCTATATCTGTTTATAATACTATCTTCATATGAATGAAAGCATCTGGATCAACTGCAGGAGTCATATTGAAAGTTTGCTAAATGATGCCAGAATAGGCTGCTCATTCATCTTTCATCCACCTGGCCCCTTCAAGGCACACATACATCTTGGAAATTGAGCAGTAGTTCAACAATGAACTGCCAACCAAACAGACTTTTTGAAGAGGCAGTGACATGGGGGATAGCAAGGATCAAAATGGTTGAGCTAGGATTTTCGTATCTACTCCCACAGAATCTTTCCTTAAAACTCTTTGTGGTTTTCTACAAACTGACTACAGGAACTGGTGAGATGAATTCTTCACATCTCTCTTTTCTGTAGGAAAATGTTTTCAACCATTTTTATTTTCCTCAGGCATTTTGACAAGAGGAAAAAAAGTGCAGAAGAGAATCAGAGAGGTGAAGGAAGAATTAGCTGCTTGGTGAATTAATGGTGGCCCAAAGGATACTTCATTTTTCTACTTAGAATTCACTTAGCTTTAATGGTTGTTAACTGGGCTTTGTATCATAAGTTGTGTCTTTTAAACCAATTAATTTACACAAGCTTAGACATTTCAGAAGGAATCATTGCAGGCCTAGCTGTCCCTTCTGTTCAGCTTCTTCAAGAGAAAACAAGCAGGAGATCAGCATTGATATTTGGGGGGGACCAATCACTTGAGGCATCCTGGACTGGGATAGATATAGGTACAAAAATTTGAGGATAGTTTGTATGCCTGCAGGTTCAAGGATAAGTGAAGATTTTACTTTGCAGTGCTCTATGTCATCTTTTATAGGACTAATGGAGACAAAAAAGACAGTCTTACAGTTAAAATTGCACATAAAATCTCTCCAAGTTAACTTTAGAGTCAGTAAATTGAATATATGTTCCTGCTAGTTTCAGTAGATAATACAACTATTCCTATGAGACTAGGTCTAGGATTTGCTTCTTCCAATTTATTAAGAGTGCTAAGGGAGCAGGACCTTGACCATAAACCTATACGGTTTAATGGAACAGGTTTTATTGTTTTTAATGTATCTTACTTCAGTGCATTGCAGGCAGCATAGCAGTAATCTCTAAAAGGAAAGTTGAAATGTAGTGAAGATAGAAAGAGTCAACTTATTAGGTACAGAAAAAAGCATCTTCCTCTTTCCCAGGTGTTTGAAAGTCAGTTTAGAAATCAGCATTTTATTTATGCAAACACCTCCAAAATTAACAGAATATTTACGACTCTTTGGTTTTAAGATTCCACTTATAGAATCACAAAGAATATCTTGAGGCTGAAGGAACCTCTGGAAACTGTCTAGGCTGACCTCCGCTCTTGAACCATAGTCAGCTAGAGCAGATTGTTTGGTGTGCAATCAGGTTTTGTACATCTCCAAAGGTATTCAATATCCAAAGATATTCAAGGATTACACAACATCACTGGGCAACCTGTTCCTGTGTTTGACTTACAGTAAAAAAAAGAGGGGGTTTGTATTTAAACAGGATTTTCTGGAATTGAATTTATGCCTCTTAAACAACTGAGAAGAGACTGACTTTGTTTTCCTTATTCAGACATTCATAGCCATCAACTAGATTCTCCCTGAACCTTCTTTTTTAAAGCTAAACAAAGCCAGATCTCTCAGCCTCTTCTCATATGAAAGGTGCTCCAGTCCCTTCATGATCTTAGTGGTCCTTTACTAGACTTCTCCCAGCACATCCATGTAATTCTTGTGCTGTGGAGTCTAGAACTGAACACGTACCTCAGATGTGATGTCACCAGTGCGGAGCAGAGGGTAATAACTTCCTTGATCTGAGAACACTTTTCTTACTGCATTCAGAGATGCTGTTGGTCTTATTTACTTCAAGGGCACATTGCTGACTCGTCTTCAACTTTTCCTTGAGGGCTCCTACATCACTTTTTTTTAATTGCAAAACTGCTTTCCAGCTTTGGTACATGAGGTTATCTTTCCAATGTACAGGATGCTGCATTTTTCTCAACAGGTGTACCAGTCCTCCCAGTTTTGTATCATCTGCAAAATTGTTAAGGGTCCACTCTGTTCCCTCGTCCAACACATTATTGAAAATGTTGGATTGTACTGTACATGAGACAGATAGCATCATTCATCATTTTCACTCACTGCAGTGAAGCATGGTAGTCAACAAAAGCACGTTTTCCATAGCAAATAGTATTTCAACAAATCTAGTGTACATTTTACTGACAAACACACCTTTTGCAGTGACAGAATTCTCTTGGGATCAGTTTCATAAATAAGAGCATGTTCCTCTCAAAAAAAACCAAAAACCTTGGTGGGTGCAGGACAAAGAAACTGTGATAAAGAACTGACTTTGCAGAAGACTAGAAGTCAGCAACAACTATTCCAGGCAACTGATGTCCTATGCCAACTTATGTGTCTACATCAAAAATGTATAGAAAATAACTATTTGCTTATGTAAAATGAACCTCTCTGCAAGGGCTTCACTACATGAAATCTCCCAGACAAGTCCAAACCCTTGATGGAGAAGTCTGGCTGACTCCAGTCTCTGTGATATGGATAATCTTTAAAGTGAGACTTCTTCTGTTGTTGATCAACCTCATTGTGGGAGCATTTTCTTGAGTGTCATATTAGTAACACCTCACATAATATATAACAACTAGAAAGCAATGGCCTGACTGGGGAAAAAGTAATAGTGAAAAGACCTCACAAATCAAAATACTTTTCTGGATTAATTAAAAGTTTAGGAAATTTGTCCTACTGGAAATCTTCCTAGCATCTCTGTGGGTTTACACACTAAAATAAAATATCAGCTGCATCTGAAGAGTCCCCTCTATCTCTACAACCATGTAATGACCTGTTATATCTTTGTAGGAACTGAGAAACTACTGTTAAGGGCAAGGTCCACAAAGCCCTTAAGGTTTCACCTTTAAATTGTATTGAAATCCAGATTATTTAAATGCCATATTCATTTACTGCTCTAAAGTAGGACAACTGGCCACAAGCATAAGAAGAGGCTGTGTGACTAGCATGAGAACTAAAGTGCCAAACTAATGACTCAGAGTTATGGCAGGGAGAGCTGGGACTAGATGGTCTTTAAGGTCCATTCAAATCCCCTAACATTCTATGATTCTATGTCGTGTTTCACTGGAATTGACCTGGCCTTTGATTTCAGTAAGGAACCATATTTTCAGGCCATCATTTTTTAAAATCTTTAGCTTTCATTTGTCCTGAGAGAGCTGGTAGATTACCTACATTATCCTTTATAGAAACAGGTTCTCTTGAAGCACCCACAGGGAAAATGCACATGTGCTCCTCCCATCCAGCCACTGGTGCATCCAGTATGATATATTTTAATATCAATGCAATACATCTCAAGGAAAATCTCCTGGACACAATGCTTGACATGCATTTCATGGAATGATTTCATTTTGTGTGTCAGCATCAGTCATCACAGTCCTAGTAAATTATATGACTCTTATCATATTGACTAATGAAAATGATTGCACAACTACCAAAGAATTGTGACTTGGACCCACCCGTCCTCTCATGCATTTCAAACACCAATGTTACTAGTATGTTACGATGCCTGTAATTATTATTTATAGATAAAAACCTCACTGTGTTCTAGGGCACTGACACTCTACAATGGTTTTAGTCTCTGGACCAGACTAAGAAAAATGGAAAATTATTCTTACCCTGCTGTCTAGGTCAGGAAAAATAGCTAAATCTCTTTGCACCATGTAAAAAATTGTTAAAAAAAAATTATCTGTCCCTCCTATAATTAAGGGCAGCATGGATCACAGACTCTTCATCATTTCTAGGTCGCCACTACATGTACATACCTATTTCAATAGCAAAAAGCAATTTTATCCATTTTCTGCTCGACCTGTGTTACCAACTTTGATGACTAACCCCTTCTTGCTCCTTACAGAGAATTGACTATTAAAAAGGACTGCATAAAGTCCAGTTTTGTACACACCTTCCCCTCCATGCCTAAGTAGTATTAACATCCTGCAGAATTTCCAGCATATGGCCAACAAGTTGATTAGTTTCCAAGATGATTAGGTGGCACATGACAAGAGGAAACAAGAGAGCTGTTATTCTTTAGCTTGGAGAGAAGAAAGCTAGGGACGGATGGAGCAGTGCAAGGTGCAATTCTAATCTTTTACCACCAGAAAAGGCAGAGGTAGGGACATAGATACAGTACATGCCATAATGACAAGAGGGAATGGTTACAAGTTGGAGGAATAAAAGGGAAAAAAATTGGTGTTGAGGGTCCTACAAGTGCTAGAACAGAAAGTGCCAGAAAGACTGTAGAATCTCCTTCTTTGGAGGTTTCCAACTCTCAGTTGGGTAAGTGCCTAATCAACCTCTTCTAGGTTAAAAACTGGTATTGCTTTGAGTTGGAGGTTGGACCACAGACCCCCAACCATGCTTGTTCCGTCAGGCAAAAAATATTCTGTGATGCTATGAAAAAGTGTCTTTATTGTCAAAGAGCACAAAGCATAGTCTGTATATGACACTTCAGTGCTGTTTTTTTGCTATAAAGATCCCATTGTATTTCTTTTACGTTGGACAAAGTGAAAATAACTAATGTAAAGTGTCCTTATCTTAAAATTTCCAGTATGTATAGCTAAGACACACAAAAAGACAGGAAGGTAGACACACAGAAGGGTGCTGTGATTTACTCAAAGGTCAGTGAAATAGTACAAGATTATTGACAGAGGCAGAGTTGTGAGTTGTACCAGTGAGAAATATACTAGGGGGGAAAAAAAAAGCTGTTTTTCTTCATGCTGTTAAAATGCTACACTTGCTTATCACTTGATACAGGTATTTCTATCCAGTCATTAACAAGAACAGTGGCAATTATTGTGCTTGTCAATAAGTGTTTTGTTAGGATGGCTTGGAGATGAGGAAGAAGAGAAGGAGGAAATGATGAAAGAGGCAGCAGAAGCAAGGGGTGGCAGCAGGCAGCAACAAAAGGCCATGGAGGAGGATAAAGAGGAGGCAAAGCAGAAGGTGACAAAAGAAGTGGCAAAAGGCTGCAGTGGAAGCAGAGAAGGAGCAGGTGACAGAGGAGATGATAGAAGATAGAGGCAGAAGAAGGTGGTGAAGTGAAGAAGATGATCAATGAGGTGACACAGTAGGTGACAGGAGAAAATGATGGAAGAAGTTGGAAGAAGAAGGTGGTGAATAAGAGAAGGGGGAAGGGATGGAAGGTGGCAGAGGCAACAGGTGGAGGAATACAGTGGCTAAAGGTGGAAGTCGTAGAAGGGTGTGGTGGTGCAATGCAGTGGTAAAGGCAGGGAAGAGAGAAGGCAGTTTCAGCATATGAAGGCAGTTGCTGATTAATTCAGCAGTGGAAAGCGGCAGCAGTGGGAGGTGGAGGAAGCAGAAGGCAGGAACAGGAGGCAGTGATGGAATCTGACAGCAGACTGCGTTGGCAGGAGATGGTGGCAGCAGAAAGCAGTGGAGGAAGGCAGTAGAAAAAGATGGTGCACAAAGGCAGCAGCCGTAGAAGGAGGCATAAACAGAAGGTGGTGGAAGAAGACAGAAGAAGGTGGAGGTGGCAAAAGGAAGGCATTTATATTGGAAGCTGGTGGTGGCAGATGAAAGCAACAGAAAAAGGCAGAAGAATAGACGGAGGAGGCAATGGAGGAGGCAACAAAAAAAGGCAGAGAAAGAAAGCCACAGAAGATGAAAAGCAGAAGAAAATGGAGGAGGCAAAGGAAGTAGGTGCCAGAAGAAGAGAAGGAGGAGGCTACAAAGAAGGCAATGGAGGAAGGCAGCAGAAGAAGATATTGGAAGAAAATGATGATGCAATAGTAAAAAGGCAGTGAAGGAGAGGATGGAAGGGGCTATGGAAATAAAGAAGGAGGAATCAACTGAGAAGGAATGGAAGAGGATGATGGATAAAGGCAGTGGAAGAAGAATGAAGAGACAACAGAGGAGATGAGGGAAAAAGATGGCAGAAGAAGTGAAGGAGAAAGTAGTGGTGCTGGAAAAAAGCAGTGGGAGAAGAGAGAGCAGAAGAGAAAGAGGATGAGAAGCAAGATGGCAGCAGAAGTGTGTGACAAGAAGAACAGAAGGAGATGACTGAGGAGGTAAAAGAAGAAGGCTACTGAAGAAGGTGCTGGCATTAGAGAAGGAGGAGGTGATGGAGAATGTGATGAAATAAGTGACAGAAGAAGACACTGGAAGAAGGTGGTGGAAGAAAAGGAAAAGGTATTGAAGGAGATGATAGAAGAAAGTGTCAGAAGATGGAGTGGTAGAAGAAGGGAAAGAGGAAGGTGAAGAAAAAAGTGGCAGAAGAAGGTGGTGAAAAAAGAAAATCAGGGGATGAAGAAAGTGACAGAAGAACGTGACAGAAGGAGGAGGCAATGGGAGAAAGTGGCAGAAGAAGTAGTGGAAGAAGGTGGCGGATGAAAACAATGAGTAAGTGACAAAGTACAGAAGAAGGTGGTGGAGGAAGGCAGGAGAAAAAGAGAAAGAGGAGGCAATGGAGGAGGTGATGGAGTAGGTGGTGGTGGAAAAAGAGAAAGGGGAGGTGATGGCATAAGACAGCAGAAGAATGAATAGGAAGAAGTGAAAGGGAAGAGATGGAAAAGGCAATGACAGAAGTGATAGAAGAAATGGTGGCAGGAAATGGTGTAAGAAGAGAAGGAGGAGGAGATGGAAGAAAGTGGTAAACGAAGAAAGGGTGGAGTTGACAGAGGTGGTGAAAGAAGGTGGCAGAAGAATGTGGCAGCAGAAATGAAGGAGATCATGGAGGAGATGGTGAAAGACGGCATTAGAAGAGGAAAAGGAGGACAATACATATGATGCCTAAAATCCTGGAAGATAGGCACTCAGACAAAACATTAATGGAGAAAGATAGACAATACCTTTATTG
>JAWWEE010000001.1:28555395-28601992 GCA_035221455.1 Xenops minutus | reverse complement strand
AAATTTGAAGATCCAAATGTGGGCATTAACAGGTTCCAGTAGAAAGCAGAAATAACATATGTGTTAATCATAAACCTGTCCTAAGACAGAGATGTATTTTAAATTATTCCAGAGGGCAGCCTTCAATTTTAAAAATACTTTTTGGTTTCGGAAGAGTAGCTTTTTGACTTTCTCATTCTTATACTCAGCAGCTGTGGGGAACAAGTGTCAAACCCTTTTGAGATTCTTTTGTGCTGATGATTTCTTTCTTAAAAATGCATATTTTTTAGGCAAAGTAAGATACAATAAATATATTTGGAAAAGAAAGAACAACCGTGGATAACTTCGTTTAGTTTACTCCTTTTCTTTGAATAATATGTGTGTCTTTTTGTCATATAAATACTGCTGTTTTCCTAAATAAAATTCCTCATAAGTAATTTCAAAGGGAGCATGAAAAAAAATATTTTGTGTCCTCCAGGGCTTCCCATGTTAAATACTTCAAATGTGGGAATGCTCATCATCTCCCTTTCCTAGTTTCTTTCTCCTAATCTATATGAAAATATCTGCCTAAGTACCAAACCATGTGTTTTATTCATCCTTGGCAACGTTCTAGAGAGACATGTTTGCCACAGAAGAATTACAGGAAAATGCTGATGTTTATCAATATAATGCATATTAAAAATAATGCTCTGAACACAAGCAGTGAGATCTTCTGAAGTCCTTCTCAGGAAGGATGAGTCATGATGCAAAGTTTGCTAAAGCTTAATGCATTTGATGAATAATCATTTTCATTTTCCATGAGTTGTCAACTTCATCATGTTGTCTCCCAAAAGACATGGGATACTCTCAAGAGACATTAAACAGAGACATATTTTTTGAGATGCTTGAATAGCATGACAGACTAAATAAGGGTACTCTTTTGAGCCCATTCTATGATCCATTTCTTTGAGAGCCCAAGAGCACTGACACCCTCAGCGGCACTGTCCAGATGGAAACTTTCCTTCACGTTAAAGCACAAGTCATAGGCCAGCAACTCCTCCAAGGGCCTGCAGGAATTTTATTGGCCTTCAAACTGATATCAATGTCCAGCTTTCCTAGAAGCATGTTTTATCCTATGGAAGAAATAAGGATTAGAAACTTCCTGTGGGAAAGGAAAAGTTTGATAATAGATCTATGCATGGCAAAAATGACCAAAGATGTCAAATCCAATTATAAATAAACAAAAGGGGAAAAATTTCTTGTCTACAAGGTGTATAATTTGATCTCCCTGTGGATTTATAATTTCTTTGTCCAAAACATACCATTGGAATAGAGAAAGACTGACACTTTAAAACTTTTTTTTTTCCTCATCTGTAAATGTAATATTCTAGCAGCACAATGGCTATGAGGAACTGCTGCATTTTCCTTCTTTTCACAAGCTTTCACACTTGGTTTAGTATCCACCCAAATTTCAGGAAAATCTAGAAACTGAACATCTGAATGGGGAAGCTTGGCCATACCTGCCTTTTTCTTCGTACTTTTTATTGGTTTCCTTTCTTACTTATTTAACCAACTCTGATCTTTGATTTATCAGTTATTCTTAACTGCAGGAATTGCATCATGAAGGGCTGGTTGGCAATGCCCTAGAAGAACAAAATCTCTGAGAGCCTTTATTCTACTTGCTTAAATCAGCAAGAGGAGACTCTTGGCCTCTTCCCATGCTATTGCCAAAGCTTTTGGCCAAACACTTGGGTCTTAGTTCCTTTGCTTCTTGTGTTCCTAAGTCCTTCAAGGCAGACATCTAGTGAATATAGCTCACCTAAGTCTGTCCCATTCTCCTTACAGCCTCTCTGACACCCTTTCTAGAGTCTCGGATGAAGCCCAGAACTTCAGGGTGCATGTCTTGTTCATGGAGCAAACTGATCTCAACTGAAGGCAAACAGGATGTTTCGGATGCATGACTGAGAGCTCATGCAGCAAACAGATGGTCTCAGAGCAGGCCTTCAGGCCTTTCCATAAGAAGTCAGAAGGATGAACAGAGTCCTTTGAATTACATCTGCAACTGTAACATCTTCTCCTGCCCCTCCTTCCTTTCTTAGAGAGGACAAATCCTCATCTGAAATGTAGATACCCCTTTCTGCTCAATGCCGTTAAAGGTTTCACAGATTCATTGTAAGGTTTTCTTCAGGGTCTTCCAAAGAATAGACCCAAGGGTGTAGACTGTTGCTGCAGTGATGCTGCAACAGAAAGCTGGTGGATCCAGGGGCACAGGAAGGAGGAGGCCTGGTGTATGAAGGGCACCTGTGTTAGGTATTATCAATGGACAAGCAACAGCAGATGGCATGTCTAGAACTCCATGTTCCTACTTCGTGTATTTCAGTCAGCTGTATCAACACTGGACTCAGATAAAGAAATACGTTTGTCCAGGCTGATGCAAGATCCTGGGAAAGAGAAACCTGGTGAGACCATGGGCTGACAGAGATAAAGCTTCCCTTGAACATAAATTGAAGGAGTTTCTGAGGTTAGTCTTTTTACATCTCACAGAGCTTGGTGGCGGAGGCACCATTGCTTCTCTCTTCCCAAGTGTCCCCTGCCTGTGAGGTGTTTCTGGAAAGGCACTCTTAAGACCTAGGAACACCAGCTCTTGAGTTGGTGGGGGCAGGAGAATGTCTGGTGAAGGACTTTGCATCTTCTGGTCTTTACATATGTAATTGATGGCTTATAATATTCCTGTGCAGAAGTCTTCAAAGTGGGGTGCATGTACCCCTGGGGGTGTGCAAGATGTTGCATTGAGGCATGGAAAGAAGCACTAGAACTTTAGTATTATAAGTATATAATGATAAACTACTAAATATACAAATATTGGAGATGTGTATTTAAAAATATTTAACTGACAGAGGTGCAGAATGAAAAATGTTTGGAGACCACTGTTCCAGTACTTTCAACAAATACATACAAATACCTTAAATGTGGTTTCTTACATTCTGCTATAACATCAGGTGTCCAACAGTGCCTAATTCTGCATAGCCTTCATGTCGTCTCTGGTTTCTACACTACCATGCAGCAGTCCTCATTTTTGTTAATTTTTTGGGAAATGAAGAAGGAAAGTTATTACTTCTTTCAGAGTGCCTGAGCTCACAACTAGGAAGGGGACCTAGATGACTGCGGCCAGAGGCGCTGAGGGAATAACAAAGTAAGAAGAGAGCATGGTACTGGGAAGATGGTAGGAAAATCATAAGAACAGGGGTCTCACGTGGAGCCAGACATGAATATAAAGCATCAGCCTTTGAGGTGAGAAACAGACTGTGTCCCAGGAATCTTCAGCAAATGGCTGGACTAGAAGGAAGGGCCTTGAAAGAACATAGCAGATGGGGAAGTTTAGATTTGAAAGTATTTCTTTAATCCATCTCATCCAGCTTATGATCTCTAAGAGAGCAGCCTGAAGAGCCTTCCCTAAAGGGTCTGTATACCCGGAGCCTGTGTAAACTGGGACACTACTGAGCAGTTTTAACATCTCTAAACATAGAAACCAACTCTTTGCTGTAAAAAGATAGGATGGAAAATATGTGAAACAAAAAGGAAGCCAAAGAACGACTAGGAAAAGCATAAAGGTGGCAAGGTGGAAAGTTAGAAGGTCTGAAAAACTTGGGAAGAAGTATAGAAGTGGGGACCAGCAAGGCTGACACAGTGAAATAGAATGGGTGAGGAAGAGGAACTTGCACAAAACAAGCAGACATGTCTGTTTCCACTAGAAATAGAATTAGAATGGACTGGTTGGGGATGAGACGTGTGAAGAGAGCAGTGTGGTCCTGCATGGGCAAGGGATCTGTGATGACAAGCCTGAAGAGAAAGGATTTCTCTCAGAATTTTCTGCAAAGAGTTGGCCCTAGAGAAATTTTTTGTACTGGTATAGGCTACTGAAAGAAACTGGTCTGAGATGCCTTAAATCCACTAAGACTAAAGAGATATCTGATACAGTCACCATTGACCTGTCCTGGTCTTAAGCACTAAACCTACATGGAGGTCTGAAAATGGGTTGCCAGTGCCTTCCTCTTATTGCAACAGGCACTTTTCTCCATCATTTGGGATAGGAAAGCCAACCTTTGTTTGATGCTCTGTTTCACAACATTAGTTTTCAAATACAGAACAAATCCCTGTTAAGCCAGTAGTTACTGTTTCCATTTTATACTAAACACTCTTCAGTAGAAATCTTTTCCTTCTTCCTTCAGTTTTCTTCCATGTAGGCAGGGTACCTCTGCCCTTTCCTCATTCTTATATCTCTTTTATGGTCTCTTTTTCCATTAAGGAGGAAATGAGGCTCACTGCTAGGCTGGGCTGAATCTGGTGGCCTGACAGAACAGAGGCTGCCACAGCTCCATGTCCCCTGGTCCAGCCAAGGCTGAGAATGTATCCCCAGCAGACACACATATATACAAAGCATATGTACATGTATACACAGATGAATATATGGATGAACACAGATGCACCCACCAGGCCCACCAACACAAAGAGTACCAATGGCCTCATCTTTTGCCCCTCTCTGGCTGGGGTTCAATAGTGGGAAATAGATATATACATAAGTACAATGTGCAAACTTCCCACAGGTTTCTACACTTGGACAGAACTGACACTGGATCCCAGTAAACACATGTGCCAGCACGCAGACTCATGAGCCCCCAAGTCCTTCAGTCCCAGTCCGATTGCTGGTATGTGCACACACCTCCTGCACAGCACCCTCTCCAGTAGATGCCTGGGACTCCCCTGCTCCCTCTGATTGCCACCTCCCACTATTCTTGCCATTAGAGACATACACCTGAAACCCAGGTCACCTCACTTTCTTGACAGATTGCCTGGCTTCATGTTCACTAGTGATCACTAGTGATCACTCACACTTTCGCCCCTGATGCCAGCGTGACAAAAAATGGTACCTCTTACCTGTGGCCCTACTCCAGTTCCTGGTGCTTAAGTTCACTCCCTCTGGTCTCTCCAGTTGGTGGTACCTGTGGTCTTACTCCAGTCCCTAGCACGAAGATGTCCATACACAAAACATATGCACACAGAATAGACAGTCCCTCCTTCAAATAAATACTTATAAATGGGACATAATAAGACATGGATGCATTGAGCTAAGCAGGTACAAAGCATAGCCAGACAAGCATACTCACCAACATCTGGTTACATGTGAATGATCCCTTTCACAACTCTATTTTCCTGTATTCCTCTATTTTCCTCCTTTTATTCTTCCTCAAATGTGGTAGTTCTGGGACTTTTTTGGGGAGCTTGAACATACCTGTCTTTATCATGGTATTTTTTTGTTTTCACTCATTTCTTCTTTAATCTTAAAAGAAAATAGACTGAAAAAATTAAAAGTTTTGAACTGAAAAAGAAAAGGGCTATCAATCTAGCTACTCTTCAGAAGGCAGCAACATGTTAGGCAATTCCAGAGAGACACACTAGAGGTCCTGAGTTGCATCTTCCAGATATTTTCTTCTCTTGGAGAGTCTGCAATCATCTCTTGTTTCTTGAGACAGAAAAGTAGCTTCAATTAAAAATCTTCATCCTGGAATGAGTAACATATTCTAACACATGTGATTAGAAAAGAAGAATGTGTAGCCCAAGTGCATTGAAATGATTTTGCTTTGTCTCAGAGTTCTTGCACAGCATAGTCTTAGAATTAATTCCCATAGTCTCCAAAACCTGTTTAATTTTCCATTAACCTCTGAAACAGTTTCTTCCTTCAGGATTTAAGGTCTGATCAATACCAGAAGAAAAGGTTTTTAACTTTTTAAAAAGTTCTATATTGTCTACAATTCCTTGAAAAGTCACTGAAACTGTAGTATCTCCAGCACATGGGTCCATCTCACTGGGTAAGGAATCTCATAGGTAAGGAATAATTTATCCTGAGAAAACCCACAGAGGTGAGCACTGGGAGGTACTGAACAGGAGCAATGGTCAAACCTGTACTTCACAGATTCTAAGTGTCCATGATACTGAAGATCATAAAAAACTTCTATACATGATAGAAAATATATTTTCTTTCCTTTCTGGGAAGAAGCTATAGCTTATCGGGTAATTTCTGTTAACACCTTAAAAAAGCAGGATTAAAAAAGAAAACATCCATTACCAAATTTTTGAGATTCAAACTACTCTGAATCCTGGTGTGATGCTAGGAACTCAACGTAGGCACAGAGAAAGTACAATATTGCCAGTCTCAAAGGCAGAACATACCTATTTTACAAATATGTAGAGGTAAAAGGAAGATATAAATGTCTCTAGAGCTTTAGGCAAATATGAGTGGGAGGATATCAATAAAATGTGAAGAAAAAGAGAAAACCTCAGAAATATCCCTCATGGTTTGGAAGATGCAATATCAGGATTACTGAAGATCATTGGAAATAAATGTGTGTGTTAAACACTGTCTGTCTTGTGGAAAACTCAGAGGCACTTGAATACTTATCTTTGCTTTTAATGGCTCACCAAAGAAAGTATCAAAGGTGGACAGTCCCTACTCTCTTCTCTGCCCAAGCTTGACAGAAAATCAGAGGAAAGGGAGGAGCATCAGTCTCTCTTAACTCTTAGCTCACAATGAGCAGGAACACACTGTCCTGGGACACCTGAAGGGCCATGCTGACTGTTTTGCTTGCTCTTTTGCCTGGTAAGAGACAACAGATCTATGTGCAACACAACCCTCATCCAGGCCATGTAGGGCTGGTGTTAGGTAAAGGACATAAAGTCATCATCTGTACTGCTATCCTCACTGTCTCTTTTTCTCTCTCACAATTTCAGGTGTTGGGATTGGATTAATCATCCTTTCACAATGGCCAGAAGAAATCTTTCAGAGAGTTGGAGACACTGTGACCATCTCCTGCTACCAGAATCACAGTAGCTTTGCCTATATGTTCTGGTACCGGCAGCCTCCAAGAGATGGTCTTAAGTTAATGGTCAGTACTACCGCACTGAGGGAGAAATTTTATGAGGATGGTTACAGTGAGGTCAAGTTTGAGATAAGCAGAGAGCATGCTGATTATACTGTGATGACAATCAAGAATGTGACATCCAAGGATGCAGCCTTGTATTTCTGTGCTGCGAGTGATCACACGGTACAGCAAGGAGGTTGAGCTCTAAGATAAAATCCCCACCTTGCCTGAGTGAGAGATGGCGTCTAAAAAATGTGAGGCACTTATAAGAGAGGCAGACAAAGAGCAGAATAAAAAGACAAGGAACATGTTGGAGGATTAGACACAGGATATTTTGAAGGGGAGAGAGACAAAGCAGTACAGCTGTCTTTAGCTTCAAGGACAGAAAGCCTTCAGAAACACAAACCCTTAGATCAACATCAAGAATTGAGGCACTGCTGATGCAGTTAGTGAAAGGCAGCATATATATCTTAAGATTAGTGCTGCAGAAGCACAGTCATGTTCTAGGCCCCACTAGTTCCCCACAGATAACACCTCAGCATCTGAAAAAGAGTGCAGAGGAGATGGAGAATTTGAAGTTCTTCCACATACTGATGATGTACCCAAAATGGAGGTGCACAAACAGAGATTGACTGGTGGAGGGGGAGAGCCCAGCCCCTGATTATGGACACAGGAGAATGGCACCAGTACCAGTGGGGGAAAACATACCCCGTGGACCAGGCATACCTCCCATTGTTGAAGGGACAGCACTTTGACATCTTTAAAAGCAATGGTGTGCACTGCAGCACTTCATTCAACTGCTTCACACACTACTTAACTGCAGGATCCCTCCCTTCCTTGCCACAGAAATGCATACACTTCTGAGCCACACCAAGGCATCCCTTCCTGGCAAAACCTCATAGGTAGAGAAAAGAAACCACAAAAAGCTGTCAACTCTTGGTGCTTCCCTTGTGAGGAACAGCTGAAGGCAGAAATTACCTCCCATTGTGCCTCTGTCTCCATTGCTTGCAGAGACAAACCTTTGATGAACTCATTCCTGTTCTGTGATGGACCTGGGAAAACTGGGGGCAGGGTATTATTAGGGTTCCCTCATCTGTCACTGCCTGTCTACACTCGTGTTTTTATCACATAACCCAGGACTTACCTTTTCTTCAAAGGAAGGGAAATGGCATATGAAAGAGCAAAAGGTATTTTTAAAGAAGTATGTCTATACTCTTGTGTATTTTGGATTCTGTTTTTAGGTTGTGGCTGCGTACCATTGTACAAAACCCAATTGTCTCCTATACTCATATGGAAGGCTTAGTGTATCAAGCATTTAAAAAACACGGGTAGCAAATGTACTGTGCTGCTCAATGATGTGGCAAGGCTCAGTATACTGAAGTGAAACACACTGTGTGATTCTAGCAAACAAAAAAAATAAAATGGAGTGAGAGGTGATAAGAAGAGCTAGTGAGAGCAAGGAGCAGGAATCAGCTGTGAGCATGTCCCATAAAAAATCCTCACACTCCATTTCACCAGCGTTGCTGGGAGACTTTTGTACTGCCAGGATGGATATCAGTTTCGTGCCAGGATCCTAGCCTTCTGATCATCCATGCTACGTAAATGTTACTTTGCTTCCAGGCTCTGTCCTAAAAGAAAGTAAGCTATTCTTGGCTAGGGAAATCCAGACCCAAGACAGAAACTCATGGTTGTTGCAGTCTCACCCTGGACACAGAGAAGGCTCTGAAGAGGCTAAATCTAGTTGCATACCAGACTTACTCCAGTGCACGAAAGAAATTTCTGAAAGCCTCAGCTTCCTACGCCACCCTTCGCACACCCTTGTAGCCAATATTCTGATGTCAGGAGCTGCTCAGCAGCAAGTGTAACACACTGCTCCTTGCTCCAAGGGAGTACTCGGCTGGCCCACAGAGCACCCTCAAGTCCATGATCCCTTCACTGTTCAGATCAGGCTGCAGACACACAGCAGGGAAGCACTGGGGATGCATTGTCTCTCACACAGCAGAGACATCTGTGTCCTCATCAGCCTCTGATCTTTTTGTTGAAATCATCTTTACACAGGTACAAAATATTCACACTGTTCCTCTCTGGAATTATTGCTGGTGATTCAAATGCCCTGTGAAAGTTTTAGGGAAAATAATTCATGCTGGAGTCATTAAGGAATAGGAATACTATAGTGGTGACTTTGGGGTGATTTTTTTTTTCAGATTTTTTTTTAAATACTCTTCTAGTAATCTACCAGTTCCAGAAAGCCATGTTACAGTCTTAGCTCAGACCTTTTTCATAAGCGCTGCAAACCAACCTTTTAGAACTGGTAACGTAACAGAGGAAGGATGCCTTTCTATTTCTCAACTCCTGACCACTTCTACTTTAGCATGGCAAATTCAGTTTTAAGACCTTGGAATAACAAAGTTATCAGTGACCTTCAACATGCAGCAGTTTAATGAGCTGGATATTGATTTGTCACAGCTGTGTTATTTCTAGGTGGTAGTAGAAAACCACAGGGATCTCTATGTTCATCTTGAAGTTCTGCGGTCACAGTTCCTTCTTCCAGCTCTAAGGTACAATTTGCTCCTAAGCAGTACTATTTTTGCCACCTTGAAGTGGCTTTGCACAAAAAGCAGCTTTTTTTAAGAAGCTTCTCATGAAACAGCTACTCTCTTCCTCATCCCACTCCCTGTAATTATATTTTTTCAGATCCTTAATCAGATCCCTCCTTCCACCATCGCATCTTTTCAGTGCGGAGACATGCTCTGAAAGAGGGCTGTTGTTTACTTAAAATCAAAGAAGAGTCTTTCTTCTCTCATTTCACTCATTTGAATTCATGGTCTGCAAGGCCTTTGCTTTTGTCAGGTTACAGAGGAACGTTAAAGTGAGACAAGACTGGTCTCTGCTGGCTTGTCTTGGAAATTGCCTAAAGAACATGACGTGAGAAGCTGTTAGCACCACATACTCCTTCCAAACTAATAGAGAGTGATTTCCTTCTTTTTGAATGAGGGACATATATGGGAGAGAGTCTGTTAGTGACAGACTCTAGTCTAGACATTAGTAAGGACACTAATGAAGCTCTAGACTGGAGATGAAGGCAGAATAATCTTAATTTTAGCACAATGGATTTAGACCCTGAATAAATAGTGTTGCATCAGAGGCAGACTAAAAGCAATGCAGGCAAATCACATCCCACTATTAATGTTATTATTTAGGAAGTGACAGACAAATGCAATCCTAAATGCATTTTTAAAGGAATATAAATAGACAAATACCTTTGTAATTTCCATAATTAGCAACTTAAGCACCCGGTTTTCTGTTGTAGTAGAGAGGATAACCTAGGGTCATTCTGAAATGACCTGTCCAATACCTTGTCCTCTGTAGTCCTGTGTCTTGACCCTAAATGTTTCAACTTAGTCTATGTTTCTCATTCCTTTCCATGGGACACTAACAGCTGTACCCAGCTGAACAGACTGTATCAGAAATTATGGGGTTTTCTGTGATATCTGAAAAGAACAGAAAATAATTTTTGGTTTTCCTAGTCGAATGACCTTTTTTCAATGGATTATGTCCTCTGTGTTACAGTCTATTTTTTATGTCAAGACAGACTCAAGTGAAGCCATTAAAGAGCAATATGAAAGATGTATTGCAGGAACTTAGTTACATTGGTGACTAAGTGTTGAGGTTTCATGTGAGAAGATGAGACCAGTTATGTGTAAGGAAGGGAGATAAAAGTAGCCTGTTAACTGTCACCATCAGTTCCCACCCCCTTCAAACAGTGTGCAAAAGGAAGGCTGGCTCTTACACCCAGAGGAAGACTTTTCATAGGAAGGGTCATAGACCCTGGGAGAAGCTTGTGCTTCTGCTTCCTGTAACAGGACAATCAGAGGAATACAAGCTTACGAGTTCAGCATTCTAGTTTCCTAGCTTTCAGAGCAGCTGTGACAAGTGCAGAACAGACCAAAGAGTTTGCGCTCAAACAGGACCAGGCTACAAACAAAAACTCCAGCCCACAGTAAGCCTAATAACTCTCATTGCAAACCAGCTATTGTGGATGTGAAGTCTCTTTGTCACTTTGGGGCAGAAGAGAGCAGGAGTGGAAAGGAAAGTGGCATGAACATTGTCACAATGTAACCAAATGAAAAATAGCTGCATTTAAAACAGATCAGTAAAAGAAAAGAAAGTATTACCTTTTTGACTACAAGAAAAAATGTTGGGATTATAAATGCAGGGATAATGGATGCACTAAGAGGTAATTCAGGCAGGTAATATCGCACAGAAACAGCAATGGCAAAGGAAGGATGTGGCCTGCGGTTCTGTCATGGTTTAACCCCATGCAGCAACTAAGCTGGAGCAGCTATTCGCTCAGTCCCCCACCAGCAGGACCAGGGAGAGAATCAGAAGAGTAGAAGTGAAAAAACTCATGGGTTGAAATAAAGACAGTTTAATAGGTAAAGCAAAAGCCATGCACACAAGGAAAACAAAAGAAGGAATTCATTCCCCACTTCCCATGGGCAGGGAGGTGTTCGGCCCTTCCCAGAACAGCAGGGCACCATCACGCATAACTTCAACTTGGGAAGACAAGCACCATCACTCCAAACATCCCCCTCTTCCTTGTTCTTCTGCCCCTCTGCCTCACTTTCCGTACAGAGCATTGCCACCCTATGATATGGAATATCCCTTGGAACAGTTGGCATCAGCTGTCCCTGCTCTCTCTCCTCCCAACTTCCCATAGACACCCAGCCTCCTTGCCAGACCGGCAACAGGAGAAGCAGAAAAGTCCTTGAATTCAAATTGAAAAGACAACCCCACACTAGCCACTGTGAAAAAAATTAGTTCTATTTCAGTCAAAACCAGCACAGGTTCTCAAGGCAATCTTTCATGGTTAATCAGTCAGGTTGACAAAAATGGGAGGGTGGAGTCATGGTGGGATTGTTTTTGTACGAGGTTGTATCGTTGTGGGGACAGGGGGTACACGATGATACATTCTCCAGGAGGCCTTTACAAAAACCCGTATGTGCATAAGCCATGTGGCAGAGTAACTTAAGGCAGCTGAGGAGACTTCTGCAGCAGAGAGGGCAGGTTCTGCTTGTTTTTTCTTGACAGACCTAATATGCTAGGACTTTCATCATCTGAGAACCAAGCCTGCCCTCTGTGGGAAGCAAACTAAGAAATTTTGAGATATTGAAATAATTTTCATTAGACCAAATTGACTGCAGGTGCATCTAAATCTTATCAGAGTATGCAAAGCAGAAATTAGTACCTTTTCTGATGCGCCAGTGTTTGCAATAGACCACAAAATGGTTCTTTATTAATGCGATGCAAGTGCTAGTAGAAGAATTCTGACATGTAGCAGAGACACTATATAAAATGTATTGGGGTTTTCTCCCTTAAAAAAAGCCTCCAGGCCACTGACTGACTCATGCCTGAGAGAACAAAGGTTATGTCTAATCTTTCTCTACACTGCCTCACTGCAGTTCTTCCTAATGGGTACCAAAGATCTGTCTGAGACCAGTCAGATTATTATTCTGGGTCTTCTTCTGTGGATTATTTTAACCTATGCAGGTTAAATCCTGAAATCTTAGTCAAGGCAATTGGCCTGTCATGGGAAGGGGAAAAAATTGGATTTGTTTTAGGTCAGTGCTAAAGGCAAACCAACTACATTTGACTATGAAAACCACAAAACAAGTATTATTTGATTATTAACTCCAGCCTTCAAAATGCTAAGGGTAGAAGACGGGCAGTAAGGAAGCTCAAGTTGTAGAGGAATTGTTTCAAGACAATGACAGCCTTTGGGCACATCTGTATGTTTTTGAGATCTGCAAAATGAGAATATTGCATAATATCAATGAGGTAACATGGAGATGGGTGAAAGGTTGCAAAAACAATTTGAGATGAAATGTAGACAGTAAGTATCAAAAAACTCTGGTGAATGCTTTTATGAATGCTACAGATATACGATAGATTTCAAGCTGGTTTTCTGTCAAACTCCTTCAGACAGAGATTGAGTGATCTTTGGGATTTCAAATACATTAATGATTGCTTAAACTTCTGCTTATAGTAAGTCAACTGCAGTACATCCCTTTTCTTAGCTTATGGTACAACAGTTTGTCACTGTGAATGCTTATAATTTGGTTTTCGGCGATGGCACAAAAGTCACAGTAATTGGTAAGAAATATTTGTTTTCTTTTTTAATTGCTTAATTTTCTGTCAAACTCCTTCAGACAGAGATTGAGTGATCTTTGGGATTCCAAATAGAGTAATGATTGCTTTAGCTTCTGCTTATAGTAAGTCAGCTGCAGTGCATCCCTTTTCTTAGCTTATGATACAACATTTTGTCACTGTGAATTCCGCTGATATGGTTTTTGGCAATGGCACAAAAGTCACAGTAATGGGTAAGAAATTTTTGTTTTCTTTTTTAATTCACTTCTCTTTAGAGAACTTCACTTCATCATTATTCTCCCTTTCATTAGTAAGCTGGTGTTCTCCTGATGTGCTAGTAAACCAGTCTACTTCAGAGAATAGACTAAGTGTAGTACTCTAGGCAAGCACACACATTTCATTTTGGAGAACTAAATGAATGCATTTCAGTGAATAAAAAGTTGTTCACATAAAGAATTAGCATAAGGAATAAGTTAAAAAATGTTTGCATATCGTAAACAAAAATTGTCTTAATAAATCAACATATGCAAAAATCCTTATTCCTCGGAAGTATAACTATTCTCTGTAATATTAGTTCTCCCAGGGGTACAGATAATTAAGGACAAGTCAATGAAAAGCTGTCTGTCTCTCTGGAAAAAACTGACTTACAGTTACACTTTGAAGAGGTCTAAAAAACAAAATCAAGACTATACAATCTTAAACTACTTTGGATCTTTGCAGGGTAAACTAAAGCATGTGTTATCCCAGATAAATGAGGAAAGTAAATGTGCTAGCATTTTTGGCTGATAAAACAGAAGGCACAAATAAATACTCAAATTTATAATAAGCTATACTAAGAGATCTCTGCAGCTGTTTAATTCCTTGTTGTCATAGAAAGTAACTCTCCACAGCACAGCAAGTTTCTTTCCACTAAGCCAGCTCATCAGGGAGGTGATAAAAGATCATTAAGGGCAACAGTTTTTCTATTTCAGAATGGATGCTAAACAGCCACTGAAGAAACCACAAAGAAACGGAGTATACTGTTCATTTCAAATAGAAGGAGCTCTCAGGGAATGTTTCTTTCTGGGCCACATTTTTTGGATTTGAATTCTCAAGATTGCTTCTAAGACTGATAAATGATGGTGATTTCTTCTTCTCATTGTACTGCTCCTGGAGTCAGAAAAAATGATACCTCAGACTTTTGTACTACCTTGTGCCACTACAGAATAAATTGTTTACAACTGGTAAAATTCAATCTGCATGGGAAAAAATTCAGTAATCAGCTCATTTTTAGAAATCCAAAGTGTATCCGAAGTGCCCAAACTGATGAAAATGAATACACTGAACCTTCATTGATCATAGTCAATTAAGCAGTTAATTTGAATAATCATCACTAAGAGAATAGAAAGAATTAAAGCAGAGACTTCTATCCAGGGAAGGAGAAAGTGAGGCATGTTTAGGAGCTGCTACAATTGGGAGAGTGCACCAGGATCCTATGCTATATATTAAAATTATTTTTCAAATGAAGAAAAAAAGGCATTTATTCTAAAAATTTTTATTTATAAAAGAGCATTCATGATGTTGAAAAAAAATGAGGGAATTAAGGAAATGGGGCTGTTTAGTTGAGAATAAGCAAGTTATTCTGTCTGCATATAGGAAATATTTTCTAGTATTACACCTAGATAAATAGATAAATATGGTCTAAAGAAATGGTGAAAGCTGCAACAACTGATTCACAGTAGCCCAGAGCAAAAGGGCTCTGAATGCGGTATTTCTGATATTGATCTCAGCTGGTTACACCCCAGATGTAGTGGTGTGCCCTTGCAGATCTTTGTTTTTAGGGGACCCCAGATTACTGCACTATGTGTTTCTTTCGCTGCTACCCCATGAGGGGAGGGCTAGTCCACAGGTTTGGCTCAGAGGACTAAGAGTAGAAGGGAAGTTTTTCTGCAGCTGCAAAACAGTGTGAATAATGACAGACTGTTCTTTGGCAGTGGGACAAAACTCACAGTCATAGGTAAGTCAGAAGTCAGATCTCTAATATATGTGATACTGGTTTAGGGCACAAGATCACTCAATTAAAAGCAGAATAATTGTCTGTAATAATTTTTTCATACAGCCATGAGAACAAGATTAATGCTTTATTAGTTGCTTATTAAAACGATGTATGTTATTATGGAAATGTAGGATTTGCAGGCATAAAGTTTAAGATTCTTGTGTCTGTAGCCTTTGTCTTTCATTTCTGGGAACATCATGAAGGGAGAAAGGAATAAATAATTCTGTGTCATCCCATTCCCCAAGAAAACAGTATAAAGTCTGAGAATGAAAAATGTTTCATTGGACTGCAGGTTTTTGCAGTTCATCTATGTAACAATCTAAAGCAATGTTTCAGGGGGAGAGTCTGGTTTGTCCTGTGTGCTGAATCAGGCAGGGAAAGAGTAATATTGCTGGCACTGAGCTTGCCTCTCCATAGATGGCTGGCAGGCTGCCTAAAGTTGCTTTGGGACACTGGCATCTGCTAACAGTCCTTTTCACAACTTCTAATTCTCTCAGGGCATTTTTCTCTTCTACTCTTCCTCCTTTTCCTGATTTGCTTTCTCTGCCTTCTCCCCTCCCAGCAAAGAATTTAACATCACTTATATCAAGGCATTATGGAATCACAGGGCAAAGTAAATTTTTGCCCCTGCTAGTGCCTTATGTGATAGGAAACTGTAGAAATACACCCTGGTGCCTGCTCCTTTAAACAGTACCATTTTAAGGAACTAAGTGTCTGGCAGGACGAGCATAATGGCACTGCAGGTTATAGCCTGATTGTGTGCAGCCGTGTAACTGAGCGACTTGCCTTTGGAGCCGGCACTGTGCTCAGAGTTATAGGTAAGTAGCTGTGATTAACCCAAGTGCTCAGTGTGGAGGACACTTGAAAATATCCCTTGCGTTAATGATATATGCAGTGTATACACAGACAATTTTAAAATGAGACTAGGAGTGAAAGATAACAAGAAATTATGAAACTGACCTTGCCATGATGGGAGTGGAGGAACTGTGGTACTTTGTCTCTTAGGTGGGTGAAGACTGTGTGACGGGGAATGCATGGGTTTATGCACAGAAGTGATTAAGCTTTGTGTCAGTGTCTACCATGAATAGTGTGGAAGCTCAGAACACAATGGGCTGTTGATAACACATTTTTCTGTTGCATCTGTTCTTGCTTTTACCAGTCTCCTTATTGCATTTAACCACATTCTCATCTTCTGGCTTTCTTTTTCTTTCCAGTAGTTTTATCATTCTTTCTGTCTGTGTTTTTCACCTACTTTCTTCTTTGTCGTTTTTTGGCCTGTTTGATATCTCCCATTTCTCTATTGTGTCCTCCATTTGTTTCCATCTCTTCACTCCTTAGTCATTTAGGCTATGAGTAATGAACTTGTCAGAGATACTTTTAGGGTAGCAAAAAAAATCATAAAGCCAAATGCTAAATGGGAGCAGTAAATGTGATCAAACCCTCCTCATATCCACTGAAGGGAAAGGAGAGTGGTGCCAAACCTTCTAGGGAGTTCTATTTATATCCAGGTACCACTTCTAAAGTCTGTACAAGCTCACAAGCGTTTCACAGAAGCACCCCAGGGATCTTTGCAAAGTAAGCACTGGTGGTCACGATTAAGGCTAACATTTGAATGTGAACACTAGGGCTTAGGAGGCAAGATCTATGCAAGATATAAATTTCTCTAATTCTATTAACTCTCTTACTCTACAAAGGAGAGAGTAATGAGGAAGAACATGTACAATTTATGGTGCCTTCACACTGAAAGAACAGTAGTAGTTTTCTCTTTGGCTCCATAGCTGTCTCTGCATTTCTGTTTCCACAAGCATTCTGCAGACTTGTTGCATTTACCATGCTAGATGAGTAAAAAAGGCACTCTACTGAGTACATGGGGGGAAAAAATGGCTTTAGGGTCAGTGTCTAGCTCCTGAGTAACTTCTCATTGCTACCTTGTACATCCTTTTGACCGAAATCTGTTCTCATTAATCTTGTATGTATATATCAAACACTTTAGAACAGGGGACAACTTTTGGTTTGTAGTGTATAGAATCCTGCATCATTTTGGGAAGAAGCATAGCCTAGGATGAGGGCTTCTCACATCTGGGATGACCTAAACAAAAAATTGTATAAAGAGGTATTTAGTAGTCTTAAAAAAGATGACAAGTTAAGACACAAAAGTTAAGACCCAAAGTAAAAATTGTCCCAGGCTGATTCATATTACTTACCTCAAACGTTCTTCACTTCAGACAGTGAGAAAGATTGGCTCCTTCCTTTCAAGTCGCATCTTAGGTAGAGTGTCCAAGTAGGGTATCACAAGACAGTGTAATTCTGAACTATCCATCTTAACTGCATCTTCAGGAATGTAACTCAGTCCCCTGAAGATGCTTGTGCATTAGAACATTATCTATTAATACAGTATTATGAATACAGGCCTTACAGCATAACTGGGCACTTTTCTGCTGTTTGCTCTGCTCTCCAACTTTTCCAATTTTTCTGAGAGAGGCAATACTAGAAATTCAAATACTCATGCATTTCTGTAGCCAGACCTTTTGTGTTTCTGTTTAATGGGGGAAAACAGATGCTTTCAGTTTCCTGGTGTCCAATATCTAATAAATATTGCCTAATAGACAGTTGTGAAAAGGCCAGAAATATCAGGAGTAACACAACACAAATACAGTTCAATTTTAAGGAGTTTCTGACTGAATAGAGTAATGAAGGCTCTGGGCCATATTGCTTTCCATTTCAGAGAAGAACAAGGAAGTCATACCTCCTGCTGTGGCTGTCTTTTCCCCATCAAAGCAGGAGATCCAAGAAAAGAACAAGGCCACGCTGGTATGCCTGGCCTCTGGTTTCTACCCTGACCACCTGACTCTGGTCTGGATGATAAATGGTGCTAAAACGACAAAAGGGGTGGGGACAGATGAATCCTCCACACGGAATGGGAGTACCTACTCATTGACCAGCCGACTGAGGATCCCAGCCTCGGAATGGTTCAACCCTTTGAATCGTTTTGAGTGTGTTGCCAATTTTTTTCTGAATGGAAAAGAGGAATCCATACACAAATTTATCTATGGTGATGCTGGTGAGTAAAAAACAAGTGTATCACCCTGCTGTACAAACTGGAAATCACAAATCAAAAGAGTGTGTGTTATGATACGAAACACATCTATATAAGACTTCTATCCAGGGTGTTGTTATGGCACAAATACATATCTAAATATGCAGGCATTAGCATATGTCTCTTCATATTCCTGAGCCTCTCTATCTACATTAGCATTATACATCTATAGTTTCTTCAGCTTTTCACTGAGAAACCTCTGTAGTACAGTATAATAAAATCCATAGTATAGGAAAATGAATTAGGCAGTATTTTGCAAAATAAAACTTCTAAAATTTGTGTTCTGTTTGATTTGAAGAGAAACATGACTTTCAGTTTATTTTTGTCTTTCAGGTTGTGCACTCTCAGAAGGTATGTGTGTCTTCTCACAGGCAAATATCTGTATGTATTTTAGTTCCAGTTTTACTGACACTAAGTAAAAGTTGTGTAGGATTTCTATTACATGAATAACTTCTACTTTCTCATCTAAGTGATTTGTATGTTAGATTTTTTTTTTTAAAAAAAGGAAACAAATACTTTGGGAGTGTTTTTTTGTACATACTGTATGTAGTGGTGATGTTGGGTTTTAGCTCTTCCTTATGATTCCCTTTTGAACACACAGGAGAAATTGTGGAATCTTCCTGTATTGTAATTTGCTCTTTATCATCTCCTCCTGTCCTTAACACTGGCTTCTGTTATGAATATTCTTGCTCAGCCATGAAATAAATTATTCATATCTATCCAAGTGATTATGATGTCAAGATTCATAATCCAAAATTCTGAATATTTCTTAATATAAAATTCAGAATACTTCTTATGACAGGACACATCCACCTCAAGACTGGAGTCATGCATGGAAGATATCCAGATTGCAAATTACATTTTTTTCCTCTCTATATATACATTTACTAACTCTTGTTTTTCACCAACTTCCATAATGCTTCAGGAATCTTAAGGTTGAACCAGCATCGAGCTGGTATCTCAATACTACTCCAACCCCTTAAGAGTGAAAAATCTACAAGCATGAAAGTTCTAGATAGCATGTTATTCAGATATAGCAGCAGCACTCATAAGAACACTGACATTAATGAGAGAAAAAAAAATTCATATCTTGTGATTCAGCTTATTTTGTGTTCCTAAGAGGGCATTCAGATGAACAGCCTAGTTTTTCAGGAGGTGTGACAACACAGTACTTTCTTAGCACAGAGTCAATCTCTGTCTTTCCTAAGCTTGCTTTCTTTTTTGGTTCTTTGGATCAGAATGTTCTTTCCCATCTCCTGTGTGTCAACTGAGACATTCGTTTGGCTCCAGCTCCTTCATGTCACTTAGCTAAAGATTTCAAGGGTTCATATTTGATTAAAGCTACCTTAGATCTAGTACGTTGTGGTGATGATAATCCAATACACAAATGATGTTTTCTTTGCAGAGTCGTACTTGAAGTATGGAAATTCTGCGAAGCTCACTTACCTTATTCTCTGTAGCAAAGCCTTGATCTATGCAGTTGTGGTGAGCAGTCTGGTGTGGATGGCCAAGGTAAGCCAGTGTGCCACCTGAAGGCTGAGTTTACTCACTAGTCAAGGATCAGTGGATGCAGGCTAGATCTATTCTCAGACCTGTGGTTGATCTGCATGCAATCTGCCAGGCTTTGTGCAGTCTAGTTTGAAAAATCACAAGACATGAGTTTTCTATTACTGCTTTTCTAGACCTCAAATAAAATCAATTCTATCTAGCAGAGAAATTCCCTCTCAAAATACTCTTTAAACACATAAAAAAAAGATGAGCAATAAGGACAAATTCACCATAAAGTAAAGAAGGGAAATAGCAGATATATCATACTTTTCTGTAAACATTGAAAGGGAATTTCACCTGCAGTGAAAATAACATGCAGGTTTTTGAAGCAATACGAGGGATAAATCTGAACAAACATTTACAAAGATTTACAAAGAACAGTGGGATAAATCTGAACAAATGGGGAAGTTGAACTAACTGCCAGGAAATACTTTTTATTAATAAGTTTCTCATATGGCTGAAAGATACCCTCAGTAGAGCAGTGAAAGCCTCGACACTTGTCCCTTTAAAAGCAGGACAGGGAGATGTATTTGAAAAGTGACCTGGTAGAGTTGAAGGCAAGTGTGAACACAATCTCAGTTATATTTTTGTACCTTTTCCAAGGATACTAGAGGGACGAGGTTTGTACTTTACTGGATCACAATCATAGAATCACAGGATGGCTTAGTTTGGAAATAACCTTTAAAGGTCATCTAGTTCGAATCCCTCTGCCATGGGCAGGAACATCTTTCACTAGACCAGATTGCTCAAAGCCCTGTCCTACCTGGCCTTGAACACTTCCAGGGCTAGGACATCCACATCTTCTTTGGGCAACCTGTTCCACTGTCACATCACCCTTGCCATAACATTTCTTCCTTTAATCAGAAGCTATCCCATATCAGTTTAAAACCAGTGTCCCTTGTCCTGTCACTGCAGGCCTTCATAAAATTACTCTTATTTTTCTTAAAAGCCCTCTTGTATATTGAAGTCCCCCCAAAGCCTTCTCTTATCCCTTCTGATGAGAGGCTGTTCTCTCAGTCTGTCTTCATAGCAGCCCTCTGACAATTTTTTGTGGCCCCCCCTCTGGATCTTCTTTAACATGTCCCTGTATTTCCTGTGCTGGGGTTTCTAGAGCTGGACACAGTACTCAGGTGGGGACAGTGGGGTCATGTGAGAGCAGAGCAAAGGGGTAGAATCAGTTCCCTCGACTTGCTAACCACACTGTTTTTGATGTAGCCTGGGATATGGTTGGCTGTTTGGGTTGCAAGTACACACAGCTGGCTGACATACAGTTTGTCATCAACCAGTATCCCAAAATCCTTCTTCACAGTGCTGCTCTGAAGCCATTCATCTCCCAGTCTGTACTGATCCTGGTGGTTGCAGGGTTCACATGGGCCCAGTCTTTAAGTCTGTCCAGATCCCTCTGGATCACAACCCTTCCCTCAAGCACATCAACTTCCACTCAGCTTGGTGTCATCTGTGAACTTGCTGAGAGTGCACTCAATCCCAGTATCAATGACGCATTGATGAAGGCATTAAATGGTATGGGTCCCAGTATGGACCCTTGAGGGAAACCATTCATTCTGGGTTACCACTTGAACATTGAACCATTGATGGTAACTCTTTGGGCATGGTCTTTCAGCCAACTCCTGTATTTGTTTCTTTTATTTGGTGGTTGTTGTTGCTGTTATTATTATTATTATTTTTATTCTGTTTTGTTTTCAATTAGGCTGGTAGCAAGTTGTATAGAGAATAAATGAAGAGCCCTCTTCATCACATCAGGAAGAACACAGAAGTTATACCCTCTGCCTTTCCATAGAAAAGGATCTATGCTTCTAAGAATGTCTAAATACAATCTTTTGATGATCCTTTGTCCCCTTCCTGTTCTCCTGTTCTCCTCCTCATTGTAATCACTGATGGGTTTTTCCTGTGTCTCCATATCATAATGAACTAGATTGTATGGTATCATATCTTTAAAATGTGCACCTTCTTAAGACTCAGTGGGTTGAGAACTCAGCTCCTTGATTTAGGAATAAAGTTTTAACTTCTTTTCCATTGAAAAAGCTTGAGTTGTTTTTCAATTTGGTCTTTTCTAGTAATAATGTCCTACCACGCAACTTTCAGTGATGATTAGTGTCATAAGAAACTCACATTAAAGATCATTCACTGACAAGCCTTATAGGAATAACTTGTCTATTACGAGAACAGTAGAAGACTCATCCAGCACTTAGACTGTATACCAGCAACTGGAGCAGGGCTGCAGGCTTTAGAGGCTTGCACACTCCAGTGGCAGATTTCTAGCCAAAGTAGATGCATAATTCAAAGGAAACAGAATTCCAGCCAGATGAGAAATGACACCCACTCAGCATGGTAGCTGCTTTTTCTCTCACTGTGTTCTTACTGGAGATTAGCTTGGTGATGGCACCAGACTCATTGTGTTAGTGAAGAAAAATTTTGTGAATAAAGGTCTCTGGACAGTTAATGGGTTTGTTTTGAAAGGATCTGAAGACAGATTTGAGAAGAGGCTGGCATATCTTTTTTAATGTCATTAAAGGGAAAAAAAGGCATATCTTAGTGCTAGAGGATAGATGGAGATAATTCTATAAAATGGAGTTATTTTTCCTGCTCTGTTCTTGTCACTCCTTTAATATCCTCAAAACACTTCAAAACAAGAGAAAATACCATATTGAACAAAGAGATTTTTTGTGTATTCTGACTACAGAAATTACTTATGTAATCTCATGGTTGATTCAATCAAAATAGAGAACTGTTTCCTGAAACTGCTTTTTACAAAAATGCCTTTATGAGTCTCACATTCACAATATATGAGCAATCTGGTCTAATGGAAGCTTTCCTGCCCATGGCAGGGAGTTTGGAACTAGATGATCTTTAAGGTCTCTCCCAACCCAAGCCATTCTGTGATTCTGTGTTTCTATGAAATGGAACACTTTTATATCCTCAACTAAGCAATTTAATTGTCTCTCAATAATTTACATAAAGTCTTAGCATTTGTTTCACTATTAAAAAGGAAATTTGAATTGATTGCTGCATTACACAAACTAAGCACAGAGAAACAGTCTTGCCATTTGGACACCTATCTGCGAGATTTCACAAATTTTATCATTAATGTTTAGTTGTGCTTACACAGAGCTACTGCAATTTGGAGGAGGAACCAAACTGGCTGCTACAATTAATGAAATGTTATTTGCAAAGTATGTTTGAAATAAAACAAAGGAAGCCCAGAAAGAATTTTTCTTTCAATTATTTGTTTTTATACTTATTTTTTACTATTTTAGTCATCAGGTTTAAGTTTCTCTATGTATCAGGGAGAGAGACAATCAGTCCTAAAGTTGCAACTGTTATTTTCATAAATACTTTTTGCCATGTTTGCCCTGGCCATTGTAAAAGACTGTCTGGGTCATTTTTGCTTTTGAAAGATTCAAGAAAACAGACAACGATATAGATGAAGGGAAAATTCCCAAAGAGAAACATAGACATCTTCTAGGGGAGCCCCTAGAAGAACAAAGATGATGTTTGGATTCTTGAAGCAAAAATTGTAAGCTAACTTGCAGATCAAGGCATTAACACTCTATTCAGTAATAGAAAGATAGACTAAGAGACAAATCAGAGCTCTAATTATGTGTTTTAGGAGGAGAAGAAAGGTTGATGGCAAGGAACTGCTGTCTGAAAATCAAAACAAAGGACTAATATACTTCAGAAACAGCATTTGAAACAAAAGGATGAAGCACATAATCCAAGGTCCAGGAGGAAAAAAAGACTGGTGAGCAATTTCTGTGCCGAATGTGGCATGAAATAGATGAAAAATATCTGTTGACATAAAACAATGTTCCAGAGTCCTGAGAACAGAAAACAAATCTCACACTCCTCACAGTTGATGAATAACCCAAAATTTCCTAGATCAGAGAAGATGGGAGAGTGACAAGAGAGAGAACCAAGGAGTTAATGAAGGCTTCTTTGTCCTCAGCCCTTCAAAACTGTAACTCTGTTTCAACAGATATGTATTATTATTTTCTTATTGTTTCCCTCTCAAATTCAAACAACTCAGTGACTCCTCTGAGTGATAAGTAGAGGCTGACAACAAAGGTGAGTGCATCTGTCACTTTTCTTGTACCTTCCTTGACAAATGTTTTTGTTAGCACACGCCAGAGGTGCTGAGCTTCCTGTGGGAGCCAGCCTTTGCATATCTGAAGCAACATCTCACACAAAATGTGTGCGGTAGAAATTCTTCATGGTGACTATAACAAAACACTAAAAGTGCTTGAAGAGCATGCCTAGTTTTGAGTCCCTCCTCACTTGAGGCAGCCAGGACATTAATTATGGGGGAGGAGAAAACAGATTTTGTGAGCTAAACACCGGATTGTTGCATTACAGCTATTGAATTGCAGAAAGAGTCCATGGGTAAGGGATTTACAATTAGGTGATTCAAAACTGTGCAGAATTAAGTAAGGAATGAGAGTAAATGTCAGGCTGTGTGATTACACTTCTGCCTGCAGGACTGCAAAAAGCTAGGATATATGACAAGTGGCCTAAAAAAAGAAAAGCCATTGTCTGGGACATTTATCAGTCTATGTTTTGCCAAATTAACCAGTTACTGAATTTGCTCTGTGAAAAGGACATTTTAGTGTTAAAATAACAGGGTAATAAAACTGTGAAGAAAGCTAGCAAGCAGGAAACAATGGAATAAACTGAAGGGAAAGAGGAAGTTCAGACAAGACCAAAGAAGAGACCTCAAGTCAGACAAGTACATTCTGGAAGAATATATACTACCTCTCCATGCTGAACTCCTGAGACTCTACTCAGTGTTTTCTGAGTCTATTGGCTTTAATTGCAGCAGAAATGAGTTGTGTGACTGCCCAAGTCTTTGCCATAAAATTAAATTGCCTACAGAATGATCTAATCAGTATGATTCCCTCTTATCCATGCAGTCTATCTCCTACGGCCCTATCCAAATGGAATGTGTGTCCAAGAAAACAAAAAGGCTGAAGCAGGACTCGGAAAGATATAAAAGGTATTCATCAGGAACTGCTAAAAGATGTGAAAGCTGCAGGGAAAGAAAGGAAGAGTGGGTTCAAATGAAAGATAGTGTATATTACAATGTATATAATGATTCCTAAAAATTGTGAGGATATTGACGTCAAACTACAGTATCAGACAATAAAGTGCTTTACTACTGACAGAAAAATGAGGGTTGCTTTTGTGCTGTGATTTGGCTACTATTCTGAAAGAAAAAAAAAGTAAAGATGTAACATGGTTATCACTAACAATCAACGCAGGATAGGTGTGAGTAGTTTTGATACTATCCTATGAAGCTGTGCTCTGCCAATACCCAGTATTTTGGAGAAGAAAAAAAAGTAACTGTTCTCAGTAAGCAGGAACCATGAGACGGTTGTGCAAGGGACACATTTCAGGGACTGAGACAAAGATAAATAAAGAGAAGCTTTTGGATTCAGAAGATGGGTTCTTTTTCCAAGGTGCTTCATTATTCATGTTCTATGAAGTTAGAACAGAGTAGAGCACAGCAGAATGCAATATTAAAAAGTAATTCCAGCTCAATCTGGAACACATTAAGATGAATATAATTTGTAGGGACATTTGGTGGATATAGCTGCATTTATCAAGCCTGTCAAAAAAACCCAGATCAATCTTGACCCCACATCTAGACTTGCAGAGTGGTTATGGCAGAACTTGGTCAGAGTGAATGGAGGACAAACCTGCGGACACATGTTTTGGAGTAGACAAGCTATATTTTGAAGGAGTGACACAACAGTTCTATGCATGAAAAAATATACAGCAAATAACAGGGATTTCCTTTAAGACTCTGTAATAAAAAGAATGTTCCTACACTGAAATCATATCTGTCAGTCCCTGGAAATTAAAACCAAGCACAGGAATCCAATGGTGTTCTTCTCCAATCTTGCTACAAGCCATGTAATTCTCACTGCCACACACACCCTCTATTACACAAATGATTGTGCAAACAGAGCACTTTAAAAGGGGGGCTGATACATATCTGGGCTCAAATAATAGCTCCTACTTTTTAATTTCTTTTTTTTTTTTTTTTTTTTACGGCAATATCTTCAATGGAAAGTTAAACCCTTCATGTTCTCTCCTCTTGACAGTGAGTTTGTTTATCTCTATATACACCCCTGTATGCAAAGGGAGATGTGACTTGTGTATATGTGTCTCAATGTGTTCTGTGTTTGCTTTTGCTGGCAGGCACTGCTATTTTCCTGAACAGATGTAGGAATAATGCAGGCCAGGGTAGAGGAGTGTTTGGGGAGCTTTGAAAACAGATCTGAAAATGCAATAGAAAGGCAGAAGGAGTAGGAGGCATCGAGTGGAGACCCTGAAGGGAGTTTCTGTCTAGCATAGAGTCAACAGCAAGGGAAAATGTCTCTGAAGGGCTCAACATAAAATGGTACCTCAGAATGAGAGCAGGTGATGTGCAAAATGGGTTTGAAAGTATCTCTTTAAGGGAACAGCTGTTAAATTTTAGCAAAACAGGATGCGGTTTGACATTTACTTAAAAAAACACGTTTTGATAACACATCAGCCTTGCTTACTGCACCACCACCCCAGCCTCTCAGGATGAGGCACAGGATGTGGCTTTCTGTTCACCATTTTGCAGTTGGACAGAAACAGTGACACATAAGGGGCCTTATGAAAACTGTTGGGTTTTTTGTCTTCAGTTATCACACAATCTTCTTGTTACTGAAGTCTGCAGATGGGTCCTGCATTTGCAGCTGCTTTTCTGTTGTGCAACATACAAAAAAAAATGAAAGATTTGTGGGTTTGGGGGAGTTACTGACCTGCTTTTACAAATTTTAAAAAAACTCATGCTTTTTCTAGGCATCTCAAATCAGCAAAGCAAGATAATAAAAGTCACAGATTTGTAGAAAAATTTTCATGGGAGAGGACTTCTGGAGGTCTCTCCATCCAAATTCCTGTTCAAAACAGGGCAAACTCCAGTGGTGGATCATGTTGCTCAGACCTTTGTCCAGGTGATCTCTGAATATCTTCAAGGACAGAGATGTGACAAGATCTCTGAGAAAGCTGTTTCAGTGCTGAAGCATCATCAAAAGGAAGTATTTTGCGTTATGTCTAATTGGGTTTATCTTGCTGCAGCTTGTTCCCACTTGCTCCCACTGTTTCCTCTAAGACTACAACTCTGGGCAGTTGGACTCATGTAATTAGTCATCTTTTAGCCTTCTTCTCTCCTTGATGAACAAAATTGATTCCCTCAAACTCTCTTCTTATGTTTCTGCTCCAGTTCCCTGATCATTTTGGTGATGGACCCTCAGCTGGACTCTACAATTTTTGATATCTCTTGTACTGGAACAGGGATGTATATGGACAATAGAGGTGGTATTCCAAGTATAGTCTCAAAAGTGCTTCAACATGCTGGTTGCATTCTTGCTAATGCAACCAAAGGTATAATTACCCCTTACTGCTGAAAAGGTTTGCTGCTTATTCATGTTCACTTGCTTTTCTACAAAGTTGCTCCCTAGCCAGTCAGCTGATATTTAAAGGACTCAGATGAAGGGTTCTTCCACCTTTTCACCAGGGATGTTCCTGTAATCCAATAATTCCCTTCCTAATGAAGAAATGCTGTGCAATAATCACAAATTGAAAATTTCCCTTGAAGATCAGTATGGTTATCTTTCATTTGCAGTAATACTCCTTTGCCCTGCAACATTTACAATATCATTTGACATAATTCAGATAGGGTTAAGAATAATCTCACAATGCAGATGCTCATTCTATATACAGAATATTCCCATTCTACATCTTTTACTTAAACCTCTCCAAAACTGGAAACACATCATTATTCTTTATTTCAAAACTAGAAAATTATGCAGGTAACTTGTATACATCACAAGAACCTTGCTTAGTGGTTTTTGTTTGTTTGTTTGTTTGTTTTTTTGTTTGTTTTGTTTTGTTTTTTTTTTTTTGCTTTATAACAATTTAGGACAATTTGTTTTATTGTCATCATGGAAAGCTTACACCGGATAGTACCTCAGGCTATGACTACTCCCACTATATCAATGACACTCCCTGAGAGAATGGTAGCAATGGAAAGATGCTGGTAAGTCTTTTTGTCTGAGACACAGGACTCTTCATGTCAAGCCTGAAATATTCCATCAGGGAGAGATTATGTAGTAAATAAATTTACATTTGCATCCTGCTTGTTCAGGCTTCTATATTTTTGTCTTCAAAATGCAAGGTGTTGAGGAACATTGCAAAGTTGCCTGGGAGAAAAAAAGTCCTCAGAACTCAGCAATAGAAAGAAGGAATAAACCACATTAATACAAGCTGTTACTGCTGATTAAATTGTGGGAGAGGTACATAAAGAGGCAGATGTGACACAAACAGTGGCATGGGCTTCACTATGTAGCAAGAAGTAAACTCAGTAGTCAGAAATATTTCTCAACAAATTAAAATCTACGTGTTATTTTTTCTTCAATATGAATTAATTCTAAGATGCTTCCTACTTTGACTATCTCCCATTCCACAAACATATTTCAACTCCATACACATATAGCTTTTCAGGACTGTGTCTATGCACTTGGAGGCCATGGTAATGGCTCCTCTTTTGTCATTTTAATCCAATCTGTTGCATATTAGTTCTGTTTAGCTTCTATTCTTGCACCATCTTTTGTTCAGGCTCCTTCTCATGACTCTTGACAATGGTAATTCTACAGTTTTCTTGTGATTAGGGTAAGGTTCCCAAGCACAGTGAAAAACATTGTGGTTTTCACTGCTTGACAATATTCAGGAAGGAACAGAAGTGCATACAGAAGTCACTGTCTCCAAAATATTTCAGATCTGTATATGTCAAGTAACTTTTCTGTGTTGGTAAGAAAATGGTTCAGGGGAAAATAGCTTTTGGCTGTATAGACTGCAGTTTCCATTTCCTTTATTTTATGTCTGTATTTGGTTAATCATCTTTATTGATTGTCCTTATGAGATAGAGGATAAATGGGTGAGCAGGAAAGAGGAGTTCAGCAATTAGCCTGCAATTCACATACCTATTCTGCCTAGGTCTTATTTCTACCTATCCTTGTTCCAACTTCTTGGCAACATCTCATTTGTGAATAGGTTATTGGCCTACACACCCTTTTCCTGTGCTGAGAGTGACTCCCTTCGGAGGGAAGATTCTGAAAGGAGAGAGGTTTATGTAAAGAAAGCAAGTGACTTTGAAGTGTTGTGTCCAAACTGCTAGCACAGAAATAGATGCCTGAATTGTTCACTCTCACAGATAAAATATCCAAATTGAAATCTGCAAGGCTTGCTCGGTCAGCTTGAAATCCATCGGGAATGTCACCCTTCTGTTTTTGATTTTCACTAACGGAATAATAGATTAATTCCAGCCCCTTCCCTGGCTTCTGCATGTACCAGTACATAGAATTGTGATTATCATTTTGACTGCATTTCAGAGTAGCTTTCTCATCTTCTCTCAGCACAAGACTTGGCGTTTGGGTGATTGCAGCTCCTATAAGAGAAAGCAAAGCAAAAATGCAGTAAACCAAGTGAGCTACATTCTCCCAGCAGCAGAGCAGGTATTATGGATCTACTGATTCCTTACTTGCTCCAAAGAAGTACATGGCCACACACCAAGCTGTCCACATCCTCATTTCTGCCTGGGTAGTCAGTGAATCTACCCCTATAAGGCACTTATATAGGTCTGTTTCACATGTTTCTCTTCAACCAATAGCAGAGATCTCTGTAACAGCTGCATTGATGCTGAAAAGAAGCTCCTTCCTGCAAGAAATTTCAAGCAAACACTTTTTTGTCCATGTGTTGAAAACACACAGAAAGTTTCAAACTGACTCAGCTGGAAGCTCTTCTTATTTTATCGGACAGGATATTGTTATATATGACAATAGTCTTTTTATTAACCGCTGTATGTTTTATTTTACCTTTTGATATTTTGTTTCCAGAATAAACCAGAAAGTTTTTAGTCCCACCTAATAAAGTGCTTTTCTTTTTGTATTTGTAACTGCTGGATTTTTCTTTCTGCAATAATACAATGCATAATGCTCAGATTTCAATTATTTTTCTTCCTTCTCCACCTATTATAACAAGAATGCATGATATTATTTTGAGAAGAGCTTTGTGTGGGAGCCTCTTATAGCCTTAGCACTCAGAAAAAGTGAAGGAAACTTGGGATGTTCCCAAAGCAAAGCTCTAATGACTTTTTCTCCCTTAGTTGTCCAGCTGTATTTGTACTAATTATAAATGCATTTTCTGGGGTCCAGACTGATACCAGAGTGATTCTGACACAATGTTTTAACCTGTGTTAAGAAGACTCATCACTGTCCTACCATAATATTTTGGGTGCACAGTGGCAACCAACACAGTAGTCATATTTGTCATCTATAGATTTGAAACGTGGGCCAAGAGAACAATGCTAATATTAAGCAACATAAAGTCTATGCTTCTTAATCTATTCTTTCTTATTGAAGGGAAAGGATACCATCTGGTGGAATGAGTGTGTGTTTACAGTGATCCTTAGAGGCAGTATTTTCCACAGTTCTCTGTTTTTTGCTTTGACAGAACTTCATGGAAAAGGGACTGAAACTTTTGTCCCAGAGATACCTATGTCCATCATAAAACTGGAGACTGTGAAATGCTGAATTGAAAATATTGACTCAGAAGTGCACAGGTTCTTTATCTGTAGGAGAAAGATCTCAGAGCTGGTATTGAGAATGGAATTTCACAAAGCTGAGATAATGCTGATGAGGAGGGGAACTAGTGTGTGAAGAGTCTGGTGAAGTACCTAACTAGATGTGCTGTAAAAGTTGCCCTAAGATCCAGGTAAATGTGTGAGAAGAAGAAAACTCTTTTCACATAGAACACATAGTTTGAGTTTTCCACTGGGTTTATATGAGACAAGGAGCAGGAGAGGGGGCTACAGCAATATTATAGGAAAAATGTTCGCAGACAATATCTAGATTCAAATCACGGGTTTTTGTTGTTTCAAGAGAGGAACTGAATCCAGACAAACCAACTCTGTAGTGCACTGTGTTGTACGGTATCACAAAAGGATTAATGACTAATGTTTTTCAACTCCATAAAAAATACAAATTTATAGCTTGGACTTTTTACATGGAGTGGATTCTGTGTCTGATCAATAAATATTAAGAATTTAATACAAAGTGAAAACATTTCAAGTGAAAAATCTGACTCACAACATCCTGTTACACACCAGTGGTTAAGCTAAGCCCAAAGGAAGCAAGGGAAGGAATAAAACTTAGTCTGTTAATTTCCAGTTGGGTATTTTAGTTCTAGGACTACTAAGTAGGGACAGTTGGAGGGAGAGACCTCATTGCCTAATCCTGACAGTGAGTTTATTGGGAGGGACATTAGTCTTCCTGATAAAGCTGTAAAAATAAAGGCATCAATATGTCTTGCCATCACTGAGTGTAACATGACCTGAGTAATCATCAGCTCAGTGCTGTGATAGGCATGCTTTCTTCTCATTGGGAATGAAGTCTGACGTGGGCTTCATGGATTTGGTGTTCAGGAACATATGAAAGCTAAAGTGAGGGTATATAAATCAATTGCTTTGAAAAAATACAGCCTTACTATCCATAGGACCAGACAATAAACACTGCTACATCCTAACAGGTTATTATACAAAGATGGACCAACAAGGTATTGTATGACCTATGCACCTAGGATACATATGAACTCATTTATAGTCATGTCCCAGAACTTTACCATTCTCAACAAATGCCAGGATTATCCTTTTAGCTAGTTATTTTTGGATTTTTTTGTGTGACTCTGAAATTGCAAGATGTGGAAAAAGTTATTAGCAATGTTAATATATACAAGAATGAAACAGGCTGAGAATTGTTCGAGTAAATGCAAATACATCTTTCAGGAAAAGAATACAATATTACACCTAAAATTACAAAAATTTAGAAAAAAATACTGCTTTTTTTGTTGTTAAAAAAATAAATATTTGTTTGAATCCCCTAACTATTATCCTGCCAGGGAAAAAGCCAAGATGAAAAGTCAAAAATGTGCCCTTTTTTTTTTAGATTTGTCAAATTAATTTAAAAATTGGTGTTACAATTGCCACCTTCAAGCACAGTATCAAGAACATTTTACATGAGAGAATGCACACTCTTATCTTTAAGCCAGCTGTTTCAGGCTTGTGCTGTCATAGCATTTTTATTTGAAAAATATCTGATAATGGCATTTAGTATCATTTGCATGTTCCATAATGTCTTTCCTGGTTAATTCAACTTCAGACAACATTTCTGGTGAGAATGAGTTACACAGAAAAGAATTTCAGTATGGGTTCCAGCATGGATTTGATCTGTTTCATAACATCAAGAGATATTGCAAAATTGTCTATCTCAAAAATAAGGAGTCTCTTAGCAATTTTCATGCATAGAATTTCAAATGCTAATATTATTCAAGGCTGAGTGATAGGCTTCCTTTCGGAAGACCCCTAACTCCTTGATGGAGTCTGTTTCAGACCCTTATGTGTTTCTTGCTCAACGAGGGTAATGGAAGTTTCAGCACAGCACAAAACTGTTGCCATCACAGTCAGGCTACTGGCAGTGAAGTTTTTGTACTGGCCCCTTCCTACTCAGGTCTAGAATTTCAATCCACTTTTTTTCTGTGTGGTTTCCTTTTTTTTCGTTTGAACCAGTTCTAAATTCTTATTGCAGATATAATAGAATTAAGTAGTAGGCTGTACTACTTTGTTGTAGCACCTGTTTGTGTTTGGTCATACTGAAGGCTCCTGGCACAGTAATGCACCCAAATGGGTTTGTTTTTTTCTGATAAAGTGGTTTTATGTTCTTTGTAAACTTTCACTTCTTTTGCTGCCTGAACTAAAACATGCTGTCTCGATTCCCTGAACTGGTTTGTCAGAACCAGCATGTGCACGATTTTCTCTGTGCCCCTCCTGGTGGAGAATCAGAGAATCCATTTGCAAAAGAAAGAAAGGAGTACCAAAACAAGCAAAGAAAACCAAAACAAAACCCCAAACAAAGAAATCAAAACGAACAACCTCCCCTCAAAAAAAAAAAAAAAAAAAAAACAAGAGAAAGGAAAAGGTCTTCTCACGTATAGCAGATCGTTTCTGCGCATGTATTTAATGAATGTCATGATAAAAAGAATAAGCAATAGCTACTCAGTTATCTTTCTTTCCTTCAGCATCACTGGTATCAGATAATTTACCTTCCTCCAGGCAGGTTAAAGCTACGTATCAGTTGTTCTATCTCCCCCTGCTATTTGTTATATCCTTGTGTTTATCCCTATTGTGCTCCATAATTCCCATACAACACTCTTACAGATAACTTCCATTTCCCCCTTTTCTAGTCTTACTGTTTTCCTCTTCCCACTCAATTAAAACTCATAATTTCTAAACATGTTTTCTCTGCCCATATACCAACTACACAGTCCTTTTGCATCTAGGCCTGCCAAACCTCATAGCTGTGATCAGTCTGCAGTTTTGTTGGTGTCCAGATAACAAAGTAAATATTTAAAATTTCCATTACCAAATCTTCAGATGACTACTGTTTGTGATCTTGCAAGTGCTGAAGAACACAAGAAACTCTTAGACTTCCCCACTCACTCAACTGGTCTGATGAACTACACAACCTTGTCCCACAAATCCTATCCTCTGTTCTTTCAAACGTGCATGCAGAATGAGGTATCATACTTACAGCCTCCTTCAGTTTGGCAATAAAAACTAGAATACACCCTGTTCTCCAATTCATCCAGGTTTAGTCTTTCATATCACACTATTTAGAAGCCACGAAAATTCCATCCTGCAGGACTGATAACAAATTGGGCAGCTGATCTCAACTTCTATTACAGTCTTCTTCCTATTTTAACTACCAGCATCAAGCATGTTGCAGGCCTATTGATCCTTTGGTTCTGACAAAAGACCAGACCTGTTTTTGTGTGCTGTAAGAAGGAGAATCAGTGGGAGAATGGACAGTAGTCAAAAGGTAAAAGAGAAAGGTTGGCATAAAGATAAGTCCTCTTGTCCATCAACAATGCAACTACTTTTGTGAGAGAGAAGATAAAACTCAAAACAGCAGATGGGAGATAGATGTATTGCCTCATTCAGAAGAGAGCTAGATGGAGGCTTAAATAAAGAGAATAGAATGTCGAGGAGAAGATGTTTGGTCAACTTGCAACGGTACTGACCTAGATCCAGCAAGTATATTGCTTCTCCCTCACCTAAGAAATCTTAACCTTCAAAGTATTGATTTTGCGTAAAATTGCTGTCACTGAAGTCAATAAAAGACTTTGCAGAGGAAGCAAAAGCTATAGATCTCTAAATTCTCATGTAAGTGAAGAAGCATGTTTTACAGCACAGCTGCAAATGAAACCTAAAAGATGTTGTCTGCCATGCATTCTTGAACAGAAGATATGGCTCATTAACTATTCAACAGTTTACTGAAAAACTAAGGAAAGATGACAAGTCAGCAAAACCTTAAAACCAGTCTGAAACTGCTTTATCACAGGATGATAAAAGTATTTAACAACAGAGTTTGCTTTCTGGCACCTCTGTACAAAATCTCACATATGACCACCAAAGGAAATTAATTTCTTTGCTCCCAATCTTACTCATATGTAAAAAAAAAAAAAAAAAAAAAAAAGAAATTAAACCCAAAGAGTTTGACTTTGCAAACGTATACAAATAACATATAGCCAAGCAGTGAGTGAAGTGAGGGCCACACACTGGCAGGACTAAGAAACACAGCTTATGTTTTATGAGGTTAGCAGGACTGTATGGGAGAAGGAAGAAATGTTTTGGGCCGGTACTATAAGACAGAAGTATAAACCAACAATATTTAAAGTAGTTTTAATTAACAGATAAAATATTTGGTGTGTGCACTCAGAATGTGATTGAGAAAGAATGCAAATATTTCTATATCTGTCACAACTATCCATTTTTGTACTGTTCAGATTATTCCAATAGTGTTATTATATACTGGCTAAAATTGACTAGGAACTGTGAACAGTTAAATATGGAAGGGAAAGTGGGCTGAATTTGAGTGATACAAATAACTTTTTTTGTGGTTTGATGAGCATAATTTGTTTATCAGTCCACTTCCGTGAAAAAATGTACTCAAACCCTAATATATTTCATAATTTTTATCACACCCTGAGTAAAGGACTCATGCAGCTAGTTACACTTGAAGACCCTTATCTTCTGGCAAAGAGAAAGGGAACCATAAATAAGAGTTAGGTCCATAAACACCCTTATTTATGGTGATGTTTGATGTTCTGTTGGTAATCAGAGTACTTCTTGCAAGATAAAAAAATCTCACAAGGTAAAGCACAAATAAACTCTACTTCTCCATTTGAAAACTTGAGTACCTTGACTAAAGAAAGATAAAGGATTTAAAATAAGCATTAATAAAATTCAGCTTCTCCATTGCTTTAACACTATTGACTTTTACAAATATACTTGAATCCACAGAACAATCTTTATTACATTTTTACAAGCTTTTGAAGCTGTTTAGTGAAGCTAAAAAAGAGTTTGGGAAGCAGTGTGATTATGGGAATGAACTTATATTGATGTACATGCAAAATGTGATAACACAATTTTTCTCTCAATCAAACTCTGTGAAATAAAGCTGGCAACAAATACATGTCAAATTGACAAATAGGAATATAAAAGACTTAAAATCAATTAATGCCTTGTACTTCTGCAATTACATAAGATGATTTATGAACAGCCAGGCTGAATTTCTGTCAACAGTAGCACTAAGGGATGTTTTTTTTTCTATTTATTCTATTCACTATAGTTAAACTTGTATCAAGATACTCTAAAAGAAAGCAGAAAACAAAGTTTATTTATATTAAACAGTTCCAATGCATACCAATGAAGATTTTATTTTTTCTGCTTGAAAATCTTCAATATTCTTCTGTTCCTAGAATAAGTTTTATTTAACATTTACCCTTTTGTTTTCTTGACCTTATGAAGATGTCAAGTATGTCTAAAAAAGAATGCATATGGAGCAGCATTAGGGTATACTCCATGTTTTGAGAAGCTGTCAAATCAAATGCTTTGCCATGGCCCCTTTGAATCTTCCTGATTTACAGGATAAAATACTCTGTTATTTAAACTTTATTTCATGAGCCTGCTAAGAATATGGCAAAGAGAGGGTCAATCCTCTTTTGCCTAGACTAGTCTATCACATGTATTCACCATTCAAATAATAAGGTTTCATAACTTAGAGCTCATAACCATTAATTTGTGAACTTACAAGCAAAAAAAATGCCACATGCCTAGTGTTGTAAAAACTAATATTACAACAAATATTAGCGACCTAGCCAATGGTGAGATTGTTCATCCTCCCTCTTCCATTATGATGTGGACATCCCCTGTATCACACTGGGAAGCACAAAAGCCTCAGCAATCCAACTGCTCTTGTATCTGCTTTTTGCATAAGCTCATATTTTTATATCTTCCAGCTGGGAAGTCTGGTCTACATCATTTTCATAAGCTGGCAGATTCTGAAGAAACTGTCAGAAAAAGAAGATGGGTGCAGGAGCCAGCAATCTGCAGGTGACAATGGCTGCGTAATGGCCCTTTACCTCTTTCTGGGCACTTGTCCTTCCTGTGTGGTGCTCTCACATGGATGTAATGGCTCTGCTCCCAGCATGCATCAGGCCTTAGCATGAGCTGTTTTAGCCAAAACCTTGAGCAGGAGTTGAGTGAGCAGTCATAATGTCTAAATAAAAGAGTAATAGTAAACTGTTCTCTATTCATTAATAAAATCTCAGTGCATAAATAAAAGCAGGATGAGTCAAGAGGAATTGTCCCTCCCACACATAATTAAAGTTGATTGTGAGCTGATCCTATTTCCCCTTCCCCCAGGGCATGAACACACTTGAGGGCTCACCTTTCTCTGGATTTCTCACTGATCAGCATTCCTTAGACTGAGGTGGATGAACCACATTCCATACACCCTGAAAATGCAGATCTTAAAGAATGCTTTCAAGGTCAAGGAGGCAGTTTTATATTTTCCAGTGAATCTCATTTTTATATGTGAAGTAACAATGAAAAAATGAACAAAAATTGTCAGAGATACTGGCAAAAAACAATTAAGAGCCTTTTGATTAGCTCAGAATGTCTTTGGGACTTGGGAGTAATTGTACTCGTGATCTGAAATAAAACCTCTGAGAAGACTTTAGTAATGAAGGATTCCTTTTTAATTCAGTTTCCAGAACTAACAAAATGTAAATAGCCAATGGAGGTTTGGATTAGACATTAGGAAAAAGTTCTTTGCAGAGAGAGTGATTGGTCTTTTGAATGGGATGCCCAGGGAGGTGGTAGACTCACCATCCCTGGAGGCATTTCAGAAGAGACTAGATGTGGCACTTAGTGCCATGGTCTAGTATACAAGGTAGTGTTGGGTTGAAGGTTGGACTTCATGATCTCAGATGTCTTTTGCAACCTGATTGATTCTGTGATTCTATTTACCAAGAAACAGTCTGAGGCCCTTACCTGCAGTGAGGGTAGGAAGTGCCAGATGAAACCAGGGTGGCTTTGTGCAAGAGCTTGGTTCAGCATGAAGCTCCAGGCACGAGTAACACAACTCTTCTGAAATTACTGATGAAACTGCTTGTGCTCACTGTGAGCTGACTCTTCTGACAACCAGCCATGACATGTTTGTGCAGGATACTTGCACTATCTGGAACAGCACAAACTACCGGAGCTGCGAAAAGTTCCTCATGGGCTAACTGCTGGTTCATAGAAGCATTGCCACTGTAGCTTTGCAAGAAGCTGGACTAATGGTCCCTGAAGCTGAAAAATGAAACATGGAGGCTAGTGGAAGGCCTGAGAGTGCTCATTTGAAAGCTTGAAGGAGAAAAAAAAGAGAAGACACACCTCTTGGTCCTGCCAGCTCCATTCTGTTCCTTCATTCAGCAGCTGTAAAGAGAAACGACAACCACGTCAGCGCTTTTCTGTCCAGCAACATCCCTGATGTCAGCAAGAGATATCATGCATGTTGAATCCAGATGTTCTATCTGTTACCTTGATTTTATTTTTCCCTACAAAACCTTTCTTTCTCCAATCTCCATTAACTCATTCATCTGGATTTGTTATTTGGTCATGTTGTGGCTCTTGCTTTCCCTCCTTTTTTTTTAGACTCTCCCTTTATTCCTGGTCCTCCTTCTTCCATTATCTTTTCAACTTCCTGAAAAATCACAAATTAATGCTCTGCATGTGGTGGGGTTTTTTTAATATCCATATTCTACAGAACCATTTTACAAGAGAATTACTGAAAAACTGGGTATCAAATTAGTCCTTTTTTCCTGGAGTATTCCTTTTATGAATCATGTTCCATCTTTGAAAGAAGAGATAAATCTACTTCAAACATAAATTTTCCACATTCCTTTCTGTTCTTCTTTACATATGAACTTGAGTATAGGATGCCAACACCCTGAATTGACTAGGCACAGTTGTAGCTTCTTTAATAGTCAGTCAAGAAACTCTTTGCATGTGGCATCTACCTCTCCTCTTAAATGATTTGCTCAAAACAATTATTGATTTGGTCTTTCTCAGGCAGTAACTCAAAGTCCAGGAAAATGAAGAATTTTAGCAGTTCATTGAAAACCACTTCATATCAAGGGAATGACAGAAAGTCAGTAGGTGGAATTACTAGACTATCATGGACTCCTTGCAAGGTAGGCAGATGGATACAGGCTGCATTTTAAGATAAATGGGAATGAGAGAAAAAAATAGATTTGTAGAAAGCAAAAGAAAGATCATTTGAGAACAAGGCCTATCCTTAGGACACTGAGGTAGAAGGCAAGACATTAGGCTAGTTTATTTATAGTAAAAAAGCAAACCCATGTTTCTGTGGGCAAAACAACTTTGCTTTCTTTACAGGCCATGGTCTAAGAACTGACCTCAAAAACAGTCTTGCATTTATCTGAAGCTGATAAATGCCTTTTCTTGATTGTATTTTTTTTGTCTGAGCCAGAGAACACTTAGTCAAGGATGCAAACTGCTGCAGTTACAGACAGAAATCTTTCAACCACATCCATGTTCTTGTTGAATGTGAAACCAGAAAGCACCTCCTTGCAAGCAGGCTACATTAGTCACTTTCAGAGGGGTGTCCTCTTCCTCACCTGCATTTTGTGCCCAGACAAGCTGTTTGCCATGTCCTCCTCTCTGAGCAGACATAAAGTCAACTGTAAGTATGCAAGAGCTGTACCAAATATTTTGCATGCACAAATGATATTTACTTCATTTGGATGATCTTTCCAGTTTTGCTGCGTAGCACAGCAAAAAGTTCATAGTTTTCCTTTTTTTTCTGCAGCATTTTATTGTTCACTTGGTTATACCTTGTCAAAACTGATACTCCTTTTATGCACGAAGTAAGCTACAGTGCATGGTTGTGCATCAGCAACACTGCAGTTTCTATCTTTGCTTTGTTGAGGTATAAACTGAAATATAGTATTTTTATTAAAAAATCAATGACATTTTCAAAAGTAAAGGAAACAAGAAAGCTGAAGCCCGTATTAAAGGCAAGATTAGAGCCATGCCAGATGATCTTTCTGCCTGGCACTTTGGAACCTAATGAACAGGTGCAGGTGACATGTAACTACACATGGTACTCAGAAGCCTGACTCTTGTTGATAGACCTTGTAGAAGTAGTTCCATGGCATTTTCCATAAAACCTACCGTATTTTTAGGATGACATCTCCCCGCCCTTGTCTGTACAAGGGCTGAATTATTGTCTCAGTAATGCTAATGGGATCTGAGAAATATATCTGTATTTTGGCAAAGACATAGCCTTGTGTCAGTGTTGAAGACCTGGAACTGGCCTTTCCTGTGAATGACCCTCTGCCTTTAAAATGCTTCCAAGAATCTTTATGCACTAAGTAGAACAGAAAGCCTTTAGATGAGCCAGCAGGAGACTGTCAACTTGAGAACAGACAATTTGTAAATATGGTCTATAGAAGATCACTAGAGCTTTTTCTAACGTGAAATAGAAAGCAAGATCTGCAGAGCAACGGTGCACCTCACCCATCTTACCAACAACAAAGGTAAAGACCTGACACAACACAGCTAAGACAGGGAATGTGTGCCTACATCAGAGCTTAAATACAGCTCCTGGGGCAATGGACAGGAACTGCACTGTTGGAGGGTGCAGGTGAGGTTGTAGAGAACAATTAGCATCGCAGAGGAAATCATAGACACATAGGAAAAAAGACTTCCTTAAAAACTAATTTAATTTCCAAAATGTAGCATCACATTTTGTCGCTAGGATAAGGCTGACTTTAAACAGAGAGCACCTATTGCTTCGAGGTAATTTCTGCAGCAGCGAAAAGCCCATCAGGGTAGTAGTTCATGATTAATGATTAATCCCAGTCACTTAGAATTCATGAGTGTCCCCACAGTGCTGGAGATAAGGTAGGTAGTTTAAACATTCTTTCTCTACTGATTTCAGTACCCTGAACTGTGCAGTGCTAGTGAGTATCCATAAGCACAAAGGGTTAGTACTTTTCTAAATTTTGGGGGTTTTTTTCGTATGGAATTTGTAGACATCGTCCACACAATGCTTTTATACCTCCGGTTCTAGTAAATGGCACTCATGTGAGGCATCAGCTGGAGGTCAGTGAGGGGGGATCCCTCGGCGTGCAGCTTGTGCTTTGGGATGTTCGGATGTCAAGCAGCGCTTAGGCAGGCAGCGATACTGCCTCTGTCCGCCGGGTGACACTGTCAGACACAGAAACACAACGCGGCGCCCCCCGGCCCCAGCGCCTGGTGTCTGAAAGAGGCGCTCCTAAATTGCACACACTTTGTGTGATTTTGCACCCACAGAGAAACAGAATTCCATGCTCTCTTGAAAGGACTAGAGAAATGCGAGACCCTCCACGTAGTATTTTTAGCCTCTGAATCCCTGCATGCAGACTTCAGTGCAAGGAAAATTTTACTACGCTCAAACCCCTCAGCCGGCTCTATTCTCCTGAGATCTGGCTCCAAATTACACTCCCTCAGTACCCTTGGGTGGATCTCATCTGGGCCCAAAGCCTTGTCTGTGTCTAAGTGGTGTAGCAGGTCACTAAGCATTTCTCTTGGGTTATGGGAGCTGCATTCTGCTCCCTGTCTGTCTTCTATCTGCAGGAATTGAATACCCGAAGAATGACTGATCTTGCTGTGATCTGACTGTGGCAAATAAGGCATTTGTACCTTTTCCTCATCCATTTGCCCCTGCATCCATTAAAGGATGGAGATTCTCCTTGGCCCTCCTTTTGTTGCTGACATATTTATAAAGATAGTTTTGTTGTCTTCTTATTCAATTGAAATTACATGAAACTGCATTAAGGGGAGTTCACATTGAACATTAGGAAAAGTTTCTTCACTGAGAGTGTAAACAATCACTGGAACAGGCTCCCCAGGGATGTGTACTTGGCACTGAGCTTGGAGTTCAAGGAGCACTTAGTCGTATGGTTTAGTTTTAGGCAGTCCTGTAAGGAGCGGGGAGTTGAACTCAATGATCCTTATGGGTCCTTCCAACTAAAAATACTCTATGATTTTATAATTCTACAATTCAGGGTGATAAGAAAGAGAGTTGAGGTGATTATAATGATGAACAGAAGCAGCTCTTCATTGCTACTGTTACCTTCAAGTTATTTACTCACCTTCTGCAGGCATACTGCCTTATGCAGAAGGTTTTTTACTCTTTTCATGTTACACTGTGGCTAAACCTGTGTGATTTCACACCTCCACACCCTCCGTGTTTTCTAGATTTATTGAAAAATGGCATTTCAACCATATCTGGCAGCATTTTCAGGCTCAGCTTTATTTTCCTGAAGTTTCTTAGAGAATTTCTTACTTTCCAGTTTTATTTTTGGTGAGAGGAAAGCAGTTTCGTACATAGACTGCAAGAGCAAGGGGTAATAAAAACATATCCCTATTATGGGATTCTCAGTTTTAAAGACCTCATACTCTGGGGACTGGCGTATGTCCATTTAAAACATACATCAACTGTGTTGTTCTAAAAGCAGTGTCCTTGACTGTCCCTCCTCAGCCCACACACCCTTTGCTTTCCCATCCATCTTCTAGCTGTAGTATTTATTCAGCCTCATAAAGTCTCCTACATATACTCCAAAATTTTACATATAATTTTTGATGAATTAGTTTTCAGGCAGATCAGTTCTTTGATCCAGATCACTGCACAAATCTTTGCTGCTAGCACAGGGAAGGTAATGAGGAAATACAGCTCAGGGCAGAGAAAAAAGAGTGTAAGTTTATCTATCTCCACAGAGGCTCATATTCGTGTGGGGTTGAAATGTCTGTAGGATAACAACCTTAGAAACAAGTTCCCATTTTGCACTACAGTACTTTTAAACTGTTTTCTACAAATATGTTCCCACCACCAGATTCCAGAGCATGTCAGTTTGTGCATGGGAGATGGAATGAGTGATGGGAGAAATTAATTTTCCTGTTGAGATGTTTCTGTATCTTACAAGTAATTAAGCATTTCTTGAGGAAGAAACTGGCACCCAGGCAACAGACTGGGACCCAGGAACTGCCAAGGTACAGACGGGTTCTGCTCATGAAACACTTCTTCTGCCAAGAGCTTTATGTATCTAGCCATCCATTTCCTTCTCTGAAGAACTCCTGAAATAATTAAGTCAAATGGAGTTTCAGGCTAAACAAAATCGTTTTAACACTTCCCACATTCTTTTCCTCTCAGAAAGAAAACAAATCATTTTATTCCAAACTAAAACTATAGTTCTCCATTCCTACTCATTTTTCAGCCAAGAGCTAAACGAAAACGACAGTCACTTATGTAAGTAACCCCTTGCTGTGAGTTTGAGCAGTCTCAGAGACCTTATTGACGGACTTGGACATAGGGTGGCGCAAGCTACCCAGTTTGGCAAACAAATAAAAAAAGTCCGTGGGCACCTTACGTTCTCTTACAGACCCTCAGCTCCATTTCTTTCAGCTTCCTGAGGATGTTTAGCCTTCATCTCTTGCCTTTCAACGCCAGTAACTTAATGTCCTCATTTTTCTATTGGGCTTCCTAGAAAAAGTTGTATGTTATGTGACCTTTTCAGCAGGGCAATTTTGCTTAAATCCCAGGGCACTGAGAGAATGCAATTTCCCTTTCCATCTACGTAACTGTTGGTCCATTTTTTCCACTAGAGTATAAGCATGCAACAGAAAAGAGAGCTTTCTGAAATCTTATGCAGTTTTCTGGAGTCATTCTTCAGATGAGTCACATGAATCTGGAAGAGATGTGATGTAAGTATGGAATATTTTCAAACACTCTTATGGAAGCATCCAAACATTGGGATAATAGCGATTTATTTCAGCTTCTCTTTCTTCCAAGTTAAGCAGACAATACTGAAAAAAATACAGTGGTACTTTGTCTGTGCTATTCCAACAGGAGTTTGAGTTTCCTGGTTTTCACAAGCAGAGATTAAAAATTTCATGCTTGGTCAAGAACTGTGGTTGCAGCACACCTTCAAAGGAAATGAGTGAAGCTTCAAACAACATGGATCAGCAGATAGGCAGGGCTAATCTCGAATACTTGATAGAATACAGAGAAGATTGGAAGACATACAAGTTCACAATTTCTACACCTTTATAAGAGATACACCTACATAATCACACTTTCTAGGGAGTTCATAGGACTTTAGTAACAACATGCATAAGATAAATATACATGTCTCTCACTGCACATTTCTATTCCTGAGCCATGGCTGTAGGACTAATGAATTTTATTTTTCCTTCTTTGGTAGCGTCAGAAATCCTCTAGTGCCTCATGTCCCAGTAAGCTACAAATTAATTTACAGTGTGTGAACATTCAGGTAAAAACCTAGTAGACAGTATTGAACTTACACAGCTGGATTGCAAGTCTGCACAGAATTGACTAAATAATGTCCAGTCCCAGCATGGAACTAGGCTCATTGTAAAACTAGTCATGGATTCCCAGGCAGCTACTTCTCTTTTTAAAGTCCCCAAGTCCTGGTTCACTGTATAAATGACTTGTTTTCATCCTGGGTGTTAGCATCATGAACTGTTAGCATCCTGAATGTTAGCAACATGTGCGATGAGTGTGTTAAAAAGCTTAGGTTACATAGAGAGAATGCTAGAAAATGGATAGATAAACAGACATTTAGACTGTAGCTCCAGTGAACTGGCACAAGTCTAGCTGTTTTTTCACCTTGAGACTGTTGTGAGAATTTGCAACGGGCCCATGCCAGCTGAGGAGAGAGGTTAGGATGCAAAGCATAGAATTACAAGGGTAAATATTAATTCATGTGCATGAGGTGTCCCGGCAAAATTGGGGCAACCTGAATGTGGTTTTACACACAATTCTTATACCCTTCAAACATTCAGGTACTACATGATTTGACTAATCACTAACACCCACACTACTGATTATTAATCACAATAAATCTCTGGAAATTAACTACATTTTTTCAGAATTCTTAATGTTTATCTATTGATCCAGACATCCCTGGAGTCAGTCTTGCTACAGTAACTTACCTATGATGCCAGGTGATGCTGGGAAGGTTTCAAAGACATGGTCTACAATACTGGTATTGTCTTGGTTGTCACAGGTAAGACTTATCCTTCATGGACAAAGCAAGCTTACAAGAAGCAAAGTCCTTATTTCCAGGACTAGGCCACCCTTTAGTTTCTCTTACTTAAATAGAACAATATTAATGTCTTCAGCAAAATTTTGCAACTTTATGACAATACACTGTATCATGTGAACTAAGATATATTAACAAAATTAATATGCTGTCATATTATAAAGACTAGATGTAATAGTCAGCAAAGGTGATTTTCATAACAACTGATATATATACTTAATAAAAATAATAGTTAAAATACAGGTGGATGCACAATCAGATAATGTACATTGGGGGGTTTCTGCTTTCTGGTTTAGATTTATTTCCATTAAAGCTCAAGAAACAAAGCTCTAAGGAGGAGTGAATAATAATGGTTGTCAAGAGTCAGTGTGGAGACTGTAAGGGTGCCAGGTCTGGGTTTTCACTCTCCATTTTGGGCTTCCCCTCAGTACCTTTGCATTTCTGTGCTTTGCCAAATTACATTCAGCTATCTCTTATGAATTTTATGTGAGCTTCTCCTCTTTCTCTACTGGCTTTTCTTAGGGAGAAAATACCTTTGTACTTCACCAAACACATCAACAAACAAAGCAACAAGGCCATAATGTATGGTATCCAGAGGATATTATAAGGTTTTAATTTACTGATCAGTATGATTATTTTTCAGCAATCAGTGAAGAAAAATGTGCTGCTTCAGACAGTTGCAGCGATAAATCTGGCCTCAAAAAAAACTTCTCGAAGATTTTATCCACTAAATAGTTCTGCTTCAAAACTGCTTGTCAAACATGTCCTCTCATGTATAAATAGTACTCTTCTTACTCTTTCCTCTGCCTGCTATGCTATTTGCTGTTTTCTTCTCCTACCTTTCTTCTTCACATCCCTTTCCTTGTCAGTTTTTTATAGTTGCTCTGTGTGTATCTTGCTTTCTCTACCTCTGTCTCCCACCTCTCTCACTCTTACTCTCCTTTTTCTCTTTTTTTCCTTTGAAACTTTATTCCCCTTGTCTTAATCCAACCCCTCCCTTTTATCCTTCTCAGCTATTCTCTCATGGGTGGTTTTCTTCTCTTTGGTTTGTGTGGTCTGCCCTGCACATTCCAATTCTTTTCTCTTCAAGACCTAACATGTTTCACACAGTGAAGAGAGTATTTAAGAAATGAATTATGCTTTGCTGTCCTGACCATTGTTTTAATAACTCCACCTTCTCCTTTTTCTTTAAATTTTGCAAGACCTGTTTGTGTGTCTGGATATTTGAAACTCACTATTTTGTGGAATCATGTGCCTATAAAATGAATGTCTGCCTGTGTAATTTGGAGCACATGATTGTCTGTATCAGCGCCCTCCAAACTCTTTTGATTATGTACCCCTCTTGGTGAAACGCTTTAGCATATACCCCCAAAATACATATATTTACTTATTTATAAAGTGTGTACTACTGGAGTTCTAATATTTTCTTCTTGCACCCCAATACGTTGTTGTGTATACTCCTTGGGGTGCATGCACCCCACTTTGGAGTTCACAGATTTATATCATGCAGTCACACTGTTGCATGAAGTATGCAGATTTTGTCACATTTAAGATTGTCTTAAGAATCTGATCCACCCATGGTAGTTTGGGATTGAGAGCTTTTGCTTCTCTGTTTCTGTCATGTTGGCCGTGATTCTTTACATATTGAGGGGGGTGAGTTTTTCTGGTAGGGTGTGATAATCTGCCTAGCAGAGGGAGATTTCAGAAACTGGAATTTTTTTTTTAAGATATAAATGCCACAGCATTGCAAAATGCTGCAACATTAAAGAAAGAACATTTAAACAGTGCCATAAAATTAATCCCTCATAAAAGATTGACTGTCAGCTCGCCTTTCACCAGGTGAGGTTTTAAACAGGGTTTGGATGTTGCATGTGCACGCGTGCACAGGAACTTTTCCCAGATTTCCCCATTCAGTGTAGCAGTTTGCTCATGCTTGGCTTTCGTTCCACAAGAAGGAGGAGGAGGAGGAGGTTTTGGGGGGAATATTCCGTTACCATAAAGGGGAGGAAGTGTTTCTGCAGCTATTGAACAAAGCAGCTAGTTAACCTCTTTCCCGACCCCGGTGCAATGGTACAGTCCCACTGCTCCTTTCTAGGGGCCAGATGCTCCTCATAGTACAAAAACGGGAAAGAAAGGAAAACATATGTGCAAAAATTTACTACCCTACTGGGTAAGGACCAGATTCCAAGAGGAGCTGAATACCTGCAATTTCTCATGAAGTAAATTTTCTTTTAGAATCAGATGGGAGGAAGGGGGGGGGGGCGGGAAGTTGGAAGGAAA
>JAWWEE010000001.1:28537033-28555385 GCA_035221455.1 Xenops minutus | reverse complement strand
CCCCCCCCCCCCCCCCCCCCCCCCCCCCCCCCAGCTGGAAGGAAAGAGGTCTGTTGTAATTGGTGTCTAGAAACCCCCACAGAGAGGATTAAGAAAGAAACTATGCTGTCTGGAAAGACGTAGGTATTTGTGTTATTCTGCATATATACAGAACTGATAGAAAAGGCTGTGCTGTGTGGAAACTAACCCTAGGTTTATGAGCACTGAGATGTGGCAGTATCTGCTGATGGTACTTCTTTTAAGCAGCACTTTATACATTCTATCATTCAGTGGGGTGTCTAATATGCTTTGTCCTTTTCTATGTGTACCAGTGTCTTATGTGGAAGGGAATCACAGTCGCTTTCTACTGTATGTAGTGTGAAGCTCATACTTCAAACCAAAGGAAGTTACTTTGGCAGCAGAAGCTCAAAATTCTGCTCTGTGTTATCACAGAAGTATTTGTGAATTGTAAGCCACTGAGTTTGGATATATGCTCCATTCAGTCCTAAATGCACACTATGCTTACACTGTAGCTCACTGCAGCCTTCCTCATTTTCTGACACTTGCCTGTGTAACTCATTGAATGTACAAGCAGAGGCTTATGCAGCATGCCTCATCCTCTAGCATTTCTCCATGTTCAGCGCACTGACATTTGCAGAATGAGTCGGTAGACTCTGTCCTTGCTCTAGCAGGAGATAAGAGAGACCCAGAAAGATGCTTCCAGTCCTTTGTTTCTACACTGGAAGCTGAGGTTCTTCTTTGGGAGAATTGAGAAACCCTGGTTGATTCACCACAATAACTGAGGTTTGCTAATACCTAGAAACAAAGAAGCACTTAGCCTCTGTGACATTTCACAGAATCACAGAATGGGTCAGGTTGGAAGGGATCATGGGTGGGGTCATCTGGTCCAACCTCCCTGCCCAAGCAGGGTCATCCTAGAGCATATTGCAAAGGATTATATCCAGGTGGTTCTCAAATATCTCCAATGAGGGAGACTCCAAAACCTCTCTGGGCAATCTATTCCAGTGCAAGGTCACCTGCAAAGTAATAAAGTTCTTCCTCATGTTGAGGAGGAAGTTCCTGTGCATCAGTTTCTGCTCATTGCCTCCTGTCCTATTGCTTGGCAACACTGAGAAGAGCCTGGCTCCTTCCTCTAATACCCTCCCTGCAGACATTTATTGACATTGATGATGTCCCCTCTCAGACATGTCTAGGTGCTGAACAGCCCCATCTTCCTCATCTTTCCTTTTAAGAGAGATGCTCTGGTCTGTTAATCTCTTTGTTGCCCTCCACTGGACCCGCACCAGGAGCCCCATGTCTCTCTCTTGTTTCGAGGAGCCCAAAACTGGACAAAAGCACTCCAGATGCGCCTCACTAGGGCTGAGTAGAGGGGGAGCGTGTAGAAGTGGAATACAAACACATAGGCATAGGCACTAACTTTAGGCGGGGCTGCCGCGGAAAAGCAGGAGTCGCCACATAGTAACATGAATTTCAACAGTGTCAAGAGAGAACTGACCGAGGATCAGTCCTGTCTGGGCACATTGTCCCTCCTGACCTGAACCTCGCAGGGGCGGGGGCCGGGGCTTGCGGCTGCAGCCACACTCGGGATCCCCAGGGAGCGCCCGGCCGCAACCCCGAGGCTGCGGCGAGGGAAGACCCGCTTGGAAAACCCCCGCGTGGGAGAGGCTGGGTGGGGGGAAGCGGGAGGGGGACCCGGGCTCGCGGAGGGAAGCCGGTGCCGCCCAGGGGCCCGCCCCGCGGAGGGGAGGCAGCCGGAGGCGGCGGGGGACCAGGGAGCCGCAGGGGCTGTGCGGGGAGAGGGGATGGCGATGGCCGCGGGAGCGACAGGAGGGGCTGGAGCCGCCCCGGAGTGCGGGGTCCCGCAGCGCCCCCGCCCCCCTCTGCCGTCGCTGGGCCTCCGCGGAGGAAAGCAGGTCGGGGGGGCGGAGAGAGAATGGAGGAGGGGCACGGCGAGGAGGGGAGGGAGGCAGGGGGGAGAGAAAGCGAGAGAGAGAGAGAGAGGAGCCCGGAGAAAGGGACAAGGCAGATCCTGGGAAGCGAGAGGAAGAGGGACTCCTGCAGGAGAGGGATCCTGGGCGGGGAGAGCACGGTGCCGGAGAAGGGCCCGGGGAGTAGCGCAGGGATCGGGACCGCTCGGGAGCATCCGACTTGTTGAAAGGCATCGACCGAGAGCCGGGGGCTGTGCCCGGGGCCGGGGGACAAAGCGGCGGAGCTGGCGCTGGCCCGTCGGGATGGTGCAACTCACGCGATGAAAAATGGTCTTTGTCCAACTTTTCTGATGCCGGGAGGCCGGTCGGCGGGGCTCCGGAGGGAAGGGCTCCTGCGAAAACTGCTCGAGTAATGCTGGGAAGTGGAAGGGGTGTTGCTGGAGTCCTGCACAAGGTACCGTGGAGGGCGAGCGGGCCGGCGGGGATGGGCATTGTGAGCCCGAGCGCAGCGCTCCGAGCGAGCGGGCTGAGGTCGCGGGTACCCTCGGGTCTCTGCCTTCCGAGGGAGGGGCAGGCACGGAACAAACGAGTACTGCTTCGGAAGGCATTAAAACTCCTCAGGTCATGCTTTTTCTACTCCTTTCCTGGTGTCTGCTGCTCAAAGGCTGCCTTGCTGGGACCCTCCCCCGAGCGCACCTCTGCTGTCAGGTGCCGTCTGTGGGCACGGAGAGGACAGATGTGGGGAATCGGGTCACGGCCTCTGGCTCACGGGAATTACCGTCGCGCACAGGCACGTCCCACACATGCATGGTGCGTCTGGTCCGCTCCCATGCCCCTTGTTTCCCCCTTTCTCCAGCTCTCTGAAGAGCCGTAGGGAAATTCTGCCTTTGAAGTCTCCGAATTAGGAGAGGATGGATGCAGGTGTAGGTTCCCCATCCTCGTGGAACGATACATGAAGTCCTTGTGGCCTTGTCTGTGGGTAGGGTCGTTCAACGCTCATATGGGGGACAGATGGCTCTATGAGTGCCTGTGGCAGAGAAAAGCCATGTTAACCTATTTTTCAAGGAGCTGATGCAAGTTACTACTACTGAAGCTAAATAAATCTGTAAATGTGGGAGGGGCTGTTGTGATGGGTAATATTAAATTTGCCTTTTGTGGATCTGCTGAGATGATTTCACATATTCTGAAGTTTCTCTTGCTATTACCACACTTGTTCAGTTGAGGAGAAGAATGAATATCACCTGCCTCTCCTACAAGTTAAAGAAATCAGAGAGTAAAGATGGGGAAGCAAATCTCCCAAGGGGCATCCTTCACTAGCAGTGATACCAAGTTATGCAGATTCATGAGGAATGAGAGTGAGAGGGCAAATGGAAACAACAAAGTCAAGAAGAGACACTGCCACCAGACACGTCTGATACAGAGACAGATCTGCAGCCTCAGCTGGGATGGAGGGAGGCTCCTTTTTTCCTTGTTATGTAGGTTCTAATCAGAAACATGGAACAGGATGTGGGTGCACTTCTTGTTTATTCACAGCTGATCCACCTGCCCTAAGCCATTAATACAAGATTTATTGACTATTTTTAGTCATTCCTGTATTCAAAGTTTGAAATAATTCCAATGCTGAGGTTCCTTTGGGAGAAGAAAAGGAAAAGATAATCCATAATCTAATAATCCTTTTCCTTTGATGTTACTCCATTTCAGTGCTGAAAAAAAATACTTTTTCTCTCTAAAAGTTCATTCCCTAAATCCAACACTTTGTCATTACTTCAGTTTATTCTGCTAGTGTTTTGTCAAGCTTCAAATAACTGCATATAATTGCATTTTTTCCTTTACTTCACTGCCTTTTTCATGTATGGTGACTTAGCCAAATTATGCATGTGCAGTTTTGAGTTCCTTGACTTGTGTGCCCCTCTAGCCATGAAACATTTTTTTCTTGATTTCTGAGTTCTGTTTGACTTTCCTGCACTTGCACTGAGCTGCTCAGAATTGTTTGCATGGCTACATGTTTTGATGCTTGGAAATACCGTTACTTTAGAGCATTGGAGATTGTATGAGCTAAGATTGTATCTCTCTCTAATTTAACCCCACAGAAAGGCATGTTTTCTTCTGTTGTTCTGAGGTTCTCAGGTCCTCCAAGCTGTTGTCTGTGGCAAGAACAGCTTGGGTTATAGAGCCTTTTTGGAGAGTGTTGGGGGAGCGATGTCTCCTGTCGTTTTTTTTGCCCAAGGCTGATAATCTCTTCACCTTCTGGATTTCACTTGCAGGCTGACCAGTGGCACAGTATAAATCCTTTTGGGGGGAGGGCAGTTGGTGGCTCCAAGGATACAGCTGCTTATTCTCCAGCATGCTCCCATAGGCTGCCAGCAGATGTGTCTGACAGGGGAGCTGAGCCCTCAGTCCATTGAAAATTGTCTTCTTTATGCCTGTACAAAATCACTGTGTACATCCCTCTTTGTGCCCAGGTGCGGGTGTCTTCCTCTCCTCCTTTTTGATATTGCATGTACCATATGCAGAGAATCATGTAGAGATAATACAGTTTCTCACTCCTTATCTTGTGTGCCTCCACTGAGACAGAGCAGTTTTGTGGTTAGCTCTCCTTCCCTGGATACCTGCTCTCTTACAAGATTTATGCATGCTTTGCCTCTGGCTTCTGGAATGCTCCCCTTTATAGATCTGCTCTCCCTAAAACCTTCTTTCCTTATGTTTCATGCATTATCCCTCGGCAGTGCAGAGGTTATCCTAAAGTCCGTACAGATGACTGCAAAGTACTTTTGAAGCACATTTAAGGTTGCACAGTTTATTTTTATTTTTCATTTCTGTGGCTGTATTGCACATGTTTACTGCATGCACAAACAAGGGAAGAAGTACAAACTGGTGTGTATGGTCAAGCTAGAGCTTTATAATGTGGTTTAGGCCCCAAATGAGAGGTCACTATCTTACTGTTCAAAAAAATGTAAAACATGTTTTGTTAGCAAATTTTGTATCATCTTACAGCAATACAGTTAGAGTACTTCTTCCAGCTACTGACTCCACACATTCAGCAGTTTTTCCAGCTCTTTGCAACCTTATAATTTAGCTTCTGCGTGTTAAGTCTTGGGCTGAACATCCCTCTTCTCTCCATATTTACTGTCTTTGGCAACCATGTGGTGTCATGGACTTCAAGGGTGTGCATAAGTGTAACAGGTATATTTTGTAAATAATTTTGTAGATGTTGTGCAGCAGCAAACCAGCTCTCTGTCTCCAGTGCTGCCAACTGTGCTACATGAATGGACCCCCAAAAGGATAAAAACTCTTTAATTACTCATGTCATCCATGGTACTCTAACATGGGAGCAGCAAATCTGAGTAAGAAAATGCCATTTCATGTTGTCACTCAGGTTTGATTTATACCACGAGCTTTAAGCTTAGAAAAGAAGAGCTACACTGGTACTTTCTTCTCAGAGGCATGTGTTGCGCTTTCAAGGAATATTCCTCTGTCACCAGAAACAGAATTAACAGTACAGAAATGTACTGTTAATATATGTTGTATTTTAAAAAAGAAATAATTAAAAAGTGTGTAGTTTATGGAGGTACTAACCCCCTGAAGGCACTGTTGTGCCTCTTAAGAAGTCACTATGGAGCAGGCTGATGCTTGTCACACAAGTCCTACTTGAAGATTGTTCTTGAGAGTTCTTCTGAGAACAGCTCTTCTAGTCACTGGTTTCAATTTGCCGTGCCTTCAGAGGCCCCTGTGCATTCTGCTACTCAGGCTTGCTTGTCAAGAAAATTTTTGTTCAAATGTTTCACATGCACACCCCCACTGCCATATGCACATGTGCGTGCGCATGCTCCTGTGTGCACACAGCAATGGGTAAAGAGGAGAAAAAAGGTACTGTCTTGGGAAGAGAGAAGATGCTGGATACTATCAGAACACACCCTATCCAGTCTGAAAACTATAGCCTTACATATGAAGGTTGAATCCTTAAAGTCTTGATTCACCTTAGGATGGAAATTCTCGCCAGCCCAGACCTGCATATTGAAACATACATGACTTCATTTTCAGAGAGTTTTTTTTTTTTCCCCTGTTTCCTCAAGCTTGCCAAGTAAATGATTCCTCTGCTGATTCTGCAGTTTCCAAGTGCAGTTTTTTGCTCTGTGCCATGCCTCTGGAAAATATCCAACGTGTCTAAATCATGTAATTAAACCCTAGAAGCTAAGGACTCAGGACTACTGACTCTTTGTAACATATTTCTGTTTTAGCATACTGATGTTTCTTCAAGTTACTGTAAAGCTTTCAAAGCGCCCTAAATGACCTGATCTCTCTCCCACTTACTGTAAAACGCTCACATGATATGAATCTGTTTGGCCCAGCTGACCACTTCAGAGGCAGTGTGTAGGATACAGACGCCTGTGTGGAGGCCTTTAGCATCAGGCTTACCACAGGTTCTCTCAGATCCTGAGGATGCCTACAAATGGTTCCTTGGCAGAAGTCTCTTATCTTCCTAACTATTCTTTAAGAAGAGGGTGGGATGTCACAAGAGGGACAGTACTGTGGAGATTTCTGGGCAGGTTTTGAATAATTTCAATTTGGAAATTCAAATTGGACTGTTTATAAAACTGTTTGTATTTCCAAATGTTAAGATTCACTCACAGCTAGGATCAACTTGATTCCAGTACACAGAATCTGGAATGCTTTCTGCACCAGGAAAATGTTTGAAATTATTCCTTCTTGGATTTGAGCCAGGGAGAAGCTGCTGGAAGCGCAGCTGGATTGGGATGCTTGCCTGCAGTTGTCTCCCAGATGGCCTCTTCCCTTGCTAATGTCAGTAGGCTTTCAGCTGGTGCCAGCAGCAAGGGAATACGAATATGTACTGACATTTTCACTTTTCAGTGAGTTTGCTAATCCCATTTGGTGCATGTGTTCTTCAGAAAGGGGCTACTATATCAGCAGTTTTCACTGCCATCAGTATGGTATCAGGAATGGAGGAGTTCTGTTGAGGAATGTTCATTTCATTACAAGTGAAGAGAGGATCTTAGTGGCCTTCTCCCCTTTCAGTATCTAGACATGTTAGAAATACATAAAGGAGCAGTACAAGATGATTTGAGAACAACTTCTGGTGACTTGAGTATAAGTAGGTTGTCTCTTAAAACCTAGGAGGTAGATAGAGGCTTGACAGGGAATTTTCTTAGTTTGTGTGTCCCTTGGTGGTGTGTTCTGCTGGGACATGTAAGTATAGTCAGGTGCTGAAGAGTAATTAGTTTTCATTTTGAGCCTTATTGTATCTATCTTTTTGCTCAGGGCCCCAGGCTGTGCACAAGAAACATTTATTGAATTAATGAAAGGGGAATGGTGCATGACTTGTGCTCCTTGTTTTAGTCAAAAGTCCCCTTAATTCTGACTGGAAGAATTGTGTCAACAGTTGCATGTTTCTCATGGAGAATGTAACCAGACTTATATTTGAAGTGGCTCTGGGTGGTCTCAGAGGTCTGCAGGTTCTTGCAAGAGCTAAGCACAACTTCGGATAGAAGGTGGAGGGCTATGAAGGGGACAGTCATCCCAGAGGAGGCCAAGAAGAAGGCTGGAGCACCTCTTCTGTGAAGACAGTCTGAGAGTGCTCAGTATGTTCAGACTGGAGAAGGGAAGGCTCTGGAGAGACATTATTGCTGCCCTCCAGTACATAAAAGGGATACAAGGGAGCTGGAGAGGGACTTTTGACAAGGACATGTAAGCGATAGGGTATGCAGGAAAGGCTTTAAACTGAAGAAGGGTAGGTTTAGATTAGATATTCGGAATAAATTCTTTACTCAGAGAAGGGTGAGGCATTGGAACAGGTTACCTGGGGAAGTTATAGATCCCCTAATCCCTGGAAGTGTTTAAGGCCAGGCTGGATAGGGCTTAGAACAACCTGGTCCAGTGGAAGGTGTCCCTGTCCAGGTCAGGGGTGTTGAAACTAGATGATATTTAAGGTCTTTTCCAACCCAAACCTTTCTATGATTCTGTGAAATCAAATTAGTGACTAAATCACTGTTACCTGAAGAGAATAGCTTTAAAGTTGATTCCTGGGTAGGTTCTCTTGATTATGTCTAATGAATTACCCCCCAAAAGAGCTTGTACAATGACAGAGTGTAAAGAAAGCAAATCATTCTTTGGAAGCAGATTAAAAATAAAAATGTTCAATTCTTTGAAGGAATTAAGCTAAAACAAGTCTTACTCTGTCTGATAAATTAACACCTAGTGGACAACCCTAATTGAAAGGATCACAATAGGCTCATTGAATTGTTGCACCTCTCTTGCTTCTCTCTGTTGGTGGTCTCTACCAGCCCACTGTATCTAATAAAGAGTTGTGTGTATAGAACTCAGACTTTGAAGAGGGAACTTGCCCTAAAACCTCAGAAAGTTCTTTTAAAATTAGTTTCTAGATGATTCTTTTGAAAATAGCTTTGTTCCCCACCACCACTCCCTACCCTGTCCCCCAGATCATAGCAGGTCAGCCTGGTGTTTTCTACTGTATTTTCTTTTGTGTCTCTGTATCTGGGCTGTTGAAATTGGACAATCCCTGATGCTATGGCACTAATGCAAATGCACGTAGTCTATTTGTATTTGATTGTGTGAACTTCTCTGGCACAGCACTGATGAACTGGGAGCTCATTGAAGAGCAACAGAAGTCATTAGGAGACTATGGGGAATTTTTTTTAAAATGCTATTATAAAGAACTAACATAATGATGACTGAAAAGGGGTTGCTCTGGAGTAGCTCTAGTACCTGGGAGACCATTGGCAGCATCCTAAACAAGGTGTCAAAAGTAAAAGGGCTGTCTCAAATTGCTCAAAGTAGATAATTTTGGGTTCAGTATTAAGGTATGTTTTCTTCCAGTAAAGGTCCATGTAGTTTGTAGAAAGTCAGGAAATCCCAATTGCTAATGTCATTTTAAAATATAGCTATGAAAGCTTAAAGAAATATACAGACAAAAATCCTGCAGTTCACTGGGGACAGTAGGCCAGATGTTGTCTAAATAAAAATGTCCATCCCCCTCTTTTCATTTCTATTATTACAGTCTCACCAGAAAGCGAGGGAGGGACTACCTTCCTGACAGAAAATATATCTTGGATCTGGTGTGTTACAACCAAGACTAGTTGGTATGCAAGAAAAGGAAGTGGTGTATTGTACTTGCTCCATTTTAAATGTAATCCTTTGGTTTTGAGGTTGGATGTGGTTGTAACAAGAGCAGTGAGCCCCAGCATCCACACTGAAGTGTAAATAAGCCTTTGAGACACAGAGAAGGCAGGATGGACTCTGAGATTTATGTGTTATTGCTTTCATCTCTGTCACGAGAAATAATACAAACATGCATTAGAAAGAGATGCTATGAGCCTGAAATATCTTTCTACTGTAACCTGCTTGGCCTTCCCATTTCCTCTTAAGACTATTTCTGTTCTGCTGAAGTATTAGTGGCACATAATGTTCCCATTTCCTGAGGGTGGAAACATCGAACTGGAAATGCAGGATGGAGGAGGAGGGTAGGACCTGAGAATAAAATTGGCTGCTCTGCAGGCTCTGCCAGTGGCAAGTTCAAATTTTTGGTGGGGCTCTAACCTGCTTTTGCTACTCATGGGTTCCTTGTGATGTTTCACTGAACTCAGGCAATTGTCCCAAGCAGTCATTCCCATTCAGGTCATCTCCCTCTTCTTTGCAGCCTTGATCTCACTTCTTTTCTTCAAGCTACCATTTCTGCTTCATTTCTCTCTCAATTGTCTTGTAGACAGGAGCCAGTTTTGGGCAACCCAATTCCCAAAACCGAAGTGACAGCCTGGTCTAAGCCTTGAACCAGCATGAATCATTAATGTTGTCCTCTAAATAAACATCTAGATGTTGTTGAGAAAAGTTAAAAGAAACTTAGTGTTAAAGACTGAGTGCGATGTTTCTGAAATTCAACAGGACCCTTATAGTGTCTGTTCTTGTTGTTCAGTTCAATCCCTTTAACAATGAGACCTTGGTACTATGAGGAAAGGCGACTGAGCATTATGGATTTAGAGACTGGAACTGAAGAGAGCAAAACTGGAGAAGCCATCTATTTTCTCAAAGTGTTTTTCAAAATAGGTTCTAAGTCTCATGGTTCCTTTCTCTGTGTTCTTACTGTGCCTTGAGAGATTGCCACCAAGGTGCCTCCCTAGCTGCTTGTTACTGCGCAGTGCAGTAATGCCTGCTGCAAAAATGATTGTAGACAGGCCGTAGTTAGTGTTGGTGTGCAGCTCTGGGGAGTATGACCAGTGCAGTGCAGGGTTGTTCTGTAGTGTTTTAGTGCCTAATGGGAACAGGAGACTCAAACTAATAGTAGAACAGACAGAATTCCCATCTAGGCAAACCGTGGTCATATAGAGATGAAAATTGTGTGGTACAACTCTTCTCTGAGCCATTTTCTCTCTCCTTCACAGCTTCCTAGTTTTGTGCATGCATTTCCACATCAAACGCTCTAATTTATGTGTTGGAACTAAGGCTTGTGTATTGTATAGCCTGTTGGTGCAGTTAGCAAAACATAAGGGAATCGGCCTGACTGAAGGTAGTTTTTTATTCCCACTTCCATTCAGGGAATATGTTATGTTACAGGCCTCTCTTAGGGCAACCTGATGAACTCAAAACCTGGTATCTGCAATTTTGCGGGGGTGTAACTGAATGGAAGCTACCTGGTAATCAACTGCATGGAGTGAGGCTGGAGGAGGAGGTTTGGACAGCAAGATCAAGGCAGTTAACAAGTCAGTAAAATGATTATGCTTCAGTGCTTTTCTGCCTTGTTGTTTTACAAAGAAGCATTCTGGCTTCTCTGAAGAGGAATAAAAACAACGATAAATAATGCTAGTAATTAAATAGTTTTAAAAGTCGCCTCTATCTGCAAATGCATGAAGCCAACAATTTGTGAACCAAGCTCTATGACAGCCCAAGGCTGTGAAACTGATTAAAATGGAAAAAAGTAGTTTTAATTAACCCTTAAATTATGAAGCACATTCTCTGAAAACCCAAGTTGCCTCACTGAAGCCAGAAAGGAGCTTAATAAAAAGAGCTGCACTTAAATTAAGATGCTTTAATATTATTAGTTCTTTCTGTAATCTGTTTTGAAATGACAGTTTCTCTCATGGAATGAAAGGCAATTTCAAAATGCTGGGAATTCCCATGGAAGAGGAACATTATCTTTCAACTGGCTGTCAGTGCTGCCACTATCTCCCAATACACAACATAGGCTTGGATACTGTGAATACAAATAGCATGCATTTTCTGCTTTTGCTAAGTATTTCTTACTGTAAAACCCTCATGAAGTCAAAAGCAAAATTAGAGATGAGGACAGCAAGCATATTTTTACAAAAAATGAAGATATGCGTATTAATATGCTGCAGCTGAAGAAAATATTAATTCTTACTAAAGGACTTTGCAAACTGGTCCACAAAGAATGGCTTAAGAACAGTATTTTCAGTTTGGGGTTTTTTCCCCTCCATTGTGTCTTTTGAGCCTTTGTGCATAGGTCTGGATTTCTAGACATGCCAAGTAAGGCTTAATTTAAAATAGGAAACAGCATTAGTATAAAATATCCCTTTTTTAGGGTTATCTACATCTTAGTTTTACAATCCTCCCTTACTTTTCCCCCTACTCAACCCTTCAGGCCCTTGATTTCTTTTCCAACATCCTGACAGCACCTTTAAGGCTCTTTTGCAGCTCTGAGTTTGGTTTGTCTGTGCAGATTTGCAGAGCAATTGCAGACTTGTTCATAAAATGTCAAGGTTATTTGTCTGATTTGTGGCATTGCTTGTCTGGCCATTGCAAACACTCTGCTTGGGTTCTTTATCACTTTCCATCCATCAGCAATCAGAACTTGGTATATAATAACTTTAATTTCACTTGAAAAAGAAGCACTATCAGCATTACTGAGTAGATGAGAACATGATTTTAGGGACATGCTTTTTACGTCACTGTCATAGTTTAACCCCAGCTGGCAACTAAATACTAGTTAGTTGCCAAGCTGCTCGCTTGCTCCCCACCCTTCCACCCCCGAGTGGGATGGGTAAAAGAATGTGAAAGAGGTAAAAAACATGGATTGAGATAAGAGCAATAGGAACAGTGTAATAATTGAAATAAAATAATAATAATAATGATTATAATAATAATAATGGTTATTATGATGAAGAAGAAAGAAGAGAGAGAGAGTCGTAAAACCCAAGAAAAAACAGTGATGCACAATACAGTCACTCACCACCCTCTGACCTATGCCCAGCCATTCCAGAGCAGCGATTGGCAGCTCCAGGCCAACTCCCCCCTGTTTATATACTGAGCATGGTGTGGAATATCCTTCTGGCCAGTTTGGGTCAGCTGTACTGGCCATGCTCCCTCCCAGTTTCTTGTGCATCTCCTCACTAGCAGAGCATGGGAAATTGAAAAGTTCTTGATTTAGAGTAAGCTCTACTTAGCAACAGTTACAACATCTGTGTTATTAACAGTATTCTCTTACTGAATCCAAAACACAGCACTGTGCCAGCTACTAAGAAGAAATTTAACTCTGTCCCAGCTGAAATCAGGACAGTCACATCCTTTGTTTAAAAACTCTGTGAAAGTTTCATTTCATTTCCCTTTTGCAATGCCAAAATAGTATGCATCTTTTCCATGTTTTGAAACTTGTTCTATCATAAAATTACAGTGAAATTTGAAGTCTTTGTTTAAACTTAGTTATTGCCAGCTGCACCAGAGAAGGAAATACCGATTTTCAAAGAATTTTTCCTGTCACAGATTATTTTCACCTAGAAGTTAATAATGTGGTGATCTTCAGAGATACTTGTCCAGTACCATAAACATAAAATCCTGTTCTTAAATGCAACATTTTACACAGTGCTTGAGAAAGATTTGCTGCTGTGCCCTAGAGCTTGTGAATTATGTATTTTTTTTATTTCTGAAATCTTATGTCTTCCTTCTGTTTGTACAGATATAAGTGTCATTAAAGGTAAATCATGCTTGAAATTGAAAACATCATCTTTATTTCCACATAGGTGAAAGTGCATTTCAAGGATCTGTGCACACTTGTACTGAGACAAGTATCCTGAGAGATTAGAGCAAAATTGATAACATCTCAGTGAAACTATACCCAGTAGGTACAGCTGTCATCTCTTTCAATCAAAGTAGATAAATGTGATGGACAGCTGCTAATTTTTTCTCCTTCTTTTTTATGCAGTCTTCTCTATTTACTGTATGAAAAGTCAAAGGGAGTGATTTCTGTATCACTGCAACTCCTGTTATTTTTTTAGGAGAGTTTCTGTCAAGCAAGTGATGGATAACAAACACAAGAATGAATTTATTGAGATTTTTCATTCTATAATGTTATTAATATTCTAGAGCTGGAATTTTGCTTCCAGATATTAATGTTAGAAACTTAAGTATAATTGCCAATGTTTCTTTGAAAAGTACACAAATCACTATATAAATTGTCAAGTCAAATCTTGTGAGGTGGGAAGAGATTTTATTCAGGAACTTAGCTGTACTTAATATGCATGTAATTCAAGTACCTAATAAGTGGAAGAAAGAATCTGTATCTTTAATTAGATTTCTTTTAAAAAAATTGTTATAGTTTCAATACATGAGTGTCCATCTTTGTTAAGCAGAGCAGAAACATAATGTGGAGGCATTGAGAGAGTCTGTGGAAACACAGGGCATCTGTGAATGAATTTTGGTTAGGAAGAAAGACTGGAGTCATCAACAATGCCATAAGCCTACTCTAGCCAATGATGTGTCATGGCAGAGAAGAGAGATTTAAGGGAAAGCTCTGTAGTTATCTAGAGAAATGCTAACAGGGCCATCTCTGTGGGTTGGAAGACAGCACAGAGGCTCAGAATATCCCCAGATACCTTTAGACTGCACCTAGAGAGTCTTCTGGAGAAAGCTGTTCAGCTGTCCACAGCTCCCTTTTTTTTTTAATTAATGCAGATCTTAGTTACCTACTGAAGATGATTCAGCTCAGTCCACTGACTGTAGAGGTCATTTCAGTGATGATGCTTCTAATTTGGGCACCCTACTTGAGCCTCAAGGGTTTAATAAAAAATTCATGAGAATAAGCATCTCTTTCTTCCCTATAAGAAAGAACTTTCCCTATGGAAGTTCTTAATTTGAATCCCACTAGGAAATGTATAATCAGAGCATGCAAGATCAGCTTCAAGACTCCTGTTGTTTCCATGATAAACAAGGAAATAAATGCCTTTCTTTGGAGAACATTCAAAATTAACCTTTGGATTGTTATTGTAAACTTAAGGAATCCCAAAAGACACAGACTCAATTCTATTTAGATAATCTGTAGGAAGCAAATGATCAAGGCAGCTAGTGGAAATATTTTATGAAGTACACTGTTGAAGAAGAATTCCTTTAAGTTTAGTTATACAATTCACCTTGAGCCTTTCTCTCAAAATGAAGCTAATAAACTGAACAGACCATTAAAAATCCACAAGGCTTTCTTACAAATTCCACTGTCCTCTCAGATATATTTTAAATATTTTGGAACAATTGAAAATAACCTCAGACAGTAATATAAGATAAAAGGATATACAGCAGCTATCGAGATGATTTATTTTTTTAATCTAACATTTCTCCATGCTGCTATCTGTGTCCCAGTGATAGATTTTTTGAAGAAAACATATTAACTTCATAATACTAAAACCCAGAGCAATAAATTATGTGTTCTCTACCCCCATTCACTTCCTGTTTGGGGTGTAGAAAGATTTCTATGAATAGCAGTTATTGTAATTATTGTCTAAGAAAGAAGGTAGGCAGTATTATCTCATGCTCAAAGTGTTGGACAGGCATTGAATGACAGCTTTTCACAATGGCATTGTGAGATTTAGCCTAGTGAGATGCATGACCAGAGCTGCAAGGGCATCTCAGTGGCAAAGGAGCAATTATAGTAGGAGAGCACTGAGTGCAACAAAGGAGGGGTGAAGGCTTTTTCCTGATGTATAACAGTATCATGGTTCCCTGTTTATCATGAATAAGAAGTATTAATTTCTCTTTTTGTATGCTGCTTAAATATGATGAATCAGTGTGCAGCACAAATTAATTGGAATAGTAGCTTATGGTCTCTCCCAGATGTTGTGCTCATTTATCTTTTTTATGCTTCTTACTCAGAGATAATACTAAGCTCTTATGAGTCACAATGTAAAATGTGCAAGAGGAGGAAAGACTGTGCTTGCAAAGGTACAGCATTTTCTCTGCCCTGAAGAATTTTTGAAGTGCATTTGTATTGCATCTAGACCCTTTGTGTGAGGAAGAAGTATGACAAATGTGGGGAAAATATGTGGAATCAAGTGTGGCAGGGGGAAGTTGTACCCATATAATGATTTCTACTGTGAGATAAGCCTAGAGGAGTCAGTTAACAATGAATGAGGAAGAAGCATTGTTCCAGTGGGAGGAAACAAGATGATTTGGAATAGATCTTGGGACAGTTAAGAAGAATTGAAAGCTTAAAAAAATTTGGCATTGTTGCTATTTCAACTTCTATTAGTAGAACAATTAAAAAATATAAAAATACTTCTTTTGCACGAGGATAGATATCTTTTCAAATCTGCTGCACGTTCAAAACAAGGATTGGATAAATTTCTAAAGAGATACTAAAGGGCATGTATTGCAGGGTACTCTCTAATAACCCTTGTTTTATAATTGTGCATACTGGAGGAGTAGCAGGGGAGTGGATCATGTAGAGGCCAGGCTTGCAAGCAATCTCCACATAGCTCTTCCTAGCACTGAAGACACAGAGGAAAGTTGGGTTATATGAACACTGGTCTGCTTCAGTGTTTTCTTGTGTTTTGAAATGTAGTTTGCCCTAAAAGGCGCAGAATTGTTATTCTCCTGACTGCACATTCAAAAACACAAGTGTTCTTCCAATAAGGAAGGCTGTCAGGAACTCTTGACTAAGAACTGACAATTTTTACAGTGTTGACATGTCCACTGTTTCCATTTGCTTCCATGCCTCCTAGGAATAAGGCAATTGAGCCAATATTAGATTTGAAATTTTTACAAAGGAGTGCAGGATGGAGCATCCTCTCTGCAGTGGATCAATCTCCTATCAGCTTTTAAAGAATAGAATATTTGAGCTGCCCATAGGTCTGCCATAGGGATTAAGGCTTTGGGACTAATAGATCTTCCTGATGCCTCTGTTTTGCTCTGATTTCACAGAACTCAAAGAAACATCTCCATTTCATTAATGGAGAAGAAGAATGTGTGAGGGCCTCATATTTTCTCCTTGAGTCTTGTGCAGTGCCTGAATAATCCTGTCTTTTTTCTTAATCCTAAAGGCATGCCTGAATTCCTCCTGCAGAAGCCAGACCAGGTGCGTGGTTCAGATGAATGTTCAATGCTATTTGATGTCAGGTTCTGCAGGTGGTGTCTGTTAGAGGGGAATAGGGTCAATGTGCATTACTTTCTGATCTCTGACTACATATTGTTTGCTTACTAAGCTAGAACATGCCTCAGTGAATGTCTGTCTGAAGATTTACAGATAGAATCAAAAAGATTAGAAAACAAGGTGTTTTCTTTAAAGCTTAGGACCAGCAGAACAGAATTAACACAGTTTACCTAGTTGTCACTCTTCTTGAGTTTCAGAGTGACATACAAACCCAGAAGGAAAAAAAAGTCCATTCTAAGGAGACCCATATTAGGTTTGTCACGTGCATGACCACCTTCATGAAGACTCAAGACATACACCATTGGGGTACTCCAAAAAAAGTGACTACACAAATCTAGGAGCACATCTGCTTCCTTTCTAATAAAAATCCATGTATTGATAGAAGAGAATTTTGAGTGAATGCTGACCTGTTAAGCAACACTAGTGCCGCATGGCTCTTCATGTGTCATCATTGACAGTGCTTGAACTTCGAGGGAATCTTTTATTTGCATAAGGAAACTGCCTCAGAGGTACTGCCTGCATGAAATGCTTTGCCAGAGTTTTGATACAGCATGGGCACACAGCAGCCCACTTTGTGAGAGAAATTCTGAAAGCACAGAACTGTACTAGTGTCAGTTGTTTTAGTACATATGGCAGCACTGTTGCTATCTGTTCTGTAGCACTGAGCATCATTTGCCTGGAAATTGTACTAAAGTGTTCCCACTTCAAGAATGAGTTAAGAAAAAGTGAGAAATTACAGCACTGATTCTGTCTGGTGAGAAGAAACAGACCTTAAACAGTGCCAGATAAGCTAGGCATATTGTATTTTGCATTCAAGACTTTCTAGCTGAAATAGTTTATGTTTGCAGTCTTGGGTATAAGAAGCTTTGAGATGCTGGGCAAGAGCTGACTCTCCTCTTTTGAAATATATAATGGAATAGAGCAACGGTATATAGGGAAGAATTAAAAGAAACTCACTAAAATAAAAATCCCTATTGGCACTGTTAGATGCCCAAGCAAGCCAAGGAACCTCCATTCTCGGCAGTGTTCAAAACTCATGTGGACAAGTTTCCCAAAGAACTCTTCTCCTGTCTGGTTGTTCAATTAAGGATTCTTGAAAATACTGGTGATAATTATATTTACCTCTTTTATTGGGATCTCGAAAATAAATTTTGGTAATTTGGCCACAGTAGCACAGAGATTGTGCTGAAGTAAACAGCCATGGTAGTATTGGTGAATAATGGAAGCAGATAACCTGGAGGTTTCCATCTCCCACCTCTTGGAGGTTGGTACTAAAGCAAAAGAAATATATGACTTGTCTTTTCTGACTGCTTGGGATCTTCACAGTTTAATAGGGCTGAATCATTAAAAGATATTGGATCCTCAGGAGCTGTCATGTTTTTCACATGCTTTAGGGTTTTCAGGACTTAAGGAGATTGAGATAATTCCACTAGCTAAGGAAATATGTGCCTAAAAATGGTTTAGAATCCTTTATGGAAGAGTGAGCATAAGAGGATTGACAGATGGTACATGACTGGCAAGTTTATGTGGTTGGAAGAAAGAGAAGGGGTATTTAAGGAAGTCTGTTGAAGAATCCTGTTCAGACAAGGTGTATTGCTTTGCATCTGGATTTGGGGGAGAATGGGGAATAGTAGATTCCATAGCAAGAAGTAATCTCTCTGAACGCAGTTTTGGAAGAAGTAACTAGCTGAAAAGGCCATGAAAAGGTGCTTGTGTGGACAAGAGAAGAGGGTGGTTTAAAAGTTGGGATGGTTTGAGGTTTCTGTTTACGTAGTTTGGTGGAGGGAAGAAATAGTAGGAGAACTGAAGAATGAAAGATGAGCGTCTTTGGGTGTAGTCAGATTCTACACACATCAAGTGCTAGGGGGAAGGGCAGGGCAGTGGTTAGCAATTTAGGGGCTTGGTACTCTTTAATTCAGAGAGACTAGTGCTTCCCTCCTACTCTCCCTTAAATGCTTCCACAGTGTTCTCTCTGTCCTTCATTGAGGAGTAAGCATTTTTCATTGAGGTAGGGAAGAGGCAGAAT
>JAWWEE010000001.1:28470258-28536933 GCA_035221455.1 Xenops minutus | reverse complement strand
CCAGGACGTGCTTTGCCCTCTGGGCTGCCCAGGCACACACTGCTGGCTCACCCTGAGCTGCTGCCCACCTGCACCCCTAGGGCCCTCTCTGCAGGGCACTATCCAGCCACACTTCTCTCCATATTTACTTGCACACAGAGTTACTCCATCCCAGGTGCAAAATCTGGCATTTGTTCATCTTAAGTTTCATGCCATGGATGATTGCCTGATGCTCTAATCTATCAAGATCCCTCTGCAAAACCTTTTGTCCCTCCAGAGAGTTGTCAGCACCTGCCAGTTTAGTCTCAACAGCAAACTTGCTAATGGTGCATTCAACTCCTTGGTCCAGATCACTGATAAATACCTGGCATAGAATTGGGCCTAGAACTGAGTCCAAGGAACAGTGCTGGTGACTGGTCCCCAACCAAATGTAGCCCCATTCATAATGGGGTTCTGCAGGGCTCCATTTTAGGGCCAGTGTGCCTTAATGTCATAATAAATGCCTTGGATGTAGGACTCAAAGGAATACTGAGTAATTTTGGTGCCGGTACCAAGTTCAGAGGAGCTGTTGACTCCCTCAAAGGCAGAGGTCCTGCAGAGAGACCTCAACAAATTAGAGGACAGAGCAATCAGCAACCATATGAAGTTTAACAAGAACAAGTGCTGGATTCTGCATCTGTGATGGGACAACCCTCGATGTCCATACAGACTGGGGAACAAGAGGCTGGAGAGCAGACTGGAAAGGCATCTGGGGGTCCTGATTGACAGCAAGTTGAATATGAGTCAGCAGTGCCCTGGCAGCCAGGAGGGCCAATCATGTCCTGAGGGCATCAGGCAAAGCATCACTAGCCAGTCGAGGGAGGGGATTGTCCCGCTCTGCCCTGCACTTGGACGGCCTCACCTTCAATACTGTGTGCATATTTGAGCACCACAATATAAGAAAAGCATGTATTAGAGTGTATCCAAAGGAGAGCTATGATGATGATGAAGGATCTAGAGGGGAAGCTGCATGAGGAGCAGCTGAGATCACTTGGTTTGTTCCACCTAGAGAAGAGGAGACTGAGGGGAGACTTCTTCACTGTCTAAAACTTCCTCATGAGGGGAAGCAGAGGGACAGGCACTGACTCTTCTCTGTGGTAACCAGTTGTAGGACCTGAGGGAATGGCATGAAGGTGTGTCAGGGAAGATCTAGCCTGGATATTAGGAAAAAATGCTTCACCCAGAGAGTGGTTGGGCACTGGAACAGGGTCCTCAAGCAAACCATCACAGCACCAAGCCTGACAGAGTTCAAGAAGCATTTGCACAATACTCTCAGGCACATAGTGTGATTCTTGGGGTGGACCTGTGCAGGGCCAAGACTTGGACTTGAAGATCCCCATGGGTCCCTTCCAGCTCAGATATTCTAGATATTCTATGATTCTATGATTCATACTGTGTGGATTGGTGTACAGACATTTCAGTTGTGCTCCTGAGCCCTCTGTGCTCCCAGGAGCAGCATACATGTTCCCACTAGCTCTGCCATCCTCAGGTTGTGACCTCCAGCTCTCCTGTTGGTATGCCCTTCCTTCAACAGTTCTAGATTAAATCTCACTCAAGCAGTCCATCCAGTTTATGAGCAAAGATACATTTCTCCCATTGGGACCGTAGATCCTGTCAGATCCCAGCATACCTCGTGTCTCAAAGATTCTTCAATGGTTACAAACCCAAACATTTTGGCAGAAGCACCAGTCCTGAAGCCAGGTACTGGTATCTTGGGATCACTTGTTTCTTCCAAAGTGTCTCCCCATTACTGAGATGATAGGGAAAAAACACTACCTGTGCTTCTGAATTGTTTGGCATTCTTTACAGGGCCCTGAAATCTCTCTTGATCAACTTTGTACTTTTTGTTGGGACATTATTAGTAGCCATGTGAAAAAGCAGGAGTGGATAATAGTCTGAAAGCTGTACTAAGCTCTTCCATCATCTGATGATGATCAGCCCTAGGGAGGCAGCAACCTTGCCTAAAAAGATGTTCTGATCTGCAGTTGTGTGCTTCTGATTCACACAAGACAAAGTCACTAATGACTCTAACTTGCCATTGTTACTACTTGGCACTGGTTTAATGCAGATCTTGTTGTGAGGAGTTGGTTGGTCATATCTTCACAAGAATGCTTGAGCAGGTCCCTTCTATTCCATCTCATTGTGCACTTCCTCTGTCATACTCAGGACCCTGTATGTATTTTCTAAAACTAGTTGAGAGGGTAAAGAGGGGTTTCTCTTACAGCTTTGTACAGTAACCTGCTTCCAGTACAGCAGCCCCTCCCTATCACTCCCTTGTGCTTTCCTTCTGGCACTAACCATATCTGCACCTGCCCCTCTAGTTACCACGACAAGTGGCTTGTGTGCATAGGAGATATCAGAGCACAGCTCCAGCTGTGGTAAAGCTGGGTAGAAGGCACTTCTGCTTTAATGTGTTTTACAAAGAACAGTGTCTTGTTGCTCCCTCTCACTTGTTTGTGTTGTGCATCTTATCTCTGGAGTTAAGAGGTGAGGACATAGGAGGAAAGAAAGTGACTCTTGTTTTAAGATTCTCAGTGCCATGTGACAAGTTTGTATGAATTATATGTTCTGTCACAACAGTTTTTACTTCAAAGCTTTGACCACTCTTCTTTACTTTGCCATATTTTGTCCTGTCTAGAGTGCTGTGCTGCACATGGCATCAGCAGGTTCAAGTCTTGTCATAGACATGCAAGGAGAAGGAAGGGGAAGACAAAGACCTGTCCTATACTTTTGATGCCGTTGAACACTGAATCTATTTTTTTTTAACTCTGCCTTTTTTCTTTTGTCTCCCCTATATCCATTGTAGTGGGATGAGGTAAGTGTCCTGGATGACAAGAAGCGCCTGATCCGAACCTTTCAAGTCTGTAACGTGGCTGAACCAGGTCAGAACAACTGGTTGCGTACTCATTTCATAGAGCGGCGTGGAGCCCACCGAGTGCACGTCCGCCTCCGTTTCTCAGTGAGAGACTGTGCCAGCATGCGCACTGTGGCCTCTTCTTGCAAGGAGACTTTCACACTCTACTACCACCAGTCAGAAGCTGACATAGCCTCTCAGGACCTGCCAGAGTGGCGTGAGGGCCCCTGGACCAAAGTGGATACTATTGCAGCTGATGAAAGCTTTTCCCAGGTGGACAGCACTGGGAAGGTGGTAAAGATGAATGTTAAAGTACGTAGCTTTGGGCCACTCACCAAGCATGGCTTCTACCTGGCCTTCCAGGACTCAGGAGCCTGCATGTCCCTGGTGGCAGTCCAAGTATTTTTCTACAAGTGCCCAGCTGTGGTGAAAGGATTTGCCTCCTTTCCTGAAACATTTGCTGGAGGGGAGAGGACCTCACTGGTGGAGTCTCCAGGGACATGTGTGCCAAATGCTGAAGAGACAAGCACGACTGGATCGTCAAGTGTTCGGCTGCACTGCAATGGAGAAGGGGAGTGGATGGTGGCCATTGGACGATGCACCTGCAAGGCTGGCTACCAGCCTGCTGATGATGAACGAGCCTGCCAAGGTGAGAGAACAGTTTTCCCACTGTTTTAGGGGGACACTTTTTTGTTGTTTCTTTGTATCAGCAGTATTTGGCACTAGCCAAAAATTCACAAAGCTAGGAGATTAAACCATTTCTTACAGCAAATGCTTACCAGCAGCCTCTTCTGACACTTTTAGCACCTCAGATTGGAGCTGGAGTGATTTTGAAATGGTGTTCTCCATTTTAGTATTCCTGCTAAAACCACACCACCTTGCTCCCTGTGCCTCTCAAACTGGAAGCACAAAAGGCAAAAGTCACAGTTTGAGAAAAGAACAATTTACTGGAAACAGCAATGAGATAAGAAAATTAACAGTAACAACAACAATATTAATTAAAAAAAGTATAAGACAAAGAAATTATTTACATGGAAAGTCCGTGATAATAAACAAATACTGATTTGTTCTTCCCTGTCACATTTTCACTGGACTGGAAGGAACACCCTTCTCCTCAGAAGGAAGAGTCCTTTCCCCCCGCCCCCCAGCAATGACCGGAGGTGGTATGGAACATGTGGGTCCCAGCCAACCCCCCTCAGCCAAGCCCACTCCCAGCTACTGCAAAAGTTACCCTTGTCCTTGCCAAAGCTGAGACATCACTTCTTGGTGCTGAGAACATGGTTGGAAATTCCACTCAGGCCTTAGTTCAAGCTGCCACAGAGACATCCTGTTAGGCTGCTTATACATAATTAGCAGGAGTTATCATTAGCCAGACCTACCATAATCCACTTCTTTACCAAGAGGCAACAGCATTAGAAGAAAGTGCCACACGGAGCGGAGATGAGCACAGAGCCAATATACTCTACCATCCTAGGTAGTTTTGGCCCTTTTGCTGGTGTTCTTGGAACTAGTAATAAAAAAACAAAGAAAGGGGAAATGGCAGCAGCCTTGTCATGGGACAGGGAACATGTGTCAGGGCTGATCTGACTAGAAAAAGCATTCATAATGGTATTATCACTACCAGTAATGTACTTTCTTCTTGGGGGTCTGTGGCATTTTCCGTGAAATATTTCTTTGAGGAAGTAGGATAAACTATGTATCACCCAGAAGTGGTATTGGGCCAAAATCTGGCCAAGCCTGAACACCCAGCCTAATGTCATGATTGTATTCCTATCTCAAGCTTAAGATGGTCCATTAGAGGAAACTGCTTATCTCGGTTATATATATATTTTTTGTATAATGTTCTTCTCATGCTTCCTTTGTTTTAATATGTATCTACTCAAAATTTCTCAACAGTATAAAATGTTGCTGTACCACACTTGCTACTCTTAAAAAACAAATCTAACATGGAACCAAGTTTTGTCTGCAGACACAATTTTAAAGTTGGATTGTAATTTATTCAAATAAGAGTTCGACTCAGACATTGAGCATACAAGTGTTCTGGTTAACACCAAGTGCAAACGCAATGGATGACTAATGGTTGTCAATATGTTACCTTAAATTCCTGCTTCATGAAGTGAGTTGGGTCATGCAAAATAGCATTATTAAAACACAGGTAATTGTGCCAGAGACTTAGAAAGCAATTAAAATTGGTATGTGCTTTTCATTTTTTTAAACTTTGAGAATAATTAAAATGTCTATGCCTTTTTATGCTGCTCATCCTGAAAGAAGTGTAACTACATTCATATAGAGCTCCTCCTGAGACAGTAAGCTCAGGTGGACCTAGAGCAGCTTTGTATGGCGCTAGCTTTGTTGTCTGCATCAGTAGCATGACTAGTTCATAGTCCAAATAAACTGCCAGTCAATAATTTAGTATCAGATAGTAGTCTTAAGCACTGAAAAATAATGAAATTAGGCTTGGCAAATTAAATAGAGATTTAAAAAAAAAAACAACGATCTTCCAGTTTTCATAGTGTTCCGTGAAAGCTGATACTCCTTTGCAGCCTCATTATCACAGAAGCTGGAGTGAAATGAAAATGGCAAACATTATAAGGAATAACTGAAATAATGACAGTCTATCAAGCTACAAAACTCCATTCCCATCAATTACTCAGATTCCATGAGCAGTTTAGAGCAACCAAAGACAACCAAATAATTAATCATAATGTTAGAGGGTATTTTTTTCTGCTAATATTTCTTATAAACTCCTCCGAGTTGATAATTATTTATGATCTCTTCTTCTGCTAACAATATGTTGCTGTCCTGTCTGAATAGAGCCACATTCAGCTCATGTAATTTGTCCCCTTACTGGGTGTTTCTTTGCATGGAGTCCTTTCCAGAGCTTCTCTCTACATATGTTCTCCCTTCCTAAGAACAGAAATACACCATGATACAGAGCTGCTACAGTGTTCTAGATGAAATGCAGAACAAAAGCAATAGCCCAAGGGCAGATTTCTACTGATGGTACTGCAGAGAGCTCTTCTTAATGAGACTGAAGAATCGACTAAGGATAGGAAGAAGAAGCAAGTTTCCTTCTTACGCTTTAGTAGAAGAGTGTGTGGGCATTGCCTTCCCCCTCACCATATGCAAGCCTGTGGAGTCCTTCCTGGACCAGCTGTTATCTCTTTATTTAGAACAAAGAATCTGCCAAAAGCCATTCTGAGTGGATAGACAGAAAGTCCTTTTTTTCCCCCTGCCCCCTATCATAAGTTAAGATACTTTCTTTCATTAGTTTTATAAGACTGCCTGCTGTATCTTACTATATGCCAAATTTCTCCAGCTAGAGAGGAGTGAAACAACAATCTTTAGTAAGCCCTCTAGGTAATGTGGGACGTGGTCTGCGTGGGATTCACTTTTGACTTTATTTGAGTAGACTTCTCATGCTGAACAGTCAGAAAGGAGAATGTCAGTTTACAGAGGAAAAAAGAAGGTTGGGACCTTAGCTCCTTTTCTTTCTGTAGATGTATACACACAGGGTGCCTTGCCTTGCAAGGTTTCCTGCAGCTTGTGTTTTACCTTGTAGAAGGCTGGAAACAGAAAGTTCTGTGTGATTAGGCTATCCTAGGATACTGGTTTCCAAAATTCTGGACTGATTTGCTGTTCTCTCAAGCCCTCTCTTAGACTGACATATTCATTACTGAAAATGGTTGTTCCCAAATCGATCCCCTCAAACAATTAAATAATGTATTTCTTGGGGTTCACTGCCCTCTGCTTATCATAGCCTTTTAGTTAGAAGTCATATACGATTGAAGTTACCAGATGCTTTTGAAAATAATATTTAGAATTAATGACTGAGTTATTTTAAAAATATTTGAGAAATTAACAATGAGGACAAAAAAGGAGAAGAGAAATGACAGCTAGATAAAGTGCTAAACTGACTTCTGAATGAAGAACTCAGAAGAGAGCTGAGCTGATTGGCCATGTGTGTGGCACCTCTGTACAAACATGTTTAACCAGAGACAGAAAACGCCAAGGTGGAGGGAACAGGTTTTGAGTGGAAAGAGTTAAGTGGAGCTTGGGCAAGGGAGGAGGAAAGGTGTTGTTTCAATGTTTGTTTTTGTTTTCTCATTATCCAAATCTATGTTAATCAGCAATAAATTAAATTAAATTTCCCCATGCCAAGTCTGTTTTGCCTGTGATAGTAATTGGTAAACAAGCTCCTTGTCTTTATAATGTCTTTACCGCTGCCCACGAGCTTTCTCATCCAATTTTCTCCCTATGCCTGGCTGAGGAGGAGGAGGAGTAAGAGAGTAGCTGGGTGGGCATTTGGATGTTTACCAAGGTTAACCATCCACATGGCTGCTTCTCCTCTCTTCTTTCTCTGAGAGTATTAAGCAAGCAAAAGGTCTGCCTGTTGTCTGTAGTACCTGTAAGGATTCCCTAAAATTGCCCATGTCCTACGGCTATATGTAGTCCCTTCTGATTGCAGAAGGAATCACATCTATGTTACTGATAACTATAGGAGTTAGCAACTGTACACGCAGATGAGGTCTCATTTAGAAAGAGTATTGCATGATTATTTTTGTATTATTAAAGGATGCCCTTTCTCACCAACCTGGGTAAACTTTTTTCAGTGTATGGGAATTAGAAAATGTTAAGATTTATGTCAAAGTGAAAGCTTCGGTAGTCTGCTGAAAATATGAACATACTATTTTCAAAGAAAAAAAACCACGATAAGCTCTTCTCAAATTTTAATCACTTAAAAGATGCTTCCTTTGAAATCACAGAATAATTTACATTGCAGGGACCTGTGGAAGTGATCTGCTTCAACCCCTGCTCAAAGGAGGACCAAATTGGGTTATGTCATTCAAGACCTATTCTAGTCTAGTTTTCATTATTCCTAAAGATGAAGATTACATAATGTCCCTGGGCAACTGCTCCAATGTTTGACAACACCCATGGTGAAATTACTTTTTCCCATGTAGGAGAAGATTTTAGTAAGATGTAATAAGAGGTTATTACAGCTTGGTGTTATCTCATGTTCCACCACCTTGTGCCTACACCTTTTTCATATCCTCCCATTATGTGGGGATGCCAGCCATAAGTTCCCACCCCCTAGTCTGCTCTTCATCAAAATGACAATAAACCAGTATCTTAGTCTCTCCTGGCTTTAATTTCAAGGTGAACTCACAGTTGACAATAATGTTTGGTACCATGGGTTAGTTTACCTTTTTTTTCCTTACATATTGCTCCTTCCATCAGCTTTTCCAGCCTTCTTCTGCTACATCCACATACCTTTTGGTGCTTTTCAAGTAGTTTGCTGCTTTTCCTGTATCAACTGATTGCTACCAACTCATATTTTCTCCTTACTCTGCCCAAATCTTTCCTCTCTTGTTTTTGTCTTTGTCTCCTTCGCACAACCCATTCCCTGGCAGTCCTCCCAGATATAATTAGCTAGTAATTGCTTCAGCTCCGCCTATTTTAGCTAAAAAATCCCTTACTCAACTGATCTCCTATCAACAGTTCAGTAGGAAAGAGTTCTTAGTCACTTCATTTATTTTATCTCAGTTGATTTGATGCTTTCCGTTAAAACTCAAAAGCCTCACTTTTCTCGCCTTATGTTTCTTTCATTTTCTGCTGTCTCTTCCCCACCCAAGCAGTTGTAGTAACAATGAAACTCCAGATCAACCAAGGGCCCTGCTGCTTCACCACCTTGCTTCTACCTCTGGCTGATCCCACCTCAGTCAGAACAAGACACCAGACGCACAGTAACAGTCACTGTGGAACAGCCTGGCAATTTACTTCATATCACCATAAGCTAGTCATGGGCTTATTTCTGAGGGGGTAAAAAAAGTAATGTTTCATTTAATTATTTTTTTTTCTAGTGTGTCTTCTTCATGCTAATTATGCTATCTTTCTTGCATCATGACAGATGTAATGTCAAAATGTCTGTAGCATATTTCTACAATATTTTTAGTTACTGCTTTCCCTCATCCTGCCCTTTAAGTGCCAGACTCCCTCCATTTGCCTGGAGTCATCCTCATTTGAGGCCCTCTGTAGCTCTGCACATCCAGTTTTCTCTAGGCCTCAAATCCATCTATGTCCATTCATGCTTCCCAGTCTGACTCCATTGTCAGCTTTGGCACTGTTCATTTTCAGCACTCTCACCTGTAGCATTTATTCTTGCTGCCCCACAGTACACCTGGGAGCAGAACTCCCATATAAGAAACAGATCACTTGTCACAGTCAAGAAGAGAGCAATTTTATGTTCCTCTAAATGTCTTCTTATGTCCCAGCTCAGTTCCAAATCATATCTGTCAGTGTCACCTGTATCACGTTGCCTAAAACCACTGCTGGGGGTACATAAAGCTCTGTTGAAGTTCCCAGCTACCCATTACCCATTACTTCTCCCCTTACTGCATTTTGTTTAGTTTTCAGAATATTTCCTCTCTGGCCATACTATCCAAGGGAGCTTTGCAATGCCTCTTTCTCAATCCCTTTTTTTCTTGGTCTGTCCTCTTGTAATTTTCATTTTCTTTACCTGTCTTTCCCTAGCCACTCCATGATTCCTGCGCTTTTCTCTGCTGGTTTTGATATTTGTTATTGTTAAAAGTCTGTCAGAAACTGGTCCTGTGGCCTCCTGAGTGGAATTTGTCTCCAGTGAGCAGTCAGGCAAACACAGGCAACACAGGGGTGAGGAAAACTGGGTCAATGTCTGAGATGAGCTGTGCCCAGCTGAACTATTGTGGCATTCTGACACTGTGCCAAGATATGAAAAATGACTGAGACAAGCTGAGGAGAAAACGCTTGCGCGCTCCAAACTCTGCCTTCTCCTTTCATAGTAGCCTTGACTTGATGGGAAGTGGCAGCTTTCTCTGCCCCCTGAGGTGCTAGCTCTGCAACCCTCTGTCCTTGCATTGGATATTGTGAATCAATAAGAGCTAGATCTGTGTTTTCTTGGAAAGTCCCGGTGCCTGGGGGATAATAAGTCGGACTATTGCCAGTGACAAGGCCTCCAGTGGCTTAGCTAGTGTTGCTGTTTTGTGTGAAGTTGTTCTGTGGGCACACAGTGGAGGTGTTTCAGGAGAAGTGGCTCTTGTTCAGGGTTTCTCTGGGATGGTCCTGTAGTGGTAATGTTCACTAAAGCAAAACATGCTAGTTCTAGAGATGGTGGGCTTGCTTCAGTTTGCTATTTGTTACAACTATCTTCAGTGAGCACAGCAGTCGTCTGCTGACATTGCAGGACCAGAGCAAGTGGCCCTGATGCCATGATCTGCAGTAAGAAGGGAATGTAAGATAAGATCCTTCAGAAACAAATGAGATGGATTCTGGGTGTGTAAAGACAGCCTTAGGCTCCCTGTGACTGCTTGAATAAAAGGAAGTGGCTTTTGCCTATTTAGATTGCTAGGGATTTTTTTTCTCTTTCCTCCTGACTTGACCTAACTATTTATAGTGACTGGACTGAGGCAATGCCAGGAAAAGCTCCATGTCATGGGAACAATTGCTATTGCTGTCTGTGGGCTAAGGTACTGAGTGCTGTGAGCTAGCCTATCTTAGGCAATTTTGAACAGAGATAAAGGTGCTCATGAATGTAAGCACCTCCCTGACTGGATGCAGGGGCAGGGTTTGGGTAGAAGCAGAAAGTTTGTGATAGCTGCAGTGCTTGCCCTTGGAGGCCATTCTTTAGGTTCCTTTAGCTGGAGGCAAGGCAGTGACTACTATATTCAGGACAGCTTTTTTGGACAAAATTGCAGATGTAAAATATAAGTAATAACTAATTTTAGGTCGTAGTAATTTTTTTAGCTATATTTTCATTAGGAAGGTGAGAGAGATGTGAATCATGTTTAATCACTGTAAATCAGCTTTGCTTGCAGTATGCTGTATGATTTCATTTTGCTGTTTTTCTTCTGGAAATAGAAATACCCAGGGGCAGAATGAGAGTTTCAAAGCATGATTGTTCCTCTGTATCTGCCATCCCTCCTGGAAATAACAGTGTGAGATTATAAGTTTATGTAGTAATTATTTTTTTTTTAACTAGGCAATAAAAAAATAATCACTGTGGAGAGATCTTTCCTCCTAAGTTGCTCAGTATTCCACTTCATAGTTCTTCAGCTGCCATTTCTGTAGTGTAAGTGGAACAAGGCAGGTGAATCCTCTTCCTTATTGCTTTTCTTTACACTTTTTTCTGTCTTATTCAAAGTCTTTTCTCAGATTTCTCCCTCAGAGGAAGCCTAACAATCCTATTCTGATTTCACTCCTGAATGTCTGAAATGAGATGTAGCCTAGTGTCAGGAACTTTCCATTCATTGTTCCCTGTCCACCCACAATCACATAAGTGGTGAATGATCTGGCAATGAGGCAGCCAAGACCACAGGGTTCTATCCACACATTTTAATTTGCATATGTTTAAGGAAAATCACAGAATAGCTGAACTTGGAAGAGATCTCTGGAGGACACCTTAACCCCTCCCTGCTCAGGTAGGGTCCCCTCTATCAGGTTGCCCAGAACTAGGTCCAGACTACTTTTTAATTTCTCCAGAGAGGCAGACTCTGCAACCCCTCTGGGTAACCTGCTCCAGTGCTCAGTCACTCTCATGGTAAAAAGTGTTTGCTTGTGTTCAGAGGGAATCTCCTGTGTTTTGGTTTGTGGCCTTCACCTCTGGGCCTGTCACTGAAAAGAGTCTAGCTTCTTCCGCTTTGCATCTTCCCTTAAAGTATTTCTGCACATTAACGAGATTGCTGGAAGCCTTCTCCTCTCCAGACTAAGCATTCCCAATTCTCCCAGCCGCTCCTTCTATGAGAAATGCTTCATTCCCTTAACCACCTTTGTGGCCCTTTGCTGGATTCTCTCCAATATGTCAATGTCTGCAGTGTATTGGGGAGCCCACATCTAGAAACAGGACTCCAAGTGTGGTCTCATTGAAGCTGAGTAGAAAGGAAATATCACCTCCTTTGACCTGCTGATAACAGTCACCCTAATGAAGCCCAGGATACCATTAGCCTTCTTTGTCAAAAGGACACATTGCTAGCTCCTGTATGTCTCAGTATCCTCTAGGATCTCCAGCATGCTTTCTGCAAAGCTGATTTCCAGGTCATCAGCCCCCAGCATATGCTGGTTCATTCCCTCCCAGGTACAGGACTCTGAACTTCACCTTGTTGAACTTCGTGAGAATCTTGTCAGCACATTTTTCCAGCCTGTCAAGGTCCCTCTGCATGGCAACACAGCCTGCTGGTCTATCAGCCACAGCTACCAGTCTTTTTTCATCAGTGCACTGCTGAGAGTACACTCAACATCCATTTCATTAATGAAGATGTTGAACAATATTGGACCAAATGTTAAGCCCTGGGGTACACCAGTAGCTGCTGGCCACTGTCTGAACTTCATGCTGCTGTTCACCACCCTCTAGACTCAGTTGTTCAGCCAGTTTTCAATTAACCTCACCTCATTAAACTCATCCAGCCCACACTTCATCGAGTTCAAGTTGTCTGTGAGAATATTGTGGGAGATGGTGCTTAAAGCCCATACTGTATTCTCCATGAGGATATTACGGGAAAAAGTGTGGGAAGCCTTCCTGATGTCAAGGAAGTCGATATCCACTGCTCCCCCCTCATCTACCAAGCCAGACTGGTCACATCTGAGTTTCCTTCTGAGAATCCATACTGGCTGCTCACAATTACCTTTGTCCTTTGTGTACCTGGAAAAAGTATCCAGGATTAGTTGTTCCATCTTCTTTTCAGGAGTGAAGGTGAGGCTGAGCTGCCCGCTATTCCTCAGGCACCTCTCACAGTCACCACAATCATTCAAAGATTATGAAGAGTGGCCTCAAAATGACATCAGCCAGCTCCCTAAAGGATACATCCTATCAGGAATTATTGGCCTAAATATTTAGTCACTTGATCTGGTATGAGGAAGAAGATTTTCCTTGCTGCAGAATTTGTGCAGGTCTGAAGGATCTGAAGTTCCTAAAGGCCAGTCTTGCCAGTAAACTGATGTGAAGAAGATACCCTGTGTCATCAGGACCCCTGCACCATGTAGCAGAAGGCCCACATTTTCTCATCTTCCTTTAGCCACTTCTGTACTTATAGAAGTACTCACTTGCCAGCTGTGATTCTGGGTAGGCTTTGGCTTTCCTAGCCATGTGTCTACATGTTTGGACAGTGCCTCTGTGTTCCTCCCAGGCTACCTGTCCATGCTTCCGCCTTCTCTATCCTTCCTTTTTGTGTTTGAGTTTAACTAGGAGCTCCTTGTTCAAACATGCATTTGCCTGAATTTCTGCTTGTTGGAATGAACTGCTTTTGCACCTGAAAGAGGTAACCCTTGCACATTAACTAGGTTTTTTTGGACCTACTCTTTCCTCCCAGACTTTACACCATGGGAGTCTTCCAGGTCACCAAAGTTATCACATCTGCTCTCCCAGAATTCAGCATTGTGAGCTCATTTTTTTCTCTGCTCACTGCCCTCAGGATCTTGACCTCCACCATCTCATGGTCACTGCAGCCCAGGCTGCCTTCAGCCTTCACATCTCTAATAAGTCCTTGATTGTGAGCATGAGATCCAAAGAACACCTCCTGCATTGCCTCCTCTATTCCTTTGCTCAGAAAGTAGTTGCTGATGCATTCTGGAACTTCCTGAATCTCTTATGCCTGGCTGTGTTCCTCCTTCAGCAGATATCAGGGTGGTTGAAGTTCCCCTTGAGGATCAGTGCCTCTGAAAGGGAGGCTAATTCCAGCTGTCAGCTCTCAGCTCCATCCAGTTTTTCACAGGTAAGTATCTAAAGCCCTCTGACACACCCTGGTGTAGCCAAGACATCCATCTGCTCCCGGTTGACAGATAGGACATAGGAACATATTACTGAAATTTGTGGGTTTTCTGGTGAAACAGATGCAGCAAATTTTATTTGTTCAGTTTACTGAGCTGTAGTGGAGTGCTTACTATTGTGCCTATGTGTCTGCTTCACACTCTGCTTAAATTACACAGGACAAGGGAATGTTGGGTGTGGAGATATTTGAAAAAGGAGATATGTTTACATTGTCTGATACTTTAAATGGCAACTGTATTGCAAAATCACTTCAGAAACAGGCTAGATTATTTCTTAAAAGTGGATAGGCCTTTTTTTCCCCTTCATTTTTGTTTGCTGCTCATATTGGAAGATTTTCTCAAAAGCCTACTATTTTAGTTGCTGGAAACATTCCTCTTGTAACCTGTAATTTACTGTAAAGTCACCTGTTTTCAGGCTGTCATTGCTCTTCAGCATAAGTAAACAATTCTTCATTCACTGATTTTTACAGTTCCAGAACTGCATTCAGAAATAGATGCTGCCTCAATGAGTAAGAGAGCTCACAGGTAGCAAGAAGTCACCTAAGTGTGACAGCGCAAGAGGCATAGCACATGGACAGTGCTACGGGAGACAGAAATAATCTACCTTTGCATATGGTACAAGCATGTAATGTCGAGTATGGTGCATGGATGATGAAATTAGATTTTGGGAGGCAAACAAGGAAGGACAGATGTAAGCGTTTGATCTGTAGTATTTGTTACGTGTACCTATTCCAAAGTACTGTGTCTACAGTAGTGTGCTGTACCAGTGATGCGACCAGATAACATTTTTAGCCATTAGTTGACACCATATCCCTGTGCAAGGATTTGTATTCTTGCTCTGTGTGATGGTTGGTTGGTTGGTTTTTATAAGCAGCTTTTTAATGCTTATGGTCACTTGGAGTGACTGCCCATAGCACTGAAGAAATCTTGCATGGCCTTTTAAGCAATAGACTTGTTCTGCCTTATATGAACTGGCTTTCTTTACTGAGGCGGTAGTGCTACATGTTGGTTCCCTTATATAAAACCTACAATGCTGCACTTTTGCTTACTGTCTTTGTCTGATTCATCAACAGTGTGCGCTCCCTGCAGAGCTCATCTCTGCCTCCCTAGGCTCAACAGCAAGTTGCTGGTAGACTTCAAAGAACTGTGCAAGAATAAATACATGTTTATTTCAAACACAACATGTTTAAAATAAGTTTCCTTTACTAAATACCAGACACATTCTTCATTCTTTGCTATCTTTCCATACGATATGCAATTGGGCTAAATATGAACCTACCTGAATTCTCTTAGCACTTCCCGTATAGGCTAAATACGTTTTTGCACTGCAGGGGTAACGTCCATGTCCTCTACAGATTTCCTTCTAGCATCACACAGATGGCAGACATTACCATTACCTATTCATTTTCACTATTGTGATGAGCAGCAAGGTCGATATCCCACTTGATATCAGGCTGTAGTACTGAATCAAACAAACCATTCTATTATGCCTGCCTTTACAAGTGGAATGAATGTACCATTAGTTCTAAGCCTTGACAAAAGCTTGAGAAGGAGTTTGATGCAAGAAATGAGATAAAATTACTTGTAAGAAAAAATTCACATTCAGTTCAGCCTTCTTAAATTTGAAATAATTACAGGAAGATCCCTGAAAGTGGTAAATTTTGGTTGAATGACTATGCAGTGAGTTGGATGAGAACTTCCCTTCATAATTCTCATAGTTTCAGTACAGTTGCATTTGCCAGTTAGTGTGAAAATTATACTCTAAGTCTGTGACTGCTAATAGAGCCTTAAACTGAGTGAAAGGGGTATAATTCAAAAAGGGACAAAATCTTACTCTTTTTGTCCATAGAGACACATGGGCCTATTTGTTCATATGAAAACAATTTGATTTTCTGCTGGAAAAAGACTTGAAGGCAAAGGCCGTTGCTCTTTTCTTATAATCATCCATCATATGAAAAATTTGAATCTTCTCCTTTTCTTTCCATATGGCAATGTATCACACGCTGACTGCTGTCATTTTTTGAGTGCTGAGAAGAAACAGTGTTCTCCTATCTAATAGCTATCATTCAGAGTTATTGAAGTCCCTTTTACAGTCTGATCTGTTTCAGGACTTACCACTCTTATCACTGCACATGTGGAGGTTGCTCTGCAGCCAAGAAGAATTTTGACAGATAAGATGAATTAATATGGTGAAGAAGAGGTATAAAGCTGATGGGACTCCACAGATGTTATTGAATGTTATCTCTGGACTGTGCCTGTAACTGCAAAGGGAATTGAACACACATGATCTTAATTTCATGTAACACCTGTATATAATATTCTTCTCTTACATGTTTTTCTGTTTTCAGATAATTTTTTGCTATCCACAGTCCTTGGGAATGTTCTGCTCCTGGTAACCACTAGAATAGTTCTTTTCTTGAGGGTGTCCCTTGTGTCTTTTGACATCAAATGCTCAGCTGGGCACTATCTGAAAGTGTCCCATTCCTTGTCAATGCTCTTTATTGTGAAGTTAACTAACCAAATGTCAGTCTGCAAATGAACTTTTACCAGAGCTTGTTAGTGCATAAAAATCGAAAAGAGCTGGATCTATTTATAGATCTAATTATAGATCTATTTATAGAAAATCAGCTTTAGAAAACTTACGTAAAAATGGTTAAAGCTGTATCTGAGCACTTCAATGTACGGTGCCAGCACCTCCTATGAGGTAATTCAGCATAGCATATTTGCCAAACCTAGAATGTGCCATACTCCCATATTGTTAATGTTATTATTTTTTCATTTTCTTTCCCTGTAGGATGGATTTCCATCCTTGTTTCAGCTTGTTGCATATACATGTTCCTATTCATTTGCAGATTAAATTTAACTAATTAAGATGCCTTTATCCATTACTGGGAAGTTTTCTGACCTACAGGAAAACAATACGACTGCCAATCTTAGTGTCTGCACTTCATTTTGATGCAAAATCAGCCATGGTAGTGTATATTACTTTAAGCAATGAAACTGTTGTAGACAGCATAAAAAATCCAGTTTTGTGGGTGTGTTGGCAGGGGGGAAGTAGATGTGGGTAATACATGTAACTGTATGATATTTCCAGACAATCACATGGCTGTGCTCTTTGGCTTCTCCAATTTTAAAGCTCTTTGAATGAGTAATGAGAAGACAATTATTTCAGATGGTCTCTGGACTGGTTCTTTTTCATCTGCCAGTGAATCAATTTAAGACCCTATATATAGAATAAAATAAACTGTTTTGAAATTGCAGCTTGAACAATACATGCTCCATAAAGCACCAAAACCAGTAGTAGTTACTCCATGTAATAACTTCTCCCTGCAGAAGCAGCTAGAGTTAAATGTAAATGTAAATAAGATTGCAATGTTTCTGAAATCTGAATTAATGATTTTCCTGCTTTTGTCTCTCTCATTTTCCACCTCTTAGCCTGCCCCCTTGGTTTCTTTAAAGTGTCTGGGGGAGATGACCCCTGCCATGCCTGCCCTGCCAACAGCCATGCTCCACTGCCAGGTTCCCGTGAATGTGTCTGTCAGAACCGCTACTACCGATCTGCTTCAGACAATTCTGATGCTCCCTGCACGGGTAAGTATTTGGATGAAGTGTTGAAAGCAAGAAGGGCAGTTAATGAGAGAGGATGTGCCCAAATGATTCAGGGGAGTTGCAGTTCACCTCTTCTCAAGACCTCTGAAATAACCTGAAAGTTCCCTTTGTTCCTGCAGTTGACTACAGGGTGTATCCACTCACTGAATGCAGACGACAAAGCAGAAGTGTTCCCACATGCTTTTTAGAATGCTGGTACATTGGTGACACTGTGTTTTGAGAATACTGGAGTGTTGCAATACTAGATCTCAGAAATTAAAAAAATGTCAAATTGTAGATGACTCATGCAACCTTAAATAAGTCCATTGCAAGTAAGCATAAGGTACAAATTTTCATGAGGAAATGGCATACTAATTTCTCATGAAATGCTAAACTCATTTTGTACATAAGGTGTTCATTCAATGAGTTAGCCAATATTTTCTTCCCTTTATCATTCAAAGTGTGAAGACCATATTTACTGCACAGATTTCAAATTCTGCAAATTTTGTTTATGGAAAAAATAATTTGTTTTTTCATTAGCTTCTCAGTGGTTCTCATCAGTTATGACATTTTGCAGTCACGGACTATTAATAGTTCAAGAAAGAATAAGTAGGTGCAGAAAATGAAATAAAGTTACTGATTAGCACTCAAAAATATAGCTTAAATAATGTGCCAAGCATCACCCTTGACCTTTGTGCAAGTGACAACAAAACCCTATATGGCTCTGAAGTTAAATACTCTGAAATTAGGAAATGTGATTGTGGGTTTTTTTCTGTAATGCCTTGCTTCCTGTACTGCACAGACTCCATCTTCATCAGGCAGCATCAAGCAATCTGTAATTCACAGGAATTATTTCTTTCCTAATCAGTTGTCTATCCTTTTCATTGACTGTGATAAGAATGCTCAGGGAAAACAGTGCAAATGTTGAGTGGCCCAGTTAAGATGAAAAAAGAAAATATAATTCTGACATTTCATGATGTACAAATACTTCATCTTGTCAGTAATGCATTATTTAACAGTCTTCTGTGTGCAATTTTCCAACATAATTTATATTTTTAACAACACAGGAAATATAGTTATTGTAAATACTCAAATGCTCTAGTAATGAACTAAATTGCAGCCAGAGAGATCCCCCACAAAGACCTCTTCCACCTGTACTAATAGATGGTGTAATCCTTTATATTACTCAGCATTAGCCAGAGAAAAGGTTTTGCTTTTTTATCAATATTTCTTGACTACAGAGTAGAGGTGAGAAGGAGGATTCTTGGATTTCATTGCAGCCTTCAGAGGGAAATGTTCTGTAATGTTTCCCTTGCCCCTCCCTGTTACTGAGCTCAGCCTCTCTGTCCCTACCCTTCCCATCTTGCTTTGTGTCTGTGCCCAGGTTTAGCAGTGCAGTTCTGCCGACTATTTTTACCTCTCTGAACTTTTCACTTTTTAGCCACAATGCCTTGTACCATTCTCATCCCCATGCGTTCTTCTCGCCCTCTGCATTTTCCTCCTTCTCTTCGCTGCCTCTGTGCCAGCAGGGGAAGTGTTGGATGCACAAAATGGGCAGTGTTTCTGCTGTCAGAATTTACCTTCGATGCCATTGAAGGATCTGGCGGGCATTAGGAATAATCCCGGGGAAACTGGTGTCCAGTTCCTGCAATAGATGGAACAGGCTAACTGAAGTCTGAAAGAGTTCAGAGATATTAGGTGCCAAAGGAGAGAATTCAAAGTCTCAGTAAGAGACAAATCTTTACTAAGCTTGTGTAACATTTAAAATTACAAGGGATTGACACTTCCCTAAACAATGTGCTTTTAGGAAAAGGAAAGTCACACCCTTGAAACAAAGACCTTTCTTTATAATTTTGTTTCTCTAAAATGTGATAATACAGTTGCTTCTTTGTTTATATGTGCACTTGATGTAACAAAGGATATATTGTTCAGAGAAGCAACTAGAGAAGAGTAAGAATGAGAAGAAAAAGCAGCTTATTCTTCTGTTCTTTTCCCCTTGCTTTGTCTTCTCCCCTGCCCACTCCTCTACCATTTTTTCATGCAATTTTGATCTCTCATTCTGTCTTCTAGGCATCCCCTCTGCTCCTCGTGACCTTAGCTATGAAATTGTTGGTTCCAACGTGCTCCTGACCTGGCGCCTCCCGAAGGACCTGGGTGGCCGCAAGGATGTTTTCTTCAATGTCATCTGCAAAGTGTGCCCGGCGGGGTCCTCGGGGCCGTGCGTGCGCTGTGGGGACAGTGTACAGTTTGAACCACGCCAAGTGGGCCTGACAGAAAGTCGTGTGCAGGTCTCCAACCTCCTGGCCCGTGTGCAGTACACCTTTGAGATCCAGGCTGTCAACTTGGTGACTGAATTGAGCTCAGAAGCACCTCACTATGCCACCATCAATGTTAGCACCAGCCAGTCAGGTGAGGAGACCCCTGCATCCGCGTCCCAAACTTTCTACTTCTCATTTGATTTGCTTTGATCTTTTGAATCCTGGAGCTTTGTCTTTTTACTTGTGTGTTGTGCCTTTTTTTTATCTTGCCCTTCCACAGTTTCACTTCTGCCCTTCTCATTCCTTCCTTCTCTGAATGGGCTTTGCATTCTTCCATCTTGGCAGAAAAACTTGAGTTTAGCAGTTGATGTCGTTGTTGGGGAAGAAGCTGCCCTGGAGAAGATGCCAATGGGAGATGTAGCTCTCTGCATCAGACAAAGCATGTTGATTCATTATGCTGGAGAGGGAACACTATCAGGGATTTTGTGAGCATCAGCTTGCCAGAGCAGGACTTAGCAAACATTTCTTCATTCTCTCTTCATCTTCTTTGTCTCCTACTCTTCTCCATTTCATCTTCTTATACTTCAGTCAGTCTTTCTCACATTTTTCAGCTGTTCACATTTCTTTTTTGTCTTTCTGTGGTTTGGGATGCTGTGGTTTTCCATCCTTTCTTGTTCCTGTACACCACCTTCCATTCTCCTCATTTCAGTCATGCTCTACTGAACTTTCACAAGAGATATTGACTGTTTCATCAAATCCATCCACCTTTGTCTTGCTGCATATCAAAGTAAGGAAGTGGAAAACAGAAAAGCACTGTCTAAAGGTGAAGATACAATTAAAGATACAGATAGATGCTGTATGACAAGGAAGAATGTGTACAATGATATTTACTCATTACCTAAAGGTACATGTTCCTGGGATGGCATATGTTAATACTGTGTAGTTCTGTGGGTCATAAAAGAATATGAAAACTACAGTTTTACAATACCTGGAGTGGTGTTAAATGAAATTTTGACAAAGAATCCAGAGGCAGAATCATCACTCCTGTTTACTGAAATTGCTCTGTATTCTTCTGCGTGACATGTATTTTTTCCTCCCTTATTCTTGCCTTTTCAGTCTTACTGTTCTGATACATGGTCTTGGAGTATTATTCTCCTGTTAATAAGAAACCTTTTTTCTTTTCTATTTTTCCTTCATGGTGGCAATATTAAAATGTGTTGTACAGTTATATTCAAAGATGTTGTGATCCTTGTAACCGGGAACTAAACCATCGGGATGACTAAACTAAGATACTAATGGCTTGTGTGGGCAGTCAGAGGAATTCTGATTTCCTGTAAATACCATCTACAGGGACTGGAGCTGAAGAGAGCTACATACTTACAGGCATAGAGTTCTGTTAAATGTCAACATTAAGAGACTGGGCATATGTTGTTTTTTACAAGAATATATATGCTAATATGGAGAGGAATTGTACACAGCTTGTTTAAAAGGATATAATGAGGAGTAATGTGATGAGGAGGAGAAAGAGGGGGAACATTTTGAACTGAGTGACAGAAAATGTCTGCAAACATTTAGAGTTGAGTAAATGTTAAACTGAAACAAATCCCAAATGAGATTCCAGAGTGTCATGTGGAAACCCCTGCAAAACAAGGTTTTGGTAAAGCTCGAGAAAATTGCTGTGAAACCAGATGCAGCATCATGATCTTGGTTGAATCACATCTTATAATTTCTGCTTCTATGATACGGAAAGAAACAGTATATACATATACCTTAGGTAATGTCCTACTAATAGGACCTGTCAGGGGGTTTACAACATCTGTTTCGTCCCTTTAAAATGTTCCTTGACAGACACTGAGTAGCAGAGCACCTATAGGACACCTGGTCCTCTTAAAAGGCTGACTGCAAGTGGATGATCAGTTTTTTGTTTACAATAAATGTGGCCGGGTAACTTGTATGGCAATTCCAGGCAGTTCCTTTGGCTTTTCCTGGAGGCAGGTGGGTGTTCTATTAACATCCTACAGAGTTCTCTGTCTTTATGCTTCTCATCTCTACCTTCTTCATCTATATCAGAGATAATTTGATTGAGCATCTGCTTCCTCCTCCTGCCCAGAATCTTCTTTTGCTTCTGTTTGATTTTTCTGACCACTCCTATTCCTTCAGATATCTCTTGGTGTCTCTGGGTGTCTTGCCTATGTTGGATGTTCCCCTCTAAGGTGCCTTTCTTTTGCACTGAAGCAGTTTCAAGGGAGGCCAACTTTCTTAAACAGCAATGCGTACTGAGTGGCTTCTTTTTGTGTTTGGTTGCAGGTTTTTTTTCCTTGCTCTTTCTTGGGATCATTAGGAGTGAGCTTGAGACGAGCTGCCCTCGATTTGCAGTGACAGCTCATACTAACAAGGCCCAGCTTCCTCCATCACGTGGCCTGTCTCCTCCATAAGCCCTCCTTTCGATCCCTTCAGCAGCTTTTCACTTAAGCAATGCTTGTTGTTGTTGTGTTATTATAACAATTATTATTAATACTATTATTATTATACAAGCAGAGATGAAAATTGCAGGACCTTATATGCTGAAAGAGACAAAAAAGGTACAGCAAAGCATGAAGGGTACAAAAAAAAACAAACTGGGGAAAGATACTTTCAGAATAAAGGATTGTAGCAAAAATTTTTTCCATTGAATTAAAGATGGCCAAAAAAAGACCTTCCAGTCCTGCCTGGCAGTTTCTGAATATTCTACTTCCTCATACAGAGTTCTCTTGCTTCTTCCATTGCTGATCCAAAAAGTACTCCTAGAGGCGTCTTAGGCAATATTCTGTGCTGAAGCAGTGCTACTTTTTCTTTTTCCCATGGTACCTATTCACTCTTCATCTTTGTCTCTAAAAATGTTCATCTAAGAGGTTTATACCCCCCACAGTCTTCTGGCCCTTCTCCAAAGTGCAGTAAGATCCTTTGGTTACACAACCACATTTTTCTGTGGCAAACTGATTATGATGTTCCTACTCTTCAGTGTCTGAAATAAGAATAAGAAGGGCTGACACTGAAAAATGTCCTTTACTATAATAAGACTTAACCTGAAACTTGTTTGGATAGTAATAATAAAACCTGTTTGGATAGTAATAGTGTGACATGCAAATATGATGTGCTAATTACCGGAAGAACTGTACAGAGATGAGACAAGAGAAGGGAATTGCTTTCAGCTCAGGTTTGAAGTGCTCAGGGTGAATACCTAAAGAAGTGTCAGGATATAAAGAAAGATGTTGAAAGACTGTTCCAGATAGCAGGAAGTACATGAGGAAAGACTATTATGTAATTCTAATAAAGTTATACTTCTTCACAGGTGGAAACCTGACACAAAGAATGCAAAGAACTTGGACTCCATCCATATTATTTTTTTAAAAAATAAAATAAAACTGACTAAAATTTTATTAATCATTTTAACCTTTTCAGGTGGACTTATCAGGGTAATCAAATAACTCTTCTCATGTCCCAGAGCAGAAGTCAGGGGTTTTTTTAAAGGACTTTGAAAAAACTTTCTCTGTGTACAGCTGTAACTATCTGTCCATTTTTTTTTCTTACACCTTTTAATGAAGCATGTAGTAATGTCTGTTGCCAGAGACATGCTACTGAACTTACCCATTTGGGCAGTTGTGACATTCCTAGAAAGAAGAGGGAAAGAGAAAGACAGCAGAGATTCAAATGTTGGAGCAAATCAATGCAGACGTTTAAAAACAAGTGGGTTTTTTTTTAACTGCATCGAGACATTATGAGAGGTAATGGAGGTATGTGAGGGGAAAGGTTATTTGACCTGGTTGCCTTGTACCTGTGAAAAGATATGTAGCAGCCTTCTGCATCAGTTGGAATCAGAGCAGTGGGACCTGGCAATACCAAAAGCCTTAGCACTGCAGAAATGAGCGCTAGACAGTCTGAAGGCTTATGTAAGAGGCTGAATGGGGACAAGGACAGTTATGGGTAGTGCCAGAACATTTAAAACGACCTGACAGAAGATTTTCAGGTGAAATGGTGTGAGAAGAGGAAAATAATTAAATGCCAAGTATGATTATGATATTATAAAGGGAAATGGATGAATTGCAGGAAGATGTTTGTTTTTCCAAATAGAGCCAAAGGAGTATGGTAGACTTAGTTGGCAAAAGCAGGGACACAGGCTTGGCATTTTTTTGTTCAAAACAAGAAAGGAATAAGAAGAAAGCTGTCAAAAGCTACATACTTTTGCCAGGCTTAAGCCAGCAGGTAAAGCAAGTGGAATGTAAATGCTCATTGTCCTCTGAGTGAACTATATTGTTCTTCAAGTAATAAGTTATTTGCTTATTTATGATCTAATTGCCAACCCTGAGCAGTCACCAAAGGTCCCTAAGAATTTAACTACTTTGTTTTATATTCGCATAGAACAACAAAAATATTCTTTCAAGTTTTAATTTTCCAGTTAGTGACATTAATGACATTTGTGAACTTAGCCATCATCATTGCCTAGCTATGACTGGGAATTAGTAACAACTTCTATGGTCACTCCACAAAAAGAAGCTATTCCAGTTTCTCTCTTCACTATGCCCTATGTCTGCAACATGAGCAGAGAACAAATGTGCTTGTTTTCACAGTTCAGGTTTTAGCCACTGTTTAAATGAAGACAGACACCTTTTGAGCAAATATTAATAGGAGGTACAAAGTAAAACCTGGCACCTGTGTCCTAAAGGACTTTTTTCCTCTTTATTAAATGTGAGTGGAATGTATACACAAAAAGTATTAATAATAGAGAAAAGAGAAGTGAAAATAATCAATTTGCCCTTCTAAAGCACTCTTCCTCCATTGGAAATAAAGCACAAGGTTATGACAGAAGACAATCCAACATATTTTCAAAGGATTTTCAGGTATTTAGAAAAAGGGTCAGAACTAAATTGAATTATGCAGAAAAGACATAGGACATTTTCAAAACAAAGATAAGATAATAAACACATAAAGAAGGGAATTCAGACTGATCTTTCTTGAAGGTGATAGAGGGGAAGCTGTGTGGAACAAAGCTAGGGTCTTCATGCTATTTGCTTAGAATATGAGGGAAATAGGATAACTGAAGAGGTAATGAAGAAGAAACAAGAATGTAAGAATGGTAGATTTGGGGCTCGTATTAGAGAATATAAAGGTCTGTATGTGCAAGAAGTTTCCATACACTGGGTATTTTATAAATAGCATACAAAAAAGCAATCCCTTTTTTAGTCTTATTTAGAGATCTGATCCACAGCATGTTTTTTCATCTCAGAGAACAGGAATAGGAATAGGAATAGGAATAGGAATAGGAATAGGAATAGGAATAGGAATAGGAATAGGAATAGGATAGTTGGAAGTGACCTACAATATCTAGTCCAAGTGCCCAGGTTGGATTGAATCAGGCCCTGCGATTTCATCTGTCAGTAGACAGGGACCTAACATGTCTACATTTATAAACTCCATGTGAAAAGAACATAATGAATAAAAGTGACAAACCAACATAGAACTGGGCACATTTGTGTACACAAAACAAAGCTTTGAAAGCAAAGTTCTGTTATAAATATTTTAAATAGTTGCCATGCATACAAAGGAAAATACTCATCTAGCACTTCTGTGGCAACAGAGGTACGGTAGTTTGAATGTCTATAGACATAAAGCCTTGAAATTTGTATTTCCTAATGTATTAACACTGTATTATAATGTATTATAATACACTTCTGACAGGAAATATGTACTTACTCCACCAACAATTGCGTTCACATTTCACATCACCTTAGTATTCACATCACATTAGTATGAAATTTTTCAAAGAAGGACTCTTGGTATCTGTTTTACTTGGAGTGATGGGAGAGCTTCCTAGCCAGTGTTTTGTAATTTTTGTCCTTAAAGGAGAGGTAAACACATATCAAAATCTGAACGCCGTCTCAAGGAGGCAGTTTAAAGACAACCTGCCTCATGCTGATTCCTAACTGGTTTCATTTCTGAGAATTTTTACTGGCTTTTGCTGTGTCTGCTTATTAGGTACATATCGCTGAGATTGCTATTTTTTAATACAACAGACTGCATTATCCTCGTCATCCCCCCCACCACCACCTGATTACTCTGAGTGATGGACATACCTGTATACTAGGAAGATTCTAGAATGCTGTGGCACATGGTCAAAAGATACACTTGAGTGGGTTTTTTGTTGTTTCTCAATATGTCTAATTCCACTAGTTATCATCTGCTTCTGCATTCTGCCCGTCTGAGTAGAGTGCCATTTAACATCATTGTTCTGTTGCAGATTTCGCTGAGCCTAAATGGACTATGCACAGTGCCAGCTTGAGTCTCTGTGCCACTGGCAAAAGATAACCTGTTGATTGATAGCTAAAAATTCATAGCGCGTATTAATATCAGAATGGATATATTTTTACTAAAATGCAGATCAAATGTTGCTCGTTGACTTTGATTATTTCTTCCAGGTAGGAGAAAAATTGGGGATCAGGAAGAAATGGGAAGGATGGGATGAATGACTGTTGGAGGGGGGAAGGAGAGGAACAGAGGGAAGATTTAACTCTGCTCATTCTGCAAAATCTTTGTCCAAAACTAGAAAAAGTGGGCTCTTTCCTGACAGTGTAGCTGTATGTTCTGCTGCTCTCCGGGTGTGTGCTTTATGTCCTCTCAGAAGGGAGTAAAAATGTATCAGAATCTGTCTTGATCAAATGTTAACCGACTAATTACCTCCTGACATTTGAATAGTGTTATTCATTTGTGTTTTCAATGCTACATACGGTCTCCATTAACTGCTGTTGCCTTTCATCCTTGTCACAACATTGTCATTATCAGGTGAAGTAGTTGTGCAATATTCTTTGAAAGACAAGCAATGGTAAAAAATAAAAGGAGTAAGGGGGAGAGAAAGCATTTTATTGTTTATACTCTTACATTTTTGTTTCATTTACATTTTTAAATTAGTTCCCACTTGCCTGTTTGAAGCCCTTCTTAATTACGTTTTTCAGAATAATTTTATCTTGTTATTCAAAACATTTCTTTTATCTTTCTTACAATTAATGAGGAAAAAAAAATGCTATTCTGCAAGTTTTGCTCATCTGCCAAATGTCTCATTCCTCACATCAATGAAGTTTATGGTTTATGTCTATTTTGTAAAACCAGTGGAGTTAGGTGGCAGCTTTTCAGTGGCATTCCTTTTCTGGAAAATTTAAATGTTACTGAAAATGTTGCATCCATTAGCAAAATGAGGATTCCCTAGCTGCTCTACTTGAGGTTTCTTGGCAACATGACATTTTGCTTGAAGAGAGAAAGCAAAACTTGAGAAGAGTTTTGTGGACAGACAGCTGGCAGGCTAAAAAATCCTCTTAAAATTATCCTGAATTTTTGCTTGGAGAACTCTTCCTAAGCTGAAACTCCTTTTAGCTTTTGCATGAACCTGGAGAATGTGCATGTGTGTGCATATGGATTCATGGATGTTTTTGGTAGAAGTGGATTTCCATTCTCCAGAAAGCTTCATGTGCAAGTGGCTTTAACAGCCATTGATCTTCCTTTCTACTCTGAGGACATTTTTTGAAGAGCTAACTACTTTATGAGAGGGCCTGCCATTAAATAGGTATTCTGTACCTCTGTTGTCTTCAGAACATGTGAGTGATGCCTCTAAGAAGACAAAAAAATTAAAAGCAAAACTACCCCAAGCAGTCACTTGTATTGTTTCTCATTTGTAATCTAATCTTACTTCAGTGAACAGGATTTGGAATTGTTACTCACAGTATCTTCAAGATAGTATTATGTTTCCTTCATACTGATTTAATGAGTTCCAGATTAGTGAGAATTACTGGCAATTACAGAAGTCTCAAAGTCCTGAGCTGAACTTGAGACTTTGAGAATAACCAGTCAAACATTTTCTAAAATTGGTAGACAAAAGCTCTTGTTTGCTTTCTGGTTCAGATTCATGTTTTTAAATCCCTCATTTATGTCCAAATCCTTGCTTTCTACATGAAGGGAAGTTGACATTTGCCCCCAGTAATTAGAATATTTTACTAACTGAAAGTACTTAATATCATAATGTAATCAAAAGAGCTAACAGCTTCATCTGGGTAGTATTACAGACTGCCCTCTTCACCAAAAGACAGAAACTTAGCAAACTCTTTAAGAACAGTCAGAAAAACTGTATGTGAAGCTTCCACACATGCACACCTAACAGTGACCTTTAGGTGGTGATCCCAGGCAGCAGTACTAGGTAGAAGCCCATTCACACTGGGCTTCTTTGGTCCAATGCCCCAGAGATGGACTGAGAGTCTGAAATACGCTAAAAGTTTTGACATCTGGGCAACAATCCTGACAGAGATTGGTCTGAGATCCAGGCGGTGGTCTGAACACAACACTGCATACCAGGCTCTGCAAATGAAGTGCTTTCATTCTCTGTGATCTGCAGCTGAACAGAGACCGCTGAACTGAGGAATGCTCCGAAGTCTGTTCCTTAATGTGTCAGTGTTCTCATCTGTCTCTGCCTTCTGGTTTGCAGCAATGATCTGGTAGTGAAAGCTGCCATTATTCCAGTAGCCCATAATTGATTTTTTTCCTCAGGCAAAGAATCTGGGGGAGAAGCAGAAGGGCAGCAGTGTGCTCTGCTTTTGTTCTGACCACTGTCACATTCTTTGTCTAAGTGTGATCTTAAGGCAATGGCACTAAACACCTTTTCATCTTGCATGTAAAAATTGCAAATTTGAAGATCAGAGTCATGCTCCCAGTACAATATAGATACTTTAACTCCTGGGCATGATCAGTTAAATGTGGATTTCTTCATTTTCTTTCTGTCCATGTTGTCAATGACTGTATCTCCCAGTATTAAGCTTGGATTTCTTATGATTATTTTACAAAGTTCTTAGTAATGCAAATTAATGGCAATTAGAGGAAAAGCTGACCTAATTTATTAAGTCATCATGATGAATATTCAATCATAGTTTGTTGTTAAACTTATCCCTTTGCAATCACTCCTTTCTCTCTTTTATTTCAGTCCCCTCTGCTGTCCCTATGATGCATCAGGTGAGTCGTACTACCAATAGCATCACTCTGTCATGGCCTCAGCCAGACCAGCCCAATGGAATAATCCTGGATTACCAGCTACGCTACTTTGACAAGGTGAGCAGAAAGTGATACTGTGCTGATTGTTCTATAGAGAACACGGAAATCTGTCTGGGAGATGAACCCCTGGATCAGAATGAACAAGGTGGAGGAGAGAACAGAGGAGGAAAAACCAACTGTAGAGAATTAATACCAGAAGTAATATGTGCTTCATCTGACATCAGTCCCTCTGCATTTCCCAACTTGTAAACATCCAGGGACAATGCAAATTTAAAAAAAAAAAAAAAAAACAAAAAAACAACAAACCACAATTATTTAAACTTAAAACCTGTGGCTAACAATCAGCTACCACAAGTAACAGCAGAAGGAGCTCAATTTTCTAAATGTACTTATTGGAATTGGACTCACTGCAAAAGTCTGTTGTGTTTGTGAAGAGAACTCTTGTGTCCCCATTTATGCATGGGCAGACATATCTAAGAAATTCTATGAGGAGGAATGTGCTCTTCATTCACTAAGTGGCAAATATCAGTTACCTCTTTGCGTGCTGGAATTACAGGGTGACAAATACAAAGTTGTCCTCGGTTCACATCTTTTGTGACTCCTAATCCATCTGATTTGAGGGGAAGAGGTATGTGGGGCTGTTCAGACAAGCTACCATTCCATATTCTTGATCTTTCACATAAATATTTTTCCAGGATTGTGCAGGGCTGCTGTTCTTCTAGTGGTAAAAGGGACTGCTATTTGTGATGTCTACCAGCTTCCTGGATACAGCATTACATATCTTCTTGCTCTGGATTCTCCTAGGAGAATACATGAGTTTGGAGTTTGTAGAAAGCAAATCACAGAACTAGGTAGTTTTGTGTCTCACTCTTGTTTAAATTGAAAGTCTTTAGCTGAGCTTTGTTTGGAAGCCCAGGAAGCCCAGGCCTAAGGGAATGAAAAGCAGAAGTGAGGAACGAGTGGTGTGTGAGAAAGTAAGGTCTGGAACAGCAGCTGTGGTTGGGAGGTTCTGTAACAGGATCAAAGAATATTCGGCTGACTTGGAAACTATCATGCTTTGATGAGAGCAAGCTGTATGGGCAGAAGTTTCACATTCTTTTTTGGTCACTGACATTCACAGGCAGAAGATGAGGATAATTCATTCACCTTAACTAGTGAAACCAACATGGCCACCATATCGAATCTGAGCCCAGGCAAGATCTATGCCTTCCAAGTACGAGCTAGAACAGCAGTGGGCTATGGCCCATACAGTGGAAAGATGTATTTCCAGACTTTAATGGGAGGTAAGTGCTACCACTTTGTGCTCAAATCAACACAGGATTGTCTTTCACTTGTGTATGTCCCTGAGTGCATTAGCTTACCCTCTGGTTTACTACTACCAGACACTCCAACTTAACTTGTATTTCTGTATATCATAATTTGCATATGCAGATTTGTTCACTCAAAGCTTCATGCTATCTGAGTGTATTGTTTACACTACTGCCATACTCCCTGGTCCTTCTCCTTGTTGGCTCTGTGCCTCTGACCAGCAGGAGCAGTGTGTCAGAAGAGCTCTCTTTAGAGGGATGTTGCAGTACATAACAGTATACACTGCTGTAGTTTGGCCTCCATCTGTCGTGGGACATCTTACAGCTGAAAGCTCTGTGAAAGTCTTAGAGACAGGTGGGACACAGGAGAAAAAGGTAGATAGGGCAAGGCATATATGCAGAAGCTTGCTTTCCAGCAGTATCACCATCTCTTTTGTATGGATCAAAGGTACTCATGTATGTCACCTGCAAGCTAAATTAGTAGGGGATAATGGGATCAAAGCCCAGGTGTAGAGCTAGCCTATATTTAAGTGGCTAGTCAGGTGTCAGTGGGCGAGGAGATAGAAAAGTGGATTCAGAAGGAGCACTGTCTTTTCAGAAGTAGGAAGGAAGGCACTGGAGAAGCATGGTGACTGGAAAGCAAAGGACTGGTAGGGATGGACTTATGGGTGCAGCCTAGTTGAGCAGAAGGGAAACTCTTAACTATTCCAGTTCTCTGCATTTGTGTGTGTGTATGCATGTGTCTTCTTTTCTAGGGGAGCGCTCGGAGATGGTGCAGGACCGACTGCCGCTTATCGTGGGCTCAGCGCTCGGTGGTCTAGCCTTCTTGGTAATTGCTGCCATTGCCATCCTTGCCATCATCTTCAAGAGGTGAATTCCTTGACCTGCTCATGTGCACTTCAGACAGTGGAACTTTCTTATCCCTGCAACATAACCCCGTCCCAAGGGAAACAGCCTGATCTACATTTATCCAGATGTCCTTGAGATGCCATTTTGTAATTAAGGAAAGATCCTGCCCCATTACTCCTATCTGAGGAGCCTCTCCTTTGGTAAACCACTCATGTACTTAGCTGATATTTGGCTAATTAGCAATATGAACACAGGGAAAGTATTTTAAAGCTTATGCTCAAAAGGTATTTAAACGAATCACTGTAAAAAAGAATCTGTAAATTGCTTTTGAGGCAAGCAAGTGGAGAATGAAACAATGTAGTGCGGGAAGGGGTGGTGGAATAAGTATTCAGATTCAGTTATTTAGAAGGTGCTAAACAAATACCCTTTCACCAAGGACCAGGAGGCAAGGGCTCATTTGTTGAAGAGTAAAATCTATACATCCTCAATGGTTCCACTGAACACTTAACTCATAAAATATAGGTTAAAGAAAGCAAATACCACTTTCCATTTTGGAAAGAATAAAGGGCATAGAAGTAATTGTAGAGATAATCTGTTATAGCAAAAAAGGACAAATTTTAAAGAGAAAAGAGTAAGGGTTGCTACTTTTGTAGAGGTACAAAAGTAAACAATGGGGGTTTTGTTATTTGAAGAAAAGAAACAGTCATTACCAGCTCCTTGAATTTACTGAGGTTTGAACTTAATCCCCTAGATTGCCAGTAATGGATTCTGTTCTTTGCTCTACTGTGCCTCTGCACAAGAGGGACTTTTTAGCTTTCTTTTGTTGACCTAAAAAAAAAATGTATAAACTACTTAACTTTAGAAAGTGACATCTAGTTTTAATGATTTCTTTTTTGTTCTTTTCCCTTTTCTGCATTTGTTTTCTCCTTCTCTGTATTTTCTCTTTTAATATTTTTCTTTCTGGAAAGAAAAGAATTATCAAATATTGTTATAACTGAATTGTTGCCTCCTTTTGTAGCTTTGAACTGTAAAAAATTCATTTCTTGTTACAGCTGGAAATGTGTTATTATGTGCACAACTCAATAAAGCATATATTTTTCTAAAAAAAATAAACCAAACCCAGAATAAGTTAATATTACCAAAACCGTGTTGGGGAAAGACATTAATGGGTATCTGTAAATATACATATAAAGAAATACCATTTAAAATAGATTCATTTACACTTAAAGGATTATGTACAGTTAATAGACAGTTGTTCAGAAAAAGTGGAGATACGAAATTTCTGGTTTGAATTTGTCCTTGATAATGAAAGTTTGAAGATGCAGGAAATGAAGAACTCCACATGAAATGAGTAGTTCTTTAAAAGGTTGAACATATGTAGAGTCAAATGCTATAACTTTAACTTGTTTTTATAAATTATTGGCATACATTTTTCAGGCAATATGCAATGTGAAACACCTATTTTAACTAATTGTTTGGGGTTTTTTTCTGATGATGAAAAACAATATGTTAGATAACCAATAAACATGAATTTAGAGCTGCTCAGGTTCAACAGCAGAGTTACAGCTCTTAAGGATAGGCCCCTAGTAAAGCAAATTTCTTTGCACAATACAATAGATTTTGAAGGTAGAATTGTCTGTATTTTTGAAATCTTAGCAGAATTTGAAGACATAACCCTGACATACAAAAATAATAATTACCTGTTAGGATGACACAATTAGTTACGTTTGTAAAGAAAAGTAACATACTGTTTCATGATATTCTGTCTTCAGATGCTAATTGAATCAGCAGCTAAAAGGTCTTGTGCTGAAACAGCAAAATATATGAATTGACACAAATCCATGCATACAGCAGGGATACTGCAGGATACCATAGAGTTTCATTTAGTCTTGTCTAATTAATACAATGATTGTAAACTAGCATGAACTGTAGATTTTTGAGGAGGAAATGAACACTGTTGGGAACACAGGAAGAGGCTTGAAAATGGAAAATATATTTAAAGCAAACAAAGAATAGGATGAAACTTACAAAATAACTAGATCACATGGGAAAAAAATGCTTGAATCACACACATTTAGAAGGATAATGAAATCTAAGAAATGCCTGTGTTGAGAAGGACCTATGCTTATTGGAAATTAGATGCATATATGCATTAAACATTACAATAATAAAGACAATACCTGTTTAGATCAACACATGCAAAAATCACATCATGAAACAGATTTCTGTCCATCTGGCTCTTTGTGGTTGGGTTTGGGTACCATACTTATGTAAAGAATAGCCAATATAAATGTCATTAGAGTCCAGAAGGAAAAACAGTTGGGGGAAATCTATACAAATTAAGCATTAGAATAAACATCATTTAGAATACTTCTAAAGAACTTAAAAAGCATCAGAGGAGATGGCTTATATTACTATTGAAAAAAATTATATGTTGCAATTGAATGAAATTAAAATGCAAATTTAGCCTGAATAGAAAGAAAATTTTCAAGACAGTAACATTTAACTGTAATATTTTTTTTCAGGGTAGTGATGGAGGCTCTATCATTTGTCATATCTAAAGTGGGGATGAAAACAGTGGTGTAAAAACTACCACATAGAAAACAAGCATGTACTGGTTACCAGGAGATGGGCAGGATCTTAACACCCATCTTGTACTCCTAAATTCAAAGATTCTCTGAGCCTTACATTGAGAATCCTACCCCGACATCTGATGAGAGACTCTTGTGTGTGTTTTGACTTTAGTTTCCTTTATGTCCTGCAGTAAAAGGCGAGAGACTCCATACACAGACCGCCTGCAGCAGTATATCGGTGCACGAGGTAAGTGGGTTTGAGCAACAGATGGCAAGGGTCTGTGTCTTTTCAGGATTCGTTAACACCTCTGTGTCTTGGGGTTTGATTCTGGTGATGTTTTGGACTGTTTCCTCCACTGCAGGACTCGGAGTGAAGTATTACATTGATCCTTCAACCTATGAAGATCCCAATGAAGCTATTCGAGAATTTGCCAAGGAGATTGATGTGTCCCTCATCAAGATTGAGGAGGTCATTGGATCAGGTAGTGTGAGAATCTGCAGATTTTAAAGTGTCTTCTTGTTCACCTTGAGACCTGGCACACTACTGGCCTGAGATGGGCCCATGGATCCATGGTACATCAAGTGTCTCAGGGTAGCTAGCCTTCATTTTTACCCAAATCCATCTTAACCTACTTACCCTTAGATGCTGGCTCCAAAACAAGTTTAAAGCACCCTAAAACTCAGAACTCCTCATTTGAACTCTGAATATGTAGTCTCCAGTCTTCATCAAGAACTTTACCTTAATCTAAACAATCCTAGTAACCCTATTTCCAAGCAGCACCTGAAGTCGTCCACAGTAGAATGCTTTAGTACAGCTGACTAAAATTCATTGCTGTCTTTCCTCCCTGACAGGAGAGTTTGGAGAGGTGTGCTTTGGGCGCCTAAAACACCCAGGGAAGCGTGAATATACAGTAGCTATTAAGACCTTGAAGTCAGGTTACACAGATGAACAGCGGCGGGAGTTCCTGAGCGAGGCCAGCATCATGGGGCAGTTTGAGCATCCCAATGTCATCCACCTGGAGGGTGTGGTCACCAAGAGCCGTCCAGTCATGATTGTCACAGAGTTCATGGAGAATGGATCACTGGATTCCTTCCTCAGGGTACCACAACCAGAGTCTCCCACAACTATTACCTCTTCATCTTGCTGTGTGCCAGTCTCAGATCTGATAATTTTGCCTGTCCTTCCTTTTCACTCCGGTCTCTTTAAGTCCTCAGTTGCCCTCTTCAGGTGCAATAGAAATAATAGCAAATTACCAGAGTAAGTGGTTTTGAGCCATCATGGTGAATATATTTCAAAAGCTCAACCATCATATAACATTTCTTCAGTATTTCAGACTTCTCCAACTCCAATAATTAATGTAAACAGTACCAAATTGTTTATCTTTGTACACAGCCTTTCAGTTGCTTATGTGCATGTTCCAAAATTTGTCTTTCTGGTAATGTTTGTCAGACTTTATTCCATGGAATATTTTCAAGTTTCAGCATTGTAATGAAGTAATGAAACTTGCAGTTAGTTTTGGACTCACAGTTTTCAATGCTTTTTCCAGTAAGGAAACATAAGTACAGCATTTTTTTGTAGTATAGATGTTTCACTTCTCTTTTTTACTGATTCATACACTAATTCAACCAGGAATGCTTTGGCAGGCACATTTTGAAGAGCACATGAACCCACTGTGTAGAACTGCATAGAGCCCATTGTAAAGATCTTTTTGGCAGATTTGTCTGTTACCATTCATTTAGCCATCTTAGTAGTTAGTATGACTGGGCATAGGATGCTAAAGGAGAATGTGGACACAAGAGGAGATTTGCCTTCAGAAAAAGATCACTAGTGTCTGATTTCATTTAAGATTCATTGCTTTAAGCCCACTCTCCTTTCTTATTTGCTGTCCCTGCACCTTCAGATTTTGGTGGAAGTTGAGATTAATGCTCTCTAATTTCATAAATCACCTTGTTACCTTGCTGTTTGTTAATCTGCCCTGTTGGCTTCATGTTTTGTGGTTATAAAAGCCTCTGTTTGCCTCCTCACTTGCAGCAAAAGGAGGGACAGTTCAGTGTGTTACAGCTGGTGGGAATGCTACGGGGGATTGCAGCTGGCATGCGCTACCTTTCAGACATGAACTATGTGCATCGTGACCTGGCAGCACGTAACATCTTAGTGAACAGTAACCTTGTGTGCAAGGTGTCAGACTTTGGTTTGTCCCGCTTTCTGGAGGATGATGCTTCAAATCCCACCTATACTGGAGGTCTGGTGAGTTACTGCAATGGTGTGAATTAGTCAGCAGTGCTGACAGCTCTAGTATTTTCCTGTGTTCCTCCTTGATTTGGTGTACCTTTTTTAGTCCATCTTGAGACCATAGAAACCAGTGGAGTAGAGCCTTCTATATTTAGTACTATTTGTTCCAAACCAGTAAAAAACAAAAATAATTGAATATCTGATTCACTCTGCCATGTGAAGTCTCAGTGCTGTTCTTTTTGGCATGATGGTGAATAGGTCAAACTTCATAGCCTGATATAGCTGTTATCTTCCCCCTTTCACTAGCTCTTTACAGGAAGGATAAAGGACTGAAAGAGAGATTGAACTCGTGTGCCACCACCCTTTGAGGAAAGAGCTGTTTTTTCCCACAGAAAAGATAAATGGCCTAAGTATATTTATGGGCTTATAACCAACCATCAAATGAGCTCATTGCCTGTGAAGTTCCAACACCTGCTACACACACTACAAAAGGGGTGGGAGTGTAACAGATGGATTGAAGATGAAGGGAACAGAGAAGAATTCAGTCACTGGAAAGTGAAACAATTTTTAGATATACGTGTTTTGAAGAACCAGCACCTGAATGATATTTCACCTTGCAGGTCATACCTGCAGCCAGAGAGGTCAAGAAGGGAAGAGAAGAGAGCTAATGCTAGCCACTCAGTGTATCTGTCCTTAGTCTTGCAGGCTAAAATTATTTAAATGGCTTTAGATTTCCAAATGACTGCTACTTTCAGGAGGATTTTACTATATGACACTTTCAAATGCTGTGAAGTAGAGCTATGAAAGTTAAAATCATAGTATTTGTAGCAGAAAGGAGGCATGATTCTCTTTTTTCATCTAGATTTGTTAATAAAACAACGCTGAATCCCTGAATATAGTTTGAATTTAAATCAACATCTGCAAGACAGAATCAATTTGGACTGTCACCCCATTCTCAGAGTTGTGCTATTAGCATCTGACTGTTTCAGTGATGTGGTTTTCACAAATGGTCCTTATCTCACTAACATGGTTGCTTTCTGTCTGTTTTCTAGGGCTGCAAAATCCCTATCCGTTGGACTGCCCCTGAAGCTATCCAGTATCGCAAGTTCACCTCCTCCAGTGATGTCTGGAGCTATGGCATTGTCATGTGGGAGGTGATGTCCTACGGTGAGAGGCCTTACTGGGACATGTCCAATCAGGATGTAAGTTTTAGAAGTGGTGAGAATGTGCATCTGCCTCTCTGTCCTGTATCGATTGAAGCAGAAGAAATCCATACACACCAAATGACTGAACATCTTTTGTCTTTTATTTTCCCAGCTGTAATAAAGCTTTGTTTTTCTTTTCCTGCAGGTAATTAATGCCATTGACCAGGACTATCGCCTGCCACCACCCCCAGACTGCCCAACTGTTTTGCACCTGCTGATGCTTGACTGCTGGCAGAAGGAGCGGGTCCAGAGACCCAAGTTTGAGCAAATAGTCAGTGCCCTAGATAAAATGATTCGCAAGCCATCTGCCCTTAAAGCCATTGGCACTGGGACCAGCAGGTGAGATGAAGATTTAAGGCAAAATAACTGAACTTGTCTCTTGGTAGGCATCATGAGGAAAAGAAAACAATAAATCAAGCTTTATAGTTTTTTCCCAACTCATCTGAGACTGGGAACAAATAGGAAGGGAAAAAAAAAAAAAGAGGAAGCAGGTTGAATGAAATGTGTATCCTCATTCTGTTAATGGGTGAAAAGGAGTTGTGCATGCTGAATGTGACAGGAGATAAATCTTGATGAGCTTCACTGAGGATGAATGTGAGGAATCGTAGGGAATGAAGGAAGGGACACATCTGCATGCAGCTGCATAAGATAGTCTGTGATCACACAATACTGTGTGACCACAAGAGATGATGAAGAAAAAGAAGACCTTAGCTTATAGAGGGGAAGAAATCTCTAGATAAGAATTAGAACAGCAGCTTGCATCCTGTCTTTTCCCAACTGCATTTTGTAGCCTGATGGAACAAGAGGCAGGAGGTCAGCAAAGAAGAGGTCTCAGGGGGAGTAAATGGTGCCAAGGTTAGATGGGTGCTGGGCTGATGACGAAATGACATCCTGCTGGCCTGGAGAATTTTTCTCTGTGATTATAAATCTTGTCTCAGTGGAATGTACTCCACAGCTGGGGGAGGGGGGAAAGTATCTAGTGATGTCCAGTTTACTAAAAGCAGCATGTAAGGAGTTATAGCTTTGGGACAGATTCATATGGTGGGAAAAAGAGTGTGAACAGTCATTTGTTTGGCATTTTACTGCTATTCTTTTATCTGATGGGTGTTACAGCTGAAACATACTCATTGTCTCTTAGGTTACTATCTGATCCAAGGAAAGCATTTAGGAGAGGGAGAGTTAGTCACAAAGGTAAAAAGGTATATAAGGTCTCATCTCTCTTTCAGAAACCTCCTCACTGCAGCTCTTTGCCCAGCGAATAGATCTAGACCCAGAAAGTGTGGAAAGATCTTGGGCAACAAGAAAAGAATGTGCCTGAGCAAGTAGGGGCAATTGGAGGGATCAATTTATTGGGTTGGTTGATTGTTTTCAGTCAGAAAAGGGACACAGATAGTCTAGAAACAGCAGATCAAAGTGGAACTTCAGGAATCAGAGCATTCAGTACCCTTCAGAGGTTGTGTTCTCCTTCTCATAACTCTTACTTTAATAGTGTGGTTGGCTGAAGTTGTTAACTTGGGATTTGGAACCTGCCTCTTTTGCAGACCATCTCAGCCTCTCCTGAGCAACTGTCCTCCAGATTTCCCTTCATTGAGCAATGCCCATGAGTGGTTGGATGCTATCAAGATGGGCCGTTATAAGGAGAATTTTGACCAGGCTGGTCTGATGACATTCGATGTCATATCACGCATGACTCTTGAGTAAGTAGTGGGACAGAGAGAAAAAGATACCAGAAACTGAGTTTTCCATGCAGAAGGTGAAAGCAGTGCGAAAAATGTTCAGTAAGGGCTATTTGGAGAATACATACACATGGAAAAGAAGGAGGAAGCCAGAGCAAAGTAGCTATTGTTTCTTACATGTTACTGGGACCTCTGTCCGGCATCTGTACCATGATACACTTGTAGTCTGTTTCCGTAAGCAGTAATACTGATCCAGTGTGCATTGGAAAACATTCTGCCACTGTCGCAGAGAAACTGTTAAATCAGAATGTTCATGAGAGCTACCACAGGTAATAAGCACTTTTAAGTAGATGTGTAGATCAGCCACACCATATACTGGATTGAAGTGTTATGTAGAAGACAGGAGCCAGGAAAAGGAACATTCTTGGAATCATAAAATGCCTTGGGTTGGAAGAGACCTTTAAAGATTATCTAGTCCAACACCCCTGCCATGAGCAGGGACAGTTTTCATTCATTAGGTGCTGCTGTTCAGAGCCCTGTCCAGCCTGATTTTGAATAGTTACAGGGATGGGGCATCCACAACTTCTTCTGGCAACCTGTTCCTGTGTCTTACCACTCTTTCTTATCTGCACTCTAAAACTACCCTCTTTCAGTTTAAAACTGTTGCCCTTTGTCCTGTCCCTACAGGGTCTGGTAAAAAGTCTTTCTCCATCTTTCTTGTAAGCCCACTTTATATATTGAAAGGCTGCAAGATCCTTCTGGCGTCTTCTATTCTCCTTGTTGAACAACTCCAACTCTCCTTTTTTCATAGGAGAGGAGTTCCAACCCCCTGATCCTTTTCATGGCCCACTCCCACTGCTTCTTTTTGTACCTACCAAGTTCTGCCAACACCCCCATCCACCCACACACATTTGTCAAGCAAAAGCAGAAGCCTTGTCAGGCTGTTTTTCAGACATGAATATACGCATGTATATATCCACACACATTGATTTGGATCTACAGCAAAATGGACATTCAGAACAAGCAGCCCATTGCAACAATTTCCATGTCTCCTCTGTTCCTTTGCAGGGATATCCAGCGTATTGGCATCACCCTCATTGGTCACCAAAAGAAGATTCTAAACAGCATCCAGCTCATGCGAGTCCATTTGAATCAACTTGAACCAGTTGAAGTGTGATGTTTACACCATCCTTATTCCACTAGTCTCAAACTCTGGAAAGGTTCTGGGGGAATTCAGAGGGATTTTCACTGTAAGAAAAAAATGTCAGTACACTACTTGAAGACTTAATGCACCCAGAGAGTGCACACTACATGTTCTGTTCCATGAACAAAAACAAAGCCTTGCTATGATTTGAAAGCAGAGCTAAATGACTGGTGACAATTAAATGTGGCTGACATCATACATTGGGAATGGGTTTGGGGTGGGAAGGTTACAATAACACAGGGCGGAGATGGAATAATAGCTTGGACAGATCACAAGCACCTGTTGCCTCTTCTCTGCCAACAAAAGGTATCTGACAACTTTACAAAGTCATCAGCAGGCTTTATCTATGGCTGAGAGCCCAGCAAAGTTATGAAGACATAATAAAGGCAACAGAAAATTAGCATTTTTTTTTCAGAAGAATGCCATCATGGTCTGAGAGATTTTTATTCAGATGGAGATGGGCATGAGGCTATCACTTGGTATGCCAGCTCAGTCTGGAACTGAAGTTCCACCTAGTGCACAATGTGTGGGAAGCAATAACCATGTCACAGAGGTAAAGAGGTTGAGAGTAAAGGGTTCAAAAGTCAGTGCTATTTCATGTTCTCTTGTTGCATCTGCTCCATTGTGGAAATTACTAATCTTTCGTAGTTATGTGAGGAACAATCCGTCCTTGGTGCTACGCAACTCTATTTATGGGACTACAACAGAATGGATAAATAAGGATTCCTAGAATCCATCTTGCTGAATCTGCAAGTGGAGAGGGAAACAAACAGGTTCTAGTTCTCACAAGCCCATTCTTGTGAGGAACTTGTGATACTCTGAAATCCTGAGTACCCAGAATTTGGGTTTTGTTCTCTTCTGATCCCCTTACAGACACTGAAGAGTGTAACAAAAAAATCAAAAGCCCTTTGGTGTTGAAAAATACTTCTTTTTCTCACCCTAGCCATTGGGCATATCTCTTTAAATATTGTTTTTGAAGAAAATGCACACATGCAGTAGTGAACTCCAGACAATTGGAACAAGGGAGGTGAAACTCTTTCACCAGTTTTTATCAATTGATCAGCGAGTGAGACTACTCCCATAAGTCACTTCAGTCCTTAAAAAAGTATTAACAATGTTCTTGAGATCAACTTCAGTGTTGTTTGGTGGAGGTACATGAGAGTGATCTGAATGGCAGAGCTTATGTACCCCTTCAGACAGACTAGTACCTGCTTAAGGAAATACCTGCTTTGAGAAGGGGCAGAGCTTCAGGACTGTGTCTCTCTATATATCCCTATGCAGAAGTAAGAAAACATGAAGCTGAGCTTGAGAGGAAAACTCATATACTTGAGAAGAACTGTACACTTGCTACCTCATCAGTACATAGAAAGGGAAATGGAAATGTCCACCTCACCAACACAAAGGAAGGGAAATGGAAATGGCCCTGTTTAACAAGACCCCAATGATGATACATTTTTTTGTGTCTAAAGAGGAAATAACCCCAGCTGTTCCAATCTGTGCTCATCTGCTGGCTCACTGTGAACTAGTCATGGACTTACTGTATTTCTCCAGCTATCAAGGTTAGAATATCACAACTACATCAGATACTACTCCTGTACAGATTTAAGGATTCACCCAATCAACCCAGCAACTGAAGACTGAGAACCCATGTTTAACAGTGATTGAGGAGTCCAATAATATGATGGGAGGTGCTCCAGAATAGTTGCTCTAGAATAGCCAGCACAAGCACAGTTCAGACTCTTTGTTGCACCATTAGACCAACATTATCTTTTTTTTTTTTTTTTTAAGCTGGAGAGAATAGCAGTGCATTCTTTCAAGATATATATGTCAATACAAAAACAATACAAGGAAACTTTAATAAAATATTCATGGCAGTACAAAGAAAGTGTGAAGGTTTAAAAATACCCCACACATCAGACTAGAGTTCAACCCCAGAAAATTCCTGTCTGTGCTTTTTAAGGGGTTTCTGGAAACTTGTACTACTCACACATCCAGCCCCATGTATGCTGACTGACTGTCAGCTCCACCCACGGCATCTGAGACAGAACAAGTGTTGTCCTCTTCAGAAAGCATATTGAGCACAAGATGTTGAGGGGAATCTGTGGTCTCTAGCACCTTCCATATATATTCACCAGAGGACAAATGTGCATGTATGCATCTTCATACATGGGTGTATTCCAGAAGTCTGTGTGCCATTTAGGGAAACACGGCAGCCTTTCTTTTCCATGCCTTGGGTGGTCAGGATCAGTGGAGAAATTAGCAATCTAGTTCAACTCATATGGACTCTTTTCAGCCTAGTGAAAACTTACATGCAGAAAACACATTGTCTCTTTCACTTCATGCAATGGGAGACAAAATGGGAGCCCTGTCCAAATCTCACTCTATTGACAATGAGGTTTAGTATCCCCTTACGGGGAGCTGCAGTGAATTAACCTGCTTGGCAGTAGTTGAGGCAGGACAGCATGTACTTTAGCATATGAAACGTGTGACAAAGTTGTTTTCACAGTCAAAAGAAAGAGACTTGCTTTCTATACCAAGGAAGGCGTGTAGTGATTGGCCATCACAGGTCTCCTCTTCCTTCTGTTCTAAGGCATGTTGAAATGTCCCTATGATAGTTCCAAGTCCAGTGTGAAGGTGTCATGGCTGTGGCTAGGACTGCACAGAAACAGGTGTGGCATCACAAACAGTGCAGATGGATAACTCTTTTCTCTAAAAAGACTCTCCATTCTCCTTATTCTCAGTGTGTTCCCTATTTTCAAGTTGGGGGGGCGGGGGGGCACATGTTTCCCCATAGTTTGGGGTGCAAAGGTGCTACTGTTGTAATGCAACTTGTGTTATTTGTCGTCATGTCACTCATCAACTCTGCAAGCATGAAGGAAAGGCAGTCATGGCAAAAGCATTAGAAATATCCTCATCTTAGTTAATTGCCTGAAAACAGAAACCCTACGTTCTGTTTCCACAGTCACCTGGGAAGTCCTGCAGTATATAAGCACCCTCAACAGGTAGGGATAAGAGTCAGGAGGGAAAGGAGTGGGGCTCACCTAAGCACCTGGTATCTGTCCTTCACCAGAACAGTGAGAAACAACGTCAGAAAGTCTTACAGAGCCCTTTTGTTTGCCAGAGAAGTAATGGGAGAGTAACAAGTTACTGCCCACCTTTACTCCATATGATTTCTATAATATGCACTGTATAAGAATAATTACTAAATTAAATGCACAAGGATCAATGCATAGACCTTCTTGAGGGCATTAGGCATTTGAATGAAAGCTCAGGAGAGTCTTACCTAGAGTTAAAAAGAATATATTGCAAAGACTAATAGCTTGAATACCAACTTCTCACTGTCTGGAAACAGGAAGAAACTTCACCTTAAGGCAAGCTGTTTTATAATTATTCCTGATGAGGTTCCTTGAACCTGCCTTTTTAGTGTCAGTTGCTGGAGAGTCTCCCAGACAGATAATTGGATCTGCACCAGTATGTCAGTTAATGTATTGTGCTGCCAAAGAGCATGTCGGGCAAGCAAGTTCCCACCTATGCCTCTTTGGCAGCCAAGTGAAATTCTCAGCCAGGAGCTACATGCCTGTGCACTGCCTGCCTCACTAAGCCATGGCATGTTTATGTCAGAAGCAGGCCCTGCTCACCGGAGTGTTCAAAGACAAGCACGTAAACTAAGATTTTTTCATCCATACCTGAAATGATGTTGAGGAAAGGCTCAATGATGGTATGACTTACACAGTGATTTCTGTGTTTCACACCCAAGTATCCTCAGTGCATGTGCAGTTGAAATGGCTTGCAGTGCCTGTTTGGTGTTTTTGTTTGTTTGGTTGTTTTTTTTTTGAATTGAAGGATATAAACTTAGTGCATGCTTCAACAACACTATATTAGGGCTAATTGAGGGAGCACAAACTGCTTAATGGAGAGAAACGCTAAAAGACTGTTTGGTACAAATATATTCAGCACCTAGGGCTATCTAGAAAGAAAGAAGCTGCTGTAGTTTCCCTAGTCCCAGACAATTCATACATTATGAAGCTGAATGAAACCTGTGGGTGTGATGGGAAGTGATGAGCAACACCAAGGAATTTACCTTTAATAAGCAAACAAGGATAGAACTGTCTCTACCACTGGATCTTTCTTGGTCAGGAATTCCAGCCAAGTCTACCTAAGGAATACTCTAAGTGGAGGTAACTAGCTTGAATCCATCCTGCCTTAGGCTTGCTTTCCCACCAGCCAACTACGCAACTCTTGCACATGCAGATGCAGCTAGGCAATAGATTGGGGCTCAAGGCAAAACCAATTCTTTCCTGAAACCAGGTGATGCTAGAGGAGCAATGCATTCAGCTGATCACATGTGTTCCATGCTAGCAACTATTCATGGGTACCATGCATCATTAGGATTGCAGATCACATGTCAATTTGAATCTCTGGATATCATGAAAAGACAGCATGGAAGAGCAAACCTCATGCCTGACTAAAAATCTAGTCTAATTCTTCACTTTTCAAATCTATATGGAAGAAATGACACATCTCTCAGAATTTATATTTTGTTGAGTGTTGTGGCATTCAAGGTCATCGTGCGCTGTGTGTGAAGCTGTTCCACTTCAGTGTTATTGAACACTGCACTTAGCTAATGAGAAATCTCGACATCTTCTAGACCTTGCCAGTCTGTAACTAAGACCTGTTCAAAGAGGAATCGCTCCCCCTGGTGTGCTGAAGTACAGAACTGCTCTCAAAAAGCCTTGGAGCTTAGTTATTTCATTTCCCTTTTCCAGGTGATGAGAAAACTCTGTTCTTGAAATATTCTCAGTTGAAACATGCAGATTCATGGAAATATATTGAGATTTCTTTCTGGTTTCTTCCATGGCCTCTATTCCTTGAATGAACAGTAATGTGATATTTTAGTCAACTGCTGTAAGTCACAAATATTAGTGCAGTGGGTTGGCGTCTATGTCTCAACTAGTTAATAGAGTTTGGTCTGTTATTTATGTCTCTTATACAAGACCAAGTGTGCTTAGCTAACAGTGATAAAGTTGTTTGCTTTTGAAAACTAATTCCTTAAATTCAGACCATGTTAAGCAAGGTTGGGGTTTTTTCTAGTTTACAGTGACACTAGAAATTATACCTGCTGCTGGCTAATACTAGAATTTTAGTTACATCTATGCAACTCTCTCTCATTGCATTTTGGTAACTTTTAGCCAAACCTACTACTGCCCATGCATTTGGACAGCTTGATCATTTATAAGCAATTCTGTTGCTGAGAACAGCCCAGTCCCCTTTGATGCATATTGTCTTTGCAAGTGAACAGGAGATTAAAAACAAGAAAATCAGGGTCATTCAGAAAAGTCAGCTAGCTTGACAGATATGAATGAGAAGGCACTATCTGAAATAAGCTATTTAAAAATAAATCTACTCATGTTGCTCTGAGGAAAAGGAAAAGAATTATAGTGTACCCTACAATCTCTACTGTAAGTTTCAAAACTGTTGCTACTTTAACCTGTCATCTCTGTAGACTCATAAAAAGAACAAACTAATAACAATAATAACAATGACCATGATAAACAAATGTGGGTTTCTCCCAATGGAGAGAACTATGGTGAAAATAGCCAACAGCTCGCATGCCTGCAGTTTCTATTGAGAAGCAATGGTCAGGGATTTTTTGACAGGTAAAATATTCTTGCAAACTGAAAGATCACTCTAGCAGACCTACCAATGTCTTCTCTTCCTCTAAAATCATATCCTGAATTTAGATCCTCTGAATAAGCCTTCCTTTTGTGGACCCAAGTCTGCACGTGGGACCTCCAAGTACCTTCTGCAGGTTATACAAAGTACTAGAAATAAGACCAAATCTTCTCACAAAAAAACATGAGCATATTGCCATGGAAATTAAGGCAGAAGGGGGAACATTGATCTTTAGCCTCAAGGACATTACATTTCACCTCTTGACCCACTGATGAGTTTATCTTACACTTGACTAAAGAAGCTTTGCTAGAAAGGCATCTAATCTTGATTAATTCAGGAATAATGAATGTACCAGATACCTTGGACTGTTTTTCCCCATGGCTACAATAATTTTTAATTGCCGTTTGCCTGGTACTTTTTGTACACTACCCAGCTGGGATAGAGAGCTGTTTGTAATCTGATATTTCTGCATTTTCCACCATCACTGTGTCACATTCACTTCTTTATACTCTAAAAAACTGAAATATTTAAATGTCTCCCTGTCACACATCTTGTTTGGTCCTCCCATCACTGCTATGGTTCTCTTTTTCATCATCATCATTTTTGGGCTTGCTTTTTAAGAAGAGAATATCAAGAACAGACAAAACCAGTCTCACTTACACTACACATTGACAGGAAACTAGCCTCTCACACTGACTTATTCACCCCTAGACCATTGTAAGCTTTTCACAACTGAGTTCTTTGACTACTAGGACATTCTGATCTTTCTGACATAATTTTTTTTTTTTTTAGGGAACACATTCTATGTAAAAAGAAAGTGCACTCTTTTTTCCCAACTGTCAAGGACTACCTTGAGAGTTTTCAAAAAATGGATCTTTATAGAATCACAGAATCACATATATTGGCATTTTACAATGCTAAGTAGTCTTTAATCAGTATTATCAATCTAATAGACCATAAAATTGTCCATAAGCCAAGTTCAGACCACATAAGATTAATTTTATGAGAGCTTTATTATCCAAATATATGTGTCTGCCCTTCCTCCCTAGACACAATTTTCCTTTGTTTATTCAGGACCTTGTCAGAAGAATCAGGCAGTCAGTTATTCCTGCATTGTAAGCCCTTCTTAAATTCAATAAGGAATGAACCTGTGACTTCAGTTTTCTGAAACTCCAAGGGCAGAAGAATCATAAATCATAAACTTTATTGTTTAGTGTGATTTTAATTGCACTTGTGAATTTACAAATATAAAATGTCAAAAAAATGAAAGCAATCTAGAACTTTAGTCTCCCTAATGGCCTTATCAAAGGTAGGCCTTACCACCTGCCAAATACTGGTTCATGAGCTTCTGGTTTGTATTCTATCAATTTTTTTCATGCCTGGTTTTGGGTTTTAGGCATATTCAGAGAGTACCTATGAGATCAGGTCCTTTAAAAGGTACAGCTAGAGCAAAGGTAAACTCTATGATCTGATAAGTAGGCACAGCAGCGGTATCCTAGGATCTAAAATAATTCAGTCAACAAAATCTTAACCAACTGCATCATCTCACTGAAATAGGTTAGGTGGAGCAACTGTGGATCACAGGCTTGGGCACTGAAGTGTCCTAGCCTTTTAGTGGATCTGGATGGTCATGCTGTAAAATTATCCCATCATTTGTTATGTAACTCTAACTGTGCTGTTGGGGTTGCACAGTACTGTGGTGTACGTGTTCCATCATAGCAACTCAATGTTTTCTCCATACATCACTTGGGATCCATGATCCCATTCACATGGGCATCTACTGATGTGAATTACTGAGCCTTTTAATCTGATTATAGAAATAAAAAATAACATCCACCCCTTCCAGTCCTCTCTTCAAATTGATCCATCATAATCAAGATCCCACAATAACAAACTACTCTTAAGTGCTAAAGTAATTGTATTCTTAGTGCCATAGTCATCAATCTCCCCTGCTTTTTAATTTTTTGACATACCAAGTTATGTCAAGGATCTGTTCTTGGATCTTGTCTGTGTTGCTTAATCATCTAGTTAGATGGCAGCAGAGGCAAAAAGAAGTATAGCTTTATCCCTAATCTGATGAGTGTAAACTGGACAAGTAACTTCATTTTCTTCAAGTTTGTAGCGTACCAGTGACTTAGACTGAATGTTTTTCACCCTGAGATTGAAAAGTATCATTCAAATGATGCAGGGGGAGGACTCTGTGTCAAAAAATGTCTCCATTTACACACCACCACTTCTTTTGACATTCCCACAACATTCCAAAATTATTTGCTGAAGGCAGAAGCAGTAGAGGAATCTCGAGGGTTTGCCTGAGAGAAAGAGGAGATGATCTTGAGAGGAATCAAGTCATAGCAGAGTAAAGACAGAGCATATGAAAGATTTATGTTCTTCAGAGGAGAAGGTGGAGGGAGTAAGATGAACTTCCAGACTGGCCAGAAAGAACATGAGACACAAACAGCAAGCAAACCCATGAAGAATTTTAAAAGTAAGAAACTGTCTTGGACCTACAGCCTCAAAATAATAAAAAATGCAGCAAATCACAACTTCTCTAGGCAACCTACTCCAGTGCTTTATGATGCTGTATTTTAGTTTGTGTTGATTGCTTATTTTTCTGCCACTGGACACCACTGAAGGAGCCTGTCTCTGCCTTCTTTAAACACTCCCTTCAGATTTCTGTTTATGTTGAACAGTCCGAGCTCTCTCAGCCTCACCTCATAGGAAAGAAATGCCAGTCCCTCAAATGGCCTTTTGTTGGACTCTGTGCAGCAATTCCATGTCTATCTTGCACTGGGAAGCCCAGAACTGGACAAAGGACTCCAGGTGGTGCCTCACCTGAGCTGAACTGAAGGAAAGAATCACCTCCCTTGATCTGTTGGTAGCATTCTGCCTAGTGCAGCCCAGGGTTAGACTTCTTTGTGGCAAGGGCACACTGCTGGCTCATGTTCAACTTGTGGTCCATCAGGACCCCTGTACTCTTTTCTGCAAAGCCATACAGCCAAAGGCATAATTTATAGCAGGGGTCTTTTTCAGTGTTCCATTTTGGTGCGGGAGTTAAAGGAGACATTTTCTCTTGATTTTGGGGGATGGAGAAAAAGAGCTATTCATATAATGAAATGCAAGTGGAAGCCTAATGAAGAAAATAATTATTTACAAACATTAGAAAGGACACACAAAAATTGAAAGCAATAGTTTATATTAATCTTAACTACTCTTTATAATCTTAGCTCCTATTTACAGTCTCTATTAACAGGGCAAAATGGAACCTAAGCGGATGTAGCTACTTAGCATTCATCATGTAAGTAAGAGAAGTTCATAATGCACAGAGAAGCAGTGCAAGGCTTATGTCCCACTTCAATCTTATTTTATAGTGTGAGTAGGATGTAAAGGAGTTCATCAGCCTCCTAATGGCTCTATTTAAACAGATCTTTTTTTTCCTCATAAAAGTAGTTCATTTAAAATGCCTTTACTTCAATGAAATGTCACTATATTTACAGTGAAGTAATCAGGAGTAAGATTAGACCACCATCTGTAGCACATTTCATCTGAAAAATATCTAACTCTCTGAAAAGTTGCTTTTATTAAGCTTGTATACAGAGAGATGTGACCCTCTTTTGGAAGCTTTTGTGCTTTCTTAATTTGAAATTAGACAATGGACCAGGAGCAGTTTTAAAAGAAATATTGAAAACTCAGTGGGATGGAAAGATCTATGATGTTACTTTCAGTAGGAGTACATTTTGATGTTACTGGGAAAGAAATTGAAATAAATTTTAATATACACATAGCATATTTACACCAGAGGTATATAACATAGACACCACACAGGTGTTTGACTGATAAGAAATTAGCAGGTCAGTATAAAAAGCAGAAGTAAATTTCTCTTCTAAACTCATTTTCTTACACTCAGAGGTTGTGGCATTGACAATTACCAAATACAGTGGCCAGATCATTGTCTAACGCAAATAAACTATTGGCATTTTAGCACTATTTCCATTTTTATCAAATGACAATTGAGCCCAGTAGCATTTTAAGGGAAAAACTCAACTTTACAGAAAAGAAATACAGCAAGCAAGCTATAGAATTCGGAGAAAGGAAAGCAGAAATTAAATATGGAAATGAAAACAATTGTTTGGGATTTGCATTCCTTTCCATCTGTCCTGCAGAGATTTTCTGCTTTTCAAGGGTAATTCAGATTAACAGTATAACGAAAAGGTGCTTCTCTCATGCAACAAGGCATTATGCTGATCTTCTCTGTCTCATCAAATCCTGGCAGCAGAGGTGTCCCAGCATTTCAAAGAGAGGGTGTTTTTTCATAGACAGATAGATGTTTTGTATCAAGAAAGAGCCTTACTGAGAGTCAGCAAATACAATAATTCTTTACCTTTTCTACTCTGCTTTTAAGTGACCAGTGCTTTGAAATATCCTCTAATTACCTAGCACTTTATATCCCCAGTTCCATACTGTCAGAAATATTTCCTGATACTCAGCCTACCCTTCTGCTTATCAAATTTCAATCCTTTTCTTGTTGTACTTTTGAGGCTTTTTTGAAAATTTGGTCTCTCTGACTGTTTTATGCTTTTTTGAAGTGTATGGTTAGGAGAGATGAGATGATGTGATGTGATGTGACATGACATGAAGACTATAGGAGAGAATGGGAGAAGAAAATGCATCCACATGAGAAAGACATTGAAAAGACAGCTTTAAAATGAAAATCACGAGTCTGTGCACCCTGAAGCAATGCTTTTCAATTTCAAAATGGTAGATAAGAAATTATGTGAATATTTCATATATACATACTTTCAGACAGCTACATTTTAAATTTGTAATATCACTGTCACAAAGCCATTTGTGTTCATTGAAGGGGCAAACCATGAAGCCATGGCTGATATCAAATATTACCTTATAATATGTATGGTACCACAGGACAATAGTTCCATTTGGAAAGAAAACATTGTTAACAATATGGATACATTTGCATAATTTGCCCTTTGGGTTTTTAAGATATTTTTTATGCTGACTTTGTTTCCACAGACATCAGAACTACATATTGCATAATGCCATTCACAGTTGAGGTTGCAGAATCTTTTTATAGTTGCATATGAAGAGCTAATGCTCTTGAGCACAAGAGAAAATCCGGTGTGAAGTTTCAGATTAGCTGTATTAGTGTTGTAATGGGGGATAGTGAAGTCATTGACAGCTCTTGTCAGGACATTAAATTACAGAGTTCACACCCAGGATTAAAGTTTGGTGCTTCTTCTCACTGCATCAGGCTCAGACAGGCATTTCCCTGTGGGGAACAGTTCCAGTAGGGCACATGGACTAAAGACTGCTTCCTTTTTTTAATGAAGACCAAATTGCTGGAGAAAGGTTCTCTGAGAAAATTTGCCTGCCTTGGCAGTTCTGAAGTTAGGGTTTGTGGAGGACACATGGACATGCTACTGATTGGACAGGTTGATAGAAAGAGGAAGAAAAGGAGGACAGATGCAAAGATACCCAGCTAGCATGTCAGAAATAAAGAATCAGAGCAGTGAATACTGAAGTAGATGAAATTGTAATGGTTGTTTCTGAAAACTTAATCAGTGGCCCGAGGATTCTTGACATCATCTCCCTTTTCCATTATCACCTTCACGAAATTGCTCATTTCTTTTCATCACAGTACTTTGAAGAGCAGTCTCCTTCAACGCATGCTTTCCATATTGTCTATCACGCCAAATCAAATGTGTCAGGAGCACTTCAACAACTAGAAATCCACAGCACAGCCACAGATATTTTTTAGTGAAAAACTGAGAGATACTTGGGAAAATACAGGCTTTTCAAAGATCTCCATGAGAATGAGTAACAAATATCCATGGAACAAGGGAGATGAAGTGTAAGATGTCTTTAAAGTCTCAGGAAATTCTCAAGACTCTCATCTCCTTTTCATCTTAGGAGTGACTTTGTAGAACACAGTGTGGATTTTGTCCTGTGAGAAGGACCGTAAGGTCTGATCTAGTTTCTCATCCATGCAGTGTTCATTTTATTTTGACCCAAAGGCAGATACTACAACTGTGAAATGAATTGCCACTCAGAATGAACAATATTCACTGTCAGCATTTTTCATTAAAGTGTTTTAGCACCTTGTTTATTCCACTTCTGTTCCCACTCATATTTTTATGCTTCTCTAATAGCTTATATGTGAGTATCTCAAGTACTTAGAAATGTAACTTCACCAAATTTTGCATCAGCCTTTGTTTATGGTTCTGAAATAATTTGTATTTTACAGATGAAGAAACTGAGGCACAGAGAAATGAAGAATTTTGCTCATTGATAGGAAATTGACCATAGCTAGATTTCACACATAAATCACTACATTGTCTACTTTTTTCAGACTTCTCTTGAAATAAGAGGATGCAATTTTTACGCAATGCACAGAATAGCTATGGAATCATTCTAAAAAGCGACATCCTCCTTGAAAAATTCACAGAGTAAAATGTAATGTTCACCCTTAAATTTAGGCAAAACCAAAAAATAAATACTACTGCTCCTGAGGCTTACATGGATGTACAGAAACTTCAGATGCATTCTACTCTCAGGGATTGTGTTTGTTTGGGGAAGAGTTTCCTCCCTGAGACTGCTTACATTGATTCCTCTGGCATGTCTGTGTAGCAGTATCTGTAAGAATGAACTTCAGATAAGGAAAGAAGCATCATCATTTGAATCCATATGTCTTCTCATAGCACTGGAACATGTCTGCAGAGATTATCACAATGTGATCTTTCCCAGTTACCAATCCAGGCAAATCAAATAGTAATGAGAAATGGTGAAAAAGAGTTGAGAGTGGGCTACATTCCAAGGACAAAATTAATTTGTGGGCTTTTTAGGTTATCATAAGCACATAGTTTATGTATGTAGGTTTTTAGACAGTGTAGGTACAAAGTGTAAGTACCTCTTGGAGTGAAAACAGGTGTCTAACAGCATCAAGAAACTGAGTCATGGGACAGTAAAATAGAACATCCTTGAGTAGCTCTTTGGAATCCTGAGTGAGTGAATCTCTAAACTGGTTCTGGACCATTACTGGACCATTTTTGATCATTTGTGTGTCTTGATGCTGTCCTATCAGCTCAGCATTTATACCTGCTTACAGCTCAGATGTCGTTGTTTCATTGACAAACTCCAGAGCTGCCTCCATCAAAGCTGAGCAGCATCGACATTGTCCTACATGAACGGCTGTCTCCACCACTGCACCTAGAGACATATGAATAAATTAACCATCTCAGTGCTTAATCCCTACCATTCAGCCATTTCCACTCCAGCCTGTCAGGTTTATTCTCTTCTATAGCTACAGTCTTGTGCCCATTACCCAAACACACAGGCCCCAGATGCTTTCTTGTAAAAAAACGTTTCAGCTTAGACTAGTACAAGAAGGGGCATTATCTCTCTAATGAGTACCACAGGTATTACAAGCAAGAGGTTTCTGAATACCTCATTACCCTTCAAGGCTCGGAGCAGGGAAGATTGCCAGAGCCTGGAACAATAAAATTTGTCCATTCATAGTCATACATTTGTTACAGGAAATGAGTTTTGCTGCATCAGCAAACCAGACTTGGTTAGACGTTTTTGTTCTTAAGATAGCAGACACTTGAGAACTCTCAGGATACATATACAAATGATCCACCTTTTATAGATCAGACATTTTGCAAAACTAGAAGATCTATAATTCAGCTTTTAAATTACTAGAGAGTTGATGAAAACGTCACAAAGAAAATATAATTCATGTGGTAATTCAGCATTCCAGGGTTATTGCACACTTACTACACTTGACCAGAGTTGTACAAGCTATCAAATTACTTCAAATCTTTCACCGCCAGGCCTCAGCATTTTCTAGCATGCAAGATCTGAGATCCATGCAGAAATTACACATATTCCTGGCATTATTTCTGGATTTTTGTTCCCATTTCAAGCTCATCAAGCAGTCTCAAGTAAACTGGATCATTGATTTTTGTTATAGTACAAAATTCAGCAACCAAATCCTTTCTTTCTGACAGATGGAAATACACTGGCAGAACAAAAAGCTGTCTCTTTGATTCCCATCCTTCTGCTCTAACCAGGAAATTCGTGTAAAAAAAGAATACTAATTAAAGATTGAAACCTTTCATCTTACTCCATCCCAGCATGGGAGCTTCAGCCGAATACAATACAGAATGACCCCTCTGGAAAGATTGGAAATAAAGATGTCATTGTTAAGAGAAAAAAATAATTTTAAAGAAAAATAAAGTTTGGCTTCATGCCCATTGTAATTATCTCTGATACTGAGAGCCACAGGGGTTCTGCCTGTATGGATCCAGCCAGCTTTATTTGCCAAAATGGGGGGGGGGGGGGGGGGGGGGAACCAAAAACTTCATCAGTTTATTAACTTAAATAACTTAAGGTGATACCCTATGAAAATATGCTAACAATCTAACAACATGCAGCATCACGCTTTTCATAAGGAGGGAATGAAAACCCCTCTTTTAATGGGGTAGGCTGTGCTTCCAAAATTGAGAAGTCAAGCCTGTAGTTACTAACAAACATGCTGAAAGGGCAAGACTGGGGTAACAGAGAATCATGCCAACAAATATTACACCACAGATATACAAGGCTGAAGAACCAAATTAGAAAAAGGGTGCTCTCTCTGACCTATATCTGCAAAATGTCGTACAGAAACCAAAGAAGAAAGAGCTGAAAGGATACAGAAGAGAAATGGAGTGTGCTTGAACTGACAGTCAGCACTCACTGGCACTGCATAACACTAGATAATGCTGTCAGCAACTCATCTTTACCGGCAGTGAGATACCTGACTTACTAAAAAGATAGTTAAGATAAAGTGGTTTAACAGTTCCTTAATGGTTCAGTGAGTATTATAAACATTTACAACCCAGGACCTCTGTTTAGTTGCCTTTCAGCACACAGAAACAAAGTTATCATGTATGTGTATTTGGGTGTTAGTCTCAATGATATATTGAAAGAAGATGTAGGGCTCCTCATTTACCCTAAATTCATTATGGAAAGTAGGTCCTGATCCACCACAAGTATGCCAAAAAAAGATGGGAGAAATTCTTCTATCAAGTCTTTTGAGTTCCCTTCATATGTTTCTCCATGGTTTCCAAGTACTTCATAGAAAAGGAGGCTGTTCTGAAGTCATGACATCTTCCCTCTATTCATGCAGACTATGATGCCTTCAGTGTTAGGAATAGGTAGCAAGGTAGGTGGCAGCAATGTAGATGTTCCTCAGTTTAGCAGGTTCCTCAAGAAAACTGATGATGTCTTCTTGTCAGTTGTTACTCCTAGAGAGGCTCAAGTATGGACTCAAACTAAGATTTTCCTTAAGATAAGGAAAAGAAAAAAAGGAAAAACAGAAAAAAAAGCCCTGGCAGCTGGTTACAGAATAATTAAAAATTTGAACATGGAGTTGCAGGAAATTAAAAATATGGTCTAAAGTCAAGCTTAAGGTAATAATTTTTCTCAGAAGAAAATATACATGAAGGTCTGGAATGTAATTTCTTTGGGACCCACCCTGGATAGTCCAAAATCACACTTTCTGCTATTCCTGAAGTCTAAATCACTTAGGTTACAAATACTTGGACTTCTGTGCTTGAGGGGACTGTTTTGTAGCCTTATAGATCTGTATTTGTGGAGAAGGATCTCTTATAGTTCTGCCTGAATCTTTCAGATTCATCTATTATTTTCTTTAGTTCTTCGTGTTCTTTCAGGCTGCTCTAACCAACTTTATTGATTTATCTTTAAGGATAAGGTCACTGTCTGTATAATTCTACCTTTGCCTTAAAGTTATTTGCATCTGTGCCTAACATGCTCTTATCTTTATTCTCAGCAGGCTGTTCATGATACTAAAATGCCTAAAATGAATTTTTAAAGTCTACCATTAAAATTCTGTGAAGATGGAGTAAATGCAATATCCCTTAATTAAAATGTTAATCAAACTTCTGTAAAATATATTATTATTTGGAATGATTTTTATAGTAGGTGCTCATCACCTGATTGGATCTGTGCATATAAGTCTAGATGGTTGTACAGATCTGATGAACTTTGATGACAGGGCTATGGGAAGTGTTCAGAAATTAGAAAATTACATTCTTTTTATTACAGACTCTTTTTTTTTCCTAATGGCAACAAAAGTCCAATTTTGAGAATGCTAAAACCCTGATCATTTTATTAAAGAAACATTAAATGTATTTTGATTACAATTATAATGAAGAGTATAAAAATATCACTTGCCTGGTACTTCCATGCTCTGAAATGCTATTGCTAATCTATAGTGAAGTCCCAGTGAACAAAGGAAGAGGGAGAAGCTCCCAGCTTTTAAGTCCTTCCTACCTTTCAATGCTGGAATTAAGCTCAGCTCATGCCTCACTAGACTTATTCTCCCCAGACATATTTGATTGTGTTACTCACCAATTATTCATGTTAAAATGACTCAAGCGATGAGGTTTTGTCACTTCTCTCAGAAGTACATACCACTATGAAAGCTTTTTATTGTTTATCAATGCTCAAAAGAATCCTTAAAGCCTGAAGGTCGGTCACCATTTATTTCAGTTCAACTGTCAAATAGCCTTTCCAGATTTTGAGGCTGTCATTCTATGTATGTTTGTTTGAATACTGTAACAGTGTCAAAGTATTTAAACAAGGACAGAACTTCACTTACTTTTATTTGAACAAAAAAGCATCTGCCCCCTTTGGTAAGAAAATTGTAGCTTTCTACATAGCACTTCAGTGGTGGTCTCAGAAGTGGTGCCATTTCATTCACCCATCTCTTACTCAAACAGCTGCCTCAATCCAGCTAGGACTGGCTTAGTTGATCGTTTAGGTAACAACAGTTCTGACAGGTGTGTTAATGGCCTGCAAAAAATAAACATGTAATTTTGTCCAGGACACAGAGCTGAGCAGCACAGATTTTGCAAGAAGAGCGGCAGGATACATATATTGACCAGTTTATTTTCACAGTGCTTTAATTTGTTTGGGGGGTGGGGTGGGGGGGTGTTCCCCTTCCCTTTCCCCTTCCCCTTCCCCTTCTATTGAGAAAAGAAGCCCAACACTGAAATGGCAGCAAATCTGATGGCATATGGGAAAGGTGCCAGATACAGACAGATGGATGTGAACTTCTCAGAATTGCAAAAACTGACCTTGAGAGTTTCGCAGAAGTACACTTACTTTGCACAAAACTTGTATTTCTTTCTTTCCAATGGGATGGAAAGACTCTATGCATGAGGTTTCCTCCATGCTAAAGAGGGAGAAAAAAATACCCAAAGCAACAAATGTGGAGAGGGCCAATGGCTATTTAGCCTAAATGGGAAACCTGTTGACATAAATTTCTACAAATCCAAAGATACATGCAAAGAATGAGGTGATTGAAAATGACCCAAATGCTAATAAATCTACCTAAATTTCCTAACCATCCAAAAATTAGTCCTTCATATCTGTTCCCATGTACAGGCTCAGGATTTAGGTTGGTGGTGATTTACTTTTTGAAAGTAAATGTAATGAATTTGGTCTGAGGGAGGAACAAGTCTATTTTATTTTTCTAACACTGAAAAAATGTGCTGAACTGAGAGATGCCCAGAACAACTCAGCACAAAAAAAGGCCTACCTCCAATAACTACCTCAAATGTTTATTTAAACTCTAAATCCTCAGTCTTGATGGTTACTCCAGGACCGCGGGCAGCTCGGCAGTGAGGATGTCGTAGCCATTCTGCTGCAGTGAGAATAAATGAACACAAGGCAGCAGCAGAGATCTGAGTGGAGAATAGGGAGGGCTTGAGGAAATTCATCTCTGCCTCAATTTGAGTTACTTGCTCAGGGTATCTCCTCTCTGCTTGGAGAAGATATGTATTTGGCAACCCCAATGCAATACAAGTCACGTGAACTAGGTTTTAATGCAAGTGGCTACAAACTTCAGCCTAGCCCCTTCTAAACTTTATAAACTTTAACAAAGCCATTAACACTTATGTGTATATCAGACCCCATGTTAAAAAAAAAAAAAAAAAAAAAAAACTGTGCAGAGGCAAGATTTGTAACCTTGGAATGCAGCTGCTACCTCTAAATATCAGGGAGCTTGTCCATAAAACTATATACCTTGTTCTATTTCCCAGGCTTTACTGCACCCTGGTTCAGAGGACAAGTCTCACTTAGGTAATTTGAAAATGCTACTTTATCAGCTAACAGAGCTGTTGTAATAGAAATAAATATTTTTTTACAAATGCAGCCTTCTTTGTCTGCCTGATTTAACCACATTTTCTTGAATTGTGCCACAGTTTTGGCTCCTGAGCCCCACAGTGCACTCCTGCATGCTGCTCAGAGTTAAACCATTTGCATGAAAGAAGGACCAGTAGCTAAAAAGCAAGTTTTGTCCAAAGATCTGGAATGTAATGACTCACCTTGGAAGAAAATAATGTCTTGTTCCACATAATGATTTGCATTCTGAGGCACTGAAGGACCCCTTGAAAAAAGTTTTTAGTGAGGTCCCTCTCTCCCCACAAAAATCCTGCCACCTTTGGATAAAACATATTATATTGTTCCGTGACTAAAAAGAATCACATACATGCATGAGCAGATGATTTAAGCTTGTTCTCAAGATTCTGAAGCCACAATAGACCTTTCCAGGCAGCAGCAGAAGGGAATGAGGCAGGTGATTCAAACTATTCATGATAAGCATCAGCTGCTGCATAATTTCTCTCCACTGACTCACAGGACGGTAAGTGATGGTTAGCAGACGTGTTCTCTTTCTAACTAGCAAAAAGTCTTCCAAATGGGTGATATCTATTGCTCTATGGCCAAGCTCTCCATCAGAATTCACAGGAGTTTGGCTTTTCTGAAAGTTAGATCAGCTGACTATGAAGATAATAATTGTTGAAAATGCTCAGTAAACCAGAAAGTTATTTAATCTGTATGTTTTATGTGACAATTTTTTCTGAAAATATTTATGACAGTTAGAAAAATTCTGGCAATTGTGAAATTAAAACTTTTCTCCTCAAATCAGAGGTCTGAGTTACCCTTAAGAGAGTTTGCATTTCCTTAATCTGTTTCTGGTACAAAGTTAAGAAGTTTGATTCTATAGAAAAGGAAACTCATCTAGGCCAATCCCTCAGAGGTTAGTTACATTAATGTGTGCCAGAATCCTACTTTCCTCATTATAGATGCTGAATCTATATTTGTTTGCAATCAGCTGTGATCCAGGTGGGACCCTCAGGCTTTTGTGTTTCCTGTTTGTGTTTTGTGTTTTTGTGTGAAAGAGTGTGGACCTGTCCAAGATGCCAAAGGCCAGAAATGAATGTGTGTAGCCATTTTCTGAAGGGACTTGATGCATGAGCCCTTTTTCTTACACATCACAGAAGTATTCAAATCAATGCCATGAATTTGATACCCACTGCATTCTGTCTCTCACTGGGGATACAAACCAAACAATTTTAAAAATGCATTTTGTCTCTGAATGCAGGCTGAATATAGTCCTGTGACTTCTGTATCTCTGTTCTGTGTGTGCTGCACTTCCAAACAGCTGAACTATTAAGCTGACAGTAATTATAGTTATTTTTTTCTCTGAGTAGCTGAAAATGTTATCCTACTGGGGGATTTTAAACTGATGCCAGCTTATTTCCCTGCGGAAGCTTTAAATGCAATCAAAGCAGTACAGACATCACTACAGATGAGAAAACTTGCTCAAAAAGTTGAGTAAATTCCAGACAACTAACCTACCACAAACATTCCTACATAAAATCTTTCCCACAGGGAGTTTCTTCACACTTTCTTGTTCCATTGTCTTCCTAATTTTTGATCTACTACACATCAAGGGGGATGCAGCATTTAGTCCTTTGCTTTAAGTCCCTCTGAAACAGATAACCATTTGAAATGCAGAAAAGAAAAGATGGGATTTTACCTTTGCAGATGAGAAAACAGTTTGAAGGATTTTAATATACTGAGCAAAATAAGCTGATTGAGAAAACTTACAGCAGAAAAAAAAAAAAAAAATACCCAACAACAAACCCCCTGTCTTTAGTACATCTTTTTCCCTTATACCAGTGCTGTTATTCATATACTTTCACAGAGAGCTTCTCTCAGGAAAGAGTGACTAGTGATCAGCTCAATACACAGGTCTGGGCTCCTGCACAAAAGAGAGAACAGAGCTCTGGCAGCCTTCTTTTATCTTGTGCTCTACAGATATGGACACTCAATCACCAGTCACAGCACAGATCACATCAAAATAACACTGCTAGAAAAGGGAAGATGATAAAATGTTTCATATCAGAAATTAAAAATCTTACCTAAGATTAGCTTTCACTTTATCCTGAATTACAGTTATTTCATGAGTTGGTCTTGCTGTAGTCAATCCACTCTCCAATAAAACAGGATGGTGTCTCTCTGTCACAGAGTCGTGTCTAGGACCCTAAATTCTGCCAAAACTTCCAATGCAAATACCTTTAACATGTGCCGTAAAGGAGCATGTGAGAATTATGATACTAATTATCTTAGCCCCAGTCACTAAAGCTCAAGATGGTATTATAATATTAGCCAATATCAAGAAACAGTGAGGGCAGAAGCCTGTGATGATATGTATTTCAACTACTTGTGTACTGTGCAACCACTTCTTGCACAGTATACTATTTAAATAGAGGTTAGAAACTCTTCACTAGATTTACTGTCTTAGTGAATGTTTATGTTTATGTTTAGTGAAATCTTATAAGAAGTAACTTCTTATTTTTAAGCCAGCAAGGTGCACATAAGTAATTCAGTGATTCAAAGTATAAACAAAACACCTCATACGACTGACAATCTTTGGTCATATAAGAGTTAACACACCAAATAAAAAACTAAATCTTGGTTTCATCAGAATTAATGTTAGACGTCTTCTACAGAGTTGTAGAATAGGAGTAGAGCTCAATTTCTACATGATCATTAATCTTTGTTTCTTGGGCAAATGGGGGCCAAGGAATCACAGAAGACTCATAGACATCCAGCTTAGAGTTACATGAACTTGACTATTGAGCCCCTCCCCTATGAACACAGGCTGAGAAGGTTGGGGCTGTTCAGCCTGGAGAGGAGAAGGTTGTGTGGAGACCTCATAGCAACCTTCCAGTGTCTGAAGGGGGCTGTAGGGAAGCCAAAGACAGATTCTTCACCAGGAACTGCAGTGATAGAACAAGAGTACAAACTGAAAGAGGAAATGTAGCTTACTTATAAGGTAAAAATTTTTTACCATGAGGTTGATAAGGCATTGGAATAGGTTGCCCAGGAAGGTTGTGAGTGCCCCAACCTTGAAAGTGTTCAAACTCAGGTTGGATAAGGCCTTGAACAACTTCTTCTAGTGGAAGGTGTCCCTGAACATGGCAGGGAAGGTTGGGACTAGATGATCTTTAAGGTCTATTCCAACCTCTTAACATTTTGTGAGTCTATGATTCTAGGAATTGTGCTCCATTTTATAAAACAAGGGAGGACACACTGCAATGGTAGCACAAAAGCAAAACTGTTTCAGCTGCAACATATAAGGAACAGTTCAATGAGGCACAGGCATTTTTCCTACTGACTTAATAGCTCTTCAGCTGACTGGCACAGCATTGATAAACTCTCAGAAAATAAGATGTTCTCCACTTCTGGCTTTAGACAGAGTAGAAGGGCAAGGACAAAGTCAAAGACAAAATGTGTTTTATTAGCATTTTGGCAGAAGGTGATGCTTGTACATGATAACTTCTGATCTTGGTTGTGTGTAGCTGTTCCTACCTTCCTTTTTTCTCATCCTTCCTCTGCTCTTATGTATAATGAGCTTGTGCTCACTACTTCTTTGAAATAAAGGTGCTTATTAGAATTTAGGGCCAGAAGCAACCCTAAAATCACATCACCTGACCTTACAAATATCTTAGATGCTTATAACTCCCCACATATCAGGGATTTTGCTAAAGATATCTAGACAGAGCTTGACTTCCAGAAAGTACTGAGGATTAAAAATTCACCATTAGTTGAGGAATTTTGTTCCCCAGTTAATCAATGCTGCTGTCACAGATAATATCACTCCTTTTGTTTAAAATTAACATTGGCTTAAGCTCCAAACCACTGTTTCTCCTTACGTCATTCTCAGGTACTTTACCGAGCTGTTACCAAGGTGGTATTTTCTCCTTATGAAGGTACTTAACAGTTGTAACATGGCACTTATTATTATTTTCTTTAATACTTGTATGGACTGTACTTTTTCAGCTTTTCAGTGCCAGGCATGTTTTTCCAATCATTGATTCATGCTTAGAGTTTCCTTCAAGAAGTTTTTTTTAACTTTTCAGATGCTTTAACAATTTATATATTAATTAACAATTTACATTCTTTCTCTTGCATAATACTTTCAATATGCATGCCAAGAGTTTCACATTGACTGTCATGTTGATTTCTTTGTTCCTCTACTACCCCAAAACAGTTTTCAGTGTCAATGCTCCCCCTCACACCCAGTCCATTGTTATGGATAGCTTTCTTCCTTAATAATTTTATTTAGCCTTATTATTAAAAACAAAACACCAAAACCCAAACAAATGAAGCAAAAAATCCATATAAAGCAACTAAAGGAAAAAAAAGCAAAACCAAAACAAAACCACACAAACAAAAAAAAACACTCAAAACTGACATATTTCTGTACGGAATCCAGATTGCCAAAAACCCCAGTGCCTTGTAAAACTCCTCTGTTTTAATCTTTGTTTATTATTGCATCACTGATGATACAGTGAACAGCAGTAATATGCTCCTTGTCACTTTTCATTAATCTTTGTGTTATCCGTGCTCACACTGAAACCTGAAAGAGAACCTTGGAGCAAACAAATATGGTTTCATTTTCCATTCTCTCATCTTCCCAACAGAGTGACTAAACAATAACAGGAGCAATGCCCAGGTCTTAAAGGGTTCAGTCATAGACACTATCTGCTGCTTTCTTACCTTATGTCCTGCTACAAGCAAGCACAGGCCTAGAATTTTGTTTCCCATATCACATATTCACCACTCTGCACTGTTTGAAAACACAACAGAAATGGTTCTCTGTCCCTCTGGAATAACATAATTAATTATAAAACCCAGCAGTTAGTCTGCTCTCAATTTGTAACCCTGTAATCTATGTGCATATGTACTCAATTATTGTATTAATCCAAATAATTAATTCCTTTTACTTTAGATATGTCACTATATAGACTAAGCTGTATTTTAAGCCTTTTTCTTTGCACTTTATAGACATTTTGAAACAGAGTCTGTAAAATTTTAAACACACACAAACCCAGTGGCATTTATAGAGCTTGAGTAATTTCAGTTATTTAACTACACCCAAGGCAATGGCAACCAATGGAACTGATGTGTTTGAAATTCTGTTTCTTTATGCTCTTTTGTGTAGCCAATATAAAAATATTTCCATGTGCCTGTGGCAAAACTTCTTTAGAAAAAGAAAGGCAGAAAGAAGGATGGAAAACAGGAAGGTGATCCCTAGAACAGACATTGCTTTGGTGGTATGTTTACTAAATAATTGTGACAAAGTAGAATATGTACCCCTTTTAGACAACATCATAGCATCTTCAGATGGGGAAAGTCATACATAAAAAGGCATACGATGTGACTAAAGCTATACAGATATCCATTGATTTATTAGAACTTCAGCATTACTAAATATCAACACAGTCCAACTTCCAGTCACTCATAGTGCCCAGATTATTCCTCTCCATCCCCCAGGGCATACAGTTTTTCAGAATCAGAACTTGCATGATAAAAATGTGTGGGATTCTATTTTGACATTAGTTCAAAATCACTTTGGGAGTGTTTTATTTTAGACTTGATTCTTAAGAATCAAATCAGAGAAGCAGTTTGAAGAGCTGTGAGTAGAAGAGGAGCTCAGCATAGAACCTTTTTCAGGAGCAATTCACTATTTTCATTTCTTTATGACTCAGACCAGGGATACAGCAATTCCAGATTGATAAAAAAGCAGACTAATGGGAGTTATCTTAATATGTTCCCATTCCCTAGCTACAAATCATCTCTCAGCACAGAACTGAAGCCAGCATTAGCTACAGATCATCTCTCAGCACAGAACTGAAGCCAGCACTATCATATTTTGTATCTGTGATATGCTATTGCTGCAATGCTGTTCAGCAAATACTCTGCATGCACATGGGTCATAAACAACAGCATTCTGATACTTCACAAAGATGTGTATCTCGTTCATACTCTGGATAATGGGGGGTGTCTGAACTTGGTGGATTGCCTGATGCCAATCCAAAATTTGGTGCTTTTGTAAAATTTTTGCTCTACACTTTCATTCTGGCATAGCACAACCCTGCTACTGTTCCAGGCAAAAGGAGAATCAGTAGTGAAGGACAGTGAAGTCTACAAGGACTAGGTATCCTGGATTGGGACTAAATAACATTATGTATTAACTCACAGTCACTTACATCTTCTAACATTACACTCAGCAAGGTCCTCGAGAAAAGACTTGGTACTTTCCACAACACACTGGATTTGGACAAGGTCTGAACCAGCTATAGGACTCTGTAGTTCTGGACAGTACATGTCCCTTTATGTCTCAGGTGCTTGGGTAACCCTTGAAAGGCATCCCTGGGAATTTGACATAGAAAACACTGTGAAAATAATGTGTTCACTTTTCAAATAAACTTGTCTTTCTGACAGTAATCTTGTATCATGAACAGAATGATGCAACAAATAGCCACAGCCTCTAGTTTGTGTCTGGCCTTGGACACAGAAAGGAACTTAATTTCTAGCATGCTACAGGCACACCTGCTATGCTCTTCATGATTACCGGGCCAGTCACAGGGTTCAAGAGCAATTTAGCTGGATCATGTGGCTCTTACCTCAGATAACTTATTAGATATCTTAAACATACCAGTAGTACCACACTATCAGATATTTTTGCTGCTAGGGAATGTTCTGTGCTCCACTGAGATCACTGGTGACGCCATGGCTCCTTGATAACTTGATTCCCTAGAACATCAGGGGGTTTAGCAGAGATTGGATCCATCCCAGCTGCAATTTAAGTGGGAATTCTGTGAATACTTTTAAGAATTCACAGAATAGGTTGTTCACAGATGTCAAGCTAGTTGCAGTCATTCTGGAAGTTAAAGGCTTCTGTATAGATAAACAAAACAAAACAAAACAAAAACAAAAGTAGGGAGACAGAAGACTGTATTACAGACAATTTTATATTTGTTTCCTTTCAGAGAACACAACTTTGTAAAACTTGCAAAAAAAAAGTTCACAATACACTACAACAATTCATTGATAAAATATGGGGGTTTAATAGTTTAAATGCATATCTGAAGTTTCCTTTGAATGAAATGAAAACCTCCATCAAAAATTATTCTTTTTTTCCACATGAATAAAAAAATTTGGTTATAGTTTTTACAATTACAATGACATTCACCACTTTCATAACAAAAAGGACAAGAAATGGCTCTCTAACACTGCCATTATTTGCAGTAGCAGGTGTTCTCTGGAAAGAGATCCTGCAAAGTTCATACAGTTTCTAATGAGGAACAATTCAAACATATATATATGCTGACTGATGATGATGCATCTTGCACAGGCTGTCAATGCTAACAATCATTTCAAGTCATTTCTGCACATCTGTTTCTGATCAAAACACATCATCTCCTGATATATTGATATTTGCTGCTAGTCGTTCTGTTCATCACTCCAAAAATGCTACAGTGACTCAGTTGGCATGAAATCAAGGAAACCTAACTATAGTCTTTCCCCTCTGGCTGCTTTCATTGTCTTGTTTCTCCAGACATACCTAGATGTAATTTAGGAAGTATCTGTACACTGATTAGAATTACTTTCTTAGTAAACTCTTATGTAACAGCTACTCAGATCTTTTTCCCAGATATAAATGAATACTGTGCTTTGGAAGCGTACACAGTTTTGTAAGAACAGGTAGTATTTTATCTTGAGGAGCCTTTCATCAATTAAAGCAAAGCAGAACATCTTTTGGTGGCTATTTTAGCTGAATTCATTTCATGGACAAGTTGTTACTTCATCCTTTCGGCTCCTAAGGAACAAGTAACAAGATTAATCACACCTGCTTGCTTTTTAGCAGAATCAGAATTGTCAATGTGTTATATTAAAGGTATTATTGAAAATAATAAATCTGGGGCAATTCCTTAGGACAATCAAGTAAACCTTGAAAATACAGCCTTTGTTTCAAAATAAAAGCCAAAAGTGAATAAATTATTTTCCAAGGTATTAACTGTGAGTGCCCTTTTACCTTCTTCAGAACCATATAGCACAAGGTATCACCAGAGATGGTATACTGGATTAGAAAAGCCTGTGGGCTACACTTAAAACAACTATAATTATGGTACACGATTTTAGATCTATTTGATGAAAACAATTTTAAGGAGCAATTCCAAATACCCCTCTACCATGGTCATGAAACTTTAAAGCTTGGAAAATTCCTAATAAAACTCATGATCTTTCCTCACTAGAGTTCTCTTCCAAAATACAGTACAAAACTTAATGCGTGTCCATTTACCTGATGAAATGATCTATCAAAGGCCTTGGGAGTTTGGGGAATTCCTTACCAGCTGGAAGCTGAAAGCCAGTCTACGTTACTCCAATTTACAAGAAGGGCATGAGTAAAGATCCAGGAAACTACAGACCTGTTAGTCTAACCCCAGTACCATACTTGGTGTTATTGAAAGGCAATTAAAGAGCAATGAAATCATCAGGCACAGCCAATGTATTCACAAAAGGAAAAGTGCTGTCTAACTAATCTGATATCTTTCTCCTATGATATTGCCTGCAGAGTGGCTGAAGGGGAGAGAGTGAATGTAGATTTTCTGGATTTTAGTAAGGCTCTCAATACTGTTTCTCACAACATCCTTCTGGACAAGACCAGCTGTGAGATGACCAGGTACACAGTGCACCACATGAAGAATGGGCTGGACAGCAGGTTTGAAAGGGTTCTAGTGAAAGGGGCTACATTTGGCTGGTGACTGGTCACCACCATTATTTCAGGGCTGAGTTCTAGGACCAATTGTTTTAACCAATGATCAATCTGGATGCAGGAGTTGAATGCACCATTAGTAAGTTTGTTGATAATACCAACCTGGGAGGTGGTGTTGATTCTTTGGAAGGACAAATGGCCTTGCAAAGGAATCTGGATAGATTGGAGCATCAGGCAATCATCAGTGGCATGAAACAAATGCCAGTTTCTGCGTCTGAAATGGAGTAATGTCAGGCACAAATACCAGCCAGGAGAAGAGTTGCTGGATAGTGCCCTGCAGAGAGGGCCCTGGGGGTGCAGGTGGGCACCAGCTCAGGGTGAGCCAGCAGTGTGTGCCTGGGCAGCCCAGAGGGCAAAGCACGTCCTGGGGAGCACCAAACACGGC